>OU538732.1:7500-1207500 GCA_912999735.1 Aporia crataegi | reverse complement strand
AAACATTTTCCCTAAATAACGTTTAACCATCGGAGCAGCGTTAGCGGTAGTAATTTCTTTTTTAACTATTTATGCGTACTTACTTATTGTTACTTAACTTTTTGATTTTATTGAGAAGTGAGTTACTCAGATCATCACAAGCTGTTACTTAAGCTGAGCAATTGGTAACTATATCGATTGAAGCCTGTGGCAAAAATGTGTATTAGCAAGAAATTTTATAAGCCGGGGGCCAGTAGCATTTTACCGTCTTGCCATCCTATTGTTGCCCGACTAGCTGAGAAAATTCACGTCTTTTCTGAACGCTTATTTCCTTGTACAAAAGGAAATAATTTTTATCCCTTTCGTAATTATTATGAGGTTTGAAAATTAAATTTTGTTCTGGTATATTTATTTAATCACAGCGCGAGCAATTAGAATACACGAACTATAGTTTAAAATGAGGTCGAAAATTATTTAAATAAAAATAGTAGAACAAACAACTTATATTTCGCAAATCGCGTTTGGAGATTTTAATTCGGTCTCAGGTTCTACGCCTGCGTATAAATAAAAGAACAATTTGGACGACGCAAAATACATATAACAAAAAAGTGAATTTCTTTAACCCCTAGTGTGGCATGAAGCAGCCACATTTCTGTTTCTGTATCTGTGATCAATTTGATGTATCCGCCTAACAGATACATTATTATTTATTCCCCCTGGACTCCTTCCCCGACCGAGGCGAAATACATTAAAGGCGTGAAACTTAGCCAGAAAGGCGATCGATATTTATATACTTAATATTTGTTAAGACTAGTGAACTTGAAGACAAACCCTCCATCAAAATAAAATAATATCTCATAAACGAACGCATAGATCTCCATTAATTTTAACTGCAAGTGAGCTATCAAACAAAAAAAGTCGCATCGAGAGCGGTATTTTTGCTTAGAAGCTACAAAAAACACATGACACAGACAGACATTAGAATTGTTCTTTAACATCCGTTTACGGGCTAAGTTTTAAACGATCTTTATTTGAATACAAGAAAGGATTTTTCTTCCATTCCACTAGAATTACATTTCTCTTCTTAAATTAGCAATTTAGAAATCTTTTAAAGAAATGAGGTAATCGAGAATAAATTAAAATAGTGGAAAGTTGCAAACGAATAATGGTTCAAATTTCAACATACAATGTGATAAATTACCTACATAAGAGAGCTTTTCAAAAATACTGCCGTCATAAGGAAAAAATACATATGTGATATTTTTATCGAAATTGAGTTACATACATGTTCAAAAATCAGTAAAAGATAAGGATATTTTTGAATTTACAAAATTATACTATTTTCGATCTACGAATAATAATATGTATAGAAGTGTAACTGAAACTCAAAAATGGCACCACGCAAATATATACCTAGGTACATATTTGGTCTCTCGTTATTGGCCACATCGCCTTCACGCGACTAATTGCGCGGTCTTGGTCTTTTGTGATTGGTCACATCGCCTTGACGCGACCAATCATGTGCGAACGTATTGACCTTGATGTGGGTTCATTTTTGAAGCGCTATCTGTATGAGAGTTATGTTTCTAGACATATTATTATACGTAGTTTACGATTTACAATATCACCCAAAATTAATGGCTAATCGAAAACTACGTTCTTTTTTCGCTTGCTTTTTACGGTTGTTTACGTAAACGCATCTACCAGTATTTTTATAATTTGAGTAGTGTTATTAAAAACATAAAAATCTTACTTTTATTAAAGCCGTTTACGACACACAAATTGAAGTTGTCTAATAATGAAATAATAAGGCGTAATTACACGATCATAAAAATAAAGGACGCCACTGCTTAGATGTGTCTTTTAATTGTATTATTTCAAAATTTTATTTTAAATCACTGGCACAGGGAAAATTTGCAAAGAAATTGAAAGTATAGTATCTTAATATTCACTAAAACTAGGATGTAAAACTAATGCGTCTAAAAAAAGGCCTTTACTATAAGTATAATGTATAATGAAGTAACACGGAAAAATCATTACTTTAGGAATATGTCTTCGAAAGATCATATATATTTCTTTATAAATAATACATCTAAAGATAAGCTAAAATAAAAACTCAATATAACAATAAAAAATATCGAACAATAGTAATGTAATATCATATTTTTTTGCAAAAGAAATTAATAGTAAAAACTTTGTCAGTTTCTATTCCAAAAACAAAATTTAGGAATTTGAATTTTTATATAACCCAAAGAGTATATACTCGTTGTATTTATTTATAACGATTAACTAGTAGTGAAGTCCCGTGTCCCCTAGTGGGGTATGGGGCAGATGCATTTCACATCTGTTTCACTGATCGGTTTTTTCTTTTAGGGGCAAGTAGGTAATCAGCCTTCGATGTCCTGCCAGACCAAGTTTTTTTTTATTATCTCCACCGGGAATCGAACCCAGGACCTCTCGGTTGTAACACTTACTTATTTTGCCGTTCAATTTTTGTTATAATATTAATCATATTTCTAGTTCCAAGTCATTACCTCGTAGCATACAAGGTCGAAATGAAAAAGTAATGAACTTAAGTCGTAGCTCTCATCTAAATCATGAAGGAAGGAAAACACTTTAAATTGCATCTCTAATTAAACAGATATTTTCTATCTCAAAGGCGAGCCTTTAACATGTACTAACGCGACTGAACATTCAATCAATACGGGTAATTCGCCGCCAATTCATGTGAAATCTTATCGTTTTCCAGAATGTTATAATAAGGAAGAAGTAGAAAAACAAATCACTAAAATGCTTGAACAGAAAATAATTCGACCTTCCAAATCTCCTTGGAGCGCACCTGTGTGGGTTGTGCCGAAAAAATTAGATGCATCCGGCAAAAGAAAATGGCGTATCGTGATAGATTAGAGAAAACTCAATGACGTCACTGTTAATTAAATCTTTCCTTTACCCCTAATTACTGATATCCTAGATCAATTAGGTCATTCAAAATATTTTAGCGTCCTTGATTTAGCATCAGGATTTCGTTAACTTCCTTTAAGAAAAATCGATAAAGAAAAAACAGGTTTTACTATTGTTAACACAAATGGTACTTCATGTCACTATGAATTCAACCGAATGCCATTTGGACTTAAGAATGCCCCTCCTACCTTTCAAAGACTTATGAATACCGTACTTTCAGGTTTACAAGGAATTCATTGTTATGTATACTCAGATGATTGTATTGTTTATAGTGATAACTTAGAAAATCATTTAAAAAAACTATCTCTTATCTTTGATAAATTTCGTCAATTTAATTTAAAACTACAGCCAGACAAATGCGAATTCTTAAGACGAGAAGTTACATATCTCGGACATACTATTACCGATAAAGGTGTCTCTCCTAACCCGAATAAAATCAAAGCAGTCACTGAATTTCTTATACCCCGAAATCCTAAACACGTAAAAGCATTTCTAGGTCTTACAGGATATTATTGTAGATTTATTGAAAACTTATCAAAGATTACAAAGCCTCTAACTTCCTTATTAAAAAAAGATTCTATTTTCCATTGGGATGCTGAACAACAGCATTCATTCGATTTATTAAAAGAAACACTAACTACAGCTCCTCTTTTACAATACCCAGACTTTTCTTAACCTTTTATAGTCACTACAGACGCAAGTAGCTATGCCGTAGGCGTAGTATTATCTCAAGGTCAAACAGGAAAAGATAAACCTATCTCTTTCGCTTCGCGTAATAATTCAACAACGGAAAAAGAACTCTTAGCTATCTTATTTGCAGTTAAAACATTTAGACCCTATCTCTATGGAAATAAGTTCAAAATCGTAACTGATCACAGGCCCTTAGTTTTGGTTATTTAATGTCAACGATCCAGGCGGCCGATTAATTCGTTGGCGTCTAAAATTAGAATTTGACAGTTCAATGCCACATTGCCAAGAATTACTTACTTCTTTAGAAAACTCATCGGAAATTCTTGAAACCGAAAGAGAACCTTATACAGTCTTACATAAATCTTCAAATAATAAAAATTACTATTTCCTATTCACAAAGATGAATCATTTCGAAGAAATAAATTATAAAATCATTTACGAATTATTAATTAAATTAGGAGATATATTAATTCAACAAAATCAAGACGTATCTGACATTGCCATTTCCGACTTTTCAGAACCCTTTTCTAAACTCAATTATACTAAAATATACAATATTATATCTTTTATATTTCATAATACTAACATAAACATTCATATATATAAAAATCAAATAATGTATCCAACTCCTGCGGAAGTTCCTATTATTTTAAAAGAAAATCATGATTCTCCTATTGCTGGTCATTTAGGCATAAAAAGAATGCTAAATAGAATTAAAGCCTCTTATTATTGGAAATCAATGCGTTCTGATATCGAAAATTATATTAAATCTTGTAAATTATGCCAAGTGAATAAACCATTAAGAAAATCTAACAAATCCCCTATGGAAATAACTTCGACTAACACAAGGCCATTTGAAAGATTATCATTAGACATAGTTGGCCCTCTTCCTGAAGCAGATTTACAACAATTTAAATACATTCTAACTCTACAAGATGATCTTATTAAATTTTCCAATGCTTATCCTATGATCACTTGTTCTACAGAAGAAGTAGCCCGAACTCTAATTCATTTCTTTTCCTTGTTCGGATTTCCAAAAATGATCCTTACTGATCAGGGCACTTGTTTCACCTCTGAATTATTTAAACAATTAACTAATCTTTTAAAAATTAAAAATTTATTTTCTACTCCTTATCACCCTCAAACAAATGGTGCTTTAGAGCGAAGCCATGCAACTCTTAAAGAATATCACAAGTCATTCGTAAACGAAAATCAAAACGATTCGCATATGTTTCTTGCCACATCTATGTTAACTTATAATACTACCCCTCATTCTACTACACAGTTTACTCCTTTCGAATTCTTATACGGGTATAAACCCATAATTCCTAATTCTTTATATGAAATGAAAAATAACAATACTTATAACGAATATCTCCGAAGTCTTAAATATCGTGTGAATTTCAGTAGGCAAAAAGCC
Source organism: Aporia crataegi (assembly GCA_912999735.1). Lineage (NCBI taxonomy): Eukaryota > Metazoa > Arthropoda > Insecta > Lepidoptera > Pieridae > Aporia > Aporia crataegi. Next base: position 1,202,450 of record OU538732.1, on the reverse strand, counting down.
ATTGAAAATATCTTAAAAAGCAAAGAATCTTCTAAACAATTATACGAGCAATCCAGTCGTAATATTAAATATAAAATAGGTGAAATGGTTTATTTAAAATACCATCACAGATTAAGCAAGTCTCTATCTCCAGTATGGAAAGGTCCATACAAAATTATAAAAATAAATGGTAAACATAACGTTACTAAATCGTATTTCTATATCTTACTGTATCGTTACACATACTCATATATACGTCTCATTCTTTACAGATGTATATTATTTCATGCAACATATGGAAGTTCCTCTGTTACACCCATAGTTCATAGTTCCAGGCCTCTATTTCGATCCAGTGCAAACAATTAATTTTTATAATGACTATTGGGATGTCGTTACGCATGTTGAAATATTTTCACTAGAACCTCAATTAATAAATATTCAAAATATATTAAATTGAACAATGAAAGTATGCAACAAAATCGAAAATACAAATCTTTTCAGTGCAAGGACATATTCAGTCCAGCGTATATTTTATTAAATGCAAATTTCAAAAGTTCAATCTCTGTCTCATCTTATTTCATCTAATCCTAATAATAGAACAAAGAGATCCATAGAAATCGGAGGCGAAATCTTAGTTTTCCTTTGGAACACTAGACACTGAGACGCTAGAAAATACGACGCTGCTATAGAATCTTGTAAGAAGGACGAAAACTAAATGTTTAATTTAATGAAAGAAAATATTCATATTATGAAATCTTCGATCAATACCTTTAATAATACTATTTATAATTTAAATCAAAATGAAAATAAAATAAACTAAAATAGACCGTATGAATAAGGTCTTATTCGAATTAAATAAAACAAATGATCAATTAATCTATAATTCAAATAATCTTTTAAATATCGTCCAAAGCTAACTTCTTTCAATTTCGAATGCTATATTATTTTCTAAAAGCAACGTCTTACATCCTTTTGTTATTAATATAATGCCGCCATGTCTGAACTAGCTCTATAAGTCATTGTACGACGAACTCGATAAGTGTAGTCATACAATGAGTAAATATTTAAGGTATCCTATTTCTTTATCGCTAGATAATATATATATATTAATTGATATTTCCAGTTTATACTCTTATTTTATAACAATAATATTATTTTCGTATTGCACATACCATTAATAAGCGAACCAAAATATAAGGTTTATAATATGTTATCCTTACCAATACTCATGATGATAAAAATCCTAATTCTTACGCCCTAATAAATCCTTCTAAATCCTATATCGCTATAACAGATGATAGATTAAATTATGCGTTGTTCGATAATTTACATAAATGTTTAAAGATAAATGATCTGTATTCTATATGTAATCTTGTGATTTATTCTGGTTCATCAAATCCTATTTGCAAAACAAAATTGTTAATCGATATCAATTTAATGTTACCATAAGTATATAACCTTCATTTACTATATGGTGAAATAGATATATGGCATAAGCTTAGCAATAATAAGTTGATTTTTGTTCAGTCAAAGTCATGTAAAGTTACTATTAATTGTAATAATAATATATCTGAACAAATTATCTTAGGAACCGGCATATTCAAATTAAGCCCGGATTGCATTGGTTATTCAAGGACAATTCAGCTATTACCAAGTATAACACTATATCTTTGAAAAATAATATAATTGTTAATTTTGATATCACGACAGACGACTGTTGTAATAAAGAAAGTTTAAATACATTTTCTAACTCCTATTCATCTTAGCAATGTAAACTTAGATAACCTAAAGCATTCAACTATTGGTTTAGATCATTTAGAAAATGAAATTAATATCATTTTGTAAAATATGGCAGTTACTATTCGTATTTTACATATTTTTGTGTTACTTGTATTTTAACATATATTATTTTTAAACTTCATAAATGTTTCAGAAATCCAAGGAATAGTACTTGTTGTATTCAAATCTTTAACCAATTTTATAATCAAAAAAGTTCAAATCATTCAATTGAAAATTCAATACAACTTAACGAAATGAATTTAAATGAACATAATGCTATATCGCCCATTAGATATTATCCTTCAAAGCGCAATTTATCATATTTTTAATAATTCTATTTCTTTTATTTTTATAGTTTATATTAATTAAGTGCTTATATTCATTTTATCATTACTAGGTCATTTATTTCTTAGGTTAATTATTTGCTAATCCTTTTGTATTTCCAGATCATTGTAAACGACGTTCTTCTTTTTCGTTATCCTATATCTTTTCAATTTCGCTTCATCCTAACCTCGATAAAGCTCAATCTTAAGGGGAGGGATGTTATGTCCAGGTTTTATACGGAGATTTTGCAACGCTCAGCAATTCATAATCCTATATAAGGAAATTCATTTTATAATTAAGAGTGTCTTAAATCGTTTTTGCCGTGACAAGGTAGTGTCCTGTGTGTGTTATAATTCCTCGGTTCTCGTCGCGAAAAGAAGAGCGTTGCGGGAAAAGTTTGTGTTGTGCATTTATCAAATAAAGTTTGGTGAAATAACTTGTGGCTTTTTAAAAAAAAAAGTGAGATATAATGTGCCGCCTAACAGTGCGTACTGTCTAAAATTGTTGTTAGTATTGATATCAAAATGACCTTAAGTACCATCTAGTCGTAATTATAAAAACAGAAGATTCTAACCATAACTAACCCTAAGTAATTGTTCATTTTAAGCAACTGAGCCTCTTGTATTTAAGCATCTCTTTTTTATTATCAAACTAGTTCAATTACCTCAAAAATGTAATTATATTTAAGCTCTCAAGTTTGTAGAATTTTCGATTCAGAGATATATCATTTACGTAAAAGTTGTATTAATGTTATTTAGATTATAGTCTCTTCAGCCGATCTGAAATATATGATACGACAGACACATCACACCGTATTTCCGTTCTCCTACGTTATATAATCAATAATAATTGTATTTACTGATTGAAATCTGATTAGCAACATTTATAAACAAGTTGGCCGACTCTTTGATAGATTAATAATCAATACGGATATTCTAAAAAGACTAATGATTAACAATTGCCTTTAGAGCTTATTAAGGCAAATTAATTTTTCATTAGTTATTTATCAATATTGATTAATTTATTACATTATACATATTCATCACATCAAGTTAACTTAATAAAAAGTATTTTACCTAATATTGTTTTAACATGTAAGGACAGTTTATTCTGTTAATTATATGAGAATTTTGCAATTGATAAATATTTAAGTAAAACACCAATTTAATTTTTATAATAACATACTTTTGACCTTTTAAAATATAATCATTGATAAGTCTTCCTATTGTTTATTTCTTTAATATAGAGAAAATTACTTTTTGTTTTATTCGTGTAAAGTTATGTCTTCATGGAGTGTGGTAGTCTGTGTGAATTAAGTAAATGAAATTACCAAAGACTGTATGATGTCGTCAGGAACGTTTCTGTTGTGGGGACAGAGGCTGTAGACGGAGGAGTGGCTGAAGATGACCGGCGCTTTGGAGAGGCGGATCGCGGCTCGGGTCGTGTTCTCGCCGACGTGCGACAGATCCACCAGCATCCCCAGTCGGTTCATCTCCTTCACCACTTTCTGTCAATTAATAATATCGAAACTGGCAAATTAGTTTACAATATACCTACAAAAGTCCAATATTGCGAGTTTAGAAAAAGTTCTATAAATCAAGCACGTATACAGAGGGGGGGATAGTTGAGATTTACCCCTCCCCTCTCAACCCCGAAATCTGACTGAAAAAAATGTTTTTAGCCGTCTGTGGTGCGGTCATTTTCATGCCTAAAGAGAATATGGAATAGAATGGCGCGCGAGAGGCTTACTGGTCTCGCTCTATTGTCTATTCATTCCGTTTTGGCGCCAGATCCTGATATGGTACTAGACGTAATGGCTGCCAGTGGAAATAGAAAAATACTTATATAATATATATATATATATAAAATACTTATAAGTGTGTGACTAAACTACGGACGGTACTTTTTTAATTTAAAATTATAGTATGTACAGTGATTACAGCGATTTTTACCCAGTTAACATGGTTGTTTCAATATTAGTCCCTCTCCCGAACCAAAAGTCTGGATACGTGCCTGCTCTAAAATCTAAATCAACAATATTTATTCAAACGCTTTCATTTATTTGCAACAGAACAGTCAATTGCACGTTGCACTCTAATTAGCTTAAGTTATATCTGTATTCTTTTGTAATTGCAACGAAGTGTTAATAAATAAATTAACGAACAATAAATCGGACAAATGTTAATTTCGAGCATTTTTTGTTATATTTGAGTGGTGAGATAAGAGTACAGTCGGGGTACGAAAACCTGCGTCAGTTATTAAATTCATTTCTTTATAAGGTCATCACTCTTAGTACCTTTTGAAACCAAAGTACACAGTAGACAAGATAAAATTCTATTTACTTGATAAGATACCAAGAGTCTCAATAGTATACACCTCTGACCAATATCTACTTTCATGTCACCTGAAAACTTTTTGATGGCCTAGTCAAAAAAGCTTTGCAAGAGTTCCAATCAAATATTTTTATTTGTCAGTGTTTATCAGAGTCAATAGTTTTCGTTTTTGTAATTGTTGTGATAAATATTCTAATTCAAAGAAATAAATTATAACATAATAACTACAGTTTACTTTAAGTCTGTAAATAAATAATACAAAATATCGATATAAACAAGCCAATAATTAAATACGATAGTTTATTAACACGTTCGGGATCAGTCTAAGTTTTCCCTTTGACAAATTTCACTGCATATTACTTTGGTTGACTGGTCACTCAGTTAGCCACTCAGTCGATTAGCCAGTTATTGCAAATATCAATGTGATATTTCTATTTCGATTGAAATGAACTGATGACTGATAATTGCCTTAAATTATAATATATAATAATAATAATAATATATAATAATAATTGTTGATAATATCGACTTAAAGATGACGTACCTTTATACCTCAACCGTATGTTTTAATCAGCCTACTTAATCATTTATTTCAGATAAATACTTTCTTTTAAAAGAACATATTTGGTAAGTACTTATCCTAAAGTTGGTTAGGCAGATAAAACATTGTCCAGTTAAGCTTGTAAAATTATGCAAGCCTAATCTTAAAGCTCAATTCTCTAAAAATATGTATCTACAAATTTTCAATAAAAACAATATAAAAATATAAAATATCCCATTTACAGCAAACATTATAATGCTAACATTATAATATATTAATTGCATAACATTAATTATGGACCCAAATAAAATTAGGAAACAAATACTAGTGTGTTAGCTTCTTAAAGTGTGTATTTTACTAGTCAAATATTACTACAGCTCGTATAAGCTAGCTGCAAAGTACAAGTGAAAGAAAACAATTTAAAAGACCCTAAGATATGTTAAGTAAACTCTAAAATTGATGAGAAGAACTTCATAAATGCTAAGATCAATGTCGATTACTTCAAACAAAAATATTGCACCATAATAATTCCATTCGTGTAGGTGCTACACTACGTCATTGTGTAATTCAAAATTTTGCTACGAATCTGCCCAAAAAAAATATTGAAACATAAATAACAGTTTAATTGGATGTAATTAATATAGGCACTTTGCAAACATTCGCATTTGGTGAAATATTTCAATTTAATCATACATTCGCTGATTGCAATGGAAAAGAGAGACTCACCTCCCCGAATTCCGTGAGTCCATTGGCGGCAGGTGCTTCATTTGACGAGTCAGCCCTACAAACAATACAAATAAATCTCATCAATTAACATAATCCAGGTATGAATGAGCTGTGATATGAATGAACTCCTAAATTTGTAACATAATGCTCATTCAATGCTATTTTACTGTAGCACAGTTTACTCTTCTGTTATTGGGTTTATTATTTACTAGCGACCCGCCCCGGCTTTGCACGGGTGTAAAACATATATAAAAACCTTCCTCTTTAATCACTTTATTTATTAAAAAAACCGCATCAAAATCCGTTGCGTTGTTTTGAATATTTAAGCATACAAAGGGATATAGGGGAAGAAAAAGCGACTTTGTTTTATACTTTGTAGTGATAAGTTTTAGCGCTCTAGATTGTGTAGCTGTCAAATAAAGGTTTTTTTATTTGAGTCTTCTATTGAATAAATGATTACTGGGCTTTAATTCTCGACAAATACAAATGTACCCATTATTATTAAATTGAATAAATAGGAAAAATGCTGAGTATATCGCAGTAAGTGATTGTCATGGTAACAAAGCCTTCATCATTAGAGGAAGCAATCTCTAGGAAAATATTATCAGAAAAATAATATTCTGTTATTATTTTCCTGATGTTTTTTTTTTTCATTTCAATTATGATATTTGCAGATCGATTCCCAGTTAATTACTCCCGCTTGTAGGATTATTCTAGAAGCTAATCATTTCAGATTATGTTGAGGATTGAAACGCTTATAAATATATCATTTATATCAATTCCTTTCGAAGCCGACTTGTATATAATATAACAGTCAAATCACTGTTTCGTCACTATTATGTTTTTCCCTATACGAGTAAATACACATAATATTGTACTAATTCACATGAAATGGTGTCGGTTTGAAAGTACGAGGCATAATACAGGAAGAAATGTAATTGAAGACTACTTAAATTCCTCAAATGAATTCTTATATTTAAATTTTAAAAAGTGAATGTAAAATTTCACTGTCTATTATTGATCGCATCCGATCGAGGAATAGTAAAGATTTGTTGTAGTAATATTATTGATCTGCATGGATATCGAAAGGTTTCGAATTGTTTCAACAATTTCAAAGCTTTACTAATAATATAAAGCTGAAGAGTGTGCTTGGTTGAAGGCGCTTATCTCAGAAACTACTAGTTCCTTTTTTTTGTATTGGATAGATTAATTATCGATGAATGTTTTAGTTTAAATAACATCACACTATGATCAAAGGCAGCGGAGCATCAATGAAAAATGTTTCAAAAACAGGGAAATGATTATTTTCTTCTTTTTCTTGCGAGCGGGTGAAACATACATACAATGGTAAGAGTAATAAGGAAATAATTAATTAATCAGTCTTTTAATATGTACATTCACTTCGTACAATCGCCATCACAGCTCAGTTTATCATTCCCATATTCGAATTCCCGGAAATAATGAATAAGGGATAAAAGAGAGCCGCTTTCTATTGTGATGTGAACTCGTTTTTTCATTTATTAATATGGCGGATCATATTCTTTATATATAGAAACATCATTCCCTATTTAATATTTACTGATTTGGCAAATTTCGTACGGCCAATTAAAATTATCTATTAAACTAAAATTAATAAAATTATAGTTTTTACTTCAGTAGTTCTAGACACGCGGCAACAAGTCAAACCAAGTTCAAGCTAACAGAGCGAGCTACGCAGCACCATGAGTAATAAATTTCCCAGACAATGGACCGATTTACCGGATTAGCGGTGGTGAATGAAAGTGTGTACACGCACCGGACATTTGTTCGGTGTAAAATTTACGCCGAATGTATGTAATATCACTTTTTGAAGGTCCGTTGTCCGGTGAAACAGACGTCTACAAGCGCCCTTAGGCGAACCATTTAAAATAACTTTTGACTCATAAATTTGGCTCATATATTGAGACTTACGACATACATATGTCCTCCAAATTTCATAAACACACCTCAAATAGTTATTTAGATATTAACAACAAAATTTTTATCACTGACTGATCTATAGATCAAAACTCTAACCCAGTTTCAGATGACCTAGAAAATTCAAATTTGGCATCCAGATAGGTAGTTGGGTGAATACAAAGGAATAAGGCAGAAACTAGTACATTTTTATCATTTTATTATAATTTTTCAATTAATTGATTCTATTCGGAACACTTAACTTATAGTGCCCGTAATGTAATGTAAGAATCAACAATCAAAATTAGAGACGATTTTCGTATTTATCGTATAGGAAAAGATAGTAGTTTAACAAAAACCATTTGGTATTAATTTTAATAAGAATAAGTTTCTACTAATATTTTCTGTACAAAAAGTAATGATATCTAATCAAAAGAAACGTGAAATGAGAGCCAAATGCAATATTCAGATATCCTTGGCTTTTGAATTCAGCGAAAAAAGAAGTGGATCTAAATGCTTGCCAAGTTCAATGGTCAGTCCTGAAATATATTTATAACAACATAAAATATTTTATAACAACAAATATCATTTCTTCTTATACCTTATAATAATACATTGAAGTCTAAAGTCTGACTTGGCTAGTTTACTTAACTTGATGTATTTCGCTTGGATAAAATAAAATACTTTGATGTAAAAAGATTTTTTTTTTTCACGTTGCCAAACACAGTTGTCAGTATTTACCACTCCATTTTTTCCGGTTGTTTAATTTGTCATTCATTTTATTATACTTATCTTTGTATTAATGATTGCATATCGAAAGTTATGAGTATATTACAAAGTAGCAAGGGTCAATGACCGCCTCCTTGGTCTAGTGGTAAGCGCGTAAGCGTTACAACCGAGAGCTCCTGGGTTCGATTCCCGGTGGAGATAATAAAAAAAACTCGGTCTGGCAGGGCATAGAAGGCTGATCACCTACTTGCCCCTAAAGAAAAAATCGATCAGTGAAACAGATGTGAAATACATCTGCCCCATACCCCACTAGGGGACACGGGACTTCACTTTTTAAGGGTCAAGAAGTCAATGTTAATATTAGATAACAAATTATATTAAAGTACCTACGTGTTATTATTTAAGTATTTTCCAACCAAATTTAAAAAAGATTCTCAATTCCAGTACATCTTTATTTGTTATGCGTTACGTTGATTGTGCGAGATTTGAAATTAAATTTTTTGTTTAGTGCCAATGTCAAAATTGAATGGTAACTTTTTGAAAAATTATTTGAAAACTAAAAAGCATAACAATTGATATAGTTTCAGTCTCTGTTCATTGCTACTGTTGGACTCGGGAACATTTCACTAAAATACATGAAATTTACTAAAAATAAACTATAAATCGATCTCAAAGTGGTCTCGAAAACAATAAATTATACAGAAATAATAATTGTACATAGATTATTTGAAAGTCGGTAACAAATTGTTAGAGAATATCAAAAAATCTTATAAGTTTTCCCCTAAGGCACCGACTGCCAGATATTTTCTTTGTAGAATGATTATTTATGTTTTATTTAACATAACCTTTGAGTTCGGTTTATAGTTTTTTAATAATGTATATATACGCACATAGTATTTTTCAAATCTAGTAGGGACCATTTCCATCTGCACTCAAAAGGAAAAACTTGTTTCCGTTTTTGCATAAGTTTTATTTATGAACCGCTAATATTAGGTCATAACATGATGTTATATATAGCTATATAAAAACCTATAGCCTTTGTCATTAAATGGACTATCTAACAAAAAAAGTATTTTTCAATTCGAACCAGTAAAACCTGAGATTAACGCGTATAACCAACTAAATTCTTCAGCTTTATTTAATTTTGTATTTGCATGAATAACGAACTATCTTCTGTCGATAGACCTTAATTAAATTGGACTCGAGTTCTTTGCTTAGCACTCGTTGCTGTTGCCTTTGACTTATTAGATTACCTTGTGCAAGGAAGACACAATTTCAAAATCAGCTATCCAATAACTCAATAGAATGAGTTTGAGTTTTTCAATCTACGTTATTAAAGATTCAATAATCAATGTGTAATAATTGTTACAATTGTATCAATTATATATCTATATAAAGTCTAAGTAAATATAATTTTAATGCTAGCACATGGTGGTGAGGCATCTCAGTGTCACCACCTTGTTAGATATAAACTTAGAGTATAATGATTAAATTTAGGTAGAACTTCACTTCCAACAAAGTTGTTTCATTAGAATCCGAAAATCCGCCGTCGAACTTAACTCTGGTTACGTCAAATAAACACATTTTTAGAAGGTATTCAAGAACGCCATCTACGATCACTTCATTACAATGTGATTTGTTTACATAAAATTTGTTTTTTTAGTGTAATTGTGTGCCATTGTCTGTAATAAAACCCGTTCCTTGAAGTTTCTCGGAAATACATTGTTTATTAATTGTATGTTGAGCACTTGTTTTATTTATTTACTTACTTAATTGAATATTGATTTTTTGATAAATGTTAATTTCGAAATGTGAAAAAGAAACTCACCATGGCGTGTTGCATGTGTGCGTGAGAGTCATGTAGCGTACTCCTAGTTGATAGTAGCTACGAAGTACTCCGAGGGAATTGGCGATCGAGTGACCTCCTTCGATGCCGATCAGTGACGCTATCTTGCGGGGCTGGCTGTGAGCTTCCAAGATATCTGCCAATTACAATTTCAGTTAAGTAACATTAAAGAACCAATAACTGACCATTAAGATCTGAGTGCCTATGTCAGGAACTACTGGTACGAAATGAAAAAATCGTATTTTCTTGAATAGTCCAATTATTGGCAAAGGACATAAGCTAAATAATATCAAACGGAAGCGGAGCATTAATGAAAAATGTTCAGCAAACTGGGCGGGCCGCTATTAAATATTATAACCTACAAAATCAATCCTTAATACTCATAGTAGATTATTTACGAACCACTATTATGAAGGTGAGCGAAATTTTTGAATCCATAATGGAGCGAGGAATTCAAAGTACGTTAATCGTTATGTCGCTTCCGAGGTGGACCCCTACCTTTAATCACCTCTATGAGAAAATGCAACTTTTCAAGTATCTGAAATCCAAGATTGAACAAACAATAACAAAGAAAGAATTCGTTTCACGCGTTTTACTTTAACAGAAACTTTGTTTTAATTTGGTGGTTAATTTTTTAACCACCAGTAACTTTTTCATAGAATGTTCGTGATCGATCTCTTTGGTGACTGAAAAATTTACTGACAATATTCACATTCCAAATTCTAATCACTTTTACTCCCTAGGGATTAAAAAGCTTCAAAGAGCAGCTATCAAAGAGCTTTCAAATAGCTTTCAAAAATTGCCTTTCAAAGAGCAACATGACAGTTTTAATTCCTTGTTGAATTGTACATGGATTTTATATCAACAATATATAAGTATTTTATTTATAGTAAGTTCATTTATAATACAATTTTTTTTAGTTCGTTTTGAGCTCGGTTTTATTTTTTATTTAAAATTAATTTATTGCATGTTTGTAACGAATAAACTCATAAACAACTGGGATGATTTTGAAAATTATTGCATAGATGGTAAGCTAGACTCTTACTAAACGACATAGGTTATTTGGTATTGCCACGCAGACAAAATAGTGAGTAAAAACTAGTCATATTTTTGATTTTTATTGGTACCAGTCAGGTTACCCACATACTTTATGCGTTACAAGCTACAATATGCCATATCAAATATATTATTCAGAGAAAATGGCACATTACGGTACCCGACGAATAAAAAGTGTAAAGATGTGATTCAGAGAAGGTATTCAAATGTGAGGGAAGCGAAATCAAAGCTTGTAAATGAATAATTAATGCAGAACTTAAAATAATTCTCCTCAACTTGAAACGTTCGTGTCGACTTAAGCTTAACTTTGATACATCTTTCCTGTGAATATTTTACTAACTCATATAAAATTCATAACGTTTTTATTAAGAGATATACAAATATATTTATGTAAGTAAAAAAAAATTATATTAAATATGATTTAAAAAAAACCCGACACGTTAATCACAATAATAGTGTTAAAATTAAAAAAAAACTCAGCACCTGTTACCTCAGAATTTGCGACTGGGTGAACCGATTTTGCTTATACTTTTTTTGAAAGCTAGTGCTATCCGTGTGGTCACAGTTAAATTTCATCAAAATCTGTTCAGTAGTTTAAGAGTTACAAGTCAGTTTTTTGTTAAAATTATTTATTCAAAAGTAAAAAAGCTACGACAATTTCGAATGTCATGAAAATCGATAGAAATATCACAAGGTCTACATTAATTTCTATCTCTAAAAGGTTCTAATAATTAACCTCTCATGAAGATAATAATGAGCTTTCCCGTTATAAGCTAACTCTTGTTTGGTCCCTGCAACTAGGCGTATTATTCAAAAAGCACGGAACTAAGCAAACCTCTCCATTGTGACGATAGCAAGGCAAGCAATTAAAATTACGCCTGCGGTCTGTTGCCGCTCTTTTCGAGAAAGAAATGTGGGAAAGACGTGTTTTCGCGTCCACTTCCACCTGGCCCACTTTCCACTTCGCACGAACAGAATTCATTGTTATTGATAGCCTACTTCACGAATGAAAGCGAATAGTGGATTTTGTACACACGCTGCAACTTACTGTTGACAGACAATTACACTATAGTTCAAAGTTTACGAAATGTTCTGGAGTTTACACAATATTTGATTGTATAGCAGCAGATTTTCGCATTTCAAGGTTTGGATTTTTAAAAGAGGGGTGTGATAAGTTTGACGTACTGTGTCTGTGGGATTCAAGCTAATATATTAACAGGCCGAAATCGATGCAATTTTTATTTAAATGCTGACGTAATAGAAATGGTTTGAAGCTACAATTCATGGATATCTTTTCAAACATTTGTTAGATATTCTTTTTTGTAATTAATACGTGTTTTTAAATAAACCTACTTGGTAATATTATCATTATTATAGAGCCAACACTGCTCTGTGGGTCTTGCTTCTTCGATTGTTTTCATAGGAGACTATTCTATCCTTTATATTTCTTCTATGATGAAATTTATTATGTATGAATGTATGGATGGGGGACAAATGGAGAGGCAACAAATTTAAATGTAAATTAATAGTGTTCACATAAAAACAGAAATTTATTCAAGTTGTAAATTGTATATTACAAACAAACTTAACATACAGTTGATGTTACGTGTATAATAAAAATAATATTTTTAAAATATTTCATCAAAGACATCGTAACACATCTGGAGTTTGTTTTTTAATGATTTTCTTGTTCTTTTCTTACACAAGTAATCAAAAATAATGACTATATTAAATGTCATTCGTTAAATTCTCTCAATCCTCCTCTGTATATTCGCGTGTTTCTACTGAACAATTCTCATTTGAAAACTGTATTGAGATGAGACAAAAGAACTAATTGTTTAGGAGTGGCTTACTTGTTTGTATTTACTTTTGTCCTTATTGTCTTTTTGTTAATTTATTTTGTTTTATTTAGTAGGGCCTGTTTTGGTTACTTTTTTCTTCTACTCTACGCATAAGGCAATATACGTCTATCTTCCGTATTCACTTAACTAGTGCAGAGAGAGATCCACGACATTGTCTATGCCTTTTGTGTGTTTTGTATTACTTAATGTTCTTTTCCTACAATAAATTTCTTATTCATCTATTTCTTATATCTCTTACTAGTGGACCCCGCCAACATCGTATCGCGTCAGAGTTCTAAATAATAGCGTGTCATCTAAAACGTCATTTCATAGAAAAGGTTGAGAAAACGAATTTTCTTCAAAAAACACTTTTTTTATTTTTATATAGGAACAAAGGCAAATTTAAAAATAGAAAAATCATAAAAATTGGTCAAGCCATTCTTGAGTTATTAATGGTGTAACCACGAATTCGTTTTATATATATAAATTTATCTAGTACCTATTTATCAATGAGAAGCGTATTCTAATATTCTAAGTATAGAATTATTTTTGAAAAGGCTATGGTCTTAAGAGCTTGTCGGGTCCTATCAGTGTTCCCTTTTTAACGAAAAGTCCTGAATAAACAATAGTTTTCCCTCGACTCGACGTTAATGCAGACAAAATTTATCCGAAGTTTGAATGCTAAAGCTTTTAACAACGATTCATATTAGTAGAGCAAATGCCTTGATCCCATTTTTCAATCTTGACTTTAATATTTTAATTTTTTTTTTGGTGGAACATTAATCCCCGCTATTATTTCGTTCGTTTGCTATGTCTATGTATTATTTCGCTTTTACGCCTAAAACCTCTATTCTAAATTTGGTATGGAGATAGAATAGAGTTTGGGAAAGGACAAAAGCTAACTATTGTCGCAAAAAAGGCTTGAAGAGGTTGAAATAGAGCAAAAGCTAGTTCTATATATACATAAATAATTTACGTTTGTTAGTCACACAAAAACTCGAGAAAGATTGAACCGATTAAGCTATTTTTGACTTTGTAATATTCGTAGAAATCCAAGGAAGATTAAAAATTTTAAGAATTTTAATTTATAAATAAAATTATTTCATTAGTTCAATTTATTATTATTTTGTTAGATAAGATACCTTTTATTGGCGATACGAAGTTCGCTATGTCAGCTAGTTTAAGGTAAAAGAGTGTAGATATGTGTGTTTACCTGTAACGGAGGTGGCCATTCGAAAGTATTGCGGGTACTTCTCAACGAGTCGCTTAATGACGTCAATTTGCTCGAGGGTTAGTTGAACGGCGTCTTTGTTCTGAGCGCTGCAAGGGACGAACGCCGACCAGAACTGAAACCAAATTACCCTTTTATCGTCTGCACTCTCTCTCTGTCTTTTTTCTATAATTAATATTACATAGCTAAAGAGTTTAATGCGCTAATCTCAGGAACTTTAAAAATAATTTTTGTATTGGATAGTCCATTTATCAAAGAAGCTACAACGAAAGTAACATGAGTGAAACAGCGAAAGCTTATAAAAAATATATTAAAATAAGAAAAGGAATAATTTTACAAAGTTTATAATGTAAAAGGTCATGACGTCATCAGCTGCATACATATACTACAAACCATTTATAAATGTTAAATGAATACAATCGAAGAAATGAAAAAAATAATACAAAAATGTTTTACAAATAAGAATAGCTTATGAATAGACAAAAAGATGATGAAAATCTTCAGAAATTGTGGTTAAAATCCTTCATAATCACGATAAACTTGTAACACGCCACTTTTTTCAGCAGCTTAAAGTAAAATGTATGTCAAAATTTCAACTCTTCATTTTAAACCCGATGCAAAAAATTTGGTATTACAAGTATGATCAGAGAGAGTCGTATTTTATTTTCTTTATTTGGAATAACAAACGGTTATAAGTAATTATGAACTAAATACAGTTTTGTATGGTAGTAACTTAAGTATAGCCAGCATCATTGTCCACAAAGTACATTACGATGTGTGTTAGTTAAAATCAAACTAACAAATTAATTAAATATAATGAACCCTTAATATGTAGCTTGATATATGAAATACAAAGCCATACATTCAAGTTCTAGACAAAGAACATATCTACGATTATAATTGAGACCACAGGAAACCCGAAAGCTGGCTCATATTTCGGCCAACGCGTTAGCATAGTGATACAAAGCAGTAATGTAGCCAGTATTTTGGACACGCACCCAATTTTCGGCTTTGATGAGCCTTTTGTATTTTTGTAAACATTTAATTATAATTTTAAAAATCGTATCAAAGATATTCTATTTATATTTGTATAAGTATTATGGAATTCCAGTATTATGAAAACAGGTCCACCTTAGAGAATCCACAATCTCCCTGTTCAACTCACACTCAGTCAATAAAAATCTAGCTAAATACTTGACGAAATGTGTATTGAAAATTTCAACTGGCCGACATAGTGGTACTCCACTCCACGTACTAAAGCTTTAGTGCGACTAGTTCGAGAAAGCAACGTGCAGATCTCACTCTAAAATCTAGGAAAAATCAAGTTTACTATTGTACTGGTAAAATCAATGCAACAATCTTATTGTTACATATTTTATAAATTACCACGCATACAATTACCATTAAGGAGCAAATTTACGTTGTATTAAGAGAGTTAACATACTTCCCATAATATGGGTTCCTTATTGGAGCAGCATATTCTATTTGAAACTAAACGAGTCTTGTACAAAGTTAAATAACTTTGTCGATTATATAGCAACTTTAGCAACTATCTTTAGTTTAGCAAAGTTGTTTTTATGTTTTTAATTTTAACGAAGACAAGTGTCTATTGTAGCAAGGCTATGGATGCTTCGCGTAGAATAGAAATTAGTTGATACTTTTTATTTTTTATATTTACTTTTTGTGTCGATTAGTGCTTGATTTTATATACTACTAGCACAGTCGTCGCCAAACTTATTAGCCAAAGAGCCAAATATGAATATTACAACAATTTAAAAAAAAATTGGGAGCCGAATCCGCTTGTATAGTAAACTATTATTAAACTAAATAAGTAATAGGTACACTAAATAAAACTAAATTCCATACTTAATAGATATTTTTATTAATGGGAACAATGTGCTTGTATCTCCTTGGAAAGTTTGAGTAAATCAGATTTGTATATTGTTGTTTTTAATTTTAGGCATGATTCCAAGTTCTCATCAATAAGACGACTTCTCAGTTTACCCTTGATAACGTTCATGCTTGAAAAAGATTGTTTGCATATATATGTAGAACCGAAAAATGAAAGAACAGCAAACGCGAGCTTTTTCAGCTGATCGTAAGAGTCAGGAATACTATTCCAAGCGTTGAAAATGATCATGTCAATGATCTTCTCAAGGTCATTCAAAGCAGACCACTTGTGTTGTGAAATAAGATCACATTTTTTTCTCCTCCAATATTTCCAATTCTACACAAAGGCGTTCGAATTTAGAGCACCATATCTCCTTGTTTTTTAAATCCAGCATTTGTATTTCAAAGCTACCAATGTCAATTTCAAAAGGAGAAAATATCAACTCGGCTATCGCAGCATTAAGAGGATTTTGGACAAATGCTAAAGTTGCTCTGCTGTTTTTAAATTCCTGAAACCTACTGAGAAATGCTTCCCTCATTTTTAAAATTATTGTTTTAAAATGGAGTTTATTAATAAAGGAATTATTTTCTTGGCGATGCTTCAGCAGGCTCGGAAAGTGAAACAATGTTTCCTTTTAGAAATCCTGAGCAAAGATGGATAATTTGTTTTCAAATGTTATTATTTCTTCTAACATCGAAAAAATTAAGTTACTTTTCCCCTGTAGTTTACGATTAAGCTGATTAAGATGAGACATAACGTCTACCATGAAATAAAAGTTTTGAATCCACTGATCGTCTGTTAGTTCTGGGTAGTGAATGCCCTTTTCAAGAAGAAATGCTTTAATTTCCGGAAAGAGGGACGCGAAACGTTTTAAAACGTTCCCTCTTGATAACCAACGTACCTAGTTATGAAGCAAAAGATCAGCGTACTCACTCTCCATTTCAAATAAAAATTCTTTGAATTGGCGAAAACTAATAAAATTAAACTCGATGTTCGTTACGTATTTTTACAACAATATAAAATTTAAATCACCTATCTATCTTTTAACTTAAACAAAAAATTATATATGTTTTCGATTTATTTTAATTTTAATTTATCAAAACAACATGTAATTTTTTTCTTACCAAGTTTTTTTTAAATGAAAACATTATTGCGCTTTTCGTGACTATTTGTACCAGAGCCGCATTTACAAAGGCAAAGAGCCACAATTTGCCGACCACTGTACTAGCTGATCCAGCAAACTTCGAATCGCTAATAAAAGATAGAATGGGTATAGTAAGTTATCCTAAAAAGGCAGAAAGATGCCACCACAGAATAGTTCTATAAAAAAGGTAGCCCGCTATGTATTATTTTGTTTTATCTCAAAGCGATTAGTCAGCGTTTTCGATGAAAACTCCCAGGTGGCTTGATTTTTCCAAAACTTCCAAGAACTATCATTATATTATGTCAAATTAGATTATTAGATAATTATAATGAGATTATTTTAATAACATCATAAAATCGAAGTCAAAAATCTTTTATTCATTTAGAACATACCTGGTCGCTCATGAACAAATGTGACTTTTTACAAGCTATTCAATAGTGTGCCGGAATGTCAGTAAGAACTGTGTTTAAAAAAAGCACGTTTTTGAAATTGATTTACAATTTAGTGGCGTAATTCGTAACCCTCACATTTCTCTAAAAATCTAGTAGGCAACGAGTTCATGTGTTATAAAAATGTGTGATGAAGTGAGTGTAATAGTTGATACGGGATCGAAGTATATGAAAGTGGGATTTGCCGAAGAATCGTTTCCTAGATACATAATACCCAGTGTAGTCGGAAGGTAAACCGGGGCTTAGCATTCAAAACAGAATTTTATTTACGTAAAGTTTTGGGATTTAAAGATTCAATTTTTACATAAAGATAGTGGTGCTTGAGCGCAATACGTTTGTTTAAGTTGAATCTGGGAATAAATAAATGTAATTTAGACTGAGGCAAAGATGCCAGGGAGCTTATTGGAGAAACGAACATGGAAGGAACAACTAAAAAAACTCCAACGTGATGATTACAAATAAGAATATCTCAGACTGATGTACTGACTTTGAAAAATTACCTAAGATTCATCTCGATCAAGTCAGCTGTTAAACAAAAATCACCGTATCAAAATCGATCCATTTCTTAAGGAGCTACGATATTGTTTAACCGCCTCCGTGGCTAAATGGTTAACGCATCTCTATGTTGCGCTTTCACTAGATCACCTCCTTGGTCTAGTGGTAAGCGCGTAAGCGTTACAATCCAGAGGTCTTGAGTTCGATTCCGGAGTTCTGGGTGGAGATAAAAAAAACTCGGTCTAACAGGGCATAGTAAACTGATCACCTACTTGCCCTTAAAGAAAAAAATCGATCAGTGAAACAGATGTGAAATGCATCTGCCCCATACCCCACTAGGGGACATGGGACTTCACTACACTAACACTATGTTTCGCCGGATGTCCTGGGTTCGAATCCCGGGGGGACTAATGAATGTTCCAGTTGGGGAGGCACAGAAAGCATGTAAAGAAAATGATCAGTGAAACAGACACAGCAATAGGTCTACCCTACTATGGGTTATGGGGCTTTACAATAGTGTTTTCTTTAAACAAATGAAATTGAGGACAATTTTAAAAATCTCCCGAGGTTCGACACGATAATAAATCTAGATATTTTGAGAAATATTTTATCCGCGTTACATTGTAGAATGTAGATAATACTGTGAATCTATTATTAACTGCCCTCGTAAGCTGTCCCTTTTGAATTTCTAGTATAATTTTATGAGCTTATATTGATGTAACCAGGGGTTGAAAACGATACCAGTTCACATTAAAAGTATCTATTTAATATAAAAATATTATCGAAACAATACTTTTTCAACGCTTTGGTTTTTTCAAATCAGACATAAGAACGGCATCTATACAACGGCTACTAAGTTTGTGTCTGTGTCATCATAATAACTACATAAATGAAAGAACAAATTTCGGTGCCGTTTTTTTTTTTTGTTTTCAAGGTAACGCGATCAAGATGTAAGATCCATCTATAATTCATGAAGATCCATTAATGAGATGTTCTTACACTTAATCATAATGTCGGAGGGGTTTTAAATTGTCTCCAATTTAATTTGTTATCAGATTTCGCTGTGAAGGATTGACAGATGGAGTTTCGGAGATATATTTTGGCAGAGAGGCTGTCAAGAGAAGGGGTATTTCGAAGCTGTCATGGCCCATCGAGGGCGGAATGATTCAAGATTGGGATGAAATGGAGAAGCTTTGGCACCATATCTTTTACAGGGAACTGTTAGTTGCGCCTGAGATTGCTCCAACTCTGATCTCCCTACATCCTCTCACTACACTTAGAGATAAGTACGTCTACTCTACTATTTTAGCATCTTTAAAAAGCCTTCTTTAACAATAAAGAAATATATTGATGTATATTTAAATCATTAACATTTTAGGCGGGCGCCTTTTGGGTAGTAAAATACAATCTTCAATGTTAAACATATACAGTTAATATTGCACAATTAGTAATCTAGTCCTTGTATAAAAACATATATAACAAATGAAATAAAACAATTTTAAATACCCAACAGATTAATTACAAATAAGAATCAGTGCCATATCGTAATGGGCTCCAGGGCCATGGAGGTCCCTGACGTGCGTTAGCAAAAATTAATAAAAACTTACCAATTTTTTTGTATATTGAATTTGAATTGTTTGTAAAAAATTTGGAAAAAGTTATAGATAGATAATTATGATGAATGAATATTTATTTTAATTTTATGCAAATATTTTTTCTTCTGAGAAATCTTTACCCTTCATAAGGGTCCTCCAAATCCCCGGGGCCCAACCAAGGTACGCTACGCCACAAGAATATAGCTCGTAGATTGATGAATAGATTAATCTTAATGGATTGAAAGGTCCATCTCGATCTAGTTAGCTTATATAGCATAGTTAGCTTTCGTCAGGGGTAAAGATACTATCACAGTAATAAATAAAACACGATATTTAAGTTCGTCAACGTTTTACATACAGAAAATTAAATAGTAAAACGGGACATTTTTTATAATGAAATAAAAATTTCTACTCTGCCAGAATGAGTCCTAACTATCACATTTTTAGATACAATTATGATTTTTTTCAGTTTTTATAAATATTTACAATAATCTACTTATATTTACAAAAATATAAAAGGCTTATCAAACCCGTTGTCGTGCGTACCCAAAATACTGGCTAGATTACCGCGTTGTATTGCTATACTAACGAGAAATATTTGTTTGGCCAAAATCTAAATTGGATAAATTTATTTTACATAATATAATATGTTGTGTAACTTTGCTCCTTCACCGCACTAACGAGTTGCTTATATTAAATACATATGTAGGTTGACGAATGTATAGAGTTGAACTCAACTAGAAACGAATAGGACAAAGATAGAATGGAACAAAAATATCATATTTTGATATCCCAGAAGCTCTAAAAGGAAATTCGGGAGATAATTTCGTGGGTGGGAAGACGAACTAAGTCTGTCTGCCTTATTCCAAAACGCGGTTAAAGATAGGCCGGGTTTATTACTACAGAAAAACCTCATTTTTGTATGAACGTTAGACGTGTATCCTAGCAACCAATACTGAAACATCTTTAGTCCATGTTTTGTAATAAGGCCCTGTAGGTTGACGTATTTATAGTTTGAGTTGAACTCAACTGGAAACAGACAGTACACAATATAATAGATATTGAATGGAACAAAAATATCATATTTTGATATCCCAGAAGCTCTAGAATAAAATCTCTAGATGATAAAAAAAATTTATCATCTAAGTAATCCGTTATTTTAAAGTATGCTTTTTATAAAGTTTTCTAATAATTGTGTTTTTAAATTTATTCATTGACAGTTAAAGCATATCGTTCGGGAGTTTATTATAAAAGCGTATACATTTCCCTTTAAAAGATTTACTAACTTTATGGAGGCTACTAGTGGCAACAGCGAGTTTATCTTTATATTAATATATTTAACCCCTCCACAACAGTATAACATAAGACATAATGCTGTGAAATTCGAAATGCTTCGATTTAGCTTAAATCATTCTGTAATTGTCTGAACAAAGTCTCGTATAGATTAGTATAATTACTATCTTTTTATGAATAAATAAAAAATAAATAAAATGTATAGTGGCTGTTGCCAGGGAAAAGATGGCCGAGATATTATTCGAGTCGTTCCTGATAAAGGATTTATACTTGGCGGTGTCTCCCGCCCTCGTGCTTCATGCCAGCGGCAGAACGACGGGTGTGGTCTGGGAGAATGGCTTCTCCTCTAACTACGCTGCCCCTGTCTTTGAAGGATTCCCTCTGAAGCATGCCACCATTTGTTCCCAATTGGACGGGAGAGTCCTCACAGAATGGCTTCAACATTTGCTAAAACGAATCGGATATAGTTTCACTACGCCTTCTGAACTTGATTTGCTGGACAAACTTAAGGTTAGCGTTTTTCTTCTTAACCTCAGACGAAAAAACAGTGTTATTACAATGACTGTGGCATAACTCCTAAAAAATGGGCCAATTATAATGCGGCTATATGAAAGCTGACCTAATTGGTATGCATTTACTATCTATGAAGATCTGTTAATCCATTCATCAGATATTCTTATTTGTTACTAGCTAACCCGGAAAACGTTGTTTTGCCATATAAATTATTTCTAGTGAATATTCGAGTATTGATCGCAATTTTTTCATATTTTTTCACTGTTTAAACCTTCCTTAGACTACAACAAATATTTCAAAACCAAAATCAGCTAAATCGGACCAGCTCGAGTTTTAGCGAGACAAACAAACAACAATTAATTTTATATAGATTAAGAGGCTTATTACATTTTAATTATTATTCTCTGAAACTGAATAGAATACTAGCTTTTGCTTACGACTCCGTCCACATATTTGTTCTATATTCATCCCTTTAACCTTTCATTATCCAATTCACCAGACTAAATTGTCAAAAAGAATATATTTTGGTGTTCAGAGTGTTACAAGTTTCGTAATAGTACATTTATAAATTTTAAACAAAATTAAAGACAATTTAGAAACCTTGGCATGTTATATAAGAACACCTCATGAATGGATTAAAGACCTTTATAATAGATCTATCTCGATCATATCAGCTTTCAAACCAATAGAAGCGCATCGAAATCCGTTCGTACGTATAGGAACCACCATGTTACCGACCGATAAACAGACACGTCAGCATAAATTAGTTGTACACCTAATATTATGTGCGTATGTATGTATGTAATCATAATTGAAACTCGGATTCCGCTTAATGGTAATGTTCAATCTTTGATACCCTATTTACAGGTAGTCTATATCAGGTCTTAAACTCTATTATATCTATATAAGATATCTTTGTATATATCATCAAAATCGGTAAGCGGTTGAGGCGTTTTGCGTAACAGAGAACTTTTGCATTTATAATATTTGTACCTCACTTAGTCGCTAAAGTTTAATAAGTTTAGTTGAAAGACAAATGATTAATTTAATTATTGAGTTAATTTCAGCATCAGCTGTGTTACACTACGAAAGACTACGAGTCGGAATTAGACGCGTCGTCAAAAGAAAAGGTTCGATTCGAACTACCTGACGGTCAACACGTTTTGATCGGCGATGAGAGATTTCTCTGCCCCGAACTTCTCTTTCAACCTTCCTTAAACGGATTTAAAGCTCCCAGCGTAGTCGATAATATTAGATCGAGCATTTTCAAATCCGATTTGGACTACAAAGAGGTATTTTATAAGAATATAGTGTTGTCAGGTGGATCTAGTATGTTTAATGGTCTGCCCGATAGACTTTTCATCGAACTAAAGAAGAGGGCGCAAGATTCATACGAGATGAAGGCGCACATAGAGGCGATGCCGTCACGCCACTTAGCCGCCTGGATCGGGGGTTCCATCCTCGCTTCCCTCTCTTCATATGACGACTTCTGGATGTCAAGGCTGGAATATGAGGATGTTGGCGCCAAACGAGTGCGTCATAAGTTCTTTTGAATATATTTCATTATATGAACCATCTTCTGTTACATATAGAATAATACTCAAGCGTGTAACTATTCAATAAATATATAATAAATACAACCTTCGAAGTTTAAATGCATTTAAGTTTTTTCCACTGATATCTCTACGAAATCACTACATAGTATAAAACAAAGTAGCTTTTCCTATATCCCTTTGTATGCTTAAATCTTTAAAACTACGCAACGGATTTTGATGTGGTTTTTTTTAATAGATAGAGTAATTGAAGAAGAAGGTTTTTATATATGTTTTATATCCGCGAAAAGCCGGGGCGGGTCGCTAATATTATATAAATGCGAAAGTAACTCTGTCTGTTATACTTTCACGCCTAAACCACATAGACATAGAGATAGACTAGAGCTTAGGAAAGAATAGGTCACCTTTTGTAGCTAAAATAGGATTAAATTGGTTGAAATATAGGACAAAAGTTTGTATAGAAGTTCGTCGTTCGAAATTTATATTTCCATAGCACGTAATCATAAAACAATTCACTTAAAACTAAGCCCAACTTTAAGAGCTTTTCGCTAATCAATAAAATTGATATCTCTTTCGTCTCGTACGCTTACCAGAGTGGACGTGTATTGCTTTATCTAAAATTTCTACTAAATATATAACCTAAAATTTCAACTAGAACAAACAAAAAATATACTTTGTTATCATAACTAGTGTATTCAATTTTCAAGTGACATTTGTTTGTTTTTGCTATCAAAATTAATATTGTCGCCCGTCCTCGCGGCGTACACCTCACCTTTTCAAGTAAAAAAGACAACTGCCATAATTGCTAGCTTTGTGTATCACTTGTAGCATCCATCAGTGCTACATAACTTGTTATTCAACGCTACGAACTGTGCTACGAAGCTGCTACAACAAGCGCTACGCAACAAACAACTGTACCGGGCACCTGCAGTAAGCATTATATTTTATTATTTATTTACGTAAATACGCCGCAGGGCAACTCTGACAGTGAACATTTTTCGCTCACCGGATAATAAATCTGCATCGGCTCGAAATCTGTCTAAACAATCTGACGATAATATTACGCAGCGTAAAAGAATCTATCGGCTGGATGAGTTAAAAAGGTATATTAGCGAGCAAATACAAAAATCCCTAAAATTATTTTCTGAGTCCCAAAAGCAACAGTCTAAAAATATTCTAAACTACCTTAAAAGAAATTCAGCAAGTTACAAAGAACGTGCAAAATACTATTGCGTTTATTTGTGAGGAAAATTCTGAATTAAAGAAAAAATCGTAAATCTGGAGAACCAATACAAGCGGACAAGGAACAAATTATAATACTACAAGACAAAATAGAAGAAACCTAAGAAATGAACGAAAGTGTAATATAGAAATAAAAAATATACCAATAAAGAGCGAAAATACAAAAAATATTTGTATAAAATTATTTGTACCTTGTCGATAAACATCGGCTCAACTCTGGAGTAAATCTGACATCAAAGATATAATTAAAATCAACAAAAAAAGAAAAGAAAGAAGCACGATGATTGTGGAATTAACGAGTATCTTCACCAAAAATTAATTCATGGAAGCTGCGAAGACTTACAACATAAAAATAAAAATGAAATTATGAGCCAAACATCTGAGTAAAAGGCGATAACTCAATATTCATATCGGAGAATCTGACACAAAAAGCATTAAAACTTTACTCCTTAGCCATAGATGTAAAAGCTCAAAGTATGTTTATTTACAGTAATAAAAAATATATTTAATTTGCCAAAAATAAATCTATAACAAACTATGAACATGCAAATAAAATGTTAAAAAATAAAATAACTGAGAACTTATTACAATTCAGGATCCAGATAAACTTACAAGTGAATTTTAACCTTAATTTGAGACTATTTATATGAAAACAACAAAATTATAAATATTCCTAAAAGTAAAAAAAAGTAATAAGCCGTGGATAACTCCAGGGATTCTAAAGTGCATCAGGCATAGAAATCACTAACTAAAATAACTAAACCTAGATGAAACAAACGAAATTCTTAAAATAAAATATCGCAGGTATAGAAATTTTTGCAACAACTTGATATAAAAATTGAAAAATAAATATGAAAAAGATCTCCTAGATAAATCGAAAACAAATAATAAAATTCTGTGGAACTATATAAAAAAAATTACCGACCTAAAAAAGCATAAAAACTTAAATAATGAACTTCTTGACCTCAAATCAACACCTAAAGAATCCGCAGACTTTATAAACAATCGTTTTTGAAACGTAAGATTATCATTACCAGAACAGATCAAACACGACAACAAATCTTCTGATCACTACTACGACTCTCTTTCGTCATGCTCCAATTAAATTGGTATCGTTCAGAAATTAATGCTATTATAATCAAGCTAAAAATCGACTCCGCTGTGGGGTGGGATAACTTTCCTACAACCTTTGTGAAATTGGCGTTAACAGAACTGGTTCCCATTATCACTCATTTGAGTTCATTAGTTTTCGAATATGGAGTTTTTACCCGACTTTTAAAGAGATCAATTATACACCCAATTTTTAAGGACGCAAACACCTTAGTAGTTACGAACTAACGAGCCATAATTGCGTTGTAAAATACAGCTCTCATAGTGCGTAGCAGCCCCATCACAGAACTGACGAACACCATTCATGTAATAATTTACCACTTAATATCAGTTAAGTCTGAGAGTTTTTATAATTTTATAGTTGTGATTGAGATTTTATTTAAAAAAATATATAAAAGTTTGGGAGCTATAGACATAAGCACTATTTAATGGACATTAAAATATACATTTCTTTGATGCGCGATCATAAGAGCTTAAGTCACTATTTGAGTATTTGGAGATTATTTGGCTTTAGTCAAAATAAGTCTAAAATACAGAATCAGGAATGATCAGATAAGAAATAAATGTATGCTTCAGATAGAATTACTACTATATTGTTTTATAAAAATAACAATTACAATAATTAAATTAATAATATCAATAATTAGATTTTACATAATGTTTTAAACTTTGCTGTAGCTCTCCTGAAAAATTCAAAATTTTGACTTAAGACTGCGCATCAAAGATTTGATTTTGTTTACTTTCTCCAACAAACAGTTGCCGCGCATTTGATAAAAATCACACTGCTGAATTTCAGATATATTTAAATAAATTGAAATATATTGCAAGAAACGAGGCCGCTATGGACTATAATAATACATATTCTATACTATTCAATAAGCCTAGTTTGTCAAAGCAGTTTCAGATAATATGAGCATCAAATTTGACCATTTTATGCAAGAAATAAAGTTAAAATGTAGATCTGGGTATTCTGGCACAAGTAATTTTTAATTGCTTAAAAAGTTTTGATTTTTAATAAGTATATTTTGTGTTTTACTAAAATTAGAAAAAAATCTTTAAAAAAAATATATGCTATGATGTATGTATGATATACTATCACTTTGACCTTTAAAAACTCTATGTATGTATGTATTATGACTCTGTGTAAAATGATAAAATAATAAATTTGCATCCAAGAAAACAGCAACAGATAAATTTTTAGTTTCATTTACAAATTATATTTTTTATAATTAACCTTTTTTGAATAAGTCACAATAATGACGTCCAACGAAAAAGATTCCGAGCAAAATCACTACTGAGTGGCTGCAGCGTACTGACGTTGTATTTAAAAAATATATTGTAAGTAATATCTATATGTACGGGTTGTAAAAGGAGTTGTGAGAAAATTTGCGCTTTCCCGAATCCGGAATGGCCTTTGAAAAGCCGGCTGTCGTATTAGATAACGGGAGTTACATAATAAAAGCTGGATTCGCTTGCGACAATCACCCTGTGTCCATGTTTCGGACACTGGTCGGCCGACCGAGGCATTTGCAGAGCGGCTATGGCCGGGAGCCCTACGACGTGTCCGTGGGTGACGACGCCATTGCTAGAATCGACGATCTCCAACTGAGCCATCCGATTGTGAACGGGGAGATAGTACATTGGGATAATATGGAAAGAATATGGCATCATGTGTTCTATAGGGAGCTAAAGGCTGCCCCCGAAGACAGGGCGGTCATGATGGCTTGCTGCAACACCGCAACCATGGAAGAAAAGTATGTATGTACGAATCAGCATGCGATTAAATGGAACTATTTAAAAAGTATCATTAACACAACGTATTGCGTTGGTATTATGTGATTATGGTACTTGGAATATAGTTTATTAAGATTAATTTTAAATAATTTTAATTTGAGCCTTCATTAGCATTGATAAAATTATTACTAAGTAAGGTTCGATACTTCTAAGTATACATTCTTTTGTGAGGCTCCAGTCAGACCTTAAATTAATGATTGTGTATAGAACACAAATGCTATGTTGTGATAGGTATCTATTATACCCATTGTATATTTCTTATTATTTCTCGTTATTTCTCCTTGTTAATATCGTAACATCGCTCGGTGCAGTCTAGTAGTACATGTGAAGTTGTTACTGACGATATAATACTATTATTATATTTTCAGAATAAAATGTTGTGAAGTATTTTTCGAAGTATTAAATTCTCCCGCTCTGTGCATTCAGTCACAGAGCGCTCTATCGATGTACGGTTCCGGTTTTACAACCGGTATTTGCGTCGACATCGGTTATGACACAACCGACATAAGTCCGATTTTCGAGGGTGGTCAAATCAGATATGCTCAAATGCAGACTGGGCTGGCAGCCGTTCAAATATCGAACTACATCAAGCGAAGTTTGGTCGAACGTAATTTAGCTGACGCCATTAGGAGTCCCAGCGATATCGATGCAATATTGAGGGAATTGTATGTAACGCGTGACGCAGCTATGCCAAGAAGTTGTTACGAAAAACGCTACGTTAGTCGTTGCGGTGATATAAATCTGTGCAATGAAGCGTTTATGGCGGGTGAAATGCTGTTCCAACCGGACGCCGTGGTCGGTGAAAAGACGCATTATCTGCCGCTCCACGATGCGATAGTTACAGCGTCAATGAAATGTGATTCAGAGATTTGTTCGGAACTGTATGAAGCTATTGTCCCATGTGGCGGATTAGCAATGATTCCAGGTGGGTTTTCATTTTCAAACGAAAGGCAATTATTATTAACCGATTTTAATTATTATTTTTTTGTTTGATAAATGATAGATCATTATTCAGTAGTCCAATATCGTAATTTATTTATTACTTATTTCAATTTTTTACATAAAAATACAATATCATAAGACCCTAAGACATCCCACTCCCAAATATTTGTTTTATTGATCGATTATATCCGTTACCTCATGAAGTATTCAACTTTTGTACTTTTCTAGTTTTCAGTGCACTTAAAAGTCGGTTTATAGTTTACATTACATTCAATCGTAAGACTGAAAACTGTAGTTTCGAACGATACTAAACCGGATATCGTGTAAATGGACAAAGTATCCCGAGTGTTTAACATTAAACTTTAAACTCATATTTTTGACCAGTAACGCAAAAACAGGAGTGTTACAGGTTTGACATGCCTGTGTGTCTGTCTATTATCGTAGCTGCTAAACAAATAGGGCGATTATGATAACTTATATGATTGAGATAGATTTTGGCTATAATTTGTGAAAATCGCTCCATAGACCCATGATATATTCTTATTACAAGTTTTGGGGAGGTTTTAAAATTGTCTTTAATTGTTTGAAACATATTTAAATATGAGTTCAATTTAGGTATAAACGAGAGGCTACAGCTGGAGCTGGAGGAGCAGCTGAACCGGCCGGTCAATATCATCTCCTCACCAGAGGCGTACAGCGTTGCCTGGTTGGGAGCGGCCACCTTTGCCGGTCTCTCCGACGCCAAGAAGCTGTGGGTGACGCAAAGACAATACGAGGAATACGGTGTTAAAATTATCAAAAATAAATTTATGTGATTTTAAACTTATTATCATGAATTTAATTGCGTTTGAAGTTAGTATTCTTCAATCGATCACTGTTACTGCATTGCGATTTTCACTAAAAATCTGATTAACTTGAAGGCAGGCAATTAGTAATGTGTTCACACATCCGAAATATTTGTTTCCTCGGAATTCGTAACCAGGAGCACAGGACCAGAACGTCGTTGGCAATACACGATTAGATCTTCATAAATAGTTGCTTAGGTTTATCTCGATTAAACAAAAAAACCGCATCGAAACCGTACATTTATTTAGGCGCAACGACGCGATGCCACGCACAAACACACGGAGACGTTAACTTAATAACATCTTGTTTCATCGTGACTTAAAATCGAACTAAAAACCTCGAGAAATCTTTTCTAGTAAAATGCAGTTTTACTTTTTAATTTTTTAATTTTAATTTTCCTCGAATACTTCTTATTCTGACGAGACCTTTGACTTCCTTTATGCTTAGGTTTAAAATTTAAAATGCTCTGTAACATAAAAATACTTTTTAAGATAATTTAAAATATTCTGAATATTTCCGCGGTATATTTTTTCACTTTTTGTATTTAAAATTGCCTGTTATAAGCACATAATCAGTGCAGTCAACCAAATACTAATGAAATATTGGGAGACGCGAATGTTAGCGGGTTTATATATATATATAGATGAGTTTTACTAAAAAAAAGGTTTCTCTATTGTTTCGGATTACGAAAAACTCCGTTCCTCTTTAATATGGTGAAGTTTTAATTGCATCATATAACAATATTTACATATCAAAGTATAGAAAAATATTCGATTTAGAGTGACGAGGTTTAAAAAAATTGATTGATAGATATGAGTAAAGTTTTTGTGCTACTACGTAATATAACCTTCATGTTACATAAGGTTACTATCTTATCCTGTCATTTCTAAGGTGAAATCATGTTATCACATTAATCGACTCATGTCAAGCATAAAATCAACCAATCCATTATTGATGTGGTGGGCTTGTGTGAAACGTGTGTGTGAAGTTTCAAGCGACAAGTAATTTAGTTGTCTAGCGAATCAAATTAGCATACTCGAACTGTTAGCAGTTGATACAGATTTAATAGAATAGCTTAGGGATGGCTTGCTTATTATATCGTTAGATATTGCTTATATTTAAAGATACATATTTATATACTACTAGTGACCCGCCCCTGCTTCACACGGGTAATTATGCATATAAACCTTCCTCTTCAATCACTCGATCTTTTAAAAAAACCGCATCAAAATTCGTTGCGTAGTTTTAAAGATTTAAGCATACATATAGTATATGCAGGGATATAGGGAGAGAGAAAGTGACTTTGTTTTATACTATGTAGTGATTTAAAATCTTTTTTTTTGTATTTTTCTGTGAAAAAAGGCTTATTTTATTTAACCGAGCCTGTTCCCACTTGTTGTCTATCAGAATCAGTTTTATCGTGTGTTGGCGCCTCTGTTCACTCGTCGGCTATAGGGCATGTTCCAATTTTTAATACTCTACGCGAGACTACTATGAACAATGCATTGTATTGAGTGCCTTCAATCCTGAAGAAAAGATTTGGTTTAGGAACATGTCAGAGCTGAAAATAGAAAAGTAACGAAATTATGTTTTTCAATAACTTAGATGCCAATTATTACGTTAAAGACAGAAATAAATGTTTATTTACTGTTTGTTGAACGGAGCCGACGCAGATTCTCTAAGCTGATGAGGTCGTGACAGTTTTGCGTTAGGTCAGATTATAAGATGGTGAATCTATGCCACGTCACATCACATGAATAATTCAAAACGGTAACGAACAGTGAGAGCACACTGGGATATTGCGTTTTTAATTTCGCTCACCTAACTGAAAGGGGGACTAATAATGGAAGCCATTGAGTTACTGCATATGAACGAGAAACGTCTATAGAACTTGTTGGCATGTTTCGCCTGTGATTTATGAAGCTGATCATTCATATATATCTTATTTGTAATTAACACGATTAACTGGCAGATTCTTATCAGTTAAATTAAACTCAAGCGTCACGTCTGAGATTCTTTATTAAGTCAACATCAATGTTATCCTTACTCTTGCTACAGGCAAAACTAAATTAGATTAACATTTATTGAAATAAATATTTACAAAGCACTTTTGAATCATCAATCTTTTATTCTGATGTCTATTTATAGGTTCAATGACTTTTCAAAAGCAAATCTTGTTACATAATTTAATTTCTCTACCAAAAACAATTAAAATGAGAACTTGAATGCAAAAAGGTATTTAAAAGCTTTGTAAGAAGAGGGATATGAGAAAAGTGAACTATACTTAATTTACTTACGATATATGTAAACAATAATTTACAGTTCTAAATTTTTTTTTACAACAAAAGATACCCTATGAAATATGTTATACTCGTTCAATGATTTAGACGTGAAACAGACTGATATTCAGAATTACTCATTTATAATATTACTAGGGATTAAGGAACCATAAAACTCGAGATCTCGTCTATGTATTATATTGTCTTCAAACGATAGTGGGAGGTGTTGGAAAAATAACATACATTTAAGTTAATATTAAACGGCCTAAGATAATTAAAATGTATATAATCAAGAAATAAAGCAGTTGGTGGGTCGGTTTCCAGAGTTACAAACATGTAATTAAAAGTTCCAGAGTTTAAAGTTAAGAAAATACTGTTCAAGTTAAGTAATACGCGAAGCAGGTCAAAGGAACGAAACAAAACAACTAACTTCTACGTTAACACTAAGCACATTTTGGTGCTTGCTTAAACTTCCTACATTACTTTGTTTTGAGAGGATCTAAAACTTAAAATTACACACACATATTGTACAGTTCTCGCTTTTGATATGTAGCTGGTTTTTGCTTATTTATGTTTTTAATCCCCACCGCAAACGGGTGCTATGAGTTCGACGTGTCTGTATTCTTATTTATAATTAACATGCCAAGAGGTTTTATTAACATTTGTCTTCAATTTCGCTTGTAATAAATGCGCAATCGAACAAAAGCTATGATCAATAATATATACATTATTAAGCGATTCTGAATGCAATGATATTTACCATTGATATGCAAATGTACATTCACTATTAGTGCAGTTGGAAAATTCTCTTGAGCATATATTTGTCATTCAAACACTGTAACCTGTTGAATATTTTCTATTTATACTTTTTATACTCGCATCAAGTTTTGTCAAAGCCATCTTTGACATAAGTTTATCTTTTACGTCTTCTTAAAATTATTATTATGTATATGTATACTAGTATACTTAATATGTCCGCGTTATATATCAATTTTAATTTTAATGTAAAATCGATTTTATGTACATTTTTTTCCATAATAAGTACCTATATCATTACTATACATACATATTTAATTTTGAGTGCGTAGCACGCTCGCATTTTGGGAAGACAGTTCCCATGGGGCGGTCGGCACAAAATTGGTCGCGAGGTTTTTTCGACGCAGAGTGGTCAAACGGAAGTTAAGTGGAAATAATAAGTGTTATATTGGTTTATGTAGATTATAAAATTTCACAGGTTTTTGCCGCGATTAGAAAGATAATAAAACTCTGGATTGAATATACGGTGTTGCAAATAATATATGTAGTATAAGGAAAGAAAAGTGTTACCTGTGCTCCAATCATGCCCTGCCTCAGCCGAGGAAGATCAGTGTGAGAATACTTGGAGATGGACCAAGGCTCAACTTGAGTCAAGTCAGTGTCCAATTCAAAATCGTTGATCTGATTTCGTAGAAACTTGCGGATGTTCCACGGAAGGTCATTATGTCTGCAACAAATAAGTAGTCCTCAAACTTCATAACAAGTTTTAACAAGTTTCCAATATTTTATTAACTTCGTTACTAATATTTCAGATCAGTATTTAACGAGTATATTTGAAAATATTTTAGGTGATATTCATAAGCGATCATATAGATGAATATTTTGGCGTTAACTTCGATTGATTTTCAATAACAATGGACAATACTAGCATTATTAATCCTTCAAGTAATGTGAGACAAATTAGTGATGCAGTTAATAGTGAGCTTTGTTCCCTTGGGAGATAAAGGGCTATTTCGATGCTAAGTAATTGGGTTTGTGGATGACACATACCTATACGTTACTATGAATAGTTCGATGTTATAACAAAAGGAAATAGCTGAGAACGAGAGGCAATTGTATAGAACAGGTATTCCTCTGATTAGCTTATTATTAACCAATGTAAATAGTACTTTTACACTAATTACCACACAGGCCTCGTGTTAACTGTTGCAGAACGGCTTTCTCTAGACGCTGCACGTGCAAAATATATAGATATAGAGGTTAAGAGTAATTGAGGAAGGGTTAAAATATAAAGATTTATTGTTTAAAGAACTTACCCATCTGTCAGCGGTACCTCTTCAAAGATCTGCTTAGCGATCTCAAGCCTCTCCCGGTCGTAGGAGGCTGCGGCCACGACGGCTACGACAGCCAAAAGAACACAGGCCACCGCCCTTCGCTCGTTGCCTTGTGTCATCCTCACTGTAATAAAGGACATGTTATTAATGATGGATGCATTGCTGTAGCGGGCTTTGGTCATATTGTAGCTCGTCTCTGCAACACTATTACGACTGGTCGCAATATAACTACATAGTATAAAACAAAGTCGCTTTTTCTTTCCCTTCCCCTTTGTAAGCTTAAATCTTTAAAACTACGCAACGGATTTTCATGAGGTTTTTTTTAATAGATAGTGATTGGAGAGGAAGGTTTTTATATATGTTTTATACCCGTGCAAAAGGCGGGTCGCTAGTTTTTTATAATATGTAGGTATTTTTCTTATGTAGCAGTACCAGATATAAAGTACGTATATATTATTATGTTAAGTCATTTGTGACTCTCACTGGATCCTAGGAAAATATTTATTGTTATGTTAAAATGTCTAGTTCGTAATGATTAGTTTTAAGTTTAT
The DNA here is from genome assembly GCA_912999735.1 of Aporia crataegi. Classification (NCBI taxonomy): domain Eukaryota; kingdom Metazoa; phylum Arthropoda; class Insecta; order Lepidoptera; family Pieridae; genus Aporia; species Aporia crataegi. The sequence continues at coordinate 1,168,343 of OU538732.1, read as the reverse complement.
TTTTATTGGATTGAGTGCTGTAAATAAATAAAATTTGAAAATAATATCTTGACAGTTTTCTAAGTTCACTTATTTGAGCATTTATTGTAAAACTAGCTGTGCCCTGAGGATTCATCCGTGTTGATTTAAGGAAAAACTCACTAAGCTCTATAATAAAGAAATTTGTTCCCTTTTATTGTCATATTTTTCATGACGCTCTGTTCCTATTGGTGGTAGCTTGATGTTACGTTCAAAAGCATTTATAATAGACTTAAATGGTAAAATAAACTTTTGATAGAATAAAAATACACAAACCGATACGTAATCGGATTCGGAAAATGTACAAGGTGAAATTCAATGAATCCATGTTGACATGAAAGGCAGTGTAAGCCGAGAGCGCATCAAAGCTTTTAACTTTTTGAAAATACATATACCTAGCTTTTCAGAGAAGCCTGTTGGAATATTGAAATGAATATAAGCTACAACATATGAAGATATGTTCATGCATTTATTATATATACTTATTAATCATTATGTCGGATTTCTGTTTATATTATCTTAAAATTTCACTTGGTTTGATACAGAAGTCGATGACGTTCATTCATTAGACTCCACTAAATGATCACATTTCAAGGCTTGCTTGAATGCAACAATACACCAGACAAGTACCTGAAAAAATAGTCTTTAAGGTGAGGAATTGATAAACAATAACTCTTGAAATAGAGCGCTTGCTTCCCGTGCTCTGCACCCCTGATTATTCTTACGCAGAGACGTTTGAGAGATGGATTCATAGAGATCGTTATAGATTTTCGTTTTTTCAAACTTATAATTATATGTAACTGTTACACCTATCGCAGAAAAATATTTTTATGCGACAAAGTAGAGTATTTCCCAATTAATGTAATTAGTTTCGACGGAGCGCGCCAGTCCGAAAGACACAGGACCATCGCTGGCAGTAGCCGTATCGGAGTGAAGGGGGTATCGAATGTATGGGAAAACGGGCACAGGCAACTCTAAATTAGAATGTCGTATGCGATAATACAGTTTTTTACGTTTAAATCAAAAACTGTTACTAGTACAAAATAATTGAAGTGTGCAATTGAAGTGTGTATATAGGCTAATCTACTTAAAAATTATTGAGGAATTTTTTGGTCCCATATACTTGTAAAATGTAAATCTATGTTTAATAAGAGGTAACTTTGATAATTTTTTCTCTGTTACAAAATTTAACCAATTGTGTAACGGCCACCGGTGAAATGAAACCAATATCATGAAGTGTCATATAGTCAAAAACTACTTTCTTAAGTCCTTTAATTTCTGAAGAAACTCGAATCTCCTATGCTGTTTTCCTCAATGCCTCACCTTAAATAAATTTAAATTCCACATTAAAGAAAATAAAGAAACGGACAAACAGCAATATATAAATAAAAGAATTGTGATGGCCGGAAACAAGAGCCGAAAGAAAATTATTGTCAAACATAGCTACGCTGTTGTCATGCATACATACATATGCGTTTATATATGTGAAGTTAAAATTGTATTTCAGTTTTAACTAAAGTTATTTTAAATAATTACAATTAGTTCTCATGTGAACAATTTCATAGGAAAAGGTAAAAGCTTTTGGAAATACTTGGCAAGTAAGTTGAAAAATCAATATATAGTTTCACTACAAGTTTGTTATTATAATAGATAATTATTATGTTTACGTTATGAATTTCTCTAGCTAACAGGATATTTATAATGATATTTGTTTGTTGGTTTAAATAGTTTTGATAGTGCGTTAAGTTATAACAATAAATTTCCACTTAATTATATTATTACATTATACCTATTCTTAAATACAAATATAACCTTTATTTTTTAAAGGTGAAGATTCGTTAATTCCTTCTTTAATTCCTAACATATACCGAGGCAAGCCTTAGACTGGAACCCTGAAGGAAAGCGAAAACGTGGCCGCCCTAAGCAATCCTGGTGGCGGACGATCACCGCAGAGGCGAGGACAGGTGGCATGACATGGAGTGAAGGAAAGCACGTAGCTCAAGACCGAGCGGAATGGAGACGTACTGCGGACGCCTTCAGCCCCATCCAGGGGACTTAGGACTTTAAAAAAGATAAATAAAAAGATGTGAATAATTGATAGATAAAATTCATGTAAATTTCAACAAGGACATAAAACTGTCACGTTGTTCTTTGAAAAGCGGCCTAGATTTTCATAAAATTCTGTCAATAGCTTGACAATATAAATCGTAATAAAATAATCGTAATAACATGGACTAATGCAGTATTGCTAAAGCAAACTGATTGAAGTTTTTTTTAAATTTTCGGTTTTCTAACTTCAATATCTCTTAAACTATAAATCGAATTATCTTGATTCTTACTTAATATTATTGAAAATTTAATAGTAAATCTAAAAACAACTTAAACTTTATAATAATTTATCGATAAGGGTTCATATTTTATAGAGTTATAAGCAAATAAGTACGACGCGATCGCGTCGAATTTAGTGATTTCTCGCCCGATTCTGAAACTATTATTTCAATATCCTGAAAACTATTGATTGTAAAAATTAAAAAAAGAGATATTTTGAAGAGTTACTCTATCGTTTTACATCTCATTCATCCAAATCGATTTACGGACGGCGACATAGGAGTGGTAAATACAAAAAAAAATACGTGTCGAATTGATAACCTCCTTTTTGGTTTTTTTTAAGGTCGGTTAAAATATGAGTCACATGACTGTTATTAAAATTCATTTGTCAGTAATAAACAATATTACAAACGTTAAATGAACTTAGTAAATACAGTTTAGATACTTCCAGAAAGAAATACCTGTAGAAAAACTATTAGATGTTTTTTAAAAAAAACTATTTTATTTATCAAATAATTCACAGAGACGCGACAGTCACTCGACATCCTTATTCGACTTTAGTTTATTATATGATAACAACTTAACTAGCTTTCTATAAATCCAAAATGTTGTTTGACATGAGATTATAAAATATATGTGGCGAATAGTCAATTGACAAATTGATCAAATCACAATACGTAGCACAATTATACTGATCAAGTTGTGATACATAATTAGAGACAAACCGTAAGAAATAAAGGCTTTATTCAGTTTTAAAACCACGCATTAGAATAACACATAGTAACAGACACACAATATGAGAAGGACAGTGACATCAATAAAGCCAGTAGCAAAGAGTATATAATTTCTTATAATATACTCATTATTAAACTAATAACAAAGTCTTGGAGTATTATTGAAGTATACTGTTTAATATCAAGAATGGAGTCGTAGCAACTATAATAAATCACCTCACCTAAAGGACCTACATATATAATATAACTCAATCTATTTAAAAAAGTAGTGATTATGTCACTTTGTTTCTTTGTTTACAATTTGAATGACATCGTGTAAACGACAAAAGCGTTTGCGGCGTATGAAAAAAAAAGATGAAATAGAATATTTTTAAGTTAAAATTCTTTCGTAATGTTTTATTAATTAAAATAGTGTATTTTTATGCGAAATAACTAATGTTTGAAATACATGTTACTTAAATACATTTTAATATTAGTAAATTAGTCTATTATATATGCATTCCACTTCCATGATTTCTAATTGCCTTTTTCTAAAATGTATATTGTTTTCAATTACTGAGTTTTGCTTTACTTCTGACAATTTAAGTAATGCTTAATTAATAATTTATAAAATAAGCATAAAATTGTAAAATTTTGATTATGTATCAGATTTGCAAGCTTCTTTTTCTTTTGGAAGCAGTATTTTCTTTAAAATTACTTTGTAAAAATATATGTCTGTAATACCCTTGATAATTGTTACTAAAATTTTAAATATATTGCTTAATATTTAACTTGTATTGGTTTGCTTTTAGATAATAAAATTTTATTGAGTAAAAATTTGTGTTCTTTACACCCTAGTATATCTTTTAATATTATAACTTATGATTTGAAAAATGCCTTTTTTCAAAATAAAATCGGACTTGTTTATTTTATATTACTATCAATTCTCAACCTGTTTTTTATAGATGTTCTATTATTATACTTCTTGTGAATGTTCTATTTTAAATTTTTAAATGCACTCTTGCTGAAACAATTACTCACACAGCACACTACAGCTCCTTAATAATTCACTTAAAGAAATAATGGTTTGTTCACTCACAAAATTTTTATTGATTATAGTTGTCGATGTATATATATAAATAAAATAACTTTTACTAAGAAAAGTATTGATCAACAAACAAAATTGAATTTCTCTGAAAACTATAAATTTACTATTTTGAACTAACAAACTTCAAAAGGAAACATTTCATGCTTATTCCGGAACCAAAATCGAAAATTTCCGTTCTGTAATTAATTGACTTCCTTTTTGGTTTTTTGGAAGGTTGGTTAAAAATGTTCTATTCAATAGCAACAGACTATGCATCACATTTATAAAATGCAACAGATTATACCACCAAAGGATATACCATATTTTTATTTATTTCTGTAATAGTAACATTGTATTGTAAAATCAAAAATTGTGTTCCGTATCGTAGATACCGCTCACAATTTAATGCAGCCCGCGTGCTGCATGAAAGGTTGAACTTCATTATTTAACTATGAGATGAATTCAACCCAATTTCATAATAATCTAATTCACAAATTGATAATTTGTTGCCGATATAGTCTATGGAAAAACATATAATAATAATGTGACGTCAGACCAAGAGGAGGTACAAAGAAAAAATTAATCCTCGAATATACCTCAAGAAATTAAGCAACTTATAAGACAAGGTTAAACCCATAAAACATTATTACTATTTTAATGAATTATGAAGAGACGTATGTGTAACAATAACAATTTATTTGTCAAGATACATAAGACAAGGCGTGGTCAAGTATGGTCGAAATTCTTTAGCCTGCCCTCAAATGGAACAATAATTAAAAATATGTATTTTACTCACTTCGTGATATAAACATGGGGATTCTGACTGCCCTTCGTTGTGGCTGACCTGCGAAAAAAGAAAAGTTGCTTTAAATAGGAATTTAATTAAGTAGTTATTTCAAAATGATAAAGATCGAGAGGATTGGAATGTAGACGTCCTTTGTAATTACTGGCGGTATGTCACAAGAATCTCGATGTATAACAATTAAGCGTAGTCTAAGAAGTGATCTTAAAACATGCCATGCATAAGTATGTTTTAACATTAAAATTAGCCCGCGAACAATATGTTTACTTATTTTTGAAAGCTTAATTTTTCTTTACCATATCATTTTTTTAATAGTGAATTAATTATAATAGATATCAAAATATGTAATCATGACTTTTATGTTAATGTGTTTAATTTTCATTTGTTATTTAGCCATAATATTATTAATTAAAGATAAATAAAAGTGTTAGAAATAGAAATTAAAATAATATTTAAAATGAAATAATTTCTGAATAAAAGCTATTATTATAATTAACTTAAACTAAAAAAGATGACATTTCTGAACCACCTCTGATTTAGAACTTTAGAACTTAAAATACGTGACCAAATATATAAAAGGAAAAAGTCATTTATAAGTAGGTAAATTTATTTGACGGAAATGAATTTTGCCACCAATTCAATAATTCATTTCTCAACATTAAGTTAATTTCTTTCAGTTGAGATATAATTTTTTCAACTCAATTGACACTTCAAAAGAAAATTATATTTGAAAATCATATAGTACAAGATGGGAAGCAATCTGCGTAAAATCACTGCCTAAAATGCAACGCTACCTCCCGGACTAAAGGGAAAAAGTCATTTATAAGTAGAAAAATTTATTTGACGGAAATGAATTTTGCCACCAATTCAATAATTCATTTCTCAACATTAAATTAATTTCTTTCGGTTGAGATTTAATTGTTTCAACTCATTTGAAACCTCAAAAGAAAATTATATTTGAAAATCAAGACGGATCTTACTTAACTTTAATTTATCACGATATTTTCACAAATTTATAATGTTTTCTTATTTAACATGTCGGGTTTTTTATATCGTCTTTATTTTTCTTGTTTATTTGATACGTCATACAGCAGAAAGTGAGTACTCATATTATAAATACACTTTTACCAAAATCTAAAAATTTGTATACCTTTAAAGACAATACCTTAACAAATTTAATTTTCAGTTATTTAGAAGAGTAATTAAAAGTTATGAAATCTTTGAAGACGCAGACTTCTAATTGTTTACTCTGTAAAATCATTTTAAAAAGATATTATTAAACAGAGACATCGCCCACTCTTACAGTTTTGTTATATAAAATAAAGATTATATTTGTTGACAACTTTCTTTGATCTTGCAGATAAGCTATGAAAGGTTTAATTTATACATTAAATTTATATCAGGTGGGAATTCTGATACTTAATAGATATACAGCCAAGAGAGAGTTTTGACTTTGTGACTGTATTAACGTTTTCATGAGATTCACTAAGCTTTTCACAATTTAAACTCAACATTCATTTATTCATAAAGCATCAAAGAAATAATCGCTCATAAACGTCACTTAAATCTAAGCTTACAGCCCTTTCAAGAACGCGCTTAAATTTTGAAACAACGGCCAACAAAGGTATATAATTGGCATGAAATAAATTACTTATTTTAGCGAAGTAGATGTACAGATATATCGTTTTTATATCGCGTGTTTTATCAGTAGTAGTCAGAATCCTTTTTATTGAATCTTTTTCTTTAAATATGATGGATAGTTTTTCCAGTCAAAGGTTCTCCTTGGAGATACTCTCAGCTAACTTTTCACATAAAAATCTAACTTTGCAAAGGGATAAAAAGATTCCACCCAAGTATTCGCTAAGAAATGAGACGTAGTCATTAAAGTGTGTCCCCGGGGAGGTTTTTAGAAACGCTATGGCTTAATTAACTCTCACTACGATGACAGCCACTAGTTAAGATAATGAAACGGAGAATAATTGTCTTGGACCAGATATAATGTAACAAAAAAAGGATTCAATTACTTTTACAACATCACAATCATCTATTTTTATTAATCAACCTTCAAGTAAACTAAAAAGGAGGTTATCAATTCAAGTCCGTAGATCGATTTGGAAGAGTGAGGTGTCAAACAATAACTGGTAACTGGGTGAAATGGTAGAAATTTTAGAATTTTTACGATCTATAGTTTAAAGAATAGTTTCACATTCGAGCGACAAAACGCTGTAATTCGCGCGACCGCGACGTACATATTTGTTTATAACCTATGATATATGAATCCTTATCAATGAATTAGATATTGGAAATGAAGGGATTTAGTATTAAATTTTGAATAATAATAATTGTAACTTTAGTTATAGTTTTACAGATGTAGAGGTAACAATAAACAATAATTTTCAAAAGCTTTAATTTGGAACTCTAAAGGTACATACATTATTCAATTAAGATAGAAAATTAAGGTTTAATTAATATAATGAAATTAATATACGGTTTAGAACAGCCACTCAAAAGTATAACAAAATTAATTTAAAATAAAAAAATAAAACCGACCTCAAATAAATGGTATAAACTGACCTTTTTATAAAAATACATAAATAGTGTTGTTAAATAAAATTCATATAAATTTCAACTTTCAACAAGGGCATAAAGCTAATTGAAAGGGTATACAAAGATACATTTTGATTCAGTTTTATCTAATTATAGTAATTAAATAAGACAAAAGACATTGCAATTTAGAATAAAATTGTGCATAATTGTGTCACACGTAAGGTTGTGGCGCTGGAGATCCTGGGTTCAAATTCCTTCAAGCCTTTTTTTCACGACAAAATTAGTCAAATTACATAAAAATAAATTCTGCAGTTTAAGCGTGAAAAATCAATGGCTACTCTCGCAAATACTATTATAGAATATTAGACAATTAGTGATTATAGGCACAGTATACGATTAGTTATTTTCAGACAGCTCTGGTTCTAGGCCATTAAACAGCAAGCTTCGGACCTAAATATGTAGAAACAAGTAGCCAACGATTGCGACTACAATAACCAACAATTTAAAATATAAATTCCTGTCATCGTGTGTAACAGATTTGCAAATTACGTTGTTAAATTTGGCCAAATGCCAAATAGCCCGTTTCATCTGCCAACGACAAATAACAGCCCAGATTTCATTCCAACGTTACTCAACTTTATGAGGACCGAAGAAGACAGAACGCCTTCATTAAGTATCAATAAAATATCTTTAAAAATCTATGAAACAACATTAAAATACACTAAAAAGAAATAAATAAAACAGCATAATTATGTATTTATAAGTCGACCCATTAAAAGGGCGTATAAAAGTAATCTGTCGATCTTAGATTTGATTTTACAGTCGATAATAAGCCACAAATTGTTTGTTTTGTTAATATAGATATAACATTATATGTATATAAAAGTAACTAGACTGAGTGAAAACATGAAATTTTAATATTTTATCGAAAGAAAAAAAAAACACAAAGTTACGTCTAATTTTCAACTAAAATTAATTTATGTTCAAAACTATGCATATAACAGAGTCAATATTTTAATACGTTATATAAAATTGTATTACCAAGAGACTGTGTTAGCAGTTTAAAAAAATATTGTATATTTTACGAGTTATTAAAATAAAACTATTTTGGCGCTTACTACGTTTTTATTCCGCGTAGAACACTCTCGTTCTGTTTCATCTGGCATCGATACGTTAGATGAGTGCGGGGGTGCTATGTGAAGCAAGCGAGTGAAATCTGATTTTTTTCTAGCGTTGTGCACCCTCTTAATGACTCCGTTTAACTCGCAAGAGTAAATTATATGCTTGTGTTTCCACTGACAAGTTATCGAGCGGAAAAGACTGCGCGAGCAAAAAGTAGAAAAGCAGTTGAAATTAATTCGCTCAGCTCTGAGTAGCGGAGCGAAGTCCTTACGGAGTCCGTTCAACTCGTAAAGACGAATTACATAGTAGCGTTTCTACTGAGAAGGTGAGCAAGAAGATGGAATCTATAATAAGAGGTTGCAAGGAGTCCGCTGCGTCAAGGTCTCACGAAAAAAGAAAGAAAGAATATTGATGTCAGTAGCTGTCACTATACATAATAAATATTTAATTTTGTTGTTGTTTATATTTCTTGTATACTGAACTATCTTAACTAACAGTTCATTTTCCATTTCTCATTTTCCGTTCAGTTCACTCCACTCATTCTTCTTTGTCATTTCCCTTTTGCGAAGAGTTGTGCCCAACAGCCACAACTCTTCGTTGGTGGATGCAAATCTATTTTATATAAAATAAGTCCGTTCCGCTTAGCCACTTCCACGGTGGAAATCGAGTTTAAAGATTTTGTCATGCAACATTCTCGAGACCAATATTAACCATGAACAGAATTTTAAGATTTTGTTGAATTTTTCAAAAATTCCATTTAATTTTACATTACATTATGTCTGAATTAAAATTTATCAAACAAGTCATTACTGTTAACCAAAGAAAGAAATAAAAACGCTTCATATTTTGCTTCACAATCACGTATCAGTAAAAATCAATAGTGAAATTGAATTTGGCTAATTCCCTGATAATATGATGAATAAAAATAACAATCTCATGAATGTACTAACCGATCTTCATAAATTTTCACTAAGATACATCTTGTTCCGCTTTCAATTAAATTCCATTCATTTAGAATCTACAAAGAAACTCAAAAAATATATATAATTGGATTTAAAATCTGTTTTTTGGAGTCGATTGAAAAAACTCGATTTCTCTTTAAAAACATATTTCTTTCAAATCTAAATATTAGTATAACTAGAATGAAAAATAAAACGTTTGGTTGACTTAACTTTTAACGAAGCTTAATCTAGCGTTTGATTCATTACGATTCAATAATTATATTAATAATAATGTGTTTAGGTAATATTATATATTTCGATCCGTTGAATATTCGCATACAATAAGTCCTTAGAGAGCGCTATAATTGACGCATGTAAATATGTTCATTTAATTGAATAGGTATTATTTCATTCACTCGATGTTTAGTCATTAATAAACTTTTAGCACACAGTTCCAACGTATATAAAGTATTTATTCTTGCTTATATTGCGTCTTCTACTAACATTATAATTATTATAATGAAAGTAAGATTCATTTCTTCATAAATATTATACTTAATTTGTTCACAACTTAAGTAAATTAGGATCTTATCTTATAGACACACAGAATACGAAACCTCTCGTAGGGCATTGTTGAAGAAATATATCCGCCCCGTGCCTTGCTTCACTAATCATTTTATTTATAGGCAACTGCTAAGAGATCGAGAAACGCATTTATATCACCGGGATTTGAACCCAGGACCGCTGGCTCAACGCGAAGATCAGTGAACCAGTGGATTTTAGATACAACATTATAATATATTGGAAAACTGATAATACATTTTCATTGATCTGATTATAAAGTAAATAAATGTAAGTAATATAATCACAATATTGAAAAAATCATTTTTAACAGATGGTAGTTTTTAGCAAATTGTTTTTAACAATAACTTTTTAAATTTAGAACTGAAAAGGCACTTTATAATTAAATTACGACAAATAAGACAGACTATCACTGAAAAAAGGAAAGTACAACAGGGAATTTAATATTCATACATATTAAAAATACCATATAATTGTGTGCTATATAACTAAACAGTGTACCTAGATACGTCTGAGTTGAGCAATAAAAATGTCCGCACATGTAAAATACGGCTAATAGTCATGAAACAAAGTACACACTACATTATATTATATCCTCTCGGGACACAGAACCCACTTAGTAGATATACAATAGCGTGTGTTGAAAGAAAACGCTGTTTAAATAATCTGAACTGAACACAGAAAACACTAGTTTGCTAAACGAAATAATGCGATCATGACAGGACGATGACGACTTGTAACGATCGCATTCTTCGTTCCACATTCTTCTTAGATCGTTGGCCGAATTTCATCTAATCATCTTCGTCTTGTTTTACTCTAGTTTTGCAATTAAAAGGCATTAAATTGCAAGATATAGAAAAAAACTCATTATGGTGTTTCGATGTTTTTCTTTTGATGAGAAATGTTTTATTTGCTATCGACAATTTTATTGCAAAAACCTAAAACTTAAATATTATCCATATAATGATAACCACAACATACTCGAATATTTGAAGCGAGATATAAGTTTAGCAGAATCTTCGATCGAGAAGTTAATCACTGCGTTAGTGTAGTACTTTTCAAAATTGGTAATTAAAACCGCGTGAACGGTTATGATAAAATTTATGAGCGTTAAAGATGTGGTATACTAATAAATTCATTCTGTGCATATCCACTTATTCTTGAGAAACAGTCTCATCTGCTGAGTCTGCGTAGATCGTGGTCTGGAATGCAATAAATCCTAACAATAACTTAACTAACGTTTTCGTTATAACTTCATCAAGTGCACATACAAAGTTCGATTTTATTATTAAAATTAACATTTAAATACCAAATTCCACTTGCAGTGACGTCAAAAACACCAGTTATGTACATTATAAAACAAAAAGTTCGAGGATACCCTACGAGGCGCTATAGCGCGATGTAATTGCGCTACAGCGCACGCAACAACAATGCCACCTTGGAATGATATTGAAATATTTCATGTAATTAATGACCTTTTAAATATGAAATAACCACTTAAACTCAAAACTTTACAATTTTTTGTTATAATTATTATTTTTTAGGTAATAATTGTATGTAATAAAAATAAATAAAAATAAAGAAATATAATTTTTATAATTTAATTATCTTAATAAATTGGATACATATGCATATTTAAAAATAATAGATTAAGAATTAATGTACATATGTATATTATTATTTAGATCTTATTTTGACTATATAGTACGTAGCCAAGCGTAGCAGTTCGTAGCAATTCGTAGCAGACCGAACACGAGTATAATTGAATTAAATTTATCGAAGCAAGTCAAGACCGGGTTCAATATGCTACTCAACATGACTGAATATGATTTAAGTATGTTCAATGATTCGTGTTTTGTCTCGTTTTTGCAAGCAGCAATTGCATGTCAGCGAGAAAGTGACAGAGCAGTTGAGACGTTACAAGATTAGTAAAGTCATTATAAATTTTTCATCATCTGTATACAACCTGTATAGATTATCACTACATAGTATAAAACAAAGTCGCTTTTTCTTTCCCTATATCCCTTTGTATGCTTAAATCTTTAAAACTACGCAACGGATTTTGATGCGGTTTTTTTTAATAGATAGAGTAATTGAAGAGAAAGGTTTTTATATATGTTTTATACCCGTGAAAAGCCGGGGCGGGTCTCTAGTTTGATTATATAAATTAAAATATGACGCACCCGTTTTATACGTTTAATATTGTAGTAAGTTGTATTATCTACAGTAATATTTTCTAAATCTAAAAGGAAGATTTATTCGCATAGAAAACTTTTTAAACTTGAAGTTTGTGGAGTCAAATAAAATTAAAGCGAAGAGGATACTGAATAGGAGTAAGTTAGCAACTTCGTGAACTTATCTCATATTTGTGTCTTTTGTTGACCGAAACACGACGCACAATCGACTAGATAATCTTATATAGTTGAACAATATATTGGATTTATGATCTGTGATATTATCCGAGGGTCCCAAATAGAACAACAATAGTGTGGTATTGTTCGGAAGGTGGTTTGATGGAAATATTTGAATTTCTATGTCCGTTTTATATCTATATTGTGATGGAATAGCGAAACATTGTTACTTTTTAATAGTTTGCAGTTGGTTTATTATTAGTCGATATCTTCTATGTAACAAATAATTATTTTTTGGACTATATAATGTTTTTATATTGTTACAAACTGACCCGGCGAACCTTGTACCGCTTATAAAAGATAGAATGGATATAGTAAGCTATTCTTGAAAGGTAAATATTTGCCACCAAAAACTTTTTTATACATCTATAAAAAGGATGAATATTCCATTGAGCATTGTTTGTTATATCGCAAAGGGATTAGGCAGCGTCTTCGATGAAAGCTCCCAGATACGTTGTCCTGTCTTAACTATGGAATATTGAATTTAAAATGGCATTTAAAAACTGACAGTTATGTCAAACACTATAAGGTGACATTAGATAAGTTGACATTGTCGTTATGTTTTCTTAAATTGTCTAATGTTCTGTGCAATTTTCTTTCTTAATTATTTATTTCATACAAACAAAAAATATCAAATACAACAAAAAATTTTCATCCAATTTGATACTGCCGTTCGGAAGTTTTACGCTTTATTTACATATAGAGATTTGTGGTATACACGATTGATTTTTAGGACCATCAGATCTATCAAATAACTTTTTGACAGGCGTCTGATTAACAAGCTTCAAATAGGTAAAGGGTGTAGTAAGTATTAGCAGAGCTAGTGTCGAGGACCAATCACCATATCCCTAAACAAACTCTCACAAGATACATTGAACATTCCTAATTCTCCTTCCCTCTAATAAAATTATATTAAAATTCACTATTTTTTTTGAAAATGACAGACATTGTCATGAATGTTGACATTCCATATGTCACTTTTATTAACTTAACATTTATATAATTTATTGACTAGGTACGTTAATTTCCTTTGTCTAGACTCTAGACTCTAAAGGCCCGTTTTTCAATGTATAATTATCATAAAGATTAACAATGCAGCTATTGTCTATAATATTCCATTTATCTGTAGATAAATATCGTAGTATATTTACGTCTTATTAAATATTTACAATAATGTACTTAAATATATTTACAAAAATACAAAAGGCTCATCAAAACGTACCCAAAATACTGGCTAGATTACCGCGTTGTATTGCTATACTAACGCGTTATCTATAGATAAAATTGGAATTTATTGCAATATAGATACAAATTTGAACGCATTGTTAATTGGATATAGAAATTCTTGTATCAGTAGTTATTAATTAAAGTTTTAATTAATGGGCTTTGTTTTAGAATTCCAAATGCATAGAATATTGTTCTGTGAATAAACTTGTCGTCCTTTTTATTATTTTGTCATTCTGCATTTATTTCAATTTGTATCGTACGGGATTTGTAGCATTTGTGTTATAGGTAAACTAGCGACCCGCCCCAACTTTGCACGGGTATAAAACATATATAAAAACATTCCTCTAATCCTCTTTAATCACTCTATCTATTAAAAAAACCGCATCAAAATCCGTTGTGTAGCTTTAAAGATTTAAGCATACAAAGGGATATAGGGCAAGAATAAGCGACTTTGTTTTATATTATGTAGTGATATGTTGAATTATATATTAAATCAATATTTTACAAAAAAAATATTGTAACTGTTTTGTTTGTAACTTAATTTGCATTTGATAACTGATAACAAGCTAACTTACTTGTCTTGTCTTTCTTTGAACGGGTATTGCTAAAAGCCGATATTGATAAAATTTGTTAACTAAATAACTTTATATCTTGCATGGTCATAGGCGACTGGAATTTTATCAAATTTGTTAAATATAGACACCTAATTCGTTAAATCTGTTTTCGATAAATAATTACTTTTGTTTTTATTTTACTTAATACAATAAAAACTAACTCTATACGAGTGTGAAGGATTTATAGCTAAATAGCTATATAGAAAATTTAGTTGAGAGGCCGCTTCGATCAAACATCCAAACATTTTAATGAATTGTAGATTCAAAGAAAGATATTACAGATATTATATTATACATTAAAGAAACAATACCACGTAGTCATTCAGTCATTCATTAATTCATCCATTGATCGGCTTTTATTTCGAAACTGTGAAGAAAAGAGGGGAATTTTTCACGGATTTGTATAGAGGGTCCAAATCGAACTTGAGGAAAAATATAGCGAAGTCCAAGGTCCGAAGGAGTCAAAAAAAATTCAAATGCCCACCGAAACAGTGATAATTAGGGAGACGAAATTTGCAGTTTTTGGACCAACGCTGGAGGCAATTAGATGGGAGGTGACGATTTGACTCGAAGACGATTCGTGTCCGAAAGCAGAATTTTAATTATTGTGTAAATATTTGACGGAGTCACAGCTCCTTTTAAATTCCTTAAGATTTGAATTTTTATTCCTTTAATTGAGCGCATGCCATAGAGTTTTTATACTTATATAAAAAGGCCACACGCAATTCGCCACAGATTGATTGACAAACTTTAAGTAAAAAGGAAATAGAATTACGCTTTAGACACTTCAACAGCTGTGTAAAGTATAATTTTAATAATTCTTCCAATAGATTGTGGTGTTTCGGAGCTCAGAAAAAGGCGCGCTCATCGATGAATTATTGCCTCTTGCTCTAGATCAGGTCGTAAATACGTTACCTTAGTTTTATATCTTAGAATTGTTATTTCTTATTTTATATATTTTCTTATACTTACAATTAGTATAATTATTGATGAAATTTATTTTTAAAGAAACTATGAAGCACTGACACAATAATTCCACGAAGACAATATTTAGCAGTAGGTGAATAATGTTAAAGATTTTTCTGCTCAAAGTTTGACACCGACCGCAAAATATTTTCTTTGTATTTCTAAATATTGTATACATTATATACCAATTTGTTTGAAAGTTGACTCGATCATGTTGAATATAATGTTAAAAAATGTCTATTAAATTTTATTATTTCAAATCATGTCGAAGAGTTTTTAAATTGCCTCTAGTTTCACATGTTATAAAGCTGTGTTTTAGGGTTCCGTACCCAAAGGGCAAAACGGAACTAAGACTCCACTGTCTGTAAGTCCGTCTGTCCGTCTATCACCTGGCTATATCTCACCAACCGTGATAGTTAGATAGTTGAATTTTTTTACAGATTTTACAGAAAAACAGAATAAAATAAATATTTAAGTAAAGCTCCCTTAAATCACGTATGATTTTTTGCCATTTTTATAGATAATGGTATCCTTGATGCGTGAGTCCGACTCGCACTTGGCTGGTTTTTTATAGTAGAGGAGGCACATTTTTGGCTAAGCGGTCTGCCGCCCATGGACACCCCGGACACCAGTTGAACCACGGGTGCGTTGTCGCCTTTTTTTAGAAGAATTGGGCTTCCGGTACTCCTACTAATTGAACGAAACGCGGGGAACAAGTGCAAAGCAAGTGTCGTATGGGAGAATTTTATTGCATCGGTCGTGTCAGGTTGTTTTGGCTGAAGCCCTAAGGCAACACTAATGGTACCACCACTCAGTCAAAGAGTTGACAAAACTCGAAGTCTATTGTGGTGAGCTTGACTATAACTATTTAGTCGATAAAATTAATTTAATAGAATTTAACATTTTGCGGTTCGCGTAGAGCCTTTTGTGGTTTCGTAGAACAGACGTAAGCCCTCTACGTTACGGCTGTTAGAGCTCCAGGTTTTTATGAGGTACTATAAAGGTACAATTGTGGTTCGCTATCATTCCGTGAACGTTCAACACGTAAATTTCTTAGAGAGGTTAATAAAAACCGCGAGATTTATGATTATATGACATAGTAACTTGGCTAACCATCTAATATTGTTTTTAACCACAGATAAAAAATTAGAGATGTTAAGACACACAATGTCTTTGGATTTATTGCGACATAGTAGCTTCTATACGAATGTATTATTTACGATGCATTTTTTGTTAACATAATTTAGATGGATCGACAATTTATGAAAACACTCGCTTATTGAGATATTCTCATTTGTAAACATCATGTTTTAAATTGTTATTTAATTGTTATTGAACCAGTGTGAATAAAATGTAGGCAGAAATTAACATTCAGAGTTCGTACAAGTTTTACGGACTCCATACTGAAGTGAAATGAGCGATAAGCGATCGGTTGGTTCGATACTGAATTTAAACATACCTTCTAACATAGCACATATTTTTTTCTCATTTCCAGTGACTAGTTGTTTTTGTTAGATATATTTTTTATTTATATAAATCACTTAAAATATAACATCTAAATAGGGAAAGAAACGGAGATTTTTATACTGGATTTAAAAAAAACGTGTCTGTGTGTCTATAGGTAGATCTGTGAAAACCTCCTAAACCTCCTTTTTTGTTTTAAAGCATGATTGACATTAATTTTATTTAAACATTCTTATTTGTAATTACCATGTCGGGTTATCCTAAAATATATAAAATATTGTTTAATATTAAGAGGCCCAGTACATTTTAACCTTATTATTTTGTATAAAATGATCATTCTCTTATTCTCTGAAACTGTAAATTTTTAACAAATTCGACTTATAGAATAGTATGAAATAGTTATTATTATAGTCTGAAGTGGCCTCGCTTTTTGCAATATATTTCAATTTATTGAAATCTGCAATTCCGCAGTATGATTATCATAAAATGCGCCACAATTGTTTTTGAGATCATGGACTGAATTAGTGAAATAAGTAAATAAAATTAAATATAAGTTATAATGACCATCAAATAGTGTTTAAGTCAATAACGACCTTTAAATTTTGAAATACTTGTGAAATTTTTAGAAATAATATCCCAGTCATAACCATAAAATTACGAAAAGCGCTCAGATTTAACTGACAATTTCTCTTTATTTTATAAAAGTATGCTTACGTAAAATTTATATCTAAGTATGTGTTAGTACATTACAGAAAATATTGCAAATTGCTTTAAAAAAAAATAGTAAATTGTTCAATTATCGTAAAATTTGATAAGCGTAATTACATAAGTGGTGCATGTCAGTTCTGTGATTTATGGCTGTTGTATGAGATTTGTATGTGTCAACACAATTTTGTAAAAGGGCTCTTAATACTGAAATCTTTTATTTGATGAGGATAAACGAGCAAGAAGGAAAAGACTAACAAAACAAGACAAACACAGTCATAAAGAAAAGGTAGATTTTTTTGAGAAATTACTTTTTCTTTCACGTGGAAAGAATTATACTCTGATTTCAAAATAAATCACACCTTATTCTTTGAAAATTTTTCTCGGATATAAGACTCTTGATAAAGAAAGATTTTTCTTTTATCGTGTACGTCATTGGCCAAAAATAGCTTCATTTAAATACTTTTATGAAACAACACTTCTGAATCATCGTTTATAAATCCTTCCTCTTATCTTATCTTATCATCCAGGGCTCCCCGACGGGATGCACGTAGGTCCTTTTGTACTTAGCCCATGCCTTACTCACTCACTCCAAGATCTCCGAAGAAGGACTGCATGAGTTTCAGGATGTCGTTGGATGCGAAGTGCCGATAGTTCCCTAGGTTCGGGTATGCCGATCCGAAAAGGTCCAGTCGCTTGCTAGCTTTTGAGTCACATTCGTAGAGTACATGCCTTATCGACTCTTCTCTTTTCCCACATGCTCTACATATTGCGGTTTCAGCAAGCCTCATCTTGTAGAGGTGGCTGCGACACTCGAAGTGTCTAATCAGGGCTCCTATTAGAGTTCTTACCTGTGATCAACTTATCTGTAGATCCTCTTATGACATTTATTGCCTTGTCCTTATACTTCCTCTTTATAATAATTACTATATATTATATTCCACATTTAAAGTAACAAAAGCAAAATAATGTACATTTTATAAAAATAATAAGAGAAAATCTATACCGGAACTCCTGTCTTAACTTCAGACGTGATTTCTTTTTGTAATTTTGTTGAAAATATTCGTCCGTTTTGAAAAAATGTTTAAGTGCCATTTCTTTGTCTTTGTACACCGTTATGGAATTCGTTTTAGTTATTTAAACATTTTCTGTTTGTTGTATTTATAGTAATTGTAACCATTTTTTGTTGCAAAAAATAAATAAAAAAAACAAAAAGTGAATACAGCTATGGAGTCCAATTACCGAGTACATTGAACCCAATCGATAATTTAAAAATAGACGCAACTCATACATTCGAGAAGAGAACTAAGCTTTGCATTTTATTTACCACCTCATAGTGGCTTAGTTAGGAAATTTACCTCGTGGCGAGTGGCCGGCAAATAGTTCCTGTTTAAGCTTTATTTTGCTAAAGTTCCCGGTGGTTTAATTATTCATGTTTACTGCACACGTTGATTACACTTTATGCACACTTAATGAAGTTAACTAACTTACTTAACTCCTGATGCAATAAGAAGGGTTCTATAAGTTAAACATGTGTCTGTAGTTTTGTCTGTGGCATCATAGCTTCTAAATAAATGGACCGACTTCGATGCAGTGTTATGACTAGCTGATGTGATTGAGATAGATCTTAGCTACAATTTATGAAGCTCTATTCATCCATTTATGAGATATTCTTATTTGTAATCATTACATCGGGGTTTTAAAAATGTTTTCAATTAAACTCGTGCCTGAATAATTTATTGAGCAAGATAAACTTTGTCTTGTAAATTTTACCTTAATAAGCCTATCGTTTTCGCTTCCAAACGAAAGAAGTTTCTAATTAATGCAAGCAACTTGTTCCCTTCTTGTAGGAGAATAAATCGCCACTGGAGCCTTGTTATCAGATACCTTTAATACCATTTTAAATAAAAGTGATTTCTTTAGTCGGAAAACTTTTATATAAAATTTCATTCATAAGTACCTACTTTAAAATTACGTGATTTTATTAATACGTAATATCTAAAAATTCATACACTTTTTTGTAGTTAAAGTAATAGTGGTATGATAGTTTAATGTAGTTAGTGACAAAATAGTAATCAATGTTCCCACGCAGCCTCATACTGAAGAATCATCATGGTGAAATAGTCAAAGGACACACACACCCAACTGAGAGGTAAAGTGTATTTAAAGAATTCAGAATAAGTAAATTCAAAACGTGTTCTAGGGAGGCTGGTAGGGTCTGCGACCTGGCGAAACCTTTTCTCCAGGCCGCTGGTCGTCCCGGCTCTTAGGTCTTTTTTTAGTTACAGTAAGTTCTATGTTGTATAAGAGATCGATGGGGCTGACATAACCTACATTAATATTTAATAAATAATAACATAAAAATATAAGGATTTGTGCACAACTAGTGTTTGAAAATCACACATCGTACGAAGCCATTGAGCTGTCAGATTAGCTTGCGTTTACAAAGCTGCTTATTAAGCTATTGACACGTTAAACTTCAATAAGGGACACTCGTGGTTGTTCCAAATAATGTTATAGCTATTCACTTGACTGTGTCATTTAATACAGTTCTATTATTAAATAAAAGAAGACAAACTGAATGTTAATTTTTCCATTTATTGACATTTACATAAAGTATTATTTATGTTCCTATTATATCCTTGCGAAACTGAGACAGACTGCAAGGTATATTATGTTAGTGTGTCTGTTTATAGTTTTAGAAGCTCGTATTTTTTAATATCATCTTAAAATAGCAACAGGTACGTACGTACGTAAGTTTATTTATTCACTGGAGCAAAGATCAATCGAGAACTTAAATTTGAAGATTTCATTACCGAATTATTAGCCGACCTTCAAAGGAACCAAAAAGAAGGTTACCAATTCGACGTGTATATTTTTTTTAAGATATTAAACCTACATTAATATTAAAATCAATGTTTATATAGTAGAAAGGTTATAAAAAAAAATTAATATAACATTTTATAAAAAGGAATGTTTTTACTACATAAAGGCATTAATGCTCAGTCATTCGCCCGATAAATGCTAGAGTTCCGCTTCACAATCAAAGTTAAAGTTCACAATATTCAGAATATTAATACAAAGGTTAAATACTATAGCGTTCACGAAATTTATATTTGTTTAATAAATTAATTAAAACTACTTAATTTTAAAATATTGATCAATAATGTATAATTTATTAATCAATTTATTATATAAGTAAGTGTACAACCTGTCGCTAAAATTCAGAAATGATTCCTGGTACGATCTCGTTTCCTATCTTTCATCCATGAAGAGGTTCCCCTGTTTACATGAAGTTCGTGCTTTTAAAGATATAAGGGTTTCGCACTCTAGAAATTTCTAAAACAGTCTTTGGACTTTACAGTCGAATATTCTGGCATTCTAGCATTTACATCCAACCATTCTATACAAAGTGTTCTGATACTTCTATACAAAATGATATGGAATGTTCGGGCACATCCCAGTTTCACTCCCTGAGCTAAACCGGTAACCCCAGCTAGTTCATAATAAAACATTCAAATCAAAATCTTAATCTATCCCATCTTAATCTATTGGGTTATGAATAGATACTATTATTGTTATCATTACATTACATTATCTACGCTCCAACATTTAAAATATAGGGTCTTTCAAATAGAGCGGGTCTATGTTAATAATCTGTGGCGGCCATTTTGTTTTGGCGGCATCTATCAAATCTGTTTTTTCACACATAAGTCACATACCTTATACGTATTACTTGCATGGGATTTGAACCCATATGAGTTAATTGCATTAAGTTAACCGACTTGCAACTATTAAGGTGCGGAAGCAGTCGAGCGGATTGCCAAGTAAAAAAAAGCTCACTTTTCCCTCGAAAAAATATACATAACTTTCATTCAGATTAAATTGTTTTTATATACTTCTCAATAATTATGTTAAATAGTATGTAGTATGTTATTGTTCCAATAGAATGTTAACGTTTTTATGATTCAAATATTAAGCGTAAAAGCTCATTTAAATACTGTATTTTGCCTTTAATTCGCCATGTATATATACAATAAAATGGAAAAAATACTCTCTGCATACACGTTTATTATACAGTAAATCAGCGGGCCGCCTTTGCTTCGCAGGGATTGCTTTTCATTAGCATGTATAAAATAATGTTGATATATTTAAGCGCAAAGAGCGTGTTAATTACAAAAACTGCAGAATGGAACAACCCCAATAACATTAATATGAACGTAAAATCACGAAAACTTTTTGTGGCCATTGCGGGCGACGTCATATATATTCATTAAGGCGTAATTAAGAGAAAATTAAAATATGACGGTACACATTTCCAAGGGGATTAATGTTTAAGATTATTTAATTAATGCGGCAACAAATTATTTATGATTCATATTAAAATAAAGATATACTTCACGAAGTATTAAAAGTCGCGAGTGCAAAATTTATTATCCGGACAGGGTTTTTCATTTTATGTATGTTTTAATATAGAGTTTCGATATGAAAACGCACATCAAAACCAATCGTAAAGCCGCCTGAAGGTGTAAACTTGAGCCTTTGATTTCTCACCTCAATAAGGATTTCCATCTCACTATATCCCTATATAGCAATATTATATAAGTTTTAGGTGAGCCTTCATGTTGCGGTCACCTATTTTAGATGTGTGTAGGAATTTAAAATCAATTGGTAACTCATGATTTACTACGGGAGGTAGCGTAGCAAATTTTTTAGGAATTTTGTTGTTTAATGTTCAGAAATCAGTAAAGTGAAAGTCAGCTGTCGCACTAGCAGTGAAGTTAAAGGAGGCAGCATACAAAAGTCATTGGAAAAAAATCTGCTCCGATGATTTTAATACCAAGCGAAACTGTATTAAATTATTGTTTCAATCACATTTTTACAAAAATTCATCGGAGCAATTTTTTTTATGTCTTTTTCATGCAGCCTCCTTAAGCTTCACCGCTTTCGGAGCAGCTTACGCTTGGAGCTATTATTTGTTAGGGGATATTAAGATTTTAAGCCGGTCTAAAATGACTCTCGTACTAATTTACTGCGCGTGGCGAAAACGACCCGCACTATCAAGTGAATGCTACTGTCACAATACAAAATGTGTGATATATATAAACCTCTACAAAGTATACCTGTAACTTGCAAGTTATCACTGATATTACAAATAGCAATACCTCATAAATGGACGAACCAATTTTCATAAATTGTAGCTGAGATTATTCTCGATTAAGTTAACTTTCAAACAAAAAAAGTATAGTCCATTCGTTTGTAGTCTACGAACTAAACCCAGAGACAGACACGTGAATTTCATAACATCCTTATTTTTTCATAGAGGGTAAATAGTCTATGTTTTTTTTAGATTTTGTGATAGATTATGGCCTTTTGATCTGGTGAGAAAGGCGACGTATGTTAAAAATATACCAATGATATCAGATGTTAAATTTGCTTTGTAGATTGCCTTGATTTGCAATACGATTAGTAATTAAGCGCTTATTCAATCTCACTGAATTCAGACGTCCAAAATGATTCTGTAACTATATTCAGTCTATTAAAATAATTCTATTTCACTTGACTGAATATAGTTTCAGATCATTTTGGACGTCTGAATTCAGTGAGGTGGAATAAGCGCTTTAGACCTAAATAATTATATGTTGTGGATTATATATATATAGTATAAGTAAAGACTTATTTCCGCAAGTTGATGAAGAATCTTTATGTAATAAACGGATTAGGTTAGAGGTTATGGTATTAGTTATTTTTTTCAGTGAATATTACTTCTACGTTAATATATATTTAGTCTGTGTAAACGCATTTACAATGACTTTTTACGGAGAAAATGTATAAAGTCAAGATCAAATTTATTTCACGTTTAATCATTTTCAGGATCACTTTTGAGCATCAATCTTATATTCATAGTTTAAATGATGTTCGAGAAAGCGCCCAAATCAAAAACGAAACAATTTACTCAGCCAGGTTATTTTTTACCGACATCAAAAAAAGTAAAAGGTACTCAATTCGACCCTGTTTTTGACTTTTGATTGAATGAACAGATTTTGATGATTCTCTATTTTTTTAAAGCTGGTGCTTGCCGTGTCCCATTTAAATGTCATCAAAATCTGTTAAATAGTTTTAGACTTACAATTTTAACAGTATATTATTTCTGATTTAAAAGCGAAATAATTGTATGTTAGCATCACTTAATAAGTAATTTTCCATTAAGTTTTAGCGATAAGTTTTCAAGGTACATATTATGTACGTTTCATATAGAGTAGGTAATATACATTAATAGTGAAAATATATAGTTCCATCTCAGTCTATGATTAATTACTGGATGTTTGAGGTACAAATTAAATAGGCAAGATTGATGTTATGTGGGGAATTATCAATTAGTAGATATAGTACTCGTGTATGTATGGTACATGATTCGGGTTCGATTCCCGGTGGAGATAAAAAAAACTCGGTCTGGCAGGGCATAGAAGGCTGATCACCTACTTGCCCCTAAAGAAAAAATCGATCAGTGAAACAGATGTGAAATGCATCTGCCCCTTACCCCACTAGGGGACACGGGACTTCACTTATGGTACATGATATAAATATAGTCAATAGACTAAGTATAAATGCGAAAGTAACTTTGATTGTTATACTTTCACAGCTAAATTATTGACCTATTTGATGAAATTTAGTAGATACACTAGAGTTTTAGAAAGGCCATAATAACTTCTCTTTTCTTTCTTTCTTCTTCTTTTCTTAGTTGTTTTGTTGAGAGTTAGTTATAATAATTTAATTTCCTTTTAAGCTTTTGCTCTTTCTATCATCCCCCTAGTGAGTTAAAGAAATAAAATGTTTTTTTCGAAGTGGGGAAGTTTTGTACTATACAAATAAAAGGGAAATGTGGTCGAAAGTTAAATTCAGGCGGGGAACCGCAAACACGACGAACCAACGAAATACATCTCGCTCGAAAACTTTGCTCGTTACCTCACGTATAATTAATTTTTGATATATTGACTCGGGAGAGGAATATTTGCTTGATAAATACGGTCTCTGAAGTTTCCTTCAATAACAGCACTGACCTTAAGGAAAAAACGTTCACGTCTCAGCTATTTGATAAAATCTACCAGAAGTGTGGTCATATTTCTCTTTTATTTATTTTATTTATCGGCTGCGTATGTATAATAATGTATCAGTTACGCACAAACTTACGACTGCTATGGATAGATGTTAACATCTAAAACTCATGTCATTTTTGAAAGCGGCCTCTTGCCCACTTAGATTACCTATGACTGAACGTGTCTCAAAATGACACATTTGAAAAGTTATAATCTTAGCTTCAATTTTATCTGCTCTCTTTGCACTAACAACTGTAATAACTATAAAAGGAACAGCTGTGCCCCGCGGCTTCAGCCATTTTTATATACTAAGAACTTTTAATCAGGAACAATTTTGTTGTAACTTATACACTAAGCTTGCATAAATTCGATTTCGTAGCGCACGCAACGGAAGCTCTCAAATGTAATAATTTTGACAATTTTTGCAACATTTTTCATTGACGCTTCGCTCTTATTGGTCATAGTGTGATGTTTTAGCCTAGCGTTCTTCGATAGATGAACTTTGAAATACAAAAAGGATTTTTAGTTCGAATCAGTTCCTAAGATTAACGCTCATCCAAATTGTTTAGATTTTTTATATTAAGTATAGATAACTAAATAAGCAGTTATTCGAACTATATTCGGTAACTCTATTACTTTGTATAACCAATAAATTTCTCAAAGCAAAACGAACAGACAGTTGTACAGTTTACTAACATGTAATCAGTAACTCTATTGTAATGTTAACTACAGAACTACTGAATGTCAACATCCTGAGCAAATTGTAAGCAAATCATTAACTAATCGAATCTTCTTTGTTTGCAATGCAGGTTCAAACACTTCTCAATATTTGTATGAATAACGTGTGCTTCGTGGTTTCAGTCGCGTCAATTTATTCGTTACGTAATCTCGTGTAGACTTAGATCTATTTATATAGACTATCAAATAAAAAATAATTTTTCGATCCAAGCCAGTAGTTTCTCAGAAGCGTTCGGCATTAGCACCTTCAATCAAACAAACACTCTTCAGCTTTTTAATATTAGTATACATTAATTGTTACGTGTGTCAAACTTTTTTCAAAACAATTCAAGTACTTCAATTCCTAGCTAGTGAGTAATGAAATTATAAAACCTAAAAAATGCACGAAAAGGCACCGATGTGATATTTACGTGTTGAAACGTTTTTTACAAAGTTGTATGATTTTTTAGAATTTAAACTCAATCAACGTAGCAACGAAAAACGCCATCCAATTCGTAGTGAAAAATTGAGCGGTCAGCTGAAAGTTGTTACTTTGAAAAAAATATATTTACAAAAGTTTTTGTGTTTGTTTTACATTTATGTAGTATTGATATACTAACGCGTTATACGAAAAAAGAACCAAATCAATGTAGCACATAATTCATAGAGCCGATTTCAATATAAAATTCCTTAATATTATTCCTTAGAAGAATAACTGTATGAATAAACTGTTTTAAAAGCTAAAACTAATGGGAAGCTTTTTAAACCCTCACATTTTAAGAATTCCCTTGAAGCTTTTTTAGATTCTTAAAGAATCAAACAGACGCATACAATCGTTCAATCTATCTTTTTGCTGAAGTTTACATAATTTAACGAAATCTGCTAGAGTTGATACAGAATAAAAATTCAAATTGACTTTGTAGTTGCTATAACGCGCTGGTCAAAGGCAAAAATATCTTTATTCATACAGAATCACATACATCATCGTTCAACAATCAAGAAACTCATTCGGATTTTTTTCCGACCACGTTTACAATAAAAGTACGTTTTTAACAAGAGAATTCCAAGGATAAGTAGTAAATAGTTTATGGTAATACAAAGGACCTATTTTGTTAAGTTTTTTATTATCTGTAAGCTGATATAATTGAGATGGATCTTAACTGCAATGTTAATAGATCTATTTATCCATTCATTAGATATTTTTATTTTTAATTATCTTAATTTTCTCTTTCTTTGCGTAAATTCACTTTAGAATCAAAAAACTCATTTTTTCCTTTTAATTATCCTTTTTAGGGTTTAATTAAAAAAGTTCATACGTATTTATGCCGGTATAAAGAAAATAATAACGTTCTGTTGATGGCCATTACGCGTCAGCTTTATTGGATTGAAATCAAATTTCCACAGTAATTATAGACAGACGATTCCTGTCATTTCAACAGGAAAAACAAAATCACATAAAATTTGAAGTGTGAAATACTTTCGACATTTTTTACTTCAGTAACAACTGGTTCGAATTGAAATATTATTTTTATCCAATTAAAAATATCTCTTTTTTAAAAATCTCTTTATTTGAACTGAATTCCTATAACAATGTGCACATCACCACACTATACGCACCATGATTGGTCACAATTAACACTTAAATAATTATATTAAGTAATTAAGTATTTATTTATCACTAGCTGACTTGGCGAACTTTGTACCACCAATAAAAGATAGAATGGGTATAGTAAGCTATCCTTGAAAGGTACATATATACCACCAAGGACTTTTTGTACATCTATAAAAGAGGAATATCCCGTTATGCATTGTTTTGTTATATATCTCAAAGGGATTAGGTAGCTTCTTTGATGAAATGAAGATACGTTGTCCTGTCTTAACTATAATATTGAATTAGAATTGGCATAATAATTTAAAAATAACAGTTATGTCAAACACTATAAGGTGACATCAGAAAAGTTGATATTGTCGTTAAGTTTTCTTAAATTTTCTAATGTTCCGCGATACTTTCTTAATTATATATTTCATAAGAACCTTCTCCAGATAATACCAAATACAACAAAAAGAGAATTATACAATTCGGTGCTGTTGTTCGGTATTTATGCGCTTACATATATTTCGATGATTAATTTTTTATTTATATATATTACTCATATTATGCAGCTGAAGAATTTGGTTGAATGCCCTTATCTCAGTAATTACTAATTTGAATTGAAAAATTATGTCTGGGATGATCCATTTAACGAGGAATTCTATAGTCTATATACATAACATCACGCTATAATGAAATAATGCGGGGAAACCTTAGGCGTAGTTATTTTTAACTACAAACTCATATATTACCTTATTATATACTTCACAAAATTTGTTTTTACTACATTAAAAGCAAGATCCTAAATTATAATTTTTATAAAGGTTTCAAAAATACGTTTTTAATTTTTCTCATTTTTAACACCAAACGAAAAAAGGAGTTCAAAGGCTCCTAAACTTGTACACATTTTTATTTTTAATTATAGTTATTTTTATTTTCACGATTGTACAGAGGGACTTCGTCATAAAAGCATTATCCGTACTAATATCATAAATGCGAAAGTAACAATGAATCGATTTTTGGTGAAATTTGATATTGAGATATAATGGAGTTTGATAAAAAATAGGCTACCCTTATTGTGAAAACAAACTTATAGTTGTTATAGGGAGAAGGAGTTGTGAGTAAAAGTTTAGTGTATTCAATACGTTGAACTTTCTCACTTGACGGATGGAACCTTGCGAATGGAAAATCGGTTATTGAAAATCGTTCTCCGCGAAATACCTGTGGAATTGACGACATTGTTCGCGGAACCCGAGGGTCGCCCTCAATAAAGAGCCCAAACCCAGACGACCTTGGCTTACGCTTGTTTTCAACTTAGCGTCTCCCGCACGAATTTTCAATTAAACCTTTCACTTTCAACTCAAAAACTAATAAAATTTATCAAAGTAAAACGGTCACAGAATTCAGTTAGAATATATTCAAAATTTCTAATATTTGCTTTACAATATAATTCTTATAAGTTGAGATAAATAGCCAATTCTTTCAAATTGAAACATAAAGCCATTTAAGTGTTTAAACAAATATACAAATAACATTTACAATATTAGTTATAGCTCTGAGTAAAGATTTAATGGTCTAAGATCCCAGAGCCGTCAGACCTTACTTATTTTCTCATAAATAATTTATATGGGATAAAGTTGTGTTATTACATACTTTGAGTATGTGCATACCTGCTAACATGGTGAGACGGTCAATTCATCGATTCCAGATCCTAAAGTTCGATAAATACAGTACTCACTTTTCTTAAAGTCTTACTACTAATTTTCACATATATTGTAGAGAATTTTATGAAAAATTAATAATAATTGTTAACAGAAACTTTCCGTCGGCGCTTACTCCTATCAGACTCTTTAAAGCTTCAGAAAAAATAATGTTTTCTTACTTACAATCTCAGCCTTGATTTTTATATACGACACTTTTTTTCTAATTATTTATGAGAAAATAAGTAAGTATATCTATAATTAAATGTTTGCAAACCTGATACATGTAGGTAATCCTGTCCAAAATATTAACAATTACGTTACTACGTCTTGCGGTTTCAACCGCGTTATTTTCGTCATAACGTGATGTCATAAAGCCTTTATACAGAATAAAATAACGAAAAGCAAAATAATAATTGGTCTTTGTGGCCTATCTGAAAGAGTCGCTTTGCTAAATTCAACGACACAAAGCTATCAGTAATACAAGCATATGCACCAACAGAAGTGTAGATCACTGAAACAAATACAAACGAGGCTACCAGAATATAGGTAGAAAAAGTCCAAAAACATATTAAAAAAACTAAAGCAGGAAAAAGCCCTGGGCCGGACGGCATTAGAAATGAGTCTCAAAATCGGGTCACCATTAGTCATTAAACCACTGACGTGCTTATTTAACATGTTCCTAAACACAGGGCAAGCTCTTAAACAATGGTACAGCTCGGACATCATACACAAAAATCCACAAAAAATGACCTGCACTAGAGAACAAAAAACTGAATTGAACAAAAAAAAAATACAATTGTTAGATTATAACTAAATTTTGTCGATGTTTTGCATGCTTTACAATCAAAAATTTCAAGTTGATTAACAAAGAATTGTAAATGTGTTAAAGTTACGCGTTTCCGTGTAAATTTGTTTTCTTTAAACTGAATAAAATCCTTATTTTTGAATGATAAGAACTATTCGACCAGTTTTCTAATTAATATAAGCAGTAGTCAACAGTGACGTAAATATGTGAAATTTTAAAACGAAATAGTCATTTTAGATCGCTGTCCCGGCCAACTTTGAATAGTCAATATAAATAAAAGACTATCCTTTATGGTATATTTGTTTGCTGTCGCATCCTGTTTGACGGTACAAACAATGTATGGGAAAATAAATTGTAATTATTTATTACCTTACTTGCAATTTATTTATATTTTATTACCGTTTAACACTTTGTTGTACTTTTACAACAATTACAAAATTAAAATAAGTTAAATCGGTCAAGCCGTTCTTGACTACGTTAGACTAACAAATGTCAGTTTATTTTTATATGTATAAATTGTGTACTTCTCTATCATTACGCATAGAGGTTATAATAAAATAAATGTTGATTTAATTTTATTGAACTAATGGCGACAATTGTGGAAGAGGTCTAGAGGACGTCCATTAAAAAGACGGAAAGATGACCTACCAAAAGGATGGCGTTCTCTAGCCAGAAATAGGGAAACATGGAAGCTTCTTGAGAAGGCCTATGTCAAAAGACAACCTAATTGAACAAAATTATAGTTAAGTTTTATAGTTTTACATATTGTCAATACCAATTAGAGTAATAAAGGCTATTTTTGTTTATTTATTTAATGGCCACAATACACTGAACCTCGATTAACCAGCAATAAAGCGACAAATTGCACAAATTGTATGGCGAATATATGAATCGTTCATTATTAGTCATCGAGCAAATACCCAATAGAGTAGAAATAAACGAACGCAATTGTTCAGTAAAACACAAGTTTTAATATCGAGAGAACATTCAACAATCAAACAATTAAATAACAACAGTTACTAGAAAACAAAGTCAGTATCATGTCATATCAGTAAAAAGGTTTATGTTCATATTTAAATAAGTAACAAGGGCGAGTTAATTCCGCCATACTTGTCTTTAACGACATATAAGTGTATGTATGTGTATGTGACAGCAAGAAACCAATTACTGGCCTGTGTGTTACGGTTCATTTAATGAGTAAAATAATTCAATAACAATCATAATGATGTTCTCTATTCATTTGTGTGGAAAAATCAGCAAAACATCAAACTGTAAAACAGATGGAATCACAATTCATCGGGAAATAACCGACGTTCATTCGTTTTGAATAATTTGCTTTCATATTGCCACAGCTCAAGTTAAATTGGCCGTGTCAAATTACGTAGGTTAAAATTAATCTATTCATTTCACTTTTTCATATATGTAGTTGTAATACATCATCTCCTTCTTCTCTTAAAAATTAAATTTTTCTATTAAAAATTTACTCTTTCATACATTTGTATTAAAATATTGATTCTTAAGATTGCAGTGAATAATTTATTATTTGAACCATTTTCATTTTAATAGGAGGAAATCTTATGATTCAAAAAAGGTAGTCAGAAAAATATACACTGAATTAAATTCATAGTTTATTAGAACCAGTATATTTTTGAATTTATCTTTTACTTCAGCACCGTTTTTTCATCTAATTAAATAAAATTTCCCCACGACATTTTCGTTTTTCACATAACTTATAAAACAGTATTAGAAATTGAGTGATTGTTACATTTATTAATACTTCCTATTCAGAAAATTCAATATTATATTCAATATTTTTTATTTCATGATTTATTGATTGCAATCATGCGCTTATACCTCACTATTAAGGCGCCATTGGGTCATAGCAATCGCTGTCGCGTGTGGTGGAATCGGTTTCTAACAAACTTTGTGACAATATGTCTCCATTAAATTTTTCTTGATGTTATTAGTACTTCACATTGATTTTATAATTAGCCTAAATCACAGTTTCAGTGGGTTATAGTAATGCGATCGTGTTACGGAAAAGCGGAAAATTTATTTCAAAATAGAAGTGTTTTGATGTATGAATACAGATAACATGTTTAATAATAATAAAAAGTTAAAGGCCGAGAATACTATATACATATTTTTGAAAAATATAGTATTAAGTAAAGTATACTAAATTACTAAATAATAATCCTTATACCTACTTATATTAAGAATGCGAAAGAAACTCTGTCTATCTATTTGCTACACTTGCATGCCTAAATCATTGAAAGAAGAAATTTAATACGTAGATAGACTAGAGCCTGTGAAAAGACATGGGCATTTTATTACGAAAAAACTCGAAGTGGTTGAAATGGGTGATGAAAGATTGTGTGGAAGTACGTAATTGTCCAAGATTGCCGAAATATGGATATAGAAATAATCTTAAAATTCTTTTAAAATTCTTCTTAAAATATTTATTAGCTTCGGATCGAGACTGTTAGAAATATCTGTTAATAACCTGAAGGCCTTAAGATCGTTTAAATTTTTACAATTTTTAGATGAGCAGAACTCAGAGCAGAACTTTTTGAGTCGGAGGTTAAACGTCTTAACCCCCGACTCAAAAAGATGGATTGTATGTTTAACATATCTGTATTATCATTACTTATCGTATTAGTATCGATTTAGACAGAGTGAAAGAGTTACTTTCGCATTTATATATATGAATTATATCTATAGCCGTTCGAGGAGTCAGCTCAGAAATTCGACGTGACTCCCACTTGTAGAGATAACGAGGCGTAGAGCCCGATACAATCAAATGAATAGGAACCCGTTCGAGAAGTCTACCTTGTTAGCAACTTTATTTTTTACGTTGCGGTTACAAAATACACATAAAAACTTATTTCTGAACTAAATATATAAATGTAACCCAGATTATTAGACACCGCTAAGCTAATTTTGCTGAATTAAATTACAGCAAAATCTTAGAGGTAAAAACATTATAACTTAAGGACCTTCAAGAAATGAGCGTACCTCTTCTTAAAGGGCCGGCAACGCACTAGTCGCCAATCTGGCTGTGGTGCTCATCGGCGGCTGTCTGCTAATACTAAGTGAGCCTCATGCCTTATCCTATTTATAATAGGAAAATTGAATAAATCAGAAAAACAAACGCACTTATAGTAATTTAAGAGACCAATTACATTGTAAACTTATTTTTGAATGAAATGGTAATTTTGACGTTCTTATTATCTGAAACAGACCATTTTCAACAACTTTGACTTATAGAATAATATAAAATAGTTATTATAATAATATACATATTTCAATTTATTTAAATATACTTATCCGAAATTCAACAACAATTTGATTATCATAAAATGCTCGACAACTGTTTTTTGAGTTCGTGGAAAAATTAAATAAAATTAAATATAAGTTATAATACCTATCAAATAGTTTTAAAGTCCATAGCGGCTCTTAAATTTTGATACAATTTTCAAATTATTAGAAAAAAATCCCAATCATAACCATAAAATTAAGAAAAGCGCTCAGATTTAACTGACAATTAATTTTGTTTTAGTATTTTTACGTAACATTTAAATAAAACAATTTATATAAATATTTGTTAGTTCATCACAGAAAAATATTGCAAATTTCTTTTTAAAAATATAAATTGTAAATTATTCAATAACCGTAAAATTTAATAAGTGTAAAATTATTACCGTTGTGCGTTTCAGTTCTGTGATAGGGCAGTTGTATGAGAAGTGTATGTAACACAATTTTGTAATAGAGCTTTTAAAAGTTTTAATAACACATCAGATTAGAGTATCGGCGTGTAATATATAAGGATATATACCCCGTATCCCTTTTTCAAGTAATTGTAATTTATAGGTATTGGAGATATATTCCTGTGAAAGTTAAACATTATCCCGATAACTTTCGGACTTCGTAAGACTCGTTTGTTATTCTTTACGTCAGAAACAAAATAAACTAGAAGTCCCTTTAAAAGTAGAGTGTACTTTGACATGTTAGTATGTCTGTGACACTATATCTGATAAGAGAATAAAGTGGTTATACGGTTTATTTAAAGCTGACTTGATAGAGATTTTAGCTACAAATTATGTAGATGTTCACCTTCATATAATATTTTCTTAATTGTAACATGATGATTTTTTAAAATTATCTTTAATATCACTTGTTAACTTTGAATCATTTAATTGATCTCCGTGATGAGATTTAAGCATTTGCTTGTTATATTGGAGGTCCCGTCTTCAAATCCCGAAGAAACCAATAAATGTTTCGGTTGAGGAGGCTGAGAAACGATAGTAGACTGATCGACAGTAAAGATAACTGAAGACAGTGAACAACAAAAACCGGTCTTTGTATTAAGAACACGTTACTTTTATTGTTGTCATAGATATTCTCTACTAGCGACCCGCCCCGGCTTCACACGGGTATAAAACATATATATAAACCTTCCTCTTTAACCACTCTATCTATTAAAAAAACCGCATCAAAATCCGTTGCGTAGTTTTAAAGATTTAAGCATACAAATGAATATAGGGACAGAGAAAGCGACTTTGTTTTATACTATGTAGTGATGAACAATTTCAACTTGCTTACTTACTATAATATGTACAGACCAAACTACGAGACGATGATTTAAATATGGATGCATGTACCAAAATGTGAATTTACGTGACCTGTATCACTAAACAAACGTATAATTAAGTTAATTGAGTTAATTTATTTCATACATTATAAATCAAAGTAAAAGCCACTACAATTTATGAATGTTTGTGGTAAAGCACTTTGATAGCGCGATTTAAAATACACGATTTAACTCAAATATAAAATCCGTACTGTTTATTAACCGAACTAGCTCAGAGAGTTATTATAATATATTCTTAGGTTTATTGTTTTAGTCAAGCGCTCTATCGTATAGAAAGTGGGATTAAGGTAACTTAGTAAGTTATAAACTGAGTTTACACCCTTAACATTTGTCATCGACGTGCAGTGAAAATAATTTAAATCATAATTAAAATCCATTCCAATAAGACATAAATGAACAGTTTTTAAGTTTTGCAGCCGATTCACTTTGATCGCGTTAGTTTTTTAACAAAAAAATGCATCGACGTCAATCCATTCGAAGCTTATAACTTCTGTTTTATCAGAGATTATATAAACATGGGTTTTTATTCCCCAATGAAAAGACATGCGAGGTTTTATAATAATGTGACAATTCGGAGATAGAAAAACATAGTTATATTATCAAGTGGTTACAGCAGCAGGATATGTTTCTTGCTAGCATTGGATTAAATTTAATAGCTTGTCGTTTGTTTATCTTTTTTTCTTCTTCTGTTTTTCTTTGCATGTTCGCACCTCTAGCTGAAGTTGCACTTAGTTTAAGTATATTTGTGTTTTTCTTTTTTGTAATGGAGCCGTCTTGTTGGCGCGATTTAAAAAGTAAATATTTTTTAAAAAGGATGCCTTAAAAAAATATCTCTCGGTTTGTATACCATTTAATGTTAAATATATTTAAGTACATTATATTAAATATTTAATAAATATTTAGCATTAAAAAACTTAATTGTATTAAAATATAATTAGTACAAACTCAGTACCAAAAGAGTTCGTTATTCATGAGTGAACTTAAAGGTTTATTCACTTCTTAAAGTAACTCTTAATTACTTCACAGATTTCATTGCATATTTAATTTATTCAAAACTTTTTAAGCCTACTAAAACTTTTTATGTATACCTACGAAAAGTTACAAATTTACAAAAAAGGTCTGCATTGTAGCTTCAAATGGAACTATTTTCTTTTCCTTGATCAAAGATCATCTTATCTTGAACATAATCTCTCTCATAATCTTAACTTCAATTTATACTGGGCTAACTGCCACTTTTTCTTTTGTACATATATTTTTCAGTTTCTTATCTTAAAAAAATCTTTAAAATTTGTTAATCCACTCATGAAATTTGAAATTAAATCAGGAATTTATTTAATTATCTTCGATTTCACATATATGTTACAACCAAAAAGATGAATTTTTTGTATAAAATGAATCATTTTATAAATATGATAACCGATGTTAATTTACTTTTGTACCCAAAGTTTATCAAAGCTAAAGTGGGCTGAAGTTGAATGTTTTTACCACGAAAGAGGTTTCGAATTCCGCCGTAACAAAAAACAGACGTTGAAATGTTTCTATCCACACCAGTTCAGCGGTTGAAGCGTCGAAAAAACAAGCAAATAATTGCTTGTTTTAATATGATTAAAGATAATGATTTCGAAGTGATTTAAATAATCGTTATAAAATAATATTATATAACGCCAATAAATCAATCATATTGCACGAAACTGTTTATAAAATATGTTTTAAATTGAATTAATCAAAATCCATCACGCTTTAAATTGATGTTAAGGTTTTCACATGGATTTATTAATAAATCCAACCAATTATTGAAACTTTAACTAGCCGTGTAAAATATAAATATTTTACACGGCTAGCCCAAATGAGCCTTTATGAAAAAGTTTGGAAGAATAGATTTTAGGCTCGGCATGACTTTCTTGTTCTACCCACAAAAGTAGAAAGCACTCAGCTGCATGTCCCACCACAGTTGCTGGAGTAACAGCACCGCCAGCGCTTTAGGAGTATGAAAAAAATACACGTCGAACTGATAATCTCTTTTTTGGTGTTTTTTAAGGTCAGTTAATACAAGAAATTTTGTAACAATATCCTACAGTAATTATATAAATTCTTTCCCACCTGTATCATATGATTTATGTCTATTTATTTACCTATCCATGTAACACTATGTAACAATGAGCCAACTTACAATGTTTTCGGTTGAATATAAATACGTTTCTTAAAGCTCTCTACAATGAAGGCGAGATGATTGATTCCTATAATAATTTTATATTCAAGTTATTCAGCAATCCTCGGCCTTATTTATTATGACAGAATTATAAGAAAATTGATCATATATAATTAAAATATATAAAATAACTCATTATCAAGTAAAACTAATAAACAAAATATATTTTCTACTCCATTATAGTACAGTTACTTGGTAGTTTTAACTGGAAAGTTTTCAGGGGGTTTTGAAAATTGGTAATTTTATAGATTTTGATATGCTCTATCCGAATTTCGATTTGCCACCCCGTATTTTTACCGCTCGCACCGCCATATTGGAAAAATGGCGCTCATTTTATGATAAAAACAGTTATAAACAAAATGAAACTAGAGACAATGCCTTCAATATATGTATGTATTATTAGTGACTCGTTTTCTTAGCATTACCATCAAAAGTCACCAAAACTCAGAAGGTTGCGTGAATTTTTTACTTTAAAAATAAAAAGGAAAAAACAAGAAGGAGAAATATATCATTTTTATTGTTTTCTTAAAATCACATACCAATTTCGATAAATTTAGAAAGACAAGAAAGAATCTTGCTATTATTATTGTAATATTGATCGGATGAAGTCACGGGCAAATTTCTATTCACGCTAATTGCAGGAGCTTTTTCGAATTGAAAAAATATTTTTTTGTTGGATAGTCTATTTATTGAAGAAGGCTTTAGGTTGATAACATCGCGCAACGAGGAAGTTAACATGGGTAAAACGACGGTGCAAAGCTATTTACTATATAAACAAGTGAAGGAAATCTTTGCCATAATTCAAACTTTATCTTAGGCTGCATTAATTGTTCGCAGCCTGCATTTACAAAGTGCCTGGCATAACACTTAATAGTAAATATCATAGATAAAGATGAATATATTATTAAAAAGTGGCTCTAGTACCTTTACAGAGGTTAGGTCTTAGGGCTTCGGAAAATAGACAAGGGATTATCCTATAAAATATGATTGTATTTAGGGCTCCGTACCCAAAGGGTAAAACGGAACCCTATTACTAAGTATCCGCTGTCCGTCCGTCTGTCACCAGGCTGTACTTATGAACCGTGATAGTAAGAAAGTTGAAATTTTTACAGATGATGTATTTCTGTTGCAGCTTATTTTTAACAATAAATACTAGAAACCAGAATCAAATAAATACTTATAGGAGCTTCCATTCAACAAACGTAATTTATTAATAGAGAATGTTACGGAACCTTTCATGCGCGTGTCTGACTCGCACCTGGCCGGTTTTTTATTTATGAAATAGGAGGTAAATGGGCGGGAGGCTCCCTAATGAAAAGCGGTCCACCACCCATGGACACCCCTAACGCCAGTTGGGTCATGGATGCGTTGTCGGTCTTTTAAAGAGACGTACGCTCTTCTATTTAAGGTCCCGAAGTCGTAATGATTCGAATATACCTCTGTAATACTCCAAATATCTAATTTTAATTTCATCCGGACGTTGTAACGGGCCGTAGCGAAAAAGAAATATGTTCAAAATTGTTCAACTAATTTTATTTGATTTAGAAATGACATACTTAAGTGTGTTTTTGTGAAAGATAACAGATTACCTATCTTAAATTAAGTCGTTAGACACTAAACACCAAGTTATAATAATTTACATATCCAAAAGTAAAATATTCAAAATTATCTCAATTATTATTAACAGATACTAATAACATTTTTCAATCAATTGTCAGAAATTTATTACTCTGTTATACTAAAAATTTTAAGGATTGTATTGTTTAAATAAAATTATATTTATTATTAATTTGGTTAGTTACTGAAATTTCCTAAGTGAAAATTCGGGCAAATATTCTCACTTTCAAGCATCATTTAACGATACCGGGTCAATAGTTTATAAACTTTGTGTGACTATCTCAAAACACATGCATTGTTTCAGAATACAATATTACGAATTTATTTAAGCACCTAATCAACCACGCGCATATAATTATTACAAACAGCGAAAATACGAACTCTTTTAACGTTAAAAAATAATATTATAAAAAATGAATAGTTCTTGGTTATGTATAAATAGTCTGTGATAGTTTAAAAATGGATTTTAAGTTTAATACATACCAGGGCCGTGTTTACGGACGTAGAGTGCAGCGAGAGGCATGAATGTCGTCTATCGGCCACTGGTTGCGCGCGGAAACTGTCAAACGCTTTCGGCGGGACCTAAAGACACGGCCAGTGATGTGCTACACAGATAACTAACTTTTGACCTATCTTATCGATAAGGTGACTTACTGTATTATAAGTAGAGTAAACATTAAACGTGTCTGTAGTGTAACGTGTATGGTTGATTAAAAGTCAAAGTCGTCATTATTTTCGCATTTTCATTTGATTAGAGAAAGTTCCTTTTTCAAAATTATTGACATTTATAAATTTATATATTATTTATACTAATATTTTTTACTTTTAATATATTTAACAGATATTATTTGATTCATTGATGAACGATAAATTTATATTAAACCACATAAAATAGGTTTTTGTATTATTTAAAAAATTTAAAGAATAATACAAAGATAATAATGTTTCTATAATATTTAAGATAGCATTATTGCAACAATGTCTTGTTAACTGCAAACAAGTCGAATTGAAGAGAATTTACGATAACCCCTGACAGATGAGAATGAGATGAATGAGAATTTTCCAAGGATGATTAGATTTTTATATATCTTAGTCGAAATTAGATATTAAACGAAAAACCGTATCGAAATCAGTCGGCTTGGTTAGAATCTATGATGCCACGGATAGACACGTCAATCTTATAACATCTCTTTTTCATCGGCAGTTAATAAAATTGCAATTTCACTCCATCAATCAGTATGGTTCTGAAATCTGTTTTCAGTTGCACTTGTTCCCGTTGAAGCAATTAATAGAAGATCGCGAGATTCCATTCAACGTTAATTGGGTTAATCGAGCTTGCGTGATTCGTGTGTAAATTTTCCAATTTCCTGTGCGTATCGTATGACCCCATCCCTAGCTGGGAGCGCATGCGTATGAGCGCGCTAAGCGAACGCTGGGCACACTATGTGCGTTGATTGATTCAGCGAGTTGTGCGCAGGTTAACTCTCCTTCGCCAACCTCAAAGGACCCTCGCGTCCTCATCTTTACCAAGTAAACTGCCCACCTAAAAAGATTCGACTCTAAAAACAGAGATCAAACTATTCTGGTTGACCTTCCAAGGATACTTAGAAGCGTGTCATTTGTTTACACATAACTACTCCGTAACCAACGTAACAAATATTATATCTGAAGACAAATGCATTTCTTTAGTTCAACACTTTGTCAGTTTCGTAACCTAGAGAAAAAACTTTTTTTTGTAAAAAAATAGAGATTTAAGTTTCTTGGCTGAAATATATATTACTTATATTTAATCTGGCTTCAATTGGGTTAACTAAAAAATTCTAAAAGGTTGAATGCTCCGAACATTCCGGGTATTATATCTCTCTAAATCGATAACAGAAGCATTACCATTGTAGCCATTACTGAAAATGAAACCGAAGCTTTTACAAACACACAATGTTAGATTTGCAAAGAGTCATGGCAATATCAGATCTTTGATATAAGCGGCTGATAGTATCACTTGCCTCTGAAAAGGATTATTTTTCCTCCGCTCCTATTAGTTGTAATATAATGGCTATGGAAAGGGAAAATAAGGAAGGCTTCCTTGATAAAATGTAATCCAACAGGAAAATATTATTTTATAACGAAGCTAGACAATAGCTGCTAGACAATACAAAGTTCAGTCAGGAAACTTATTTAATATTAGTGGTCGCCCATTGGTCGAAATTATTAATTCAAGAGTAAGTCAGGTTTGTATGTGTGTGTTTGACACTACATCCAAGCAGTAGTGTGCGTAATGTTTATTTTATTGATTTAATATATTTTTAATGCATAATTAAAAAAATATCAGTATTCTCCTTCTCTATATGTACATAGTATAAAACAAAGTCGCTTTTTCTTCCCCTATATCCCTTTGTATGCTTAAATCTTTAAAACTACGCAACGGATTTTGATGCGGTTTTTTTTAAATAGATAGAATGATTGAAGAGGAAGGTTTTTATATATGTTTCATACCCGTGCAAAGCCGTGGCGGGTCGCTAGTAAACTATAAGTGTGGGTAATTACATACTCCTCCGTCCGCGAATTTTCATAAAAAGGGGTGCAATGTTTTTCCTTCACGTATTAATATTATGATACTAAATAAATAAATGGATATTTACTCTAAGACAAAATGTTAATGTAAGCTATGTATGTATAACAATTTTGCTTAAAAACAAAATATAAAAAGGGATTGAGACAATACTGCAACAATAATTTAAAAAGATTTGTAAATTATAAAATGTGATAAATAAATACAGCACATTCACACACATACATATTCACACTTACGCAAACACATGCACACACACTAATAATTGATTCGCCTTCTAAACGACTTTTATCTTATGTATGAATTTTATGTTTCAAATTATTGTCTTGATACCGTTATATGGGAGAGTGGTCTCCTGACAGAAGCATTTCTCGCTTAAAAGGAGGCTTGCCTTATCAACAGTTTATAATGTTTAATGAGCGTTTTTGGCAATACAATTATTTATTTATTAAGGAAAACAATTTAAAAAAACACCGTCATGTTTCTTAATAAGAATACCTTATAAATGTAATATAAATATAAAGGTAAGGTACCTTATAATTGTAGAAAAAAACCATTTTTATCAAGTTAGCTTTCAATTGGATCATGATGCCACATATAGAAAAACTCGCTTATACCTTAAGTTTTTTTCTCCGGTTGTTAAAAATAGACCGAAGCCCAAATTGATACTTATTTTACTGTTTTTTTTTTTGTTACGCTTAAATAGCCTAACTGATTTAATTACTTTCGATACAGATAAAGCTTTAGCAATGGAAAAGTGAAAGCTATTTTTCAACCAATTTACACAGAAGAGCTTTCTAATTTGAGTGTGTTAATTCGAATCGATCTTAGCTGTAATTTCAGTAAAACTCATGTTCATTCTCATCATCTCGTGTTATGAGAGGTTCTTATTATTTTTTTATTTACTTTAAATTTACTTTTTTTACTTGAGTCATATAAAAAGTAAAAGGAAAAAAATGTATATTCATATTTATTTTATACTTAACTAACTTTATTCTCAAAAATGAGTTTCGATAATAAATAAAATTACATTGGATTATCGCATTTAATAGTATAAATTAGTGTCTTACTTGCTTTTTTCATGCAATTTCGTATTTAAATAAACAATTTTAACCTGTACATGTTTAATAAATAAGTTTTTCATTTAAATAAAATTTTATGATTTTTTTTTAGGTGACAAACCTCATTCTTATTAAAGCAGCTAGTCTGTGGTTGTCATTTTCAGACGCGCGCTTATGTCAATTTTAATAAGTCAAACTTTTTATTTTCTGAATAATACTGTTTTTCATTTATTTTTATTCGCAAGTATAAAACAAGTATAAGTTCGCAAAAACATATGATACGCGTGACTTTTAATGGCTCGGCTCTCTTAAGATTCTTCGGTTCGGGTCTAATAACCGCTTTGGCCATAATCACCAACTTTACAGACTTATTACATATAGTAGATCTATTATGAAACTATGTAAGTTTGTATCAAAGTAAAACTCTTAAGGCACCTACACATTTAATTTATGGTTTAAAATATTTGCATACTCTGTCAATTGTCATTCTGTGCACGCTACTGAGATAATTCAAAAATCCTGTTAATAACAATATCTCATAAATAGATGAACAGATTTTCATCTTCTTTCAACGGAATAAAAGCATCGAAATCGGTCAATTCACGGATCTACGATGGCACAAACAGACACACAGACAAACTTTTTAATAGGTCTCAATGAAGCTGAATAGAAGATAGTTCCACGCGTTTACTGTCCTTCAAATTTCACGACGCTACGAAGAATTATACATTTAGTTTTAATATCTTCTTGAAGGAAAAATTTAATATTATTTGTTTTATGAGAAGTTTATCGTTCTTCTATTTTGTTAGACTAGAGTTCAGTTATAGTTTTGTTTACATCTAAAATTTTTCAAATAACAAGGAGCTACGATTTCAAGGTTTTCTTTTTGTGTGATAGTGGGTATGATCGAGATGGTTTGTATTTATTTACACTTTTTTGAACAGTAAAACAAATAGTAAAGAAAGTTAACAGCGCAACGGCCTCATCTCTAAACCTTTTAGCTACAATATATGAAAATCAGTTCACTACTCATGAGATGTATATAATTGTAATCATCAAGAGGATTCTTAAATCAGCTACAATTTACTTGAGTCTTGAGTTCGTTTATAGTTTTGTTTATTTCTAAAACTTTACAGATAACAAGTTCTTTGCGGAATGAATGGCATGTAAAATTTCATCGCCATGTTTTACTGCTTTTAATAAAAAGGGTTGCACCCTTTTGTTATCATTCACAGTCAATCTCGAAAAACCTTTTGTACAGTAAATGTGAAAGAGATTCAGCTATAATTATTGAGGCAATTTCGATAATGGCAAAGAGTAAGATGCGTTTCTAGGGAAACATATTATTTATACTCAAAACATACATACATATTAGGATAATGCTTATGTTAGTATCCCTAAACATTATATATAAATTCCCTCGTCACGTCTGTCTATATATTTGCGATGAACTAAAAATATACTGAACGTATTTCAGCTGAACTTGTAACTTGGTTGAAATACGTTATAGTTTTTGCGATGATTGTTATATATACCAGTTTTATTTTGGCATATATAATAAAAATTGTGCGTCATCAATTCCTTAAACGAATAGAATTATAGAATTAACCTTTCAAATATTTAATTTACTCTGTATTTATTAAAGAACTCCTTTCCGAAGTGACTATGAGAAACCATACTGAACCAAACAAAAATATCACAGTATGAGTATAATAATTAGATTTCCTCTCTTAAGATAAAATATTTTCCCCCTTGTCTTTAATTTAGATAGGTACTTTCATAAAACCACAGCAAAGGCGGTGGGTCTACACAATGAAACAGCATATCACGTCAATTATTTCACGACTGACGAAGTTAATTAATCAAATATTGTATTTCTCTCCCTATTCATATTCATATAATTATTATAAATTGAATTTGTTTGTTTGGATCAACATTTTAAGCTCAGGAAGTGGTTCGAATTAAATTTTATGTTAAATAATCCAGGCGATAAAAGACAACGATGAAACGCGAAGCATCATTAAAAATATTGCAAGAACTGAAAAAAATATACAAATCAATGAAATTTTTGGAATCTTTTGGGCTTTATTACTTAAGACATTGGGCTTTATGTGGGACATAAAGAAGACATATTTCTACAATTGTTTCACTGATCATTTTCTTTACAGACACTAAGATATAGCCTTTATGTGTACCCAATCGAGACATATTGATTTCCTGGTTTCGAAGTCAGGACCATGCATAAACCGCTTAGCCACGAAGACAGTTATTTCTTAATTTTCTTATCAAATAATAATACTATCTATTTGTTTAAATTGCTTACAAATAAAACTTTTAAAAAAGCAGGCGACTTCCTTAATTAAATAATTATACAAAAGAAAGAAAAAATTAAATTTTAATTTTAATTAGCCACGACTTGCCTATTTTTTTTCACTTGTTTCCTTTAAAAAATTGATCCATTCGGTCATTCAGAGCTACTATGTGTCAAACACACATCTTTCTTTTTATGTCGGGGCTTAACAAATATAGGATTTAAAAATTTATAACGCTTTTGTATCGAAGCCTCGGTGAAGCTTAGAAAATAATAAGCTTTCAAGTGCTCATGTACCGAGCGGAAACAATAAATGATATTGGACGTCGTTCTGTTTTATTTTTCTGAAGGCCTCAACTTAAATCAATAACTTACACGTTTTTAAGCTCTGACGGAAATAAAGCTTACACCTCCACCTGAAGTGTGACTTGTTTCTGTGTTTTTCTGTAGGTATGTATTGCTTTTAAACAGATCAATAGATTTTTTTTGT
Organism: Aporia crataegi; assembly: GCA_912999735.1. Lineage (NCBI taxonomy): Eukaryota > Metazoa > Arthropoda > Insecta > Lepidoptera > Pieridae > Aporia > Aporia crataegi. Next base: position 1,123,995 of record OU538732.1, on the reverse strand, counting down.
GTTTTTTTGTTTCAAACCTGATGCGTTAGTCACCCACAACACCAGTTGGAAGAAGTACTCTCTCTTCTTGAAGATCTCTAGTTCCACAAGATGCGGTAAAATGACTTTGGAAATGTATTTCAATTTATGTATTCGTATCTTTACGGTTACTTGGTGAGTGAGTGCTTTTAAAATACCTAATATACAGTGACATATTACAATACTCTTTAAATATTTACTAATTACGTATAACACCAGGATTTATGATATGTTTTTCTAAAGAGCTTGTGGAGAATGTAGGCGACAGTCCTCGACTCTCTGGTAGATGTATTCTAAACTATAATGAATCCGCGATTTGCGGCAATTATAAGACTAAATGCCTGAACGAGCAATCTAAAGCAATGGCTAGTACAGTATCAAATATAATATTATGAGCTTAAAGATCAACACAAACGCGTGAAATATGTAAATTTGGCATACATACATATCCTGGGTGGGCATGGTGTGATACGACATGTACAGCATTAAATTAAATTCCTGTCATTGCATTATTTGGCTTCGCATGCGAAATATCGCGAAAAAATAGCGCGAATTGTAATATGATACCATCAATAATGAATTGTTGATATTTCTATAATGAAAAGGCAACGTCAAAGAAATAAAAACAGAAACCTCTGAAGTTTGGTTTTGTTGTTAAAAATTATTTCATATCTCTACTAATTGCTAGCAAACTGTGAGAGAAATATAATTTAAAGAAAGGGAAAATATTTTAATGAATTAATTATTCATTAAATTCGTAAACTGTAGCGTGGAGTCTTCTAGGTTTTTTTTCAACAATATTGTGCAATCCTTTATACGCATGGGGCAGACATATTTCTGCACATTATATTGTAGTTTTGATCACACTGTTCTTACCAAATCAAAACATTTATATTTTTGTTCCGCACACGCAGATGTGTTTAAGTTAGCCACGAAGGCGATATCAGAGAAATTTTGATTTATAAAGTCAAAAAACGTTTCATAAATTCGGTCTTTTGAATATTCTAAACATGATATTTTAGGTGAGATAATTCACAACTAGGTCAGTAAGGTGGGACCGATCGAAAGCTGGGTTCATTTTTAGCACTTAAAAGTGTATATTAATAATTGGCGGATTTAGAAAAAGACTGGATTTAGGCAGATTCAAGACTGTAGGCCGAAATATTTTCGAAACAGATAAATTAAGTTAGTATCTTCGATTGGCTCCCCAACTTTTTGATGAGTCATTTGTCTTTTTGTGTAAGTACATTTTTTTATTCGTGTAATTATGTTTAAACATTGTCAATAAATAGAGAAGACAATTTTTGTGAAACTAGCTGGGGTTTTCGTTCGTTCGGTGAGTTTATATGAGATCATATGATAAACATTACACAGCATTCCACAAGGTTATCTATAAGTACTCTTGAATGTTCTGTAATGTTTTAGACATTTCTAGAGGTCAAAACTTTCAGCCTTTATATCTCTAAAAACATGCACTTTAGGTGAAAACGGGAACCTCTTCTTGGACGGAAGATAGATGGTTACCACACCATATAACTCTTGTACATACCGGGACTCATTCCTGAGTTTTAAGGCCACGCATATTTTACACTTTCATTTATAGTATAGTGCACCCAGCAAACTTCGTATCGCTTCAAAGTTCTGAACAACAATGTGTCACTTAAAACGTCATTCCATAGAAAATGTATGAGGAAACAAATTTGCAATAAAGTAATATTGCGACTATAAATTAAGATGTAAGCTATCCTATCTTTCAAGTTGGATCAAACTGAACACGTTGTGCAAATTTGATTAAAATCGGTTAAGTAGTTTAGGGAGTCCATCGCGGACAAACAACGTGACACGTAATTTATATATATTAAGATAATAGTAAAACCTTATTTTTAAGCTATAGAGACTATGTTTTTTTCATCGATGAGGAATAATTTGTGAAGGGTGGCGGATGTCAGAGGAAAAGACGAGTAGCTGAATGTATTTTTTAAAAAAGAATGTTATAATAAAACGAAGCTAGTAAAATTAAGTTGTTTTGCTTTACCCAGCCTTCTCCCATATATATATTTTGATTACGTGAAACAAATAAGTTTAAAAATTGAATCCTCAGTCTTAGGATAAAGACTCTCGTCCGTTGCGAGCCTGCAGCTTCTGTATTTAGACATATGTATGTTAATATAGTGAAGTCCCGTGTCCCCTAGTGGAGTATGGGGTAGATGTATTTCACATCTGTTTCACTGATCGATTTTTTTCTTTAGGGGCAAGTAGGTGATAAGCCTTCTATGTCCTGCCAGACCGAGTTTTTTTTTATCTCCGCCGGGAACCGAACCCAGGACCTCTCGGTTGTAACACTTACGCGCTTACCACTAGACCAAGGAGGCGGTCATGTTATGACGTGCCTATGTATGTTAATAGTTAACGCAAATTTCACGACGCATTTTTGCCCGCGGTTCTCAACTTGTGGAATCGCCTTACCTCGGTTGTCCGTAGGCTCGGCGGTTTTCGTTCGCGTGCTCTGCGGTTTTTGGTGGGCGATATAGGATCTCACATGTTAAGACTTGTAGGAAAACTGCGGTCTCGTGAGTTTTGAAATAAAACAGCTGTTCCCACCGCAGCGGTCGCAGCCGCTACGTGAATTCTTAGCGTAAGGCTGGCTTCACATAGCCGGAATTGTTTATCTGAATTCCATACAATGTCAGTAGCTCCACACACGTTCAGATTTTTAAAGATTATGAATTTATTGACATTGTATAGAATTTTAATTAAGAGTTCGAATTTAGATAGACGATTCCGGCTGTGTGCGGCCAGCTTTAGTGTTTCAATTCAATAACTGTGTCAAAATGTCACTCCTGAAACCAATCAGAGAGTGTCAGAAGTCTTTATATTGGATTGAAATTGAAGTTTTGATTGGATTTTTTCTTAATATACAAGGAAAACATAATATGCGGAAAAATATCTGATTCATTAGGAAATTGTAAATTGGTAATACACACACGATTATAGACGTGCGACGAAAATAACACGGGTGTTATAAGTTTGACGTATCTGTGTTTCTGTGGGTCTGTCTGTAGTATTGTATCTTTTAAATGAATAGACGATTTTCATTGTTACTTTTTCTTTATAGGCAGACGTGATCGAAATGAACTTAGCTACATTTTATAAGAAATTTTGTTTTTAATCATCATGTCGGGATTATTTTAAATTTTCTTCAATTGTGAATTAAAAACTTCCAAACGATTTAATAATTCTGGGATAAAATCTTCCTTGTGGAACGTAGATTATTTTTTATCCCCAGCAATGCTGCAGGCTGAAGCTATTAAAGAAATACTGCGTTGAGAAAACTTGGCAAATATTCAAATAAAAAGCTTATATTAAGATTTTTATTATATTTTGTGTTTAAGAGTTTTATTAGATTATTCGTTTTCTAATAAGTTGGAAATTATATTGAGCGCCATATAACATACATGTTAATTAATAAAAATATATTCTCTTTTCAAGTGAATATTTATATATTAAATTTACAATTATGTATTTAAATATATTTACAAATATACAAAAGGCTGAGAGATCGCAAAGAGATAAGGCCGCCCGTTGCATTCCATTTAACTTATTATTTGTATCCTATTGTTTATTGCAACGAAGTGTTAATAAATAAATAAACGCTTATCAAAGCCGTTGGGGTGCGTACCCAAAATACTGGCTGCATTACCGCGTTGTATTGCTATACTAACGCATTGGCTGAAGTATGAGCCAGCTTTCGGATTTCCTGTGGTCTCAACTAAGCTTCTGGCCCTCATAGACCCAAAATCTCTTCTCCAATATGAACGAAAATATAATCCTCTTTTCAAATTCTGTCACATTTGTCTGTGTTTTATTATGTCAGTGATTTTTATCTGAGCTATAGTCAAGTGCATCTACAAATCTATATGAATATTATTAAAGCTGAAGTGATTGTTAGTAAACGCGCTTATCACAGAAAATACTGGTTCGAATTGAAAAAAATATTTTTGTGTTGGATAATTGGGGTACGATCTCCTATTCTAACCGTATTCTACGGGGGTGGGTTGTATGAGAGTTGTATGTGTCAACGCAATTTTGTAATAGAGCTCATAAGTAGCAAACAGAGGTCAACACAGCGTGCATACAATTTAAAGCGCTTAACCCAGCTTAGAAGTGGATATAATTATGACATTTTAAGTGTACTATTCTGCCTTTCTACTTATATTCTTGCCTCATAAATGTATGAACAGATGTTTATAATTTGTACCTATGACCTCTATCACGTCAGCTTCCAAACAGAAACCATATCAAATCGGTCCAATCGCTTAAGAGGATTGTGAAGTGCCGATACGCGGCGTCAGTAGGTATTTAAAAAAATGCTATCTCTTTCATACCGCTTTGCCTCACTCCGGGCGTGCTATAGAGAGAGTTGCAAATCTTAGAGGCAATTACCTACATTTCCTTTTTAAAATAGTTTTGGGCGATAACGTTTTTAATCCTCTTAACTACGATTCGACAGACAAATACACAGATGGACAATAACAACTATCTTTTTTGTCAGAGGTTAAACACGGTGTGACTCGTGTTTAAAGTCGCTTTAGCTTTATAATAGCTGAATATATGAAACTTCGTATCATTCAAATTCCACACATTCTACCACAAATCTGGTAAAGCATTTTTAACTAGTGTTTGCGTTAATTATTTGTATAGTAATTTACAGCTTCTAGGATGCTATAAAAATTATCACTGGCCACTATGATTGATGAATTGACAGCTTTCCAATAGTAAATATCACCTTCGATAGATGTCTCATAGTTGATATACTGGACTGATTGAGATCAATTGATTTAACAATTTTTGTCATATTATGTTTCCCTTATTTGTTTATATTTCAATTGGAGTTATGTGCAATCTTACTATATATTTTTACGTGAATTTAACCGAGATTTTAATTAAAACTTAGTAGGTACCCGGCCCTGGATCTTGCTTCGTTTGCCTCCCATAGGAACGGACATTATTGCGTTGTATAAATAAGTGCCATTTAATTAAGGTTATCAGAAGTAAGTTCTGATAACTTTAATTAAATAGTTTATATTAAACTGCCTCTCGTTATGGACAATATAATAATATATAGTCAAAACACAAAATGATTATGGATGAGAGAGTTTTTAAACAAACGTAATTATATTCTAAGATTTAAAATATACAAGGAACCATTTCTTCTCGCTTGCAAGGCTAGACGATGCATGAGAAATGAGTACGGTTAGCAAAATCATTTTATTTTGTTTATAAAAGAAGAAATGCTTTCGATGTACCGACTTTCAATTAGTATTATATAGAGTTTAATTGGAATATTAATAGATTGGTTGAATGTTGGTAGAAAAACTAAATTACAGTAGTTATAAAGCTTTATGTAAATAAATAATTGTTACTAAGGAAGTAGGTCAACAAAGACTGTCTTTGAGCTAGCGTAATCTTGCACTAAGATATTATAATACAGGGTCATTTCTAAACAATACTAGTGTATGGATCAAAGTAAAAAAAATACTTTACAGACACAGCACCCCTTTTTTGCATTAGGAAATGAAATATATCTAAAAAGTATGTTGACTGTATATTGAGAAACTACACATTTGCAGTTTACAACGTGAGCACAGACGTCGCTATGTGACAACAGATTTGTATACAAATGGTAGCACAACTTCCAAGCCATTGTTTCATGCGACAAATATAAAATCCACCGGCTAAGGAATACTGTAATAACGAAAGTTCATTCAGTTTTTAAATTCATTTTTAATTGCGGCTAGATGAAATTTGCTTGAAGTAATTAAATGCATACAAGCGCTTTTCCATAAATAAGTTTAAATAGATGGATAATGTAGTATCTTTGATAATATTCTACACCTACAGTTTATTCGATTGCTTGATTGGATGCGCTAAGCTAAGGAACTACAAGTTTGAATTGATAAATTACTTCTAGTTTGTATTCAGTATTCTGTGGCGGGTTGCTAACACTTATTACAGTAAAATGAGCTTTCCCCATTTATTGCGCCTGTTTAGTCGGTAAAAAATATAAACCTAAATTCAAATTTAAATGACGTTTTTAGAATCATTTTTTCTTTTGTCTTCACCTGAACATCAACGCATCGACATTACAACACGACTGTCTTTTTAGAAATATAAATAATGTGTATATTATTTAATATCCATATTATATCTAGTTACCAAGTGCATCGACTTGGGTGAAGTCTGACCAGACTTGTGGTACTGCGCGAAGGCGAGAGCCGGTGAGTTTTACTTTTTATTGGTTTTACAGAACACACGGAACTCATTGGGGATCGTCGAGTTTACATAATACAAAGTTTGATGCCATGTTATAACAACGTATTGAATATTTATTGCTACAATTTTGCCACTAAACAATGTTGCTAGTGCCATATATGCTTTGTTACAGTTAGCTCTTAGCTTACTAAACTTATTGAAAGTAAGGAGGTGACTTAAGGTTGACGTCTCTGTGTGTTATGTTTATGCTTTGTTTATGACATTGAAAGCTATCATGTCAAATGCGATTAAAAAGTGGATTTCTGTAACCCATAGTGGGACATGGGCAGACATATTTCTGTATCTGTTTCACTCATTTTCTTTACAGGCAAGGTGATCAGCCTTCTGTGCCTACTCAACAGAAACATCTATTAGTCCCCCCGGGATTCGAACCTAGGACTTCCGGCGCAACACGCACACGCATAAACTACTAAGCCACGGAGGTGGTTAACTAGATGGATATTAGCTACAATTTATGAAAATCTGTTTATAGATTTACGAGTTATTGTAATTTATTATTGTGGTTTTAATTAGTTTTCAATTTCACTAGTTTGTGGAAATTTATTAATAGCTCAATCGGTATAAATTAATTAATTTATTGAAAAGGCATACCTACAGGACCAAAGGTTACAAAAAAAAATTAAAACACTCAACAAAGAAACAGAGAAACGGTACGTGAACCGGTACATGCAAGAACAAACAAGGGATCGTCCATTAATCATTTCGGAATCATCATTTCATAATTTCGGAAAAAAATCACGAAATATCACATGGGGAGGGAGGGTTTAATGAGAAATCACATGTATTTATTTTGTACGCCATGTGGCGTTGATGAAACCGAAGTTGATCTACAACAAAGTCAGTACAACGATACATCGCGGAAATTGAGCTGGTATTGCTGATATTGAACGGGACACACAATCATCTCTGATTGTGCTTCGCACACATAACTTTAATTATATTCTAATTAACATGGACTTTGATGTGAATAATTATTAAACACTGTCTTTAAGTTGACAAGGCAAATAGTTTTTAAGTCCCTATACAATCTTCTTAGCCACGAGCTTTAAACAGTAGAATATATCTAAGTTTTACTCCAAGTCTACGTAAAAGATGTTCCAATTATTATTTAAAAATTTAACTCCTTTCTATGAAGAATTTTTATAAATTTGTTCATTTTTCTTTATATTGATGTTAATTTTTTGTATTTCTTGAAAAAAAAAAGAAAAAAAAAGATATTTACATTCTAATTTATTTGACAAACTTATCCAATTCTATTTAATTTTTATTTAATACATTAAGATTTATTATAACTATAAATATATTATAACATAAAAATTTGAAATTCAAGACTCTAAAATATAATAAAATTACTTTCTTTTATATATACTTAATTTAAAAAATAAAAATAATTTTAAAAATTTGTTTTCTAATTAGTTTTTTGTTATATATTAAACCAACGTGTCATATTTTCATATTTTAAATTCAATACATAATTGTTTAATGATATTTGTAACAACTATATTTGTCAATGATAAAGAAAATTTATAAAATTAAATTCATGCATAAAAATATATTACATAGCAAGTTAATTTCCTCTTCGGATAACATAATATCCGATGTATATTTTCTTCTATATACATTAAAAGCAATATTGTTCGGCCTAAAAGGTTAAAACGGCTGGAATTGCTAAGCTTTTCTTAGAAATGTTGAAGAGTCGCCGCAATATCGAAAGAGTGCTCCTCCATAAGCGTTCAGTTTAGCTTGGGATTGAGAGCCATTGAAATTCCGAGAGAAATTGTATAGCTATTGGAATATAAAGTACGGAGAGCCCTCACAAAGTCAGCGATGCGTGCTGCCACAAGCGCTGCAGCGAGGATTACTGAATAATATTAAGAACAAGATGGATTATTCATATATATTATGTAACAGATATATTGTTTCTATAAACGAATTGACTAAGATTATTTTTCCCCGCCGGATATTAAACTGGAAACTCAAGTGAAATTTATTCTTAATATTATAACGCTGAAGACTTTGTTTAGTTGGTTGAACCAACTAATCTCTGGAGTTTCTGAATCTAATTGAAAAACTCGTTTTGTAATTGATAGTAAATTTATCGACTAAGGCTACAAAGAAATTAACGTAGATGAAACCGCGGGGTACAGCTAATCTTAGAATAAACCGATTGTGTTTTATTTAAATTAGATAAAAAAGAAATAAATAATAAGCTTTATTTTTATTAAATAAATAATAAACAATAAAAAATAATAGCGTCTCAAATTTTCATACTATTTTTTTTTAAATGTCTCCATTCATATGGAACCACATAAATGATTCCTTATGAATTCACTACTCTGTGGAACAAGCTACCCTCCGATGTATTTCCGAACCATTACGACTTAGGAACCTTCAAGAAAAGAGCGTACCTCTTTTTAAAAAGTCGGCAACGCACCCGTGGCACAACAGGCGTTGAGGGTGTCCATGGGCGGCGGATTGCTTCTCGTAAGTGAGCCTCCTGCCCGTTTGCCTCCTATCTGATAAAAAAAACCAAAAAAAAACCAGACTAGTCAAGAACGAAAAGAAGAAGTCTGAGACGAACAACCAAGAATCATTCGAGTTTTTTACCCAACCATGTTTATAATTTGACTTGATGATTTGCAACATCATATCCAAGTTAGTTCAATTTAAATAATTAACCGTTTAATAAAAATCTTTAGCAATCAGCTTTTGCTTAATGTAAAGTTTAAATTTAAGTGTTATTCGTAGCGGTAAAATATAATTAACTGTTATGACGTCAAGACAGCGGTTTCGTTTGACTCTGGATGACACTCAGTCTAATGAGCCTGCCTTATGGCGCACTTGACATATTTGTTCAAGGAGACGTTTATAGGCATGTGGACAGGTTTAAGACTGTACCACCTTTGAAAAAACGTATTATAAAATTTTTGGCTTATTATTTAATAATTTGTCGTATTATAAAATAGGGTTTTTACAATAAGGGCGGGATATGGAATAAAATAAGCTGTGTGTAGGTATTAACAAAATTATTGTTTTATTTGAAAGGCCCATATATGCTGTTAAGTATGAAATCTGACTGTGGTTTGTTGGCATAGACCTGCAACTTCAAGAAACCCCGCAAGTAAAAGTCTAGCGGGATCAAATCGCATGACCTTGGTGGGCGATTCACATCACCCCTGCGAGAGATAACCTTACCCTCAAATCGATCACGCACAGGTGATGGTTGATTTTACCTAACTTGTCGTCTTAAATTTGGCAACCAAACGTTGAGGGGTCGACTGTGAAGGGCCACCACGTCTACTTTATAATGGGCGCAATGCCCGCAACGTTTTCACTTACGAACTCTCATTTTGATAATAAAGTTTTATCATTTGAACGTGTATGCCATGATGATTTTGCATAAGTAACTGAATAATAAATAAAACATTTTATAGATGTAACCAAAACAATAGCCGCCATCTACCCGTGCTAATTGAAAAACCCTGTATAAATAACCATTATACACTAATATTATTATTGTATAAAGTAGTTTCAAATTATTTTATAAACTAGTCGTTTGAATTGAAAAAAAATTGTGTTGGTCCATTTATCGAGGAAGACATCACGTTTTGACCAATATAAGTAAAGTATTAATCGCATACGTTGTGAAAACGAGGAAAAATATTATACCAGATTAACAAAGTATACGTGCCCTATAGCCCATATATAAAATTCGAAACACGTCTGAAAATTGGGTTCGATGGTATTTTGTTTCTACGTTAAATAAAAAATTATGTCAGTAACTTATGGATTGTTTATTGTTTAACAAATTCAGTGTATATATACCTATATAAACCTTTACCTACTTATATAAATTTACATGCAACATGTTTATTTTGAGAGACTGGGGTCACCTTTTTTTATTGTTATCACAACATGACGGTGTTAATGTAAAATACGACTTCTATAAATATTTAATTAGTTAATTGTCTTTGGCTAGAAATAATGACTTTATATTATAAATATATATAATTAAGTTAAGATTTATTATATGTTGAATTCATAGATGATATGTCACTCGTTATATTGTACTTCGATGCTGGATACATTTAAATTAATATAACTAGATGTAATTAAGTCAATGTATGTATGTATGTATGTACAGGTTTGTCTATTCGTTTGTTGTCCCTAAGAAATAAATAAATAAACTACTGTTTAGGTTTTTTAAATAAAGTAGATGAAAAGATCCAGACAGACATTGGTCGATCTCATAAAACATTTAATATTTATAAAGCTCTATATTTTTAATTTATATTAAGTAAACAGAGATGAAATTAAATGCTAATATAATAATTTGCTACGAAAAATTATATATCCCAGTTGTAGGTTACAATGAAGAAGCTGAACTAGTGAAATATGAAGATAATTTAAAAAATACTCAACATGACGAGTAAAAATAAAAATCCATACTAATATTATAAATTCGAAAGTAACTCCGTCTGTTTGTTACGCTTTCACGCCTAAACCACTGAACCGGTTTTAATGAAATTTTGCACAAACCAAGATAATAAGTTGAGAAAGGTCAAAGGGTAGGTACTAAGGGACGTAGGGTACTATCTAATTTTACTAAGTGGGTACATAATATATTTATTGTGACCATTTCAATGTGCTCAAACACGGTACCTCTGCAGTAAGTGCTGGCTTACCTACTGACTATTGTATTATTTTGTTTATTTATCAGTCATGTCAGGTCACCGGATACCAAATTATGAATTGATACGACCAATAAAAATGGCTCTTAATGCCTTTACAGTCAGAAGCGAGCAGGTCGTCTTCAAACAAAAGAGATAAGAACTATTCTAATATCCAGTCACTTTTACTATAAGTACTTTACCTAATAGGTACTTGACATAAAAAATAAAACTCCTGTCCAAAAAACTGTCTAATGCGGACGAAGTCGCGGGTACGGCTAGTATCTCATAAATGAATGTTGTGTGTTCGTCTATCGTGTCACCTTTCAGACGAAAAAACTGCATTTAAATCGGAACATTTGTTTAGGATAACACAAACAGACCCACAGACACGTAATAACTCTCTTTTTTTCGTGGGTTAAAAGTTATTAGTTAATCTAGAATGAACTACGAACTAGATACTATAGTATCTATGTGACGTCTAAATTCCAAAATTAAAAGGAGGGAAGGGGGGAGGACAGTGGCGTCAAGTATCGTCACATAGATCTACTATAGTAAATAAAGTAATTAAGAAGCCTCATTGTATATTCTCGACAAGCGAATCAGTTATTTAACTCCGAACGAGTAACACGCCTTTAATTTGCCAACATTCTGACTCAACATAGTACCACCATAAGTGAAGCAGTTAAACCATACATACATAAGCAAAGTGGTTAATTAGGTGCACCACAGCTAAACTTGATATTCGGTTTGATAAAAATCTTGAAAAATACGAATTTATCTAATGATACGAATATACGGAAGAAGGTTGGAGCAGAACAAATTTATAAGCATAAATTTTTTTTTGTCCCAAATTCAGTTACGTTAGTTGAAGAGCTCAGTAAATGAACTTTTCGTACGTGAGCTCGTATTTGTTGAAAGAAGTGATTTGAACATCTCTTTCGCCTTCTGCCCTTCCTAGTGCATACTAATGGCAATGCATCATTTTTGTATTTATTAATTACGAAAATTACAAGCAAAATAACAATCTGTAAAGAGAATTTTGTACTATGTGTATTGTTATGCAAAGTCGCTATCTGGGCTAGCCATCCTAATTAGGAAAATTATCAATAATTGCTGTTAATCCATAAAAGGAAAAAAAAGTGAGAATAATATGCTAATCATAGTATGTAAAAGAAATATCTAGGCATTGTCTATTTACACAGACAGTCACGGAAATTTTTAATAAATGTGTAACAAAATAAGTTTTTTAAACTACATAATACCATCGAAGCAAAGTTGACCAGATTTCTCCAGTCATCAAAACATTGATCTAAAATCTAAGATGTTATTGTAAGACTCAATATCTGAAACAGAGCCAAGTCCGACATCGGGCACTTGTAAATTTTTATTGTATTACTAAAGGCAAGTTAAACCTTTTAAATCTCTTTACTTCCTAAGCTTCACGAAGTTTGGAACATTAATATTTCATGAAACACATTTATGATAAAATAAATAAATTAATTAATGATCGTTTTAAGTATTTCATATACTCTATATGTGTATATATATCATTTCAGGTCTAAGGGTAGAGAGACAAAAGCTCGCGGTGGTCACCCAAGCGATGGACCAATCAGACACGCTTTGAACTATCGACTCCATGAGTGCACCAGAAGAGCAACGAGAGGATTGGCGCAAAATTGAGGCGTTTTAATACACATAAATATCCTAAATTCATCAAATTCGTTTGCGCAAGTATCAAAAATTCTCTTAAATTTAGACACATATTATGGTACCAAGGATTACAATAGAAAGTAAACATTTAAGTAAGTTATTAGATTTCTTCTTACAATTAGTCTTCTTTAAAACTTTTTATTAGAAGTTATTACAAACATAGGTAGATACAATATACGAGTATATATAGATGCATAACATGTATGTTATAATAAAATAAACGAAACAATCAGTCAGTCAATCCACTCATTGTATCCAACTTTTAATCCGGAGTATGAATTTTTGAATTCTATTTGAGTTATTAGAGTCATTAGACTGTAATAACTCAAATAGAATTTATGACAATTTTAGGTACTTTATTATATTTTGTTTTTAATCTCCCACGAGTCTGTCTGTCTATGGAATCGTAGCTACAAAATGAATGGATCTATTTCTAGGCGGTTTTTTTTGTTTCAAAGATGATAGAGTGAACTTGACTAGTTACATAGACTAGAAACAAAACTGCAGCTGAAGCGAATTTAGCTACATTTTATCAAAATTGACCACCTCCTTTGTCTATGGTAAGCGCGTAAGCGTTACAACCAAGAGGTCCTGGGTTCGATTCCCGGTAGAGATAAAAAAACTTCGGTCTGACTAAACTTGTCCCTAAAGAAAATAATAATAGTTTAAAAACACTAAAAATCACGCTTTTTATAGAAATCGATTGTGATTGGCTGATCGCCCACAGCGCGGTCGTATATTACTATTATATTTTGCAAATTGAAAAATGGAATAATTTTTTCAAATTAGTGTATTGTCATCGGTCCTCGATAAATCTACAAAGTTTGAACGAAATCTGGCCGTTTAAAGTGGGTCAAAATCGCGCGAAAAGTATTTCGTTACAAACATACATGTACATGTGAAGCTTATATAAAGCGTGTAAGAATCAATCTCAAGAATCGATGTGAAATGCATCTGCCTCATACCCCACTAGGGTACACGGGACTTCACTTTTCACTTTTATCAAAATCGGAATATCCTTTTATTATCATTATTAAACATGTGAAGCGGAGCGGGTTTCAAGTGCCTTTAATTTACATAAATTGTTACATACAGAAACAAAAGCAATCATTTGATGTTTAAAACATGAGATGAATTTAAAATAGCCTCCAATGTTAAATAGTTAAAAGCTTTATAGTGGATTGTTTCAGCGATGTGATAAATGTAGCGAATCACTGCAAAGTAGATTCAGCAGTTACCTACAAGGTGAGCAATGAGCCTGGAACGCGCCTTTGTTTTGTTCAACATCGCAGCCTCTGCGGCTTCCTACATTTTATTGCATTCGCAGTTCACACCGCGTTTCTATTATGTGTAGGTAGAATGTAATTGGGTTTTTATTATGCTTTTTTGATTTTTTCAGTTAACGGAGCACAAAGTAATATAGGCTAATGGTTTTCGAGTATTTTTGGCGCGCTTCGCGGCCTAATTTATTTGATGGATGTGCCGTGTGTCATTAGTGTTTCACCAACTTTGAAGCGCTTAATCTCTTTTTTATCAGCACACAAAAGTGTCAAAGTGTATACGTATTATTTTATACAACGTTTGGCTGAGTAATTATACTGCAGTTTTCATTTTATTTTTAATTATTTAAAACACGGTGCGTCCGTGGCTAAGTTATTTATGCATCTGCGTGCTGCATCGGAGGTCATGGCTTCGAATTCTGGGAAAAATTATGATCACCTTCTTATCTGTAGAGAAAATGATATCTGAGATAAAATAGTGAATCAGACAAACATATGAGTATCCCCTGGGGTTACAAGATTTTACTTCCTTATAAAAATCCGTTTCCTTCATATCAGTTATTCAGTCTGAGTACATGTTATATAACTGTAACTTATTTCGAACGATAACTATAAATATATAAAACATAATACCTATGTGTTTTAAAACAAAAGTATATTTGTTCCTATTGAACGTGGTGTGGCTCAGCGCCTACCGTTTCACACTCAATTATTCTATTAGTCGGACAATTAAGGTTTCCGCTCGTGAAAATTCAAAATGAATTGTACATTTAGTCTGCATTTAAATCAACATTTACAAAATGTACACATATCTATGAAGGTATTTTCATAGATATGTGTAGATATAGAAACAAAAACACACATGGCAATTAGTTTATGAGCTACAATACCACAAACAGGGCCGTCTTTAACCTTTTGGAGGCCCTGGGCATATTAGGATAATGGGGCCCCTATGACTTTGACAGAACACTATTTTGTTAGAATAGACAAAGAAAGTAGATAAACAAGGTTAAAAAATAAATAAATTAACAATCACATGAAACGAATAGCTAAATGTAATAGAGTCCACAAAAGTAACTCTTTTAGCATTTACAATAAGTGCTTAAAAATCTATGTTATTTGAAGAGGAACTCTTCTGGATTTCAGATGGGCAAAATCGTTAATCACTTCTTCAAAATCAATGTTTTTTAGCACATTAGATTCTATGGACATCAGCGACAAACTGGTTAATCTCTCTTGAAGCATTGTACTTCTTAATTCATTTTTAATTCTTTTTAATTTGGAGAAGGAGCGTTCCCCACTGCAGTTAGTTACCATCATGCTTAAGAAGATTCTCAATGCGATTTCTACATTTGGAAATGTGTCTTCAATTTTGTTTTCTTTCAAAAGTTGATATATTTTTAATATACAATCCTCATTTCACTGTTAAAAATTTGCAAGTACTCTGTTAAATACTAACATCCTATTTCTAACTCTTTCTCATTAACATCTTCATAATAAAATTCTGCAAATTCTTTGCAACTTTGTCTTAACTCTTCAGAATTTAGAGTTTTCAAGCGAAAAAAATAAATCAAAACGTTTACTGATATTCTTATACGAACTTAATCGCTGTTTTAAATGAACGCTGAGAGTATCAATTATAGGAAGAAAGGTTTATATTTTAAATTTTTCTCTTCCATTCAGTTGGACTGACGGCGCGGAGCCATCAAAAAAAACTCTGGCGAGAACTTCTGCGTTTTGTTCTTTGAGATAGGTCCTTGTAGTCAGATTCCGGGTTTCTTTCTTTGGCAGACGATTCGAAGTAATCAAATTTATCCCTGAAGTTAATAATAAAATCATCAAGTGAAGTAAACATATTAGTTGCAACGTCCAGTGTTATTGTTACTTTCTGAAGATAATTATTTATTTTGTCTATTCTTTCCAATATACAGTTCCAAATTTCCGTTAAAAAAATTGGTTGCCTGTAAAGTCGGTATACGGGCGAAAGTTTTACGTGACAACGACTTTGAGTGGTAAAATAATTATCTTTTTATGTCTGTCTCTCTCGCTCTTAGGCGGGCTAACCATGCCCGAGTGGAAGGGACGCGTGCCTCTCACTCGCTCTCATTGTGAGCGCATAACGTGAGCGGAGCGTAACGCAGTTTCTTGAAGTGTCACCCGGCTAACCAATTTATAAGACGTTGTCACGTCAATAATATATTAAATGGTTAATTCAAACTTGGACGTTCATACTTCGCTTCGTTCGCTCAATTTTAATGGAGCGAGTCACACTGATGAGTGTACTACTGATGATTTTTCTTTAAAATGTGTATGTGCTTAGTATACCATTATACAATTTAAATTTATCTAAGCATGCTAAAGTTGGAAAGCCTAATTTTTGGGCGAGAGTAGAATAGCTTCACGCATGTATAAGCTAGTAATTTCGTATTGTAGTCAGTAATTTAGGTTCGATTTCTTCGAATTATATAAGTTTTTTGGTAATAAATCTTGATTATCGTTTGGTGATCTGACAGGATCTAGGTACTTTGTATTTGATCTGAGGGGGCCCCTATCGATCGCGGGGCCCTGGGCACTTGCCCAAAGTGCCCACTGGGAAAGAGGGGTCTGACCACAAATAAAAACACGAAACCATAGCCATACTTTCAGGCTTATGAAACTTATAACACCATTCATATTGCGTTTGGGGTCAAAAATACTAAAAATTCTTTAAAAAAATTATCATTTATATATTACTAGATAATATTGCGACTATAAATTAAGATGTAAGCTATCCTATCTTTCAAGTTGGATCAAACTGCATACGGTGTGCATATTTGATTAAAATCGGTTAAGTAGTTTAGGAGTCCATCGCGGACAAACAACGTGACACGTTATTTGTATAATAGTTTAAGATTTATTTATTTAATAAGTTATACACTATAAACTACAAATAATGATACAATAAAATACTAAGCTAACTAAGCGATTTCTTCCAGCCAACCCAGTCATGATGGCATCCATTTTGCATTAAATTTGTATTTATTAAATAAATATAAAACGAATGATGATATTTCGAGGCCTTAGTCAAGGGACAAGCTTTATAAGTTTTCCTTTATATGTAGTAATAGTTTTATCTTACTTGTTTAAATATTTTAGTTTAATATTTTTAAAAGCTAAATTTAAAGCACTTTTCATAATACAAAAACTAATATTATGAAATTAAGTCGGCCTCCCGAAGCGAGGTATTCGCTCGCGATTACACTTTAAAAGCATTACTAATAATGAGATTGCCATACTTCACCCAGGAACCGTAATTTAATTTACAACTTGGCTGAAACAATCATTTATTGTGTCTGACTTTAACAGCTTAATTCATTGTACATTTCCTGGACAATAATACTTTGTAAGACACTTATTTTTCATTGTTTTATTGCATACATGCAATGTTCGTTATTGTGGATGATTAATTGGACAAAAACCTCATAATATCATATCACATCATATTTATATTTACATACATATTTCACTTTAATTTGCACAACCTTTTTTGCGGGTATAACTTTAAAATTTTCGAAAAAAATAATTTTCATACACAAGGAGATACATGACAAACTAAATGGTAAAGTCTTGGATTTTACAAGATAGATTAAGTTCATCGTATCGCGAATCATTGAAAAATACAGATTTTTTTCTTTTTCACAGATTACTGTATTTTAATATAGTAATTAGTAAACAGTGAAAGTAACTTGTGAGCTAGATATCATTTATCATCAATGTATCATTCAACAACATTCTTTAGTGAAAGTAAAGTAAAGAGTAGTAATAAATTAATAATGTCCATATCAATGCTCAAATTTATTATTAATTAGTGACTAGTATGACCAAGACCAAATTTTAATAAAAAAAATATATAGAAGGACTAGCTGCTTTGGGCGAAGTATATAATTATAATTTCAATTGTAATTTATCTTAAAAATACATTACCTAGACGTTAAAAGTAAGTTCGTAACGGTTAACTTCTTCACACTTCAACACTAACAGCTCACCAACCGACAGAAAATACCGTATAGAATGTTAATTAAGAAAATAATTCATGAAACAGGGGCGTCATTGTATCTCCTCCATCCATTAGAGTTATCTGGCTGCACTTTGTCAAGTCCTAATTTATAACGTCGAGATTTGACTGCGTTGAGCTGAAACTAAGCTCCTGAAACTTGTTAAGTAATACGCGTACGACACTTTACGAAGCGAATATAAAGTGATGTTAGTAGAAGTTATGCCAATTACTTTAATGACTGCTCTCGTATCGTACTTAAATCAAGAATCCTCCACTCTTATGACGTATCTCGCTATATATTCATGAACTAATACGTGGCATATTAAATCATTGATGTAAGAAAGTAATCTCTTTTATTTATTGATGATGGAAATATTTAAATTCGTTCTAGAGAAAAGAAAAACATTGTAAGTCCAGCTCAAAGAAGAAAAAGCAAAAGGAAATGTAGTCTATTTGAAGTATGAGTAGCTCAAATAGCAAAAGGGAATTGCAATAGAGCAGTCATCTTGACCAAAAACGATCTTAAAAATAACTAATTCTTTCGAAATAATGCGTTCATGATGACCTACATCGATCAATAAAATAATAATTCTAAATTATAATTCTCAATAATTTTGACATAGTAAAGTAATTCTCTGCCACATTATGCAGTAAAATAATTTTTACTTAAAGCCTTTTTGTGTATTTGTAAATAAAATTAGTTAATTTTAAATAAAAAAATAAAAGCGACCTCAAAACGCACTAAAAAGAGAAAAATAAATTTAGTGTTATTTATAGTAGGTTTATTTTTATTTTATTTTATTTGGGAGGTTTGCAGCAGTATTTACAAAACAGTTAACAAAAATTAATACTTAAAATTCATGTATTCAACAAGGGCATCAAATTGTAATGTTGCTCTTTGAAAGCCAAGGAAGAATAAATGCTTTGGTTATCACTACATAGTATAAAACAAATATATGTCCCTATATCCCTTTGTATGCTTAAATCTTTAAAACTACGCAACGGATTTTGATGCAGTTTTCTTTAATAGATATAGTGATTGAAGAGGAAGGTTTTTATATATGTTTTATACCCGTGTGAAGCCGGGGCGGATCGTTAGTATTATAATAAACGAAGGAATGCGCGCTACGGCAAGGCGGCAGTAACAGTGACGCACGTTTAATTCTATTATTATTAGACAATATTATTAGTTAAATTAATTGTGTAATAATAAATAATATATGAATAAAATTCGCGTATATTCGCCTTATATTGATAACTAAGATAAACTTGAGATTTTCAGTTTACATTCAAAATCTCTGTTTTATGAGTGAACATTGAAATTTATCTTACAGTCCGCATACCTATTCCAAATAGGAAAATTTTACTTTCTGTATATTAAAAATCCATTATTTTCATTAAAAGTTACGTAACGTTAAGTATCTGGATACTGAGAAAAAGCTATAAGAAATTTAACATTAAATAATAATTTGAAAAAAGATTCATATTACGGCATATCTTGCTATTCAAAATTGATACTGTTTTTCGTGATGAATGAAATTTTTGTTATCGAAGTGATACAAAAAAATCGTATATATTTTAGCTAGTTAATCAAGTTCAATAACTAACTAACTAACTCTTATTTCTTAATAGGAATATGTTTAAATAAACAAAACAAGTTTGACACTAATATTAAAATATGTTTTTTTTCAAACAAAACTAAAAGTATAAAAATTGAATAATATAGGTAAATGTTGCGATCACTAACCTTTGAACAGCTCGGCAACACCGCGGTGTCGACTGACTTTGAACTGTTACCACAATTATATTGAGTAGGAACTTATTAATTCTTTATAAATTCACTTCATAAGTACCTTATAACACTTTTTTTCACTTTTATAGATACATAAGAATATAATACAAATGTTGTTGCTATCACGTGGACGGCTGCACAACTACACCGTCTTATGCCATATCAATTTTTTTATTAAATATCAGTTTCAAGCAGCCGGATCTTAATGAAGCGTCCATTAACACACTGCACTCACACTTTACGCATTTAATTTAATATAACTTTAATAATATATTTATAGCGAACTCGTACGCGAGTACATACATAATGTCTAAACAGAGACACAACACGACAGGATCACTATATAATAGTACACTGATGATTGATGCTACAACTTAGAAGATGTTATTTCTAATTTTTGGTATAATCGCGCGGCGCAACATACAGTTGTCCTTTTCACACATACTAATTTTGCATTTAATGGGAATAATATTAACTATGTATCGGGAATTATCGAACTAACATTATACCTACGAGTCTTATTATTTGTACCTCATTGTATTATATATTAAAAACTTACTAGTCTTGAACTAGACTGTTGACAAGTTAGAAATAAGAGTACATTAATATAGGTATTACTTTCGAGTTCTATTAAGAAACTTGCAAACTAGAAATGCAAGAAACAATTTATTCAGTAAGTATACCTACTTACCGTGTGACAAAATTAAATAGTAAAAATAAGTCGCCACTCGAATTTTTCTTTTTTATTTATTCATACCCTCTACTTTTTATAAACAAATAAGTACTTTTTTACAATTCAATTATTTTGCACTATCCTTTGTCAAGATATATTTGAAAAATAGAATTTTCATAAATGTTCATTATTATTATCAATTATATAGAAAATTAGCATTACAATCAAAATTTATAAGGAATAGATTAAAATCGAATTTTTAAATTAGGACAAAAAAAAACATTACGCGGTTTTCTTGATTTCGTTGGTGAAATGTTACATACAGCTTAACAGAGATTTTGAACATTGTTTTTGAAACACGCTTTTAAAATAAATCCGACTTTGGTATACTTACGCAGCGAGCCTATAAAATATAATCTTCAAAAATACGAAATATAATTATATATATTTTGTATTTCTGCAGATAAAATTTGCAATTGCCTAATTAAATTTTAGTAAATGGTCGACGACCAATTGGCGCAATTGGTAGTGCTCCTGCCATCTGCATCGAAAGGTCTCGGGTTCTGTATGGGTATCCTCGTTGTTTCTAATTACTATATAACACAAGTGCTTCAGCTACTTACTTTGGGATCAGAGCAATGTATGTGAGTTGTCCCAATAAAGAATTTAATACAAAATGTCCGATAACTCCGAAATAAGAAACAATATAATATGTATATTTACACTTATATATATAAGACCTAATTAAGATTTGTAACTTGCATGTTCTTATTTAGTTTTGAAAAAAACTCAAAAATTACTAGATCAATGTAAAAAATTCTTGTGTTGATGTAAAGCTAGACTGTGAGTGACATAGACTATATCGAATGGCCTCACGGACGTAGTCGCAAAAGAAAGTTAGTTTTAAATAAGCGTGATAGAAAGATATAAATTCTTTCGTAATTGGGAAGTTTTTTCATCAGGCACCAGTCGAAATTTTGATCCAAGCCCAAGATGAACATTAGTATACATTTTCGTACATTTTTACATGATTTTTAATTAAATCACGACCAACAATTGCGCGCTATTTGTCCACAGATAAAGTAATTGTATTTATTCATAAATCGATTAATCGGATCGATTGATTGTTCATGACAACTATAAAAATATAATTTTAATCTGGTAATATGTTGCCACAACTTTTATTTTTCAATAACATTACTTTACGAATTATGATTGATAACAGTGGATCTTATTTGAATGTTTCTAAAAATATATATTCATTATCATATTCATAAAATCTACTGTTCACTCGCAGCCTAAAATAAACATTTCCTACAAAAATGCATCACTATTTCGGAAATCATTATCATGACAACAATATAAGACAATTACGGACTGAAACTTGGGATATTCTTTTAAGAGACATTTTATGTTTAAAACAGATATTGGTACCTAATATTTTTATATTATGTAGAAAGTTGGATACAACTTTCCATGCCATTAGCCATGATTAATTAATGCTTTTAATTTATATGTGATGATTGGAAATGACTGTGGCATTATTGAAATGCAAACATTATGTTACCTCTCTTTATGTAATCAATTATTATTATTACTTTAATTTAATTTCATACTTAAATTATAATGATTGCGAACAAAGTCGCGGGGCATCTGCTAGTATATAATAAAACTCTACCACCACCACCACCGATTTTGTAAAATTGTATTGAATAAGGCGTTGACAAAAGAGTTTCAAAGACGTAACCAATATTGTCCAGCCTGCAGCCTATTATAATCAGGTAACGCTTCAGTTGGCCCCACGGCAGCAGTAGCAAGAGGTTTATCATAGATTTGAGCTTCAGCGACTGCTTTTATTACTTTGGGATCGATTTGCGAAAGATCTTGGTACAGAACCGACAGTGGAGTTCTCTCGTTCTTCAGCATTATTTGGACACCAATATCGAAAGCAGAGTTTACGACGCCATCTATGCGTCGCGCCAATTCCAACTTAGTTACATTAACTGCCCGCTGTACATCGTTCTTAGTAATCGTGAAACAGAGATGCATCCACATATTTTGAATATTGTGAATCATATTATCTATATTCATTTTGGGTGCGACAAAGTAGACACCCCATAGACCGACATCGCTGTACGCTATGTAAAACGATTCTAGTTTTTCACAAAAATTTGCCGATGCAGCAGCACGAACTGCATCCGAAGCGTGTCTGTTCGACCCGCCCTGACTTTTATCCCAGGATCCGACGTGGTTTTTCGCTACTAAAAGCGCTAAATAATTGAAACTTTTATAACCTGGTGCTTCGAAAGCGAGGGCGACATGAGCGAAAGGCATCGAATCGTCACGGAATCGCACTTGGGAAGCCGTGAAACGGCGAGGGCCGAAATCTGCGCTCGTTTCACACTCCGAGCTGCCAAAGTACCGACAAGCGGCATCTATAATTACATCTTGAGAAAAATCACCGGCTGCCGTCAAAAGAAACCGAGTAGGATTATAGTGGTTTTTCATAAAGTAGAGAGCACAATCTCTGTTAAAACTATTAATGTTTCTCGAGGGCCCAATAACCCTATTAGCCAACGGAGTACCTTGAAAAGCTGTTTCGTGTAAATAATCAAACATTACAGCTCTGGGGTCTAGCTCGACATCTTGTATTTCTTGCTTTATAATATTTCTTTCACAATCCATCGCTTCTTCTGATAATTCTAAATCCATAACAGTTTTTGCTAGAAAACCTACAACATCGCTGGCACAATGGCTAGGGCAGACGGCACTGAATACTTGATACTCACGAGTGGTGAGCGCGTCCACTTTTGCTCCTAAGTAATTCAGGGTACATGCTATTGCTTCTTTGTTCATAGAATTAAAACCCCTGAATGCCATGTGTTCAATAAAATGGCAAATACCATTTGTATCGTAATTTTCGAACCTAGATCCGACTCTAGCAAATAAATTAACGCAAGCTAAAGAGCTTTCATGTGTTTCCGTTGCTACGCGGAGGCCATTGGGTAGTTCTGTAGTCACAATATTTTCTGGTCCTTTACAACATCTCCTTTTATGACTATGCAATAACAGGGAACGTTGAAATATTTTTCGGAACATATTTTAATAAAATATTTTGAAGAAATACTTGAAAAATGAAACAATTATTTTATATTTGACAATTTTTAATTCAGACCTGTCACATGCAAAGTTAGTGATGTCAATTTCATAAACCTTCGTAATAAACTTCAATCCACTACGATATTAAAAAGTGGTTCTTATTTATTTTTAAAATTTATGAAGTTTTTGGTTTCCACTAGTAGATATCTTCTAACAATAGGTTCGGTCTTTACAAAAAATTACACATGAAAAAGTTTAAGGATTTTGTGAAATTGACAAAAGAGGCTTAATTTAATTTCCCTCTAATTTTAATAAGTACGAATGTCTACTTTGACACGGGTGACACTTGAGACGTGTCAATGTAATTAATTATTGCATACAAAAGTACCTTGTTTGATATATAAATAAAAAGGAGGAAAATTAACAAAATAGATATTAAAATGCTACGATTAATTTGTAAGAGCGGCATTCAAAAACATATTCTATCAAATAAGCATCGGAATTATTGCAGATGTGTGACACCTGCATTAAATCATGTTTACGAATCGGGACCTATTAATGCTAGCTTATATCCATCTGGATTTATTCTTGTACACGAGGAAAGAAAATGTCCTAATGCGTGCATTTCTATCACTTTTGACGCTGGTTCTCGATATGAATCGCAGAAGGAAAATGGCGTTACGCACTTTTTCGAACATTTGTGTTTCAGAGGAACAATGCAAAGATCGAAAGTGAACATCGAATGTGAGATGAATGAAATTGGAGGAAAATTTAAATGCTACACGACACGTGAAATGATTGGTTTTAGCGCGGAATGCTTGTGTGAGAATATTCCAAAGGCCTTAGATCTTTTGACCGATTGTATCTTCAATAACTCCTTATCGGAAACTGAGATCGAAATCCAAAAATGTATAATCTATCAAGAAATGCTCGAACACGACCGAGACACCCAATCTGTAATTTTCGATTATATACATAGCGTGGCGTTTCAGAATACACCGCTGGGTCAATCGATTATGGGTCCTACCCAAAATCTTTACAATTTCAATCCTAGTACCGTTTCAAATTATATTGAAAAAATGTTTGTGCCCCCACGAATGATTTTCTCATGCGTGGGACCAATGAAACAAGAACAAGCATGCAACTTAGCAAATACATATTTAAATAGGGAAGTTCCCGACCCTATGCTTTCAAGGCGATACAGATTTACTGCGGGTGACGTTCGTTACAGGGATGATTCCATGCATGTGGCTCACGTTGCCCTAACCTTAGAAGCTCCACCGTTTCCACACGCCGACTATCTGCCCATGCTACTGGCGGCGATGGTGGTTGGTGCCTGGGATAGGTCACAACCAGGCTCTAACCACTCTAGCATATTAGCACAGGCCGGGGCTACAGGCATCTACAATTCATACGAAGCATTTTATTTAGCTTATAGGGACGCCGGTTTATGGGGTGCACATTTCGTTGCAGTACGAATGCAAGTCGACAATGCTGTCGAAATATTGCAGGGCGAGTGGATGAGATTATGCACGACACTCACCGACTCGGAATTAATTAAAACAAAACAACAATTGAAATGGAAAATACTGAAAGAAACTGAAACTGTGGAAGGTGCATGTCAGACCAACGCTAAATGGGTGTTTTATACTAAATTTGCACCCACGATAAAAGAAAAATTTGATTCAATTGATATGTTGGTCGCTGATGATATAAGACGCGTTTGTTACGACTATGTTTATGATAAATGTCCCGTAGTGACAGCGATTGGGGCGACGGAAGCCTTACAGCTTTACAGCAGATTAAGGAGTGGCATGTATTGGTTGAGAATTTGAAAAAATTGAGACATTTTTTATAGTATTTTATTTAAAAAACAATACTCAATTTAAATAACCATATTTAATTTCTTAAAAACTTGCCCCTGATAAAAATTAATGTTTCTTAACGTATAGCGCTCAAATTGATATAAAACCTCAGAATAAAATTTTCTGATTTAATTTTCAATTAGTATCAAGTGAATCACGATTATAGTAATATTTAAAATAAATACAAAAAAAACATTTAAAGTAAAAATCAAAACGCCTTATAAAAAAAAATCAAAAACTTTGTTGCTTCCAAAATGTCTATTATTATTGTGGCGGGCGTTTAATAAATGCCGTTCTATATACATATTATTATATCACATAACTAGCAAGTCCCATGGGACTTATATACTTATGGGTCATCCATTAATCACGTGAAGCTCGAAAGGGGGAAGGGGATCGGCAAAAATCACGAAATATCACAACGGGGGATGTAGTAACGTGTATTTATTTTTTCTAAACAACCTGCAACCTTTCTATCTAGGCATTTTTATTGTGGTCCTTAATTTTTTTGATTATACATTATAATATAGGTGTATTTAAAGATAATATTCTAAAAATTTTAAGATTCTTTGTAGGTACTAAAAAATATACGTGATTTTGGGTGGCGGTGGGGGGTTAGTCTTAATCCACATCACGTATCACCAAGGGGGAGGGGCGGGAGATGCTCAAAAAACATCATGTGATTAATGGACAGCCCCTTATAAGCCCAGCAGATATTTTACTGTTTGAAGCTCCATCTACCGAGTTTATTTGCTAAGCTAAAACATTGGAAGAGCTGAACACAGCTGTGGTGTTGAAATGCTATACAATACGCGTGTCGTGTCGGTGTGAACAGATTGAATTCATACTTTTGTGCGTTTCTATTATGCGATACTCGTTAGATAGCGGTTTAAACAGATGTCAGAATTTGCATGAAATTAAGCAAAAATCATTTTAATTTGATAAAGAAAGATTAATATTGTATACGTCCAAATACAATTATTTAATAAGCTATCCTTAAATATATAATAAAATAATCCTTGTATATTTACTTTTTTAATCAGTTTAAAAAAAATAATAATAATAAAATAATTTCTTTTGCAAATAATTAATTGGTAATTTCTAAGCATTATCCGGTAATCACTGTCTGTTGGTGAAAACCACCTGAATCCGTTCAGTACATTTTGAGTTTATTGCGAACAATTGCACTCCATAAAAAACTGATTATTCTGTTTAATAATTATATTATATGTGATGTATGTCTTAAAATAAAATAAAACAACAGTTATAAATTTATAATTTATTATTTTAAGTATAGCTTAAATCTAAAAATATTAAACACCAATTTTTGAGTATATTCAAGAGTACATCGATAAAAAGTGAGAATACACGAAAATATCGTTTACAAACACACGTCAAATATTGAATTTTAAGTGTATATTTTATAAATTATTGGCATAATTATATAAAATCTTAATTTTAAATCACAAAATAGAGAGCTCACATTAAATTATACAAAATAAAATGCAATATTATATTGGCATAATATATAAATTGAGCTGTTCGAGTATTTCAATAAAACCAAAAGGCAAACAAAGGCCGTCATTACTTACCAGTCAGTATTAATAAATATTATCAGTGATTGTAAAATGTTTCTGTGTCTTTCTCAACTGGGAATTCTATTCACTGACAAGTCTATTCACTGTGATGGGCACAGAGCAAATATATTTCTTCTTTTTACCTTAATAATTTTATTAACAGACAAGTAAGTGACCGATCCAAGCTACAGTGTTCGTTTTTACAGTCTTTAATTTCAATACAATGGGATTAAAAATGTTATAATAGAAACATAGAGTGGCTACATATTAGCTGCTGGATACAGATTATTCTACAGTTAACTAACACATATTGCTCGCTTAAATATATAGCGGCCAAGTACAAGATATATTACTAATCTAGCTCATTACATCACAATCTTAACACCTTTGGTGTTCTTTTCTTCATACCGATAACCATCATCTTAACTATTGTGGACCCACGAATTTACGCGTACTCTTAGTATGAGTTTGAAAACGGTTAAGAATAAATGCAATATCTTTAAGAAAAATCGATTATTTAAACGCTAGCAAACTCATCCTATTGGTATCAGAAGGGGTAGGTAGCCACAATGAGTGGAAAAAACAATTCAGGTCGGGAACGCCAACTTTACTTTGTCAATTTTAAAATTCTATCCAAAGAATACGATTTACATTTACTAGTACGTCTAGTTTAAAACATTATTTGCGAAATTATTTTACGTTACATACATGTTAAGAATTCTCTCAGATTTGTCCTTTTCGACCGGAATTTGTTATCGACTCATTGCGAGTAGGTACCCATATACCGTTCCTAACATTTGACACAACAGCAGCCTTTAATTTATAGAGATTCGATCCCTCGGACGTTGAAATATCACTTCGTATAAAGCTCATTTTCGCACAATTTCAGAGAATACTGGCCACTGGAATTAACGCAGTACGTTTCACATATAACCATCACTCATGTCTTCTTAAAACCGATTTAAAGTGTAATCAAACGCTTAAGTTCCTATGTGTACTGAGCACTTTTTGAAAACAGACAAAATTTCGTCACATACAAAGGATTGCTATTTTTAATAAATTATCCGAATTTAATCGAGTAACTGAAAACGTATCTCTATATAGCAGCTTGAAAATGCACTGAATCCTGACGAAATCAATATTATTGTATGTCTTAAACGATATATTATATATATTATATAAAGGTTAAAAAAATATCAAAAACTTATTAATATTATTATGGCGACAGGGAAATTGACAGAAAGATTGTATTATGTCGAAAATTTGTTAGTGAGATCTTACATCAGTCCCATATAATAATAGCTACCAATACGTCGTTTCACAAAAACCTGAATAAAATTAAGATATAAATTCTAATACTGAGAAAATTCTACAACTGTAGAAGATGTATTCTATTTAAGAAAATTCTCCCTCAACCGCAGGGCTATTAAAAAATTGAGCAGCTGAAAAATCTCTCTCTCTCACTCTCTCTTACTATTAATTGATTACAAATTGTATTAGCAGGGTTTTTTCCTAACTTTAAAATTCGACATTTTAACGGTCACTAACAAACCAATTTTCGACATAATGATGCAAATGTTACTATGTAACGTCCATGACAGTATTATATTCAGAGTAATTTCTACGAAGTGCTTACTTCTATTCCTTAAAACTATGAGATTAACATTACTTGTCATGATTAAATACCAGTTAGACATTATATTATTATGAGTAAAATATTTGAGCACTACTTTACTATTTTAAATAGGGACAAAGTACGATGCATTTCTGTTTCATACAACTGGACGTAGACTTTTACTGTAGCGTCCTAGTAAGGAAAAGTGAGGAAGTTATTTTCCGAACCGTATAGCATGGTTCGGAAAATGAACTAATATCGATCACGTTTCACATGTTACGTTTGTCGCTTATAGATATTAACGTACATGTCAAACTGTTTAAACAAAACGAGTTCACAGACTTATTTTAGGCCCACTTAACCGCCTAAAAACAATCGAAAAAACGTAGTGTTTTATATATTTGCATAATAAAAATGTTGCTGGCTCTACATTTTCCTTAGCTTTTGTTTATCTGGTCGAACACTAATTAAAAACTAACTGACATCAATATCAATACATATAATAAAATTCAATAAATACCACGGTGCTTCGAGTGTCGCCTAAATCAAATTTTCAGTACTGTTTCGATTTCTCTAATGAGAAATTTAAAACGAGTAAAAATTCTAATTAATGTAGAATGATAGATTAGTTTGATCGGCTGATGTCGTGAACTGAGAAGCGGTTGTGAATTTTGAGTTAACGTGAGAGTCATTAGGCCAAGTGTATTTATGTTAAGTGTGGTTTCCATTATTTTTTAATGGTAAATTGCTAAATAGCTTAAAATAGTTTAATATATTCAGACATTTAATTATGTATATGTATATAATATGTTATATAAATGAAAGTTGGCACTCAATTTTGTACTTGTTTCTCTAGTTCTAGAGCCAGCAATATGACAAATAAATTAAAACGTGTAGAGAATTTACATAAAAAAACTCAGAAATATTATCAATATTACAGATCTTAAAATATGGACAAAGCAGAAAGCACTGATAGACATCAACATATATAAAATCTCCACTCAAAATATAAAATAATTGCGCAGTCTGGTAAACTGAAACTTAACTATTTTACCACAATTCGAATCCGGGAACTAAATTTGTAAATGATTCAATATAAATTATGTAAAAAATATGGTTGTATTTAAAGCTTTTGGTAGGCATCTCTTCCATGTGCTTAAGAAATCAATCTTGATGATTCATATATTTAATTTTATGTCCGCGTGTTTATATCAACCCATGTACCGAATTAATAAAACATAAGTGAAATATCGTAACCCCTGTCTATGAGGCATTTACGTGTTCGTTGGGATTCGAACCCAGGATTCGATCGAATGAAACGAGCAGACGTGAACAATTAAGATATGAAATCTTCCATTATCAATGATGATCGAGTGAATTAAAAGATTAAGAACGAATCTAGCTGGAAAATACTAAGCAATGTTCCTTGTGTCCGGTTACTCAATTACTGTCGACTCTGTATAAGAATGTCTGCTATTATGATTTCAATGATAACTCGATATTGTCGATAAAATATCGATATTTGTGTGACGTTGTCCAGCACGATTTGTCCCTTCATTACATACATTACAGAGTAAAGAGCATTGGTATATTAACAATTTGGTAAAAAAACAATGTATAGTTGCTTAACCTACGATACAGCTATTAATTTATGGAATGTTGGTTACATAGCAATCTCTAAAAAGACTTACTCTACTTCTTCACATCGTTAAACTTACGCTATCAGGTTGATTATATAAGTTTTAACCTAATGGAATGTATATCGTTTTATTCGCGATTTATTGTTAGTTTATATACCCCTTACGATTAATGGTTAGAAATACCCAAACCTTTAAAAAAATATATAAAATTTCCAAAAAATTAAAATCACTAAAACGAATAAAATTGTACGATTCGAAATTAATATTTAAAAATCTCTTAATAAAGTTAAATAAATCGTTCCGCATTCCTATCGGAGCGCTCTATCATAGGGTCACAACGGTATTGAGCTCTCGTTTGCGTTAATTTGACTTTCAATTAAAATACGTGAGGTGTGAAAGGGACGGTATGACGTAGAGGAAAGCATCCACATCGTATATGCTGTAGCTACCTCTTTCTGGCTTAACACCTTTATTTATCCGCTTTGTTTACAGTTAACCCGCTGTCCGAGGCTTCGCAAATGTCCACAAGTTCCAATACTTACACAGGCAGTTTGCAGCAGACTTATTTATAAAATTAATAAAATAAATTCAGCAGAGACAATAGTGAATGTTAAAAATGCATAGAAATTGAACGCGCCAATATGCACGTCACGAGCGCATGCCGCATGCTTTTTCTGCTGGTATTTATGGACACTTGTCAAATTTTGCCAAGCTTGAAGACGTAGCGTTACGATGGGACGAGTCTTTTTCAAATTAAAGCTATAAAGAAGTGACTTTGAAATCAATATGTCACCGCTTCTTATAAAAATGGCAATTTCTTCGATCGAAAACAATATATGGAATGTGTCAATCTAATCCTACCTTTTATGCGGGCATGAGTGAATCCCATTAAGTTTAAAATGATATATAATATTATAGCGCACATAACATTAAACAATTCTTGTGAAGTCCTAAGACCCCAAGCGATGCTATGCCGTGAAAGACAAAAGTATTTTTTTAAATTGTTGTTTGCAATTGTTTCACCCATGCACCGACGCGTTACATTACCTAAATTAATTTTATCATTAAAATTATGGTAAACAGAGCAAAATATACAAAATAGAAAATGAGGTACAAAAAAATTTGTATAATAAATTTTTAAATTTACCACGATTTGAATATATACTCTCGTCCTGTTAGATCTTCTTATAATGAGTGGCATATTACCAAAAATCATGTTAACCTAAAACTATGGAACTAAAGCTACGTAAAGCATGTGTTTATAAAACGGTTAAACACAACATTTTGTACTGTGAGGTTATGTTTATTGTGGTCTTACCTTTTCGATACGAATAATTCAATTTTGTACACTGTTTTCATGGCAACTAACATTAACCTAATTCGTACGAGCTGCCCTGTTTTAATTGTACTTAAAATTCTACAGCCGTTAACCGTGTTAAAATAAAAAATATTGTCCTAAATCTTCTCATTCTATTAAATTAATCAGAGAGCTGAAGATTTATTAAATCCTTTAAATAAACATTTTCCGATCAGAAATGAATAGAATTGGATCAAAAACGCTGTTAAAACTAAGTAAGTCACTAACAAATATATCCTGCTTTAACTTTATACCGATGTAAATTATATATCTATAAAATTATTTTTGTTCAATCAGTCTTTGGAATGTACATGGTGGAATGTATAATGAAAATAATATATAAATATACTCAACAGTATCTTTGGAAAGAAAAAGGCCTAATTTTAAACTATTTCAAATGTCATTTGCTGACAATTATCGTTCTGCATTGTTCGATTCTAAAATATATTAACATTACAACTATTTTAAAAGTAATTATTTACCGGACATTCAAACATCTTAAATACACAGAAATAATGACTGCCTGCTGCATAATGGACGTAAAATGTTGAAAATCAAAAAATTTGTAGGATAAACATTCTGAAATGAAAACGTTCTAATTGTACTTGTTGAAGCAGAAGACTAGATTCTTCCAAGTGTAGTGTTGAGTGAACATTCGAGCCAGTTCGATCGGGTCCGTTAGTTGATCGTCGTCAGGTTTCACCTTTAATCATATGGCCTCCAGATTAGCTTCGCTCTTGAGCAGGGGCTCAGTCTGCTCAGCGCCTTCGGCCGCTTCCACCGCTTGACCGAACTGGTTCGCATCCGCCGACGGAGTGCTCGCCGCCAAGCTGAAAAGTACCGAAACTAATAAGTATAATGTAAAGTCAAAGTAAAAGATTTCCTTATTCATATAGAATCGAATACATGGTCACTTATGAACATTTTGGAACACTTAGGAACATTCGGAACAGAATTCCGTAAGACACGGCACTATATATATAGTATATAGCTATACTGATCATTTTCTTCAGAAAAATAATTGATCAGTTTTTTGTGCTTAGATAACCGAAACATTAGTCTTTTCTCCAGAATTAGAACCCAGGACCTCCGCAGCAATACGCAGATGCGTTAACCAGTTAGCCACGGAGGCAGATAATTATATGATATACTTAATAATCTATTAAATCTGCAAATATTTATCTGGACGCGCAAAGCTTCCGCAAAAAAAAATAATACGCAAACAGTTTGAATAACTTCTAAATTATATGATTTGTGCAATTTGGCCCCTACCTATGTATGTTATGGTTGCAGATACATATCAGTTGTAATGTATTATATTTGTATAGTAAATTGTAACTAAAGCCGGTGGAAAATAAATAATGCGTAGTTTGGTTGATAAAAACAGAAACGCGTATATGGAATAAAAGAGAATGTAGTAAAAAGGATCCGAAAGGGAAGGATGAGATGGTTTGCAAACTTGGAGAGAATTAATGTAAACAAACTAGCAAGTATCACATAAAGAACGAGTGTGAATGGTGAGGTAGGAGTTAATAGACCTAGTCGTATGTTTCTGGGCCAAATCCAGAACGTAGGTATTTGAAAAGGACAGGTCTGAATTACCCGTAAGTAAATTACCCGTTGTTATTTCCTAAAGCACTCCTCACAACTAACATATATAAATCGTCTGACGCATAGCAATAATATGCAAATCAACAATTACGCATAGCAATAAAATTATTGAATAGAAAATAACGCTAAAGCAACACAGTTGAAGGCAAAATAAACTTCATTCAAATAAGCTCGATTCAAACGTGGTCTTTAAAAAGAGCACTTTTGAATCATCATTAAAGCTATCGATAGTTAATTACCACCTATGCAAAAAATAAAATACATTTGAAGAACCTAAAGCAATGGACACGAATAACATTAAATACGTACCCATAAAACACTTTAGCGTCTTTCACATCGAAGATCATTTTTGAAAAATACAAACGACCAAATCTGGTTTAGAGACACAATTGATAAAAGTAGACAGAAAACGAACATAAAGTAGACGCAATCTGCGCTGATCAATATTTCATCTGAAACCAGTTGTCTAGACCTAGGTGATCCTAATTCAAGGTTTTATAAGCCTTATCTCAACGGATGGCGGTTCAAAATGGTTTGCGTCAATTCGTTTTCGGGGGTCCGGATGACGCAACGGTAATGCGCAGATCAATGTTTTGAAATTAATAACCAGACAGACAGCCTCTGAACCCCTGATAGATACTTATATATATGTACTAGCTGACCCGGCAAACGTTGTTTTCTAGAGTTTTCTAGATTTCTAGAGTTGAAAATTAATACAGTACTAATCGCTATTAAAAAATGGGAGTTGGTGGTGTAAGGAGAAAAATTAAAAGTTATGTGTATTTTTTCATGCCAAATCATACAAAAATAAAAATAAAAGATTTTGTCCAAAAATAAAAATAAATTCTGTGGATGGGCCACCCTTATAACTTAGCGGTATAAAAATAGTTTATGACCTATTCTCAGATCTACCGATAAAATCATAATCGGTCAAGCCGTTTAGACGTCGCTATAGCTGTACCGCTTAGCCAAGAAGGCAGTTATGTGTCAAAGGTTAACAAAAATACGCAAGACTTCACAGTTTATTCATTACGGTTTTAAAACGAACGTAATTTTCGCGGTGCAAACGCGTAAGATAGTAAGTACACAAATTAAACATGAATAAAATGGAATTTAACACGCTAAACCATTGCAGATAACATAAATTACATATTTCCTGTTTTTGCTATTAATTGCTAATAATTAACTTTCGGCCATACATTGGGGAGGTTAAATTTGTTGCATATATGTCCCTCTATCTGATCCCGGCGGGAATACATCGAGTTACCAGTAACCCTGTATAAGTCATTGAAGTATAGTTGGTTTCATTGTATGATCGGTTCCTTCGTTTAGGCGTTACGATGGCAGACAAATCAAAATTATAACACCCCACTTTATTCTCTTTTTGCGTCATTCAAAAACCTATTATTTCAAATTTTTTTAAGTTAATATTGATAGTCATTATAGATTCACACAATTATACGCGTAGCTTAAATAAAGAGTTATCAAAATTTATTTAAGACTTGTAATTGGTTTTATTAAAAAATATACAGAACATTCGAGATTTTTATTTCGCAAACAGCATGATACTTAAATCATTAAAAATGTGATCTGATAAATAATATAGTTGATTAAATAAATAAAATTAAAAAGAAAAAAAAAATACTCACTTGTCCATGTCTCGATAGTTATTCAGGTTTTCAAATTTCCATTTGTGACCGACCAGGTTATGAACGCTATAAAAATAATAAAAATTTCGTAAAAAAAATTAGACAAATGAAATAAAAAAAATATCAAACCAAATAAATAAAAAATAATGTTCATTAAATGAAATACATAATTTAAATGTTCATAATGCCCGTGGCTTGATGTGTAATTAAAAGACATTTTGATTGTTTTGAAGAGTTAGAATGGTGTAAATTAGCGATGATTGGTTATAATAAATAAATAATCGCAATTAAGTTACTATTTAGTTTAATATTTAAGTTACTAATTATTAAAGTATTAGTTAAATGACTGTGCATGCATGCTCGCCCTACAACCCCTACAAGATTTTTTCCTTATAAAAGCTAACCTATGCTTTCTATTTTAGTATTAAATTTTATAAATATCAGTTCAGTTGTTTAGGCGTGAAAACGTAACAGACAGAGTGACAAGACATTTGAATTTATAATATTAGAAGTTGGTATGAGTAGAGTCTTCTCTTCTTTTTGTATTTTATGTTTTACTTTAATAAGCGTAGCTAATGTCGAACCTAAGGACCTGAGCGTCACTACTTTGATTTATTTTCTATTACGATACGCGTGCATACAACTGAATAAGTAATTACAAAAGACGCGAGGACGTGCGCCACAATACAGCGCACGCACACGCAATTGCGTAAATTTAGTAATCAAACGAATATTATTTGAAGAATTATGATGCCTGAATCGCCGAAAATGTTAGTGGTTGTATGCAAACTGACCCCATGTCGCCCTGAGCGCCGAGTTGTGCGAGATAGGCTGCCTGTTTGCGATGATGGTACATGTGCACGCGCAGGCATGAAGGGTTCCGCATCCTCTTTTGACAAATGTCGCATTGCAACGTCCCCTCTCTCGTGTCGTGCTTGTCCCGGATGTGCACTTTCAGGTTGTAACGATTCGCGAAGAATCGGTGGCACGACGGACACTTCACACCGCCCGTTTTACAATTCCAACCTACACGATAGCGTCAACTTAATACTTCTTCTTCTTCTTAAAAAAATGGCTTCCCTTGTTAAAATGGATTCTGCCACTGTCCAGTCAACTTAATATGATAATAAACAACGTAGAGGTGACATTGTCTATTATAATATTCTCAATAGCCGACTTTTAAAAACCAAAAGGAGGTTAGCAATTCGACGTATCTGTTTATTCTAACTACGAAACCAGTGTAACATATCATGTGACGAACCGGTGTACCAGATCTGGCGAAACTTTGGGATATTTAGCGCCTAATCTAGTGCTCTTTTTTTAAAAAAAAAAAAACTATTGCAAATATTACATTATGTATTAAGCCTTCACGCTAACAAGGACATTTGGCGTAACTTTAGGCAAGGAAACCGATTTTATTTTCCCTTTTTGGCGCCCTTTTGTGTTGGCAACACTGTAGTGAGACAGACGCAGCAATGTGTCGACCAGAATCTTTCTAAAGTTACTAAGTATATTATATAGGAGTGTGTACTAGGTGCTGTGAAGATGGGTTTCAACTTACAAATAATATTCTATGACAAATGTGAACCAATTACGTATGTTATTTTATTAGAAACTGCCCATGATTCTCAGGAAATAAAAAAAAATAATAAATAAAAAAAGGTAATATGACCATACAGAACAATTCTAAATAATAGTTCATACAGTTGTATTAGAAAAACTACTAAATACCTTTTTAACGGTTTACTGCGTCGTGATGAAAATTCTCAATTTCGAAGTCTAAGACACATTTGTTTCTTAGGAATTATCATTTCGTGGATTAAAATATACTTAATTATTTGTGGAGAAATAGCATTCCTATTATCTCAGTACATACCTGTCTCTTTGGCCGAGTCGGGAACAACCAAGATATTATGAAACGTATCGCTGTCGAAGTCAATCAAGGGCTCACTGCAATATTGTGTTAACAAATAAAAAACGAAAACAAAACAACTATAGAGAGGCAGATGTGTGAGCAAATTAACTACTAAAAAAATAAAATGGCCGTTGATATATTTTTATATCTTTCATTCTAAACTTAACACCGCAACAAATCCAAATTTAATTTATTTAAAACAACTAAGATTTTAATCAAATCAAAGACCACTTATTTACTATGACAAAATCAACAAAATGAAGTTATAAATTAATGAACAAAATTATGGTGCTATGAATATGCATATATATAAGTTCTAGTATCGCGACTTTAGATACTCACCCAGCTCCGTCACTATAGGCTCCTTCGGGGACAAATTCACTGTTCTCGGGGTGACAGGGGCTGTTATTGACTGGTCGCAGCTTCTTTTTATTGTTGTTGCTGGTTTTGTTTGGTGTATTTTTCATTAACCTATAATTAAAGTAAATTTATTTATATTTATCTCCCATAATATCTCTTACATAATCAGCTCTGAATCTTAAATTCTAAGTTAACACGACGTTCAATAACGGCGCCAAAGTCTGAGAAGACCATTTAGAAGGAGAAACTTAGCTGGGTTATTTTCTATTCTCATCATTTATTTATTACAGCATAAGCCAAAACCTAATCATGCTTAACAACAAAAATAGGTAATATAGGTGAACTCATGCAATTCACTCCAAAAATTAACATCATTTAAATAATTAGTAATTTCATTCTATTCTATTATCTCGTAATAGTATTTGGTGGTTTTAGTATCACTTATTATATTCCCTTTCAAAAACTTGTACTGACCTTTTCAAAGGACTTCTTGTAGCTTCTTCCTTCGGTATCAAGGCTGGTACTTCTGGGGGAATCTCTAGACTTGGCACTTCTTCTGGTTGAACCCACTCAGGCATGCTGTCACTTGTAGCTTCATTTATATGTGATCTTGGTGTGAAAGACTCCTCAGATGCAGGTGGTGGTGTCTCGCTTTTCTAAATATTTATATCAACATGATAATTATATAGTCAAATCCAAATTATATCAATTTTTTCATATGGAATCACACACATCATTACTTAAGAATGTCACTTAAATCTAAATTGTTCAAGGATGCGCCCTGAATATAAAACTGAGAACAGCCAACAAACTTAGTTAGGTTCTCTTTTTTTATGACCATGTTTACAAGTGCTAATAGATGATT
Source organism: Aporia crataegi (assembly GCA_912999735.1). Taxonomy (NCBI): domain Eukaryota; kingdom Metazoa; phylum Arthropoda; class Insecta; order Lepidoptera; family Pieridae; genus Aporia; species Aporia crataegi. The sequence goes on along the minus strand of OU538732.1, from coordinate 1,085,927 downwards.
TTTTAGAGAAGTTTAAACTGAAACACACCTCTTGCCCAGTTGTGAGACCCTTGATTTGTAAAAGCTCAGCTGTGTGTAGAAAAGCAGACAACTCTTGCTGACGAACATGCACTTCTCCCCGGTACATAAACTGGAGTAACTGCTTCAACTCCTGATGAGTCACATCCTTAAGAATTACGATAGGATGTTCACATGGGTTCATCTGTCAATAAATTATATAAAATTGACAATAATCAAGTGTATAAACATTGGATAATATTAGATTCATTGATTAATTTTGCCAATAAATGTTATGAATATCCAATAGTAATCCATTAAAGATCAAATTACTAACGAGATACTAGTGTAACTAATCAATTTCCTACTTTGTTCTTTACAAAATACTCAACCAGTCCCTTGCAATAATCTTTGCCATTAGCACACTTAAAAAAATGTTTAAGGCAATTAAACAGTTTTAAAGTACAAAATAACAAAAAGATTAACAAAAGATATAGGATCTTTTTAAGGAAATTTTGAATATAAAAACCTTGTTCTAATGTTTTAAGTTTGAGTGAGTTGAGAATTTTAAATTGTTTCTTTTATTGTTCTTTATATTTTTCATTAATTCTCGACTATATTTTATCATGAGTAAATGAAAGAATAAGATGTGATTAAACTTTGACGGGCTCAAAGAATTATGTAACACATATTTTGTAAACATCTTCATAGCTGGTTTGGAAAACTTTTTTAGCCAATCAAAGTTGTGTTGTTCATTCAATATTGGCCCCAACCAACAAACACTGCGGTGTAGAAGTTAACTATTAACAATTTTATTTAGGTCAGCTATAATTTAAATTGATATTAAAATAATTGTTGTCATAAATACTGAAAATTTAATGAGTCATTAATAATATTATTTACCTATATAAAGATAAGCATAAGTAAATAACGAATGTTACACGTAACTGCATTAAATTTACATTACTATCAGCCACAAACTATTGATTTAAGTAATAAAAAAATGGTATACATAGAGCATAAATAATAGGTATATTTAGTTTGAGGAAAACATGAAATAAACAAAAGTAATATATTATGAGTCATACCTTAAACAGTTCTTTGAAGTAAGGACTGCAGACTGACAAAATGAGTTTGTGTGCATGAACGTACTGGCCATCAGCCGCCAACGTCACATCAACAAGATCCTCGCCATCCAACAATTCTTGAAACGACTGCACGAGATTTGCGTGGAAGTCATTCCACCGAAGTGAAAACTGTTCGGGCATTGCCATCGCCTGAAAAACATCATTCACGGCGTAAAATAACGTAAACAACTATCCGCGACTAACTGTACAATCCACTACGCGTCCACACAATGAAACTAACACTTACTGAAAAACAATCACAAGCACTATAAACTGCCCACGCAAACGTCTAACTAAATACAGAGTTGATATCCAGTGCGATTAAACATAGTATCGTCAATAAATAAAAACGATAGTTTAAAATGTTTTAAAATTGTATAAAAATAAGACTGGCAGTGCGATCAATGCACGGAAAATATCAAAATGTCGCTTAGTATTGATTTTAGTTAGTAATAGACCAGAACATAGAATATAAAACAACTCTACCGAGCAAAGACCTCTTCAGTTGTGTGTTCTGTATATTGGAAATTTGGAATAGTAAATAGAAAAAAAATCTTCAATCCTTAAATGGCAACACCAACAAAGGAAAGGATATGAGGCAAATGGGAAAGTGCAAATGAGGATCCGTTTTTACCGTTTTTAGTTGAGAATACAGATTTATAGAGCTAAGAAATTCTTACCAAACATTGCGAATTTTTTTCTTCTACGCTAATAATTGACGAAGTTATGACCAAATTACTACCGAAGTTTACTTTGTGGCCGCCGATATGACGTCACTGTGACGATCGCCGCTATATAGCGGTAAGGCGAGCAGTATTTTGTTTGTTTAAATGTGACTGAAAAAATTTAAGTGACCGATTTGTGTCTAATTTTCACTTTTTAAACTTGTATAAATATTATATAGAGCCAAAACGTACAATTACTTATATTAAATCGCCAGAAATAATATATTTTTTCTAGTAAAAAAACTAATAATTAAAAAACTTTATATTCTATTTCTTGATAGTTAAATACTTTTTTAGGTAGTACAATTATTGTACTTACAATAATTTACTTAAATATATTTACAATAATATAATAGTGTTAAAATTTTAACAAAAAAACCGACTTCAAATTGTAACTTTAAAACTACTGAACCGATTTCGATATAATTATGATGAAATGAATTAATTGGGACCACACGGGAAGCACCAGCTTTCAAACAAAAAAAGAATCATCGAAATTGGTACACCCGGTCGAAAGTTCTGACTTCTGAGGTAACAAACATACATTTTTTAAGTCGGTGAAAATACAAAGGGTATTCTAATAGGTTTTTGTATTCTAGTGACAAGTACCTAGTTTATTATTATGTAGTTATGTAACGTAGAGTAATTTGTGATTTTTTTGTTAGAAATCGTTGTCGAATAAGACTATACCTCGTTGACAGCTTCAGAAAGTTATTTGTCAAAAGATTAAGGCACAAGTACCTACTTCCTACTTAAGGTATATCTAGTATCAAGCATATGTCAATTATCAAGTGACAAAATTGAATCTGAAGTGGTAGGTACCTACCTACGTTGGCATGATAACTTATAACCATTAAATTTTTTGTTTTATTTATTTTGTATTTACGTGTAACTGTTTGCTTATAACTTGACCATTAAATTCATCTGTTCTTGACTCTGACGACCTCTCTTATATGAGGAGTGTCGGCGAGCTTAAAAGTCCTTACTTTAATAAGTAATTATTTAAACGGAAAATTTACTAAATTATTCACAATTGACAATGCTAGGATTCATAGTGAAGGAAGATGCTGATGCTGACAGAGTGTTATTAGTTATGAAGGTGCTTAGTGCCGCATTCTACGCTTTGTCTTCATTTATGATAACTGTAGTTAATAAAACCGTGCTGACCTCATATGCGTTTCCTTCTTATCAAGTGTTAGGCCTCGGGCAGATGTTAGCGATAATAATAGTTTTATGGGTAAGTCGTGTTATCAATATCGTTGAATTTCCGTCTCTAGATCGCGGAGTAGCTCAGAGGATATGGCCATTACCAGTGATTTATTTAGGCAACATGGCAACTGGTCTTGGAGGAACAAAACAGCTCAGTCTGCCAATGTTCACAGCTTTACGGAGATTTAGTATTCTAATGACGATGATATTGGAAAGATTTGTCCTCGGAATCAAAGCTTCATGGCCTGTTAAAGCTAGTGTGACAGCTATGGTCGGAGGAGCACTACTAGCTGCTGCTGATGATGTCACATTCTCATGGTCTGGTTATACGCTTGTTCTACTAAATGATGGATTTACTGCTGCAAATGGTGTGTACATGAAGAAGAAGTTGGACTCTAAAGAGTTAGGTAAATATGGATTAATGTTTTACAATGCATTGTTCATGATTATTCCTGCTGCTGTAGTGGCATGGTGTACTGGTGATTTAAGACGGTCTGCAGAGTATCAGCATTGGTCAGACACACTATTTGTGATACAGTTCCTAATGTCTTGTGTAATGGGTTTTGTTCTATCATACAGTGTTATGTTATGTACCCAATATAATAGTGCGCTAACCACAACAATAATTGGATGTTTAAAAAACATTCTGGTCACATACTTAGGTATGATAATAGGTGGAGACTATGTTTATTCATGGCTAAATTTTGTTGGTTTAAACATTAGTGTTCTTGCAAGTTTGTGGTACACCTATGTCACATTTAAACGTAAACCAACTTCTTACACTTTATTGAATGAAGCAAATAGTAAAGTTGATACAGTCTAATAGGAGATAACTAGGAACTCGTAACATATCAATGGTTGACACCAAAGATTTGTGGTCAAAATAAATGTATAATAAAATATACATAAATGTTACTTTCTTTGTGGCCATTTAATATAAGTGTTTTATATGAAGTACTAATTTATATACAAATAATATACTGGGCTACTGTTAAACATGCACAAGTATACTTTTCTAATATACCTTCATAGTTTTGAAGAGCTTTGAGTATAGTCAGTACAAAGACAAAACTTTAGGAAAACTTTTCTTTCCTAAATATAAGCTTTTTGTAAATACGCTAGCCTTTTTTGTTTTACTTTATCATTATAAAGTGAATGTAACCCAGTAAATTATGATATTACCAGTATTCAATGAATTGATTACAATTTTAGTAATCACTATATAGCTATGTAAGACAATTATTGCCATTGTATTCAAAATATACTATTGTCTTTGTGATTTCTTAGTTTTTTGTTAGAATGAAATTCTAGTAATGTAAGTTTTGTAAATATATGTGTAATTAATTTTCCTCTAATGAACAATTTTAGTAGGTAATATGATCATCATCAAATGTTTATTGCACAATGAAGGTGTGTATATTATGTGGTGGTTAAAAATAAAATGTAATGATGCTAAGATAAGTAGAATTGCTAATATTTTATATGGATAGTAAATATTTTTTTATGTAAACTGTATAAAGATACATTTATTATTGCGACACCGCTCGCGTGTATTTACCATAATATCTCAATGTCTTCATTTTTACAATCAAGGCTAGCCGTTTTATTTTTCTCATGTTCTAGTCTTTCTCCATACTAAATTTCATCAATGATTTGCTTTAGGCGTGCATGTAACATAATTACTTTTGCATTTATAATATTATTACGGATTTGTAATTATTTTTTACATTTAAATTATATTTTAACTCTTAGAATGATAATTTATGTAATAATTTTTAAATAAGCTCTTAGGCTGGCTTCGCGTAGCCGAAATTGTCTCTCTGAATTCAGAAAGACTTGAATTCCATACAATTTCACTTTGCTCCACACATTCTGATTATGAATTTAAGTTAATAATCTGAATTCAGAGATGTATTCCGGCTGTGTGAGGCCAGCCTTAGATTATCTAAAATAGTCATCAACACCCTAGAGTCTAGACAAATGTAACATCATATTTGGGCTGTGTCATAGGTTTTCACAATACAGTATAGGGTAAAATAAAAATAGGTTTTCATATTTATAATTTTATTTATCAGTGTTAAGTTGCCATCAATTTTAATTTTATCACATAAAAATCTATGTACACTATCATTGTTTTTTAAACGATAATGATTGATTGCAGTTGTAAATGATTTGTACAGATAATGATAATAATTATTGTGGCTTAGAAGGAATTTTAATATTCTAAAGATTATGAACAAAATGTTGTTTAAATGTAATATACAAATTATCACAAAATAATATTCTTATACCATTAGGACTAAAAATTATTTTATTGGTTTTAAATTATCAAGTTGCTCAAAATCTTAAATTTAAATGTACATAAAAAATAGAACAGAACTGTTTTATGAAATGCGAAACGAGTAGTACCAACATAATTCATTGTACAATTTACTGATTTTTTCATCACTACATAGTATAAAACAAAGTTGCTTTCTCTGTCCCTATATCCCTTTGTATGCTTAAATCTCTAAAACTACGCAACGGATTTTGATGCGGTTTGTTTTTTAATAGATAGAGTGATTGAAGAGGAAGGTTTATATGTATAATATACCCGTGCAAAGCCGGGGCGGGTGGCTAGTTTTCAATAAAAGGCTTTATATTATAATTTATTTTTTAAATAAAAATATAACACCGTTTCAGATGTTGCGTCAATTACATTCAAAATTCAGTGATCCGTTTCGAAAATCACTGTTAAAGTTTTTTTATTAGGTAACTATTCATGATTTTGATTTTTAATGTCTCGATTCTAAACAACTCTCGTGGACACACCTTCGGTAGATATATTATTATACGTGTAACTATAGTAGATTTTAGCTCAATAATAACATTTTTTATTTATTTTTTTATTTTAACCATATTCAAAAGATGTTAGAAGATAAATTATTTCTGAGAGTATCCGACACCACATGACGTATTAAAAGAATTTACCCATGAAAAGGAGGCCCACACAATGTGATTGTACCTTTAAACCATAATGTTGTGTTTGTATTAATCGAACAAGGGCTTTATATACTGGACTGCAAATAATAATATCCAAATAGAAATGAAACCAGATAGAAACAAAATTATTTTTTAAATTTAATGAAGTTCTGATAAATTATGCTAGTCATGTCTTTTTGATTGACTTTACCAATCTTATTTATTCATATTCTCTACAAATGCATAATAAATGTAACATGTTAGATATGTAAGTTAATTCTCTCAGATATCTGAGTTTCAACCGACGCTATAAAAGAGGACGATCTAAAATTGGTGGTTTTTAACGGTTACTTTTTTCATTTATGAACCGATTTGCATATTTTTTAAGTGCTTTCAGATTATTACTTTTTTTTCACAATCGTTTAAATATTGTATATTTTTAATTAACTTGTATCGCTAATTTACTGGAATAGGAAAATAATAAGGGTGATGGTATATCATTGTAATATTTTATCAATGTCCTCGAAGATTGAATATATTGGTAAGATATTACACGTTTAATTTGTTATCTAGTAAGGTTTGAGAAATTTATGCAATAAATATTATGAAATTATTATGAATATTATTTGGTATTGATAAAAACTTAACAATGTTATCTATTACAAAAAAAATCGTAGGTTATCCAAGGTTTCTCTAGTAGCAATATTCATCATACTTAGTTCAGTACTTTTAAAAAAATAAAACAGACTTTGCAATATAATAACAAAACAATAATTTTTGTAAAGATATTGAAGAATACCACTCATAGTATATCTTAATAAAACTTAGATATATTACCCAATTAGTACCTAATAACAGTCTCTTGGGACAGAAGTTTAATCATTGCACAATATATTTTTTTACTCTAATTTTTGGGCACAATTTGCCAAACCTTGTTTACCAACACAGGATCACAAGGGCAGTAATGAGTATTTTAGCGTCTACTTCACTGAAATTTAATGGAAAATATTACAAAAACGGGACAATTTATTCTTATTAATATCGAGTGAGTTTTTTGATAAACCCAGAAACCGTAGCAATCAGTTGGCTCTCGATGTTCATCTCACCACCTTGCAACAGCAAAAATTTATCCACATTTTACCTGCAACATCAACTCTCCCAACCTGGTAAGTCACCGTGGGAGATGTAGACTACAACTCTCCAAATATATCTCTTAGCGTAAAAATCACGATAAAAACAAAAATTAATTGATTCATTTAGAGGCCTTCACATTTTAAGAGGTGATCTTACATTCAAGAGACTTAAAACTAACTGTTCGTAGTAATGTAAATAAAGCGAGAACTCTGTGATCTTAGGAACTACTGGTTCGAAATGTTGCAAAAACGTAAAAAAATATTCCTTTTTCACAAAAAGAATAATTAATTCAATTAGCTGCAGCTTAGTTTTATATAATAACCCCGAAATTAATTCATTCGTTTCGCAGCTACGATTCCACCACCAGACACGTGAAACTTGAAACACCCCTATTTTATCGTGGAGGGTTAAAACTCTGTTGCGAAACAAAGTAGGTACCTAATGGTAGTTAAAGCTAGTGGAGAACACATCTCTTGATTAGGTGGCTAACTATACATGTACATAATACAGAAAATAAATAAATCATATATCATTATATCATCATATATATCATTTACAAAATGAACTAGAATAATTTAAACGATGCTTCATAATTGCATTTTTAATGAGTATGTTCTTTGCATAAAACATGCTGTAGGTGCGCCAACCTTTTTTGTTTTTCATTGCAAACGAGTGTCGTGTGCTCCAATTTCGTGAGCGCAGCCACATGTAAGTTACATGCATTTTAAACTTTATGCATTAGAACATAAAGCATAGCTGGAAATTGCACATGCAAAAGAAAAAGCTACAGTACTTTAGATCCAAGCCTGAAACCTTTTCTTCCTCCATTTTTGTGAAGAGTACATGTATACGTTGAAGACACAAAAATCTGATATTTTACGAGTTTCTGAATAGAGGTTCTTGTTATTATAATAGTTAAATAAAAAAATTCAGCATTCCAGTCTCCTGTCAATTGTATTACAGGAATCTATACATCTGTACTTCCATACTATTATAAATGTATATTAACTTATATAACTCTGTCTGTCTGAACTGATATTGATGAAATTTAGCTCTGCTGAATTTCATTAAATTCAATTAAAAGGCTTGCAAAAAGACCTGTTATTTTGAAAAAAGGCTCGAAAGAGATGAAATAGCGCGCGAGTAAAAGCTGTTTTATAAAGCGTTAGGCGCAAAAATTATTTTGTGCACTGAAACACAATTTTAATCGTATGAATAATTGATTAAGGATTGAGCAATTAAACAAAATGTATTATCAATAGTTTATTACATAAATTATAGCCAAGCTTCCATTGTTTGTATCTAATCCAAATTTAAAAAAATTAAACTGCCTAATTTTATACTTTAATTAAATTACTGTACCTATGTTACACAGGGTGTGTTCATCGTCTCATTTTAAACATAAACATGTACGCAGTTTTAATGTTAACATTATAAGAGAATAATCACCCAGAAAAATATGTAACAATTTTTGTAAATTAGCCAATATTTTGACGATGCACTTACCCCGTATTCTAGACATAAAAAAATCTTACAAATAAATCTAAACATCGCGCTATGAATTACAATTATTTAGCTATGATTGGTGTTCTACAGTTAAACTATATGATCGTCGTCATAAATGATATTACATTTATTTTTAACGTCAACGCGCTCAAGCGATATTATAACTAAGTCCTCATTAAGGTACGAGTATGGCTTCCAACCTTACAACACATGTAAAGTTTAGGATATTCAACACATATGCTATATCAATAACCGGTAAGCCCAAGGTTCTACAATATTTTTATTTATGGACCGTCCATAACTTACGGATAAAGGAGTATTATTTGCTTAGAAATCCTTCCGTTCTATTAATATTTTGTAAATCGTGAGACATGTTATAAGAGCCATCATTTATTCAATGTGGTTGGGCAATTATTGAGTCTACTAAATAACATGTTTGCAAAACTTCCCAAGCCTTTAAACGTTATGAACAATATATAATTAATATTAAGTCTATACTCTATATACAAAGAAATACAAAAAATACATGTTCTGAACCTCATCGCCGATCGTAAAGGAGATCGCGGTATAACAAACTCTACTGAAAATTAATTATATCCGTTTCTATTAAATATTTCGTATTTTAGGGATATACCTTTTTATTCATTTATTTAATGAGAAATTTTATTGTATTTGCAAATTATTTAAGAGCCACATTTATTGCTTTATGGATTCCAATACATCAAAGTAAAAATACAACAGATTTATTAAAATAGCTAACGATTTATGAAAAGGATTTAAAGAAGGTACATCAAAATCACTTCCGTAAAAAGATATGTCTATAAACATCAGATAATGTACCTAGTTTGACGTTTTCAGTGATAAAATTTTTCACTTTGACTAATACCGAACACCAACTTTTTAATCATATATATATATATATAATAATAGGGACAACTCACATTATATTGCTCTGATCCCAAAGTAAGTAGCTGAAGCACTTGCGTTATGGTAAGCAGAAACAACGAAGGTATCACATTTGATTTTGATTGATTATCACACAAATAAATGCATCTACCGGGATTCAAACCCAGGATCTTTTGGCGCAGAAGGCAGGAGCTCCACCAATTGCGCCAACTGGTCGTCAAAAAAATCATCGGACTAAACAATTGAACATATAATAAACATTAAAGATATTGTAAATATATTAAATACACTTTTAATTAATTTAATTTTTTAATATAAAACGTATTTTTATTATTGCTATATGAATTATAAGTAATTAAATTTTTGGTGTTATCGTTAAGTCATGTGTACAATGAAGTGAACGATGTGCATAAAAAACGTGTCCAGATATAAAAACTGTTCTATATCGATCTATGAAGAATTATTGCACTATAATATAATATATAAAAAACACTATAATATATAAAATAATCTAGCTGTTACAATATTACAATATATATAGTTATTGCTAAATAACTCGTTACATATAGAGAAGGAAAAAAACAAACAATAAAACATATGACAGCCATATTCGATATAATGTGTGCTTACGTAAAGACGAAAATGATTTGTATTAATTACACCTGAGTCACTAGATGCAAAGCCAATGGAAGACCTCAACGTGTTTTTAGCAGGATAAAATATTTAACAAAAGGACGCGACCGTTGCGTTCTATGATTTATTTTAAGAAGTTTACGTAAATAGGAGTTTTAGATTTAAAAACTAAGCTCTTAAGATTTCTCATGACTTAATTAAGGCAATAATATAATATTTTTTTAACATCTTTTTCCTCAGTTGTATACAAGATTGTTCTGTGTCCATGCAGCCATTCTTTTCTGACAGTAGACTCTACATGAAGAAGGAACAATCCGGTCTTTTTTTCTCTAGACACGAATTGTTTACAAAATCTGTATTCACCTTTTTACCAGATTTATAAAAGTCAATTAAGAAACAGGAATGAAAATCAAATTTTAATCAAACATACACAAAGGAAATTCTAATTAGAATTTAAGTAATCCTATTGTTTGATAAGAATAAATACAAATATTTATGTGCTATGTATTACTGAAAATTATTAAAAATATTGAGAAGCACTGCGCTTTAACATGCGGCATATAAACTGTTATTAAATTAAATTTTAAGTGACACTTCAAATAAAAATTTATTACCAATGTCTATAATTTAAAAAAAATGTAGTTGTACATTATATTCATTTATTATGAATTCATTATACGTTTAAAAACGTAAATAAACGAGCAAATTTATAAAATTGCTAAGCATTTGATTGACCCTACAACTTATATTCAAACATCGACCATCACAAGCATTAGGCGAAGCTCTTAAAACTATATTGGCAGTATGTTTTTAAATCTATTACTAAACATCTTGTTGTAAAAATTATTACATATATATATTGAAAACTTCAGTACCTAATATTAAAAATCTTTCATGATAATATATTGTAACCAAAGTAAAGGTAAAATTTATTACTTTTAACAATTATCTTTCAAGTGTGCAAATTCAATGATTATAAGTTTATTGATCATGTATAAATAAAGTAAAAAATGTTTAATTTCTTGTATCAAATCCAATTGATCAACTTTTTATTTAATATGAAAGTAATTTTATATGAATTGCATTTAAAGAACTGTTAGATTTTTTCATACACAGCCATAAGCTTGGGCTTCTAAAAACTAAACTGTAAATATTACACTTATACTTTAAAAGGGCAATAAAAATACATCAAAATAAATGCATTGTTGTGGCAAGTTTAAAAATTAATTAAGTACATCAATTTAAATCATAAAAAGCAGCTTTCTATTCAGTATAAGGAGGAATCTCTAAAACACTGTTATTACTATATTTAGACACTTATGGCATTTATCAAATTTCTTAATAAAAGATTATTATAATAACATACTTTCACAAATTCCACATACAAAAAATGCACACCGGGATAGTGAATTTAGTACCTACAATATAATTTTCTTATATATGCCATCGGAATGTTAATAAATTGATAGAATACTATTTAAATCTTTTCTAAACTAAATAAGTTTATAAATATAAAAAACTATCTTCATCAAAATTATACCAATAAAGATACTTAAAACAAAAATTTATATAAATAAGATCACAAATTATCATATTTCAGTCACAAAATAGCTACCACAATATTTTCTTACATCTGCTATTTAAGTCTTTTAATAGAAACATCATTTTGTCAGTTGATTATGGCAAAATTTTCGTTGTATTGAAAGACGGCAGCTCCATAAAGCCTTGGTTGAAAAACAGTTAATTATAAATTAGGCCCCAGAAATACTTTTTGATACTAAACTGATGCAGTTAGTGTTATGATTTACTTAAACATCTCCATATTATAATAATATAACTACTTCTAGGACAGTTTTTTTTTTTAGAAAAATATACAAAATGCATTACCTTTCTTAATTTTAATCACTGTGTAAATCACTTTTTGAAAGATTGAAATTGAATATTAGGTATTATCAAACACTTAATTCCTCTTATTACACAAGAAACCCATATGGCCCACTAACACGGATCTGTGCACGCATACTTTGAACACTATTCATTATTTTTTTCTGATGGCCAACCAAGGTTACTCCCAATGAAGCTAACTGGTGAACTGTGAGATCCACAACAGCATTCATATCTGTGATACCAGCAGCTCTGAATTTTTCAATGTATCTTGACATTTTAATGCATTCCAACCATTCTTCAACAGAAGAAAATTGGATTAAGTCTGGTGTGTCTCCAGCTAAAGGATCAGTTGAACGATTTTGAGCTATCTTTCTCAAGGTGTCTGGACAGCGAATGAGTTTATCTAAAGTTTTAACAATGCTTACAAAAGTAGGTCGATGAGTACGCTCCTTTTGCCAACAATCTAACATGAGCTGATAGACAGCTTCTGGACAATCCATTGGTGCTGGCAGGCGATAACCTTTCTCTATTGATTTTATAACATCCTGATTACTCCAATTCCAGTAAGGCCTTTCACCAAAGCTCATTACTTCCCAACAAACAATACCCATTGACCAGACATCACTGGCTGATGTGAATTTTCTAAAAGCTATTGCCTCAGGAGCTGTCCATCTCACTGGAATTTTGCCACCGCGTGTGGTGTACGCTCCATCTGCTGTTGACTCAATTTCTCTTGATAAACCAAAATCAGCTATTTTACAAACTAATTGTGAATTTACTAAAACATTACGAGCAGCAAGATCACGATGTATGTAATTCATTTCAGATAGGTATTGCATTCCAGTTGCTATTCCACGAAGCATGCCTACTAATTGAAGAACACGTAATTTACCATCATTTGCTCGCAAGAATGTATCTAGTGACCCATTCTCCATAAATTCTGTAATGATCATTATTGGATTACATTTTGTCACAACCCCTTGTAAGAAGATAACATTTGGGTGTTCAAACTGCCCCATAATTGACGCCTCTGCAAGGAAATCTCTGCGTGCTCTTTCGGTTGATCCTGGCTTAAGAGTTTTAATGGCTACATCTATTTCTTGTCCACAAGCAGGTAACTTAAGCTTGCCTCGACAAACATCACCAAATTCACCACCGCCTATTATTGCTTCAATAGTAATACAGGAGGCATCTATTTCACGGGCAAATTCCCTAACAGCTTGGTTTGGATCTTCATAAGTATGAGGATCAATGTATGTTCTTGAACCAGTGCCAGCAAACAATGGTGTTGTTGCATTACTACTAGTTTTTGTGGGTCTGTCTGGTCCAGTGTAGACTTCACCATTTCTATAATTAAGTGCATTACAGTCACTTGGCTGTTTCTTATCACATTCATCATCAGCACGGGATCTTAAAAATAGTACAGTAGCAATAATAGCAATAACAGAAAGAACAACCACAGCAACCATTACACCAGCGACTAAGCGAACTTGTGCTCCTTCTTCTTCATTAATAACCAATGTTGGTTCTTGTGCTGCAGCTGTTCTAGCATAGACTATTCCACTCAGCTCTCCCCATCCACGCTTCATTTTAGCTCTCACTCTGATTCCATATTCAGTATCCCTTTTAAGACCTGTGAGGATGACATGAGGTTCTTTTGTGATTTTAACAGTAACATTTGCACTTCTTTCATTATTATCTTTTGGGAAGCATTTAACTTCATAACTTTCAATAGTATCATCTGGATCTGTTACATCTACTGGTGGAGGATTCCAAACAAGTGAAAATTTGTCATTTTCTACATTGACTACTTTTAACTTAGAAACCACACTCACTACGGATGCCTCAGTTATGGCAGTTATTTCAACATACTTTGGAGGATCTCCAGTTAAGTCTGATATTCCGTTAACAGCTAGAACTTGAAATTTGTATTCAGTAACAGGATCTAAACCCATCACAGTGACTTTAGTGTGATTGAGACCTGTTGATGAAGGTCTATACTCTACATTGGGTCCACAATTTGTACATCTTACTTCATAGGTCACATCATTTCGTCCTCCTGTTTTATGTGGAGGTTGCCAGGCTAGAGAAATTGAGAACTGATCAGCAAATGTGACAGTCAGGTTGTCAGGTGCTGTTGGTGGTTGGGTGCAAGGAACATTTTTAGGATCTTTTTTGGCTCTGAAAAATCCCGGTACACATTTACATTCAATAGAGGCAAATGCTGTAGTTTCTGAATAATCAGGGCATGGCATGCAAGCTTCATCTCCAGTATGTGATTTGAATTTCCCAGGTGAACATTCATTGCAAACTTGGTTAGTATGATCTGGTTCATAGCCTCCTTTGCATTTGCATGATCCACTAGGCAAAGTCCATTTTCCATCTCCTTTGCATAAATAAACTGGAGGAGACTCACCTTGAGCAGTTTCAGCATTCTCAACACATGTACCATTAGCTTGTTCAATGACAGTTACTTCACGCCCTGTAGGAGTTGCTGGGAATCTTGCAAAGTTTATTGTTACTTCTGGACATGTAATATAATAAACTTTAACTGCTAAAATAGAAATGCAAGCTCCTTGGTCTCTAAATGCTATATATACTCCTCTCTTTGTTACTGCTATACTCTTTACTTCTGTATTGATATCAACTTCTGAGTTTGTATTAAACCTGCCTTCTCCAGCTGCTATTCTACCCACTAATTTGTAACTTTCTGGTTCCCAAGGTGGTTGTTCACGAGTAGCGACGTCAAACTCATAATATAATAAACTGAAGGTTTCCTTGCAGCTTAGAGCGTTTCCAGGAAATAAAGAGCAATCACGAATAGTAAAATTAATCTCGATGTATATACGATTAGCGTTTCTTCTTTCTATAAACGGTGTCCATAGCCAATTATTTACATTATGGTGAGCAACATCACACACGACATACGATCGCCAGTTAATATGTTTTTCGAAATTGGTGTAAGATTCTTCGACCCACCCAGGAGTACTTGCCTGTGCACCGTATGGGTAACGTGTCCATCCAAGAGTATTTTCGGTCGTAGTATCAAGAAGCATCACTTGATCGCCCTGAACGCTAATAGTAGCGATAACTGCAGTCACCACCGCTACTTGAAACCAGATCATCTCGACGACATAACAATAAAAACACCGAGAAAAATAGTTTATTGGATTATGCGATCAATTTCTTGAAAATCCGACTTTTAACTACATAATCATACATAAGTCACTGTTTAATGGAATGTACAGTACTTTCAGCTAACACTTCACTTTGTCGGGGATAAAAGACGAGATGGCCCCGTCATTTTTCTACAGCGTTGTATCGTATGTGAAAGCAATACTGATTTATCACTCCGTTAAATGTCTTAAAAATTACACTTCAATGTATCATCAGATATTTGAAATTAATGCTTGAGGAGAACGACTCTTTTGTGTGAAAATTCACAATTATAATTTCTATTGATCCCGTAGGTAGGTACCACACATACGAAAACTCACTTTCTTGACATGGACGCGCAGGAATTTTGAATGTTGCTAGTTTGAATAAACAAAAACACATTCTCTAACCTACCATAAACAAGAGAGTGTTAACAGCTCATAAGCCTAGACAAAGTAAGGTTAAAGCACGCCCATAGACAAGTGTTAGCTTTCATTGTCTTGTTTCAATTATATTAAAATATTATTATTTGACATCAATATATTAAGTTAAAACTAGCTTTATTTTCTTTTGTATTACTAAAAAAATTACATTTGATTATATTGAAATCAATAAGTGACTGTGTTTGATTTTCTATAGTTTGTGGTTTTTGTTTATTCCATACATTGTCTGAGGGTTGAGGCGGTAACTTTAAAATAAAATAAAAAAAAAACTTAGACAAACGTCATGTTAAGCCACTTAGGCATAAAATAATTAACTGTAATTAATATATAAATATATTACTTAATTAATTAATTGGAAGCTATATAAAATCTCTGACATGTTAGTAATTACAAATAAGAATCTCTTAGATGGAAGAACAAATCTTCATAAATTGTAGCTTAGATCCATCTTGAACACCTCAGCTTTTAAACAAAAACCATAAAATATTTTTTTGCGTTGTTGTTTAAAAAGCTTTATAGGCCGGGAGATAGTGACAGATTTTACTGAATCATTTGTTACATTATGGCGGTTCTTCAGGGTTCTTATTACACAATAACAAAAAAAAATGATGGTCACAGCGCTGGTACAAGCGGCCCAATCGCGTAGGCGTTAGTCGAACTCTTCGGATTAATTACGAGTGTCAAAAGATTTGTTCCACGAAAATTCTAGTATTTTCCGATAGTCATGTGTCATGCCATACTTCTCCGGTATGACTTACAGCCCACCATACCAACGCGAATGCGTAAATTTAAAAAAAAATCAACCATTTGTACCAGGCTAATTTTTGCAGTTAATAATCGTCGTACAGCCATTTAGGAAAATCACCTTGCCATACTTTTCCAATGGTTCCCAATGGCCGCCATACCACCACAAAGGAGTTTTTTTTTTCTAAACGATTTGTACCAGTATTGCATTTGGATTTTTGGAAAGTATTTGATAAAAGTGAGCGTTAATATATTTCCCATAAATCTAGTAGGAGGCCATACTTGGAAAACTTATTATTCGACACGTTTTGAAAATACGTGAATAAATATAATAAATAAAATGATTAAGTAAAATCTGTCACTATCTCCCGGCCTATTAATGTATTTTATTAAATATAGGTACATACTTTAGAGTTTAGATAATATACGGACTTTATAAAAATTAATTTAAAATATCCTACATAAAATATATGTGCATTTTCATAAAATAATACTAATTTTGGGAGACAATATATTTATCAAATTTTTGCTATCAGAAGAAAAAGAAAGAAATTATTAAATTATGTATACATATAATATATAGTTCACTAAAACTAATAAAACATGTTTGCCTCCTATTATTCATTAATTTTAAGACACCGGATACAGTTATTTTATGACTAAACTTCAGAAATTGTGCTACAACATATAAAATGGTGAATTGAAAATAATAAGCAGCATACAATATTTTTGCAAAATATATTATTTAATCATATATTTTTTGTTTTCACATTTAATTCATTTTGTTTATCACTTATACATTTTTTTCAAAAATTAATATTATTGTATCAAAAGGAATAGCACACAATATAGATAATATTTTTCTATTAGCTTATTATCATTATAAAGTCATATCAGAATATTCTGATGTTCTATTGCTTTTTTTAATTCATGTAAGTTTTTGAAGCACAGCTTAGGGTTTACATCCTTAATGTGGCTGGTGTTATCTGTAATAAGAATAGCATGCCAACCAGCTTTTTTTGCACCCATATAATCATTTTCATAATCATCTCCTATATGTAAGCATTCACTTGATGATACCTTTAATTGGCTATGTTTAATAGCTGATTCAAATATTTTTTTATCAGGTTTGCTATAACCAAATTCATATGAGGTCAAAACAAAATTAAAATATGAGAACAAATTTAATTGCTGTAATATTTCATGTAATCGTGGATCAAAATTGGACACAACTCCCAAGTTTGAATACCGAGACTTTAAGTATTCGAGAAGATCTGAAGCGCCTTCAGCAGGTATCCAACATTTAGGTGACTTATAATCTTCTATAAGATTATTAGCAATACTTTTTAAATTATTAGTATCTTTAATTCTGTTTTTAAAAGTTCCATGTACAATCTCTCTCCACCAATTCTCCCACAGAATAGATTCCCTGCCAAAATTAGGGTGCTTCTTTGCTAAAACTTTGTATGTACTTATAAAATGTTTCTTAATTTCTTCTTCGTGAACTTTATAGCCATGATCTTCTGCTACTTTTGCATAGAATTTCCATGGTGAGACATAAAATTTTAATATTGTATTAGTAGCATCAAAAGTAATTAATTTTAATTTACTCGAAATCATAATGGTGTTATTGAGCACTGCACTGCACTTGATTAAATTACTAATTGCTTAATTCTATATAAGTAGGTACCTATTTATATTTCATTTTCATAAATACACTATGGTATTAGGCAGCTGAGATAAAGGATAAAGGCAGTTTTTTTAGTTAATATATCATAAAGGACAATCTAGTAATTCAAATACATTATAATGGTTACAACGAAATACGAATCCTACATATTAATTTAATCACGTTAAAATCACTTAAATGTACAAATATCCAAATTCAAAATAGCAAACAAATAATACGAGTTACGTCAGTTACCACCAGTGTTGCCAACTCGGATTTTGAAAAAGGCGTAAAAAATTTGCGTAATATGTAAAGTTCGTAGATCTATGCACTTTTTTTCCAAGTGAAATGAATTGGGTAGGGTAGGTAAAACTGAATAAAATGAGTGGTTTTTTTAATACAATTTATTCTTTTTCAGGAATTTCAGGTAAATTAAATTAATACATTAATTTATTAAAATGTTTTTTTAAGCCACTTTTCATGAAAAGCAAGCCTGTTAGCGTTTCAGTAGAAAGCCTATTTCTTATATTTGTTTTCATTAAATTAATTGCAGAAAACAGCCGCTCGACATTGGCACTGCTATGTGGAAATGTTAAAAAATTTTGTGCAAATAGGCTCACTAAAGGAAACATTTGAGCCAAAACTCGTCTGCTTTAATTATCTGTTCCTCTTGAAATGGAAGGTTTGTATTTCTTAGAGTCCTCCATTCCCTGTCTAATTCCGTCAGATCTGTTGGACGTAAATCTGAAAATAAAGATAATTAAATTAAAACTAAGTAAAATGCAGTAGACTCAACTCACAAATAAAATTTTTGAAGTTAATGATAAAAATATTACCTGGAAATATTTGCTGAAAATGAGCACAATGACACAGAACGTTTATTACCTTTTTTTGGCAAACGCAAGTTGAAAGGGTGATTATGGCCATTCAGCCTAATGAGTTTGTTATTTCACAAAATTTTACAATTTTATAGAAAATACGTAGATTCTGGGACTGAGGTTCGTAGATTTTCAGGAAAAGCCTAAAGTTCGTAGATCTACTTAAAAAGACGTAGAGTTGGCAACGCTGGTTACAACTACGTAAATTGTACACAGAAGCAGTAAGCACAGAACAATATTACTCTAACCAATACGTCATGTCAATGTCAATATTTAGCCTCAATTCTCGATTGGTACTTGACAAATGGTAATTGTCATTTGAATTTTGATAGGTTCGAATTCCTATTCGAATCTCCGAAGTCCGAACTTACTCATTTATGAATCTGTTTATACGATTTAGGTTTTTGAGTCCTTGTGTCCGTAAATTATACTGTTGAAAATAAAAATACATTGTTCAAAATAAAACGTCAAGTGTCGCAGTTTACAATTTATCAATATGGCTTACATAAATTCAGGTAGGTACCTAATAAATTTAAAAAAGCTTCAATATTATTATTTAAACAAAACATATTTTATGCAAGTCTTGCATGCCAGTTGCCACGTCATTCAACAACATTTTAAAACATGTGAAATTATACCTATTTAAATCATTTTAAAACTCCTTAAATAGGAAATACATACTAACTGAAATAGACATACAATTTTAGTTAGTAGGTATTGTAAAAAGTTAATAAATGACTGAATAGAATCAATACTTAATCAGATGGAATAAATAAATTTATCTCGAATTTTCCACCATGTTAATCGTTAAGACCTTATTGTATTTGTTTTTATCACTCTTTTATGCTTTCGTACAATCAGCTATTTGTTTCCTGTTGAACTTTAATTATTATTGTACAGTAATAAAAGTAGTAAATCTGGGCATTCTGTGAAATAGAAACTGATCAAGATATGTTTTGTTCAAAAATATGTGCAAAATTCTAGCTTTTCTGTGATCATGATCAGACATTTGTCATGGGTAATATTTATTTTTATAGTACCCATAGTTTTGCACTCTATTTTATAAAGGTAATTCTGTTAAAACATGCAAATAATAATATGTAATGATAAAATATGTATTTTCAGATGGCACCATTACAAAAAAGGCACCATTCACCTCTTTTAAGTGGTTTTGGGGTATTCTAAACTTTTTCTATTACCTGTAAGTATTTCTCAGTCACAACTCAGCTCTTATGAGATTGCTACTTATTCAGTGTGTGTTATTATTATAGCTTTACACAAGTTTTGTCTGTGTCATGTAAATTTTGTAGTTTGTGTTAGTTATTGTATATATCTTACTTTATTATTTTAACTATAAATTATTAGCTAGATTACTTTTTCACTACAATGAAATGGTTATACGAGTTATAAGTAGTATATGAGGTGTTTTCTATCATATAAACCCAATAAATAATATAAATAAAAACCAAACCATCCCATCAGTCCTCAGAGATATTAATCTATTTATTGTTTAGATTTCAGACATTAGTTAATCCAAACTTCAACATACATGGAGACAAATATGTGACCGACTTTCGCCCACCTGATAAAAGGTATGTATTTATATCGACCATGTTCAAACTAATTACTCCTCGTTCTGATAAAGGTATTGTAAGTCTAATATATTGTATTGTCTAATATATAATGTATTTTCATATATTTATTTATATTTATTATATATTATTTATATTTATTATATATTTATATTTATTATTTATTATATATATATTTATTCACATTACATATAATAACCAGTTATCAACAACTACTATAGTAGAGGAACTACTTACTATAGTAGCGGTCACACAGAGGACGACACATCGTGGCGCTTGGCCTGGCAAAGACCCGTTGCGGTGCCGACGCGCCTGCTGTCTGACCAGACCATAAGAAATATCAAACAGTATAGTTTTCTTGCAGTAAATAATTAATTAATAGGAATCTTCATAAACTGCTTTGTTAAAACAATAATAAAAATTTAATGACATTCTTTAGATATTGCCCTGTCTTGTTTATCTTGCTCTGCTTTGTTGTAAAATGAGTTCATGATTTATCAAGTTTTAGATTTTATTTTCAATAAATATAAATATTAAAAGTCCACAGTATATAATGTATTACATATTAAATAATTTTTAACATTTTTAGGCCACCAAAGCCACCTTCAAGAAAATTTGGAGGTTTTGGTCCATCATCTTCGGGACCTGCCCCACCACCAATGGGAGGATGCGGTTGCGGCTAATGAGCACCAAACTATGTTAAGATCATAATTACTTACACTCATACACTTACTTCATCTAGTTTTAATTAATTCATAGATAGAACATGAACCAACTGTCTGTTTATTTACTCCTGTCCCAAGATTTTGATTAAGGTTATTCATTTTAAAATTATTGATGAACAATACAGGAACCATGTTATTATATAATGAGCGGCCGATTTTAGTTATAGTTAAAAAAAATATTAAACCTATCTTTTTCTTTCTCTCATTGTTTTAATGTAACAGTTTAATTAGACAAAAACGATTTAATTAGATAATTTTTTTAGCAGAACCTGTATATTATTGCATTTTTGTTTTACCTAATCAGAATTGAAATTCTATTGAGAAAGTAGCTACGCCTGTTCAGAAGTCTACAATAATTATTACAAAATGATTAATCTGTATTTTGAGGCTAACAATTGTTATGACGGGCCGTGAACCGATGATCAGCGTGACTCCATCAGCCTTTAGCAAATATTAGAATCCTTGTACCGTACTTGGGGTTTTGTCAGTGACAAAATCATTTTTGTCATAGCTTCACAAGCTTCGAAGACTACTTACTAATTTTTGTCACACTCACTTCAGCGGCTAAATCAATTTAAAAACTGATGGGTGGAGAAAAAACAAATGTGAAGAACTAATAATGGACGATACATATTATTGTCTGGATGCCCTAAGCATTTTGAAAGCCACTCAGTCCAAATTATGATGATTACATTTAGTATCTGCATTAAAATATTAAACTTAATTAGTATATATAACAAAGACTATCTAATCTCTAATCGACATTGTATTTCTTACACTTCATTAGCAAGCTTGTATAGTTTTGCTTGCAGTTTATAATTAATAGTAGGTAATCTTTATTAATATATATGTTTATGCTTAGTTTAAATATTGTTTTCAACAACTATTATTGTCTAAGATTTTTGATTGTCAAAGATGTTTGTTAAAGAGTTTTGACCATAAATAACGATTGTTGACAAGTTGACGATAATATTTTTATACTGTAAAAGTAGTGAATAAATGTATACCTAATATTATAACAAGTATTGGCTTTTATTTTAATGAAATATATTAATCAATATTAAACTTTTAAGGCGTAGTCTACAATAATAATAAAAACTAAATATTTGGCTGAAGATGAAAAAAAGAAAGCTGTAGAGATAAACTCCAAATATATAATCACGAATGTGTAAATGACAGCAGTAGGTAATTAATTATTTCGCAGTAAAAACAATAGCAGGTATAGAATTATTATTCTGTATTTTTTACAAGAAAAGTATTAATGTGTACTATCATTAATAACTAATATTATATGTGAAATATTTATTAAACGCGGAAAATTTAAATTTTCTTCATAAAATAGAATAGTAGACTTATACTATATAAAATATACCTCCCTCCTCTCCCCATAAGATGAATATGTAACAAGAAAACTATTTTTATTTGATAGATGGATTTTAAACAAAATAGCGAATATAATTATTTTATTGTAAAGTCCAGATTTATAACATTTGCAAGACTAGCGTACAGCTGTGTCAACTGACTTGATAGTTTTTTCGGATTAGGTTTAGATTAGATTATATTTATTTGTGGTGAAAGTAAAAAAATTAATAGTTTGTACAGAATTTAATATATTACATTAGACCTTGGAATTAAAATATTATAGGCTATGTAGCTATTTAAAGTTTCTCTTCGCAAAAGTTTTTTTTTGCCAAAAAATTAAGCAGGCAAAATTTAAATTTTTAATATCCCGTGATGTGATTTGATATTTAAATATCCCATTGAAAAGTACAAAATATTTCATCACTGTTTGTGTTGAGTGGGGGAGTAACCTAGTATCTTTATTCTGTATTTTAGCTTTAAAAGCTCTAAGTTTAAACGGACAGCAGCCAGTCTGAATAAATAAAAAGAGGACTACAATTTTAAATTGGGTACGGCGCTTACGCATTCGATTCGATTGTGGTTTGTTTTTTCGATTAATTATACGAATATGACTGATGTCACCACAAATATTATAAAGCGTAACATGTGCTAGTTTTTTTCTTTATTTTCTCGGCGCGAGTCTGTTATTAATTAATTTCTTTTAAATTACGGCATATGTTTAAGACGTGGTTATAATTATTAAGTACCAATTGGTTTCGAAACATTCATTAAATATTTTTGATTGCTCAGCCTTTTAGAAAATAATTAGAGGACCCAATTTGGGACAGCGTGGAAAATAGTCCAACGATCAAAGTTGAATTCTGACTTTCTTGACGTGTCGCGACGAGGGGGGACTCGAGAGAACAAGTTGTGGCGCAGAATAGAAGAGACAGTAGCTCAAGATAAGTCACCCGTGATGTGGACTGATCAGATCAGATATGCTCTGAAAGGTCCACCTGGACGCACCAGTAAAGCTGGGAAGACCGGTGCAGGTTTGTAAAGCGGATAGCAACTCCGAATATGTTAGCCACGATCACTATGATAAGAGAGAACCGTTAAGAAGATTGCATTATTACACTACGTCTATGAAGCCTTCCTGAGGAAGTTGCGGGTAATCAGCTAGTACTAAAATGATTTAATAAACTCCGGTAGGTAGGTACATCACTTAACATCAATTATATAATGACAATTCTATTCAATGATACAACGCATTTATACGAATATGTGCGTGACCGCTAACAACTTTATTTAATAAAATAAAATCTTGCTTATTAATAGTCTTATCCTCATTTGTTTGACTTACTTTACTCGACTATTGAAAACAGTATGCTAAAAAAATATATCGGGGGATAAAGTATGAGATTTCCCTTTCGTCGTACCTACTGGCTGCTTTGGATAAAATATTTCTTGAAACTAATGTGCTGTTTGGAGATAACAAATAACGCATGGTGCGTTAATTAGGTTCCTTGCTGTCTCTTTTTAATTAGCGCGAAACCATAGATGTGCGTTTAGGATATCTCATTGCAAGGTAAGTGCCACCGATTTTGAAATATAACGACCGCGTGAGTCAAAATTACGCATGTTTATCTTTAACGTGACTTTTATGATTTGGGCTTATATGGAAGTTTTATTATGATTCGTATCTTTCAGTGCCTTATATGATAACTAATATTATAATTTTATTTTTATAGATATTGAGGCAAATAAATAACACAATGGGGAGTAGGAATTTCAAAGAAAACCAAATTCTGGCCGCTCTTCCGTGTGAGGACACCGGCAGTGAAGTAGCGGACCACGAAAGTGAAGATGACGTGCAAAGCGACACAGAAGAAACCAGAAATGATTATGTATTATAATCAAACAAAAAGTGGAGTTGACACGCTAGACCAAATGTGTTCTCTGATGTCCTGTAGTAGGAAGACAAATAGATGGCCTATGGCTTTATTGTATGGAATGATAAACATTGCCTGCATAAACGCATATGTAATTTACAGCCATAATGTTAATAATAAAGGAGAAAAGCCTCTGAGTCACAAAAAAATTATGAAAAATCTTAGATTCGGTCTGTATTCTTCGTTTATGCCTCGACGTTAAGAAGAACCTACTTTGAAGAGATATTTGCGAGATAATATCTCTAATATGAAATGAAGTACTTGATACATCGGAAGACAATAATAATGAGCCAGTAGCAAAAAAACGTATTTATTTTCGTCCTGCAAACAATGTAAAAAAGTGATATATCGTTGTGCCAAAGCTATTTGTAACTAACTTTTATATGTTAATAAATTATAAAATAAGCTAACTGTTAGTAGTACCAAAATTATAATTATATTCAAAGATTTTCAAATACCTTATCAAACCGAGAAGGTCAATACTATGCTATACAAAGTCAGTCAATTTTTCAGACCTAATTTAGATGGATTTTTTTCATCTTCATGACATTGAATGTAAATCGATAAAATTTAGATATTTTTTATAACAGTAATGTATTTTGCTTATTTTGTTTTCTTTTTATTTCCCTGCAGACCAATTCTGCAAAATAAGTGAATAGCAAGGGAAACTGTCCAACTGAGTAGTGGTTATGTATTTCGAGTAAATAGGAAAGTCATTGCGCGAAGAATTTATGTTTAGTGTGGTTGTTATTATTTTTTAACGGTAAATTGCTAAATTGCTTAATATTATTGTAAATATTTTTTATTAATAATATAATAAAAAATATTTACAATAATATTGTTTTATTCCGGTCCACTTATTGCCATCTTCCAAGCCGCTACGACTCAACTGTCATAGCAGACATTGCAGCACGCGTGAGAACCAACCCCTGCTCTCATTCTGAATTTAAACCAATCACCAAGCATGTCTATTTGTAACCTCGGAAGTGATTCGTATTTAGAAACATACTCATGTCGTTTTGGACTGACGTAGGGCTACTTTTTGATTGACATTTGTTCTGAATTAGAGTTCCTGACCTATTAATTAGTCGTAGATCTAAACATAAAAAAAATAGAAACATTCCATCACATTTCTAGTTTCTCAACATAAGTTGAGAAAGGACATAGGATACTTTTTATTCCCACGGGAAACAAAGTAAATCAGAAAAATAAAGCACTGCTGCGCCGCTTTCTTCGGCTGCGCTACCATGAATATACGAGATTCCATACTTAATATTATAAATTCGAAAGTAACTCTGCCTGTCTGTCTATCTGTTACGCTTTCACGCCTAAACCACTGAACCGGTTTTAACGAAATTTGG
The DNA here is from genome assembly GCA_912999735.1 of Aporia crataegi. Taxonomy (NCBI): domain Eukaryota; kingdom Metazoa; phylum Arthropoda; class Insecta; order Lepidoptera; family Pieridae; genus Aporia; species Aporia crataegi. The sequence continues at coordinate 1,059,981 of OU538732.1, read as the reverse complement.
CACAAACGAAGATAATAAGTTGAGAAAGGTCAATGGGTAAGTACTAGGGGACGTAGGATACTATCTAATTTTACTAAGTGGGTACATAATATATTTATTGTGACCATTTCAATGTGCTCAAACACGATACCTCTGCAGTAAGTGCTGGTTTACCTACTAACGATTGTATTATTATGTTTATTGATCAGTCATGTCAGGTCACCGGATACAAAATTATGAAGTGATACGACCAATAAAAATGTCTCTTAATGCCTTTACTGTCAGAAGCGAGCAGGTCGTCTTCAAACAAAGGAAATAAGAACAGCTATTCTAATATTCAGTCACTTTAACAATACATAAGTACTTTACCTATATAAGTACTTGATGTAAAAAATAAAACTCCTGTCCAAAAAACATTGTTTGATTAACTTATCATGTATTAGGTATGAACTTAGATATATTTAGGTAAGCATTAATCTTCATTCTTAGATATTAAGTCAGAGATAACCTAGCGGCGTGTTACTATAATATATGATTTTTAATTTCTGTGACTCTCTACTATCGCTTCAGTAGCGGTCGCAAGACGTTCCTCAACAGCAATACGCCTCTCCCCAAGGTCGAATAATAATGAAATGTACTCAAAAGTTTTAATTAATATTCATAAATTCTTTACAAAAATATTGAATCAAAAGTAATATATATATACTGTTAGAACATGATTCTTACAACAATTCTTATTACTTAGGTATATATGACAAAAACGTGTTCTTTCACTTAGGTACTTTTATTGTTTATTTCCTTAACTTAATCACTTACACAAGCTGAGTGCTCCTTCCGTCGAGAAGAGAATGATTGTTGAAAGAAATGTGAATTTACCGCCGAAAACTTAAAAACATTCACAAGTAGGTATTTACTTGTTAAACCGTTCAAATTAAATATTCATAATGTCGGTACAAATAAAAGCTCATAAGGAGACATAGTAGTTAGCCGCATAATAGCGATAACATTATAATGCTGTCAAGAGGTTTGTTGAAAGACACCGGAAACACCACCGTAGTTGATAGTCACTGAAAAAGATATGTAATACCGACTTATTATTTACTAGCGACCCGCCCCGGCTTTGCGCGGGTATAAAACATATATAAAAATTTCTTCCTCTTTAATCACTCTATCTATTTAAAAAAACCGCATCAAAATCCGTTGCGTAGTTTTAAAGATTTAAGCATACAAATGGATATAGGGAAAGAAAAAGCGACTTTGTTTTATACTATGTAGTGAATATATATAAAATTCTCGTGTCACAATGTTAGTTACCTTACTCCTCCGAAACGGCTTTACTGATTTTTACCAAATTTTATATGCATATTCAGTAGGTCTGAGAATCGGCTACTATCTATTTTTCATACCCTTTGCGGTTTTTTTAATAGATAGAGTAATTGAAGAGGAAGGTTTTTATATATGTTTTATACCCGTGAAAAGCTGGGGCGGGTCACTATTAAGATATATAATAAAATACAATTGATTGAAATAAACTAATAAACCTAGACCTACAGCTAATTCAAATACATGCGTCAATTTTACGCATGAGTATCTTTTCACAAAACATGATTATCTTTCTAGGGTTAAAAGTATTTCATCTCGTTTTTACAATAACAATTACACGTCAGTAAGACAATACGTTCATAGCTATCATTGCAAATATATTTTGAGTTTGATATTCTGTTTTCGTAGATAATTTGAAAAAACATTTATGAATCTAATAAAAGAAACGAATCTTTGGTATAAGAAGTTTCGCTCAACACGATATCCTTCTACATTATTGATTTAACTATAAAAGTTGAAGATAGTTTGAAAATAGCCGAACATGATCGATGGTTATAAGAATATTTCATATAAAACGAATGAAACCGTTGTAAGAATAATATATCATTAATAAACTGATTGCTTCCTAATCCACATTGTCTTAATTTAATTATTTTCTAATAAGTCACGCAAACTTATAGTATAAAAGACTACATCACCGTGCTCTCGACTCAAGTGAGAAGCGACTTTGATGTCGAACTACTCACTTCGTCAAATAGTAAAAAAAGTAGATCATGGAACTAAACTATACAGCAGACGGCCCAATGGCCTATCCTTTCAAAATGTGAGTACTATTTTTATTTTCAAATCTTCTTCAGCAATATTTTTTACTCAGACAGAGCCTAGCTTCCTATCGGTGAAAGAATTTTTAAAATCAATGTAGTAGTTTTGAAGCTAAAGAGATTCTAAAGAGTTTGTTTGTTTGGTAGAACGCGCTAATCTCAGGAAAAAAATCAAAAAACTGTTTTTTTTTTGTGTTGGATAATTTATTTATCGTGAAATATTATCTAAGTATAATCTCACTTTAATATTTTTTTTTAAATTAATATTTTAATATCTAATTTTTTCAACAGGGTGTCAGGGGAAGTCCAGCAACACATGTTAGGCTGGAACTTCCCCGCAGAGCATCAGAGCCTGGTGCACGAGCATTGGCGCCAGTTTCCAGCAGTGGACAAGTTCTCCCACTACCTTCTTGCTCTCATTTATTTTATCCTGATGGTATCCTCCGTCACCGGCAACTCGCTTGTTATTTGGATTTTCAGCACGTGAGTCAACTTTTTTTTCTATTTTTTATTCTCTTCTTTTGGTACCTTTTCGAACACTAGAGGTGGGACGTCAGGCTCCTGAACGCTTGTTTTGTCCAGGATTTGTCTGAATACATACATAATCTCCGTTTTATTTCCGATAACGTGAAAAGTAGAATTGACAACATTTAAAAATTCAAACACGCTTCAAATAAAAAAACGCTCCTTCTCTTTTCTATCCTGATCGCTGAAATAAAATAATCACTGAGTTATGTTGAGTTTCCCTACGCGATCGAATCAGAAATGAGAAATTCGTCAAAGGACTAAAGTTGTAGCATCTATTTAGCAAGATAATGTGGTAGTGGGCTAGTCTCACAGGACAAAGGGGTCGACAAGAAGTATAACGGCCTTCTATATGGTGTACTGAGCCTGATGGTCCAGACACGTCACGCTTATTTCTCGACACTCACTAACACTCGCAATTTGTATGTAAATGATATAGGTTGTTAAAATAAACCAAACGTACTTTCGAGACCAATGGAGAGAACGAAGCTTGACGGAAAGCCGGAAGCCTTTGTTAAATTTAATATTATTTCTTTTTAGTTCCAAATCGCTCCGATCGGCAAGCAATATGTTCATAGTGAATCTGGCGATATTTGACCTTACTATGATGCTCGAGATGCCCCACCTTATTGTGAACTCCTTCTACCAAAAGATGCTCGGATATCAGATGGGCTGCAACATCTACGCGGTGTTCGGTTCCTTGTCAGGGATCGGTGGATCGATCACTAATGCCGTTATTGCTTACGACAGATACAAGTAAGTGCCACAATATAATTTAATATTATATTTAAATTATGACAGATCGTTTTAAAAGTTCGAAGAAAGTCATCATAGATCAATATAAAATTGTCTTAAACAAATCAAATCATTTTAGATTAATGATAATCACACATTTTTAGAAATCACATGTTTCAATCCCCGTATCTTCTACACCCTTATAGGTATTAACTTGCAACCACCATAGTGTACCATGGGAGCTTTATACCTATTGTGACATATAAATACTATGCGTCTGCGACGTGTAGTTTAAGCTGAAAATTGAAATAAAGGGGGACACACCTCTATTTTTATATATGTATAATTTCTTTCCTTTTCGTTTCGAAATCGCTTGTTTCGCTGTTCAAATCGAACTAACTCTGGCGGGAAACACCGGGCTCATATATTCAGAAAGCTAGGCTCTTAGTTATCAATTCAACGCGTATTTTTATTTTTTTTGGTGTACCACTCCTACGTCGCCGTCCGTGAATCGATTTGGATGAATGATATGTCAAACTTAGAGCATTAACCCTAAGAAGATGGTATAGCTAAGCGTTCCCCTCTGCCGTAGTACCGTGGCCATATGACCATGCACGTTATATAAAACTAATTCGTCCGCGACCGGCGCCATATTAAATCGTGTCGTGTCGCAAACAAGTGCTCCCAAAAAATGGTTAATTGTGTGGTTTAGACTTGTAAAAGGCGGTCTGCTACTTCAAATTTGCAAAATCAGGGTGTTTCCTATCACATATAAGTATAAATTACCCATCAACTTGGTTTTATTTAAATATAATCTTCAAAATAACTTTTACGTCGTTGCGATAGAAAAAATTAGTGGAACGTTACTAGCTCAAACGTAGTACAGGGTTATGTTTTGCTCTAGGGATGGGACAGTGTGAATGAATGAAGGATCGATTACGAATATTTTACATTAATTCATGTTTAGATGAAACGGCGGTAAAACCAAATATTTGAAAAAAGTCAAAAGCTAGCATAGAAATCTAAACAGATAAATAAACTTTAAGTAAATGCATACGTATACACTGTACATAAACCAAAATAACATTTTTTTTTCTTTATATTTTTTCTGTCTATCTGTCCGTTACGGCTAATATCTGAAATGGCTGAACCGATTTTGACGGGACGGCAGATAGATGATGTAATAAGAAGTAACTTAGGCTACTTTTATTTTAGAAACTAATGACGATTTGATTGTTTAGATATGATTCTCATGTAAGTGAATTTGAATTCTGTTTGAGAAATAATAAATCTTCAAACCGAAACCTAATATAAATAAATAATAAAAAAATTTAATACGGTATATTATAAAACTTTTTACAGAGCCACCTATCGGCCAGAGTATTGCGTCTATTCGTTGATATATGACTGCATTGCGTGTTTGGGATTATATTATATTAAAGGCTATATAACATTACGTTTCGACGAAATTAACGCGGGTGAAACCGCAGGGCACCGCTAGTTGTATAATAAACATTTGAACATTTTTGACATATTAAAAGGTATTATGTAACCTGCGAAATAACTGCTTAGTATTTTAATAACAGGAATTAATTATTAGTCATAAATCTTTGTAGAACAACATAGACTTTATTCTGAATCCACAAAGTCGCGGGCATCAAGTTTATAATAATTATTATAACTGATTGGACATGATAATGTAAGTACTTTATAATGTACTTTTATACTACTCTTATAAATCTAAAGAGTTTTTTTGGTTAAACGCGCTAACCAAATATATCAGCAAATGTTTTGAATAGTAAAATTTATTTTTGTGTTACTCCATTTATCAAAAAGACCACAGACTATAATAACATCATTACGAAGAAATTACTGTGGTTTAAACCGCAGGGTACAGCTAGTGGTTAATATTGTCTTAGTAAACGAACATTATGTTATTTGTACTTTTAGAGGTTATCAATTCGACCTGTATTTTTTTAAAGGACAATTTCGTGCCCTATCGACGGCCGGATCAACAAAGTGCAGGCGTCCATCTTGATTGCACTCACTTGGATGTGGACGTTACCGTTCACTGTATTACCTTGGGTGGGAGTATGGGGCAAATTTACTACTGGTACGTATCAGTGGATAAATTGAACCCATGTGCAATTTACCACACCACCTATCCAACCCAACCTGTATAGGTTGTGGATTTGAATCTCAAGAAAATAAATAAATATTTCAGTAGATTAGGTAACTCTCCTACTTGTTTGTAAAAAATATCAGTAGAGTAGACACAGGCATATATGTATGCCAAATATTCCACTAGTATTTCGTGATTCCACTTAAATGTGTAGTGACGATGATCTCAAGTATCGTTTCATTTGATTGCCATCCATGAGGGTACTTACTCTTTGTGTGGTGCATCCGAGATGACTGAAGTGGGTATTGCTTCTTCACATTCACGTTCTTCAAAGTCCTAATTAAAAAATCCAACTTTGAATGCAACATAAAGAAAAAAATTCTCTTTTGCAGAAGGTTTCCTCACTACCTGTTCCTTTGATTTCTTGAGTGAGGATCAAGACACAAAAGCGTTCGTTGCTTGCATTTTCTGCTGGAGCTACGTTATTCCCATGAGTCTTATTTGCACCTTCTATTCAAAATTATTTGTTGCTGTAAGTTATCTTTTATATTTTAACTAATAAATATCTACATGCCTTCAAGTAAAAAGTGTGGGTGATCAAGGGCTTTATTAACATCAATCCTTGTGTCTGTCTACCATTTCATAGAAGATAACCACAATAAAAAAACCCCTGAAATGATGATTTCAAGAATATCTCATAAACGGATGGAACTATCCTTAAATTGAAACTGAGATCCATCTCGATCAAGTCAGCTTTCAAACAAAAAAACTGCATCGAAATAAGACTCTTTATTAAGAAGCTACTAGACGTGTAAAACTTATAACTTTTTTTGTCATGGGTTAGGAAGGAAACTGAATTTATCATTCCAGAATTTCTCTCACATTTATAAGGTGTTATGTGAACGTAGAAATAAGCCCAACGTAAGAATATGGTCACTGGAGTTAAGTGTATTGACAGGTACGTCACCACGAAAAAATGCTGAAAGAACAGGCCAAGAAAATGAACGTAAAATCTTTGGCATCAAACAAGGAGGACGCTGGAAAAAGCGTGGAGATCAGAATAGCGAAGGTGGCCTTTACAATCTTCTTCCTCTTCATATGCTCGTGGACACCATACGGCGTCGTCGCCATGATTGGTGCTTTCGGTGATAGGTATGCACATTTTTAGTTTCTTAAAATATTTATAGTTGAAGATAGATAGTTGTAGATAGTCGTGATAATCTATAATATTCTAGCGTTGATTTGTTGTTGAATGATGTGGAAATTATCAATTTCCCTTTTTGCGTTTAAATTCTGACCTAAAAATTGTGTAAACATGGAAAATGAATCTGCTATTTTATACTCGTACACCGGTATATTCAATCCATGTTATGTTCACCAGACATTATAGCTGCCACTGAGATTTTAATATCGTTGTAGTAATTATTCTGTTGACCATCACCTTGATCAAGCGTTACACCCGAGAGGTCCTGGTTCGATTCCCGGTGGAAATAAAAAATTAAAAACATAAAAATCTCGGTCTGGCAGGGCATAGAAGGCTGATCACCTACTTGCCCTCAAAGAAAAAATCGATCAGTGAAACAGATGTGAAATACATCTGTCCACTAGAGGACACAGGACTTCATTTTAATTATTCAGTTATAACAAAAGAAAATACAAATCGTTTCTCTTTATAATATTACCAGCTCTTACTCGCGAATCATCTGCGTGGGCATATACAATATAGTCCACCATCCATCTTCAATCAGCGCTCCCAGGCACTACTTTCAGAATACTAGTGGTAGCAGCGATAATATAAAATAAATAAATAGTAGAACAAATAATATTATAAACAATAATATAAAGAAATAATTTTTAGTGGTTTTGTATATTATTTTTTCCAGATCTCTGCTAACTCCTGTCGTAACAATGATTCCTGCAGTTTTCTGCAAAACAGTCTCATGTATTGATCCATGGGTATATGCTATCAACCACCCAAGATTCCGGTAAGTTTGGACTTTTTTATTTCTATTTAACTCATAAAAAACCCATAAATTAATTATCAATTTTCTGTTTTAATTCAACAAACTATGGTTACACGGATAGTATATAAAGTATACAAAATAAAAAATATAAGTGTTTGAGATAAAAAATAAAGTTAACTATGCCCGTTTTAGCCCATTTCAAAATAACAGACAAACTGATTTTCTTGTCTGTGTCACTGTTTATTCGTCTTAATGGCTTCGAAGCCTACATTCCTACTACAACTACTTAATGGTTCAAATGATTTTGATTTTTATTACTGAATAAATTATGGCGTAGAGGTTATTTTTCGCAGAAAAACTAAACGACACATTCTATACATCGAAGCAGGCGGATTGCCTAATAAGCATTTAGAAATATAAATTCAAAAGCAATTACGGTAATAGGTAGTAAAGAAATAAGTTTTATTGGGTTTTGAAATATGAGAAAACATTTCGAAGGAAATATAAAACGACAATTTATAAAAATGTATCATATTTTAGAAGTTTATAACATTATAATGAAGTAACTGTAAGCTTTTCCTAACAAGATGTTGCCAAGCAACCACAGATCTATGATTAGTCAGAAATGAGAGATCAATACTAGCAGCCTGTCACTTCACACATTACTACTTCGGTTTACTTTACTTAAAGCTTGTATAATGTGAGGGTAATTTTACTAAATATCTTTTTATAGGGCTGAACTAGAAAGACGGGTGCCGTGGATGGGAGTCCGAGAAGCTGATCCTGATGCCACATCCACAAATGCAAGTACGGCCACTACTCCAGCTGATGCTTAAACACGGTCCATACCTACGAACTATTTTAAACCACAGATTAAAAGACCATAGCATTGACACTGGACTTGTATTTTAGAGTACTCAGTCCCTTCAAATTTGTCAACACGAGAGGTAATAAGTATATTGTGCAAGTTATTTTGGAATTTATGTTTAATGTTGCTTAGTTATGAATTTTTTACCGCATTGCGATGGCACAGGCATTGCGAATGATATGTGTTGATAAATATGGAGAGACCTCTATATAACAGCAGCTATGTTTATTAAAATGCTTATAATAAGTACATAACAGAAAAAAGGCACGTTCTTTATAAAATATAAAAACGTTTCATACAAAAAAATAATGGACGATACCGACGACTAAGGCACTTTTTACGGAGCAAATAGAAACTTAATAAAAATGTATTTTGTTTTCTTTATCTTGTTTTCAATGGTTTATTTTTAGAAAAAAGCCTAGAAATAAAGAAAATGTCCTTTCCTTTTTACCTTTATTCGAACTCATATTTCTGTAAAGTAGATATTAACATAGAAACATAAATAGAAATCCTACTTTTAATTTTGGAAATTTAATTTGAATGAGCCACTTTAAATATAACTTCAAAATATTACAATAAAGATTTTTAATGAAATAAATTTACAAATAGATATATTTATTAAAATAAATTAAATAGGTATATTTATTATTTAGGAATCCTTGGATATAGAACTGCTAAATTAAATGGAACTGGAAATTACATTAACTATTAAATTTTAATACTCGTAAGTATATTGTTTTCATCGTATCATCGATGTCACGATCTATGAACATACAGAACAGACAGAAACTGCGGCATTACATATAACAATAACCTTACAGAATTGGAAGACAAATAATTGAATAATAACAATTTGAAGAAAAATTGAGATATTAAACAGACAATAAAAAGAGACAAGATTAACGCTACAAAATTGATAGTAATATTAATTTGAGTCACAAATAATCAATAGATACAATTTTACAATAATTATTTAATGTTTTAAAAAAATAAATCGCAATCCGAATTTACTATCTGTAATTTTATCAATATATTCAATCGATTTACTTTATGCTGTAATATTTTATTTTTGTTTACACATATATTTAAGATTTCGAAAGAGATCAAGCAATTTTATTCTTTACTAACACTATAGCTAGCCGACGGCACTTTCAATACACAAGCAAATTGACGTTAATTTAAAAATTTCCCGACATTTTATTTACAAATAAAAACGAAATTCATAGACTACTCAATCACGCCAGCTTACAAAAAAAACTATCACATTTTTACATTCGTTTGTTTACGATACTAGAGAGCTACAGACACACAGATATATCAACTTATGACAGCCCTCTGTTTTCGTCGGTATTTAAAAAAATGTTTTCTCGATTTCGCCGCCCTCTGAAATCCGAAGCCCGGCTCCAACTTATTAGCACATCCATCAATTACGGGTTACGGTATTTTTTCAATCCAATATGAATCTCTTTTCGCTAGGATTAAAAAGTCAAAATGGACATTAGTTGCAAATCGGAAGCAATTAACCAATAGCAAAGAATCTAAAGACAAAGCTTAAGATTACGCAAAAGAAACGTCTGCGCCCAAAAATAACACTTGCGAGCTCAGACAGTCGAATTTCGAATTCAGAATCGCCGCGTTTTAAATATTCTATAATAAATTAGTCGAATATATGTGTAAATATGTTAAGTTTGTGAGTTTCATTGTTTGTGATGTTTGCGGGTGGGGGTGCTGGCTTCCAAAAGCAGTCTAAGCCTCCATGGGAGAATGCGAGTGAAATATCGCACAGCTGGTATGTTATTTATATACAAATTTTGTGTGATGTATTTTTATACATTGACTGGAGATTTCAAGATTACAGGTGACGTATACCGGATTCTATCACCTTGATATATCAGTATATTTTTTAACTAGACGAAAAAAGAATGGTTTTACAAATTTACAAATGAATGCCGATTAAATTGCGTTTTTTTTTGTTTGAAAGCTGACTTGATTATATATTTATGGACATGTATCCATCAATTATGAGATAATCTAAGAAATTATCATGTAAATATATTATTTTTATTGTATGAGATATACTTGTACAAAAGTTATAAATAAACCGGTTTCTTATAGTAAATTATAATAAAGAAGCAGTAATTGCAATGGTTGGAAGAAAATAAGAACCCAATTGAGGTTCTTGGCTGTTCTCAGATTTGAGCGCCATATTGAAACAGCCCGTAAACTTAGACGGATCGCGATCATGTTTTTGATTCTATATGAATAAATTGTATCTTGACTTACTTATTGACAGTATTAATACTCAAAATACTCATAAATAACTCACTTTTAAAAGTAATAACTATAAGTAAATAAACAACTTTCATAAACTGTTTTAAACTTTCATAATAATAACTCGTAACTGAACCTCACCTAACCTAAAGCTAAGAATAACATCAGTGATCAGCTTCCACATATTATTTACCTTTTTAAAATTATCAAAATTGTGCAATTGGACCTCCAACGTATTATAACACATGTCTGTGTGTCGGTCTGTAGCATCGTACCCCATAAACTGAAGACTGAAGTTTGAAAACTGTCACTATCGAAATTGGACTTTAGCTACAATTAATGAGAACCAGTTCATCCTTCTATGCTGTATACCTATTTATGTCTAATATTTTCGGGTTTTTTTTTTTTTATTTTTTTTTATTAGTGCACTTCGGTTTATAGTATTATTAAATTAAAATATTTTCTTCTTAAAAGAAAAATTAAAAACAATTTTGAAATCCCAGACATGATGAATGCAAAAAGAAGATCTCATAAACGGATGGAACTATTCATTAATTGTTTAGGTACTAAGATCTATCTTGATCAATGTTATCAATAAAACTGCATTGAAATCGGTCCAGTTTAGGACCTACAATGCCACACATAGACACACAGATAAATTTTGTGAAACATTTAGTTCAGGTTACAGGAGTAAATAAATAATAAATAAATAAATTCAGCAGGTCTCGTATACCTGCTGTATGAAATATGAATATTGTAGGGCTAATCATTATGCCGTATGTTCGTGTATGGTATGCAATTATGTGTCCTTAGCCTGGTTTCACAACCTACTATTGACATGCAAAATCCCCATGTATAGCTATACAAACTTATAGGTATATTTACAAATATACAACAGTCATACATTTTGAGGTGCGCACACAAAATATTAATCGCAAAAATAATTATGAGTCAAGTGTTATTCAGTAATTTGGGGTGCGTTCCTATGGTTAGCAATTACATATATATGTTTTAGTTAAACTATGTGTATACTTTTTTATTATGTCACACTCCAATACAGCTGACCCAATTTAACTATTCCTTGGTGTTCAGATTCTTAGGGTCCAAACACGAAACAACAAATGAAAAAAATAGCAATGCTTTAAATTACGTCTATTAACCTTACCTATAATAATGCAAACATACAAATATAGAGAAAGGTGTAAGAAAATGAATTAATAAAATTATTATAGAAATAGCTCCAGAAATCTGTCCGTCCTCGCACAATATCTATTGACTGTATTCTGTAAAACGTTATATTTTTTAAGTTACAGATTTGTACTTATTTCCATAGTCAACTACTCGAAACATGAGTCAGACATGATATTTATTATCAAACACTGCCAATTGTTATAATTGACAGTGTTTTGTCAAAAATCTAAGTCCCCCTTAATATAAGGAAGACTAACTTAACCTAATATTTACATATCTACATATTTACATGCGAAGTGACTTAGTTGATCCATAAAAATTCTACGTTCTTATATATTACGCAAAGTACAACGATAGCGCGTTTGAAGCGACTGATGTGACAACTAAATGAGGGTAAAAAAAAATTGTACCTGTTATAACATAAACTACCAAAAATTTGACTTATTATTATTTATGTTATTTTATTATTTAATTAATTTCGATTTTATTAACCGACTAAAAAAAACAAAAAAGGAGGTTATCAATTCGTATTTTTTTTTCGATGTTCCACTCCGACGTTGCCGTCCGTAGAACGATTTTGATGAACGAGGTCTACAATAATAGGGTAACTCGTCGAAGTAGTTCCATTTATTTTATGATCAATAGTTTTTAGGAAATTGAAGTAATAGTTTCACAATCGGAAGAGAAATCGCTCAAATTCACGCGGCCGCGTCGTACTTATTTGCTTATAATTCTATGAAATATGAATTTATATCAATGAATTAGATAGTTTTGGATTAAATATTAAACTTGATATAAGAATAATAGATAATAGATAGGTTCATAAAAAATAATACTTGCTTTGAAAATACAGAAGTCCATGTTATATTTAATTTATACTAATTAAAATACTTTAATATTATAATTTAGTATATTTTTAAGCTTTTGACGGAATTTTATGAAAATCTAAGCCATACATTTGATGTTATGGACCAAAACTTGTCAACGGAGAAAAACATGTCATACGTTATTGTTTACGCGTTTAGTATAAATCTGTAAATCTCAATGAAATATTATTCTATGTCGATGAGATACATATAATTTTACGGAACATTAAAAGAGTCATAAGTAAGTAAGTAAGTATGATAGTAAAATCAATAAGGTAAATGAGATACTTCAAGAGAGAGGAAGAATATAGTAACTGAATTCCTGCGATAAATCATAACGTGCGTTCACTTGCTTATTATAAAGCACCATGAAAATATAATTTATATGAACGATATTATTTTATATTTTTTTAATTAAACAATTCTGTTTGCGTCTTCTTGTTATCATTAATAATATTTATAATAAATTGAATTTTTATTATATTGGGCTAATTTCTAATTCACCGCCTTTCAAAGAGTAACACAAAAAAATTATGCGCCTGTTGAATTTTACATGAATTTTATTTATCAACACTATTTACGTATTCAAAATGCGAAATTTATTTTTCATTTTAGTTTATTTTGAAGTCTGTTTTTTTTATTTAAAATTAATTTTGTGATAAGGTATCAAGCCATTGACATGGCACGCTAAATAGAAATTAAATCACTATAATATAATAATATGTACCATGAATTTGTAGGTACGTCAATTTGTAACAAAAACAATGATAGTCGAAAACGTCAAGGTTAATATTATAAATAATGTTTCTTTGCGCGATAAGTCCTGCTATGTTTACCAAATCGCGGAAGTTTGAAGTTGATAGTCGAAAACTGTTTAAATAAAAAAATAATATCTTGTATAATGTATTTTTTGACACTATAAAATCAGTATCGCAACGCATAAAGGTCGAACATACAAATATAGATTTTTTAATAATATAGAATAATCTTAGCTTATGATCACCGTATCTAAGGTTAACGCATCTACTATGATCAAACAACAACTACAAAACGTAATTAAAAAGGCTATAAAACGACTTCAAAGAATACAAACTAGAAAAAGAAAATCCAATTAAGATTTCTATAAAACTGAATGGCGTTTCTACACATAGCAATAAAATATACTGTCCGTAGATCTATCAGCACAGTTATATACCTACAAATGAAGTAAAGTTTACTTCATTTTTGACATTTCTAAGTACCGAACTACACGATTTGGGCTCTTCATAGTATTAATAGCTCAGTTCCTTCTCAATGTCTCTTGCGGAGTTTAACATCGGTCTGTTCTAGAAGTAGGTGAATTGGCACCTACTAGGCAAGCGTGCACTCTATTAGTCCGCATCGTCTCTTAACATCTTGTAGGATTGCTAAATGAATGTGCAGTTTCTGATAAAAAAAATCCCTTGACAAGACTTTAGTGGTTGGTGTCAAATATACCTAAACGTGATAGATTCACATCTGTAGACGTGAATGTATGACATAGAAAGTAATTCAACGCAGATTAATTAATATCAATACAATATAAATCCTGTTGTTTTTTGCATTATTTTGTAAATGTAGGAACGCATATGTACCGTTTTGATGTGGCATTTGGGTTCACAGAAATGTGAAACGAACTTGAAATAATTGTTATTTTGGTGAGCGAAAATTGAAAGTAGTGGCGTATTTGGTTTGGAATATAAATAAAGTGTAACTGTATTTCTAGTCTTAGAACTTTTAGTCTAGGATACTGGATACGTACGATTCACCTTAGTGCATGTAAAATGTAGGAACTAAAATATATTTCAATCTCTGTACATCTCTATTCTATAGTAATATTTTAAAGCAACAAAATTTGTTTGGTTGCTTGAACACGTTTGTTTCAAAAAAATAGCCATTTAAATTAAAATATACTTTTTGTCTTGCATAATCTATTTATCGAGGAAAATTATATTATATATAATACTATGACCAAAAGGAGTGGCGAATAAATGAAAAGTGTTTGCAAAGACGGGAAAATTACTATTCCAGAGTAATAAAGTAAACCTGGAAGCTGACGGTCTGATAGGTGTGAATATTGGCATCAGGAATTTGCTATTAAAATATGTAAATGAAATTTATTAAATAAACTATAAATCGAGTTCGAAAGTGCACTAGAAATTCATAAACAGAAGTAATTATTCAATAAAGCAATGGCTTTCCGTTTTTTTTTTGTTACAGTTGGATACAGATTTCCAAATTTTTGCCCCGCAAAATTACTAATTATATTATTTAATGAATTTTGAAGCTAGTTTATAGTTTTTTTAATACGTTTTATTTTACGCATTTCAGAACATTCCTGAAACCAATATAAACAGAGCTTTTTTTTGTTTAAAATGTACATGTTTAAGAGATACGTCAAATTTAGAGTTTTATCTGTGGTTTTTATTGAAGTACACACATCATAGAAAGTTTACGTTCACTTAGAAACGTTGAGAGTTTCCGTGTCAAAATATAATTAATTACTGTATTATTTATTGCTTTAACATTTAAAAACACATCATTTTAATATGAATATCTTGAATACAGAGAACTATGTAATAAATAAATTCTTACATTGTTTTTTAAATATTTTAAGCAATTAAATATACTATACACTATATACTATAATATCTCAACTTTTTTAAAAACATCTGTTTGTTGAAAATCTACGACTCTTAGCAATAATGACTGCTAGTTAGATATAGAAATCGGGCGATAGGTTGAAATAGCGTGATAAAAATAGTTACATAAAAGACAGACAGGGTAAGGATCGAGTCTACATTGATACCTTTTGCCGCCTCGCATCCTACAGCAACACTTCTCAATATCAAGCAACATAACGTGGTAACACAACCAGTATTTTGGGTACGCACCCCAACGGCTTTGATGAGTCTTTTGTGTTTTGGTAAACATATTTAAGTATATAATAAATAAATGAAGTATAATATCTCTAGTTTAATAAAACATTTATTAGTGAAGTAAATCGTATGCATAGACAACCAAATTTTAAAATATCTTATAAATGGATCTCTATTACGTCAGCTTTTAAACAAAAAAAACACCGTCTCATAATTGGTCAATTCGGTTAGCAGATATTCAGACATTATCGATTATAGATAACGAGAATAAAAATGGTTATTGATTTAAAGTTAAATAAGATACAATACCGTTTGTTGGTAAGTTTACGAGACTGCGCATTGGAATATGTTTGAATTCCAGGGAAATAAAATGATTTCATAGTTAAGCCTCATTCTAAAATGACACAAAAATGACACAAAAGTTACGGGATTTCCACTTTTTTGAATTCACTTGAATTTAAGACACTATATGTGTGATTTATAAAAATTATCATCCTTTATATAATCTTTTACTTCATAAGGAGATGTTTTTATAATAACCTCATTGTTGAAACCACTAGATGATTCATAAAAGCTTCCTTCAACATCTGGTGAGGCATTGTGCCAAGTAGCTTGTTTATATAAGAGCTACTTCCTACTCCATTCAAGTTCACTATTACCCCGACATCAAATGATTAAATCTATTATGACTAGCTTTTTGTGCAAATATAGATTTTAATATCTTTTGTAAACGATTAAGCTTATAAGTTGCTACTCCCTATTAGTAATATAAATGAGAAAGTAATATTGTATGTCTAGCTGTTGCGCGTCTACGCTTAAGCTACGAAACCAATTTTGATGAGTTTGAGAGATTTGGTTCTGAAATATACTAGAATTTAGGCATAGACATAGCGTAAAATTATTGATTATTTCAATCAAATAGGGCATACTGGTGGACACAGTTGCGTCAAATAATGACGCCAAAAAACAGATGGAATTGTAATATGTAAAAATTATATCTATTAATAATAGTGAAATCTCGTACCCAAACACAGTAATGTGTTTGCCCATGGGGCAGATGCATTTCTGCGCCTATTTCATTGATCATTTCCTTTACAGACAAGTAGGTCATCAGTCTACTGGCTGTATGGCTATTAAGAAGGCAAAATGGCGGAGCATGACAAGAGACTCCATGGTCGCTCACCAAAGAGATAGATGGATAGATGATATAGTAAAGCACTTTAGCTCGTAACGGATGCAGAGAATTTATAAAAATTCTAACTTTATCCGCCGATGCAAAAGGAGAAGTGTGGTTACAAATGTGTATACGTATTAACATATGACTATCTTTTTTTGTCATCGTGATTCTCCAATGGTTTTTTTTAAAGATGACCTACTTGAAAGTATTTTAATTGTATCACTCATTTGTAAGGTATTCTAATTTAATTAAAATGGTTTTAATTTTACTCATTGAATAAACCAAATATAAGGATATTTTTACATCTAACTACACGACCGACTAGTAAAGAAATATATTTAAAATATAAAAACGAGAGTAATCGGCAACAGAAAGCTAATTATATTTTCATACCCAAACTTATAATATTTAAGGGCAAAGTGTGTTGTTAAAATTAGAATAATTTGCGTACGCACGCAACGGCCTTGACGATTTTACCATATTCTATACAAAGTGAAAATAAATCGTTTGTGTGTGTTTACTCAATACTGTACTGGATGGATTTGAAAAAATATTTTACTTACTAAGAGACATTCCAAGTTACGAATAATAGCTAGAACTAATATGAAACTATATTTATTTATTTTTGTTTATAATGAATAAACTCAAAAACTACTAGACCGATCTTAAAAATTCTTTCAGTGATGGAAAAGCGATAAACATTTCTGAGTAAACAGGCTATAATGTAAATGCCCACGCGAAGACGCGAGTAAAACTTATTTTTAACTACCTTTAAAAACCACAAAAGAGTATTTTTAGTAATGTATAAAACCATTATGAAATAAATTTCAAATGAAAATAAATAAATAAATAAAGTAATTAAAGTCAAAGAAAATACAGAACAGCTGTGTGA
This sequence comes from Aporia crataegi, assembly GCA_912999735.1. Taxonomy (NCBI): domain Eukaryota; kingdom Metazoa; phylum Arthropoda; class Insecta; order Lepidoptera; family Pieridae; genus Aporia; species Aporia crataegi. The sequence goes on along the minus strand of OU538732.1, from coordinate 1,042,350 downwards.
AGCAAAAATGGCCACGTCAGCATTATCTTAATTACATAAGACAATATTTACGACCGATTGGCGCAACTGGTAGTGCTCCTTCCTTCTGCGTCGAAAGGTCTTGGGTTCGAATCCCGGTAGGTGCATTGATTTGTGTGATGAGCAACGAATGTTTGTTTCCGAGTCTTGGTTGTTTATAAACTTATATATGTATTTATTGTGAAACCCTCGTGGTTCTTATAGTATTACAATAATAATAATTATTGAGACAACTCACATAAATTGCTCCGATCCCAAAGAAACCAGGGGAAGCACTTGTGTTATGGTAATCAGAAATAACGAGGGCAGGAGCATTATCAATTGCGACAATCGGTCGTCTAAACAAGTGAATGAAGGATTTTACCTTTTAAAAATTAATATAAGATTTTTCTAAATATAAAAATTGATTAATATCAATTATGTATTTAACTATTGAAAAAAGTTAGTATTTTATCCGTTGGGATCCACTAGATCCTTTTTTTTACAATACACAAAATAAATAGAAATTTTCTCGCAATTTTGTGACTTTTTTTTGTTTTCGATAATCGTATGATTTCTTATGATTTGTAAACGTGGTCAGCAAAAAGGCCTCATGGCTAAGCGGTCTTATAAGCGTACCGCGAAGCCTGAGGTATCGGGTTCGATCCACGATCCCGAATACAATTTATAATTTAATTTGTTTTTGTATTCAGTCTCTGGTAAGGCTGCCACTTGCCGGGCGGGGTGTCATAAGTGGTACGGAGGAGTGGTTGAATTTCTACAGGCTTGCTAGCAGAAATTCAACCAAACTAACAAAAATTTTGGGTTGCCTGGAAAAGGTCGCCCGTTGCACTCCAGTGAAACACGGTGTTAAAAAAAAACTGAAAGTTTCTCTAAGTTTCTTGTCTTGTTATTCTCAATCAAGCGTTCTTGAACTTGCAAGAAATTATGTTAGGTTTAAATGATGTTTAGAAAGGACCATGTTTACTACATGTTCAGGATGTATTATATTTCAAAAATTAATTTCTGACGGTCAACGAAACCGTGGCAGGTCAAATAGGCGTTGGGTAGATTGTATTGTTACCTTGTGGGAATTACGAACTGTTAATAAAGGATGTAAAACAGGATCAACTGGAAGTTCAGCCTGTAAAATAAAGGAAAATTATAATTTTTGACTTTTTGATGAGTTTAAAATTTATTTATTAACAATAATGTAGTTAAATATATTTACAAAAATACAAAAGGCTCATCAAAGCCGTTGAGGTGCGTACCCAAAATGGCTACATTACCGCGTTGTATCGCTATTCAAACGCGTTGGTCGAAATATGAGCCAGCTTTCGGGTTTCCTGTGGTGTCCACTAAGCGCGTCAATATTTCTTTGAACAATGGACGCGCTTCTGGATCCCACGGACACAAAATCTCTACTCCAAAACGAACGAAAATATAAGAATCTATTAGACTTATAAATAAAATACTAATAACTAGCGACGCGAACTAGCTTCGGCTTCGCACGGGTATAAAACATATATAAAAATCTTTATCTTTAATCACTCTATCTATTTAAAAAACGGATCAAAATCTGTTGCGTAGTTTTAAAGATTTAAGCATACAAAGGTATATAGGGACAGAAAAAGTGACTTTGTTTTATACTTTGTAGTGATAATTCTTCTTTTTTGATTTTTAATTTAAGAAAACGGTCTAAGGTGGTTTTAAAAATACGATACCTCTGCAAATATATTGCAAGTCTAACATAGTTATTATGTAGGTTGTTATGAAATCGAGCGTGTTCGCGTGGCGACCACAATAATTCCATTTGGGTAGAAACGACTTGTGACTCGTAATTTACAATATTTTGCATTCGACAATCAGAACCGTATTGTATTTCGCATTAATGTACTTTTACCCGACTGCGTAATCAAAATGGTTGTGTTTGGTGTTTGGCTTGTATACTAACCGTCCGTGTCCGCTCTTAACTGATGAATGGCTAAACCGATTTTGATAAATTACTGGCATTTACTAAAATTTTTTTTTTCATTAAAAATCAAACCTGTTGCGCAGAAGCTCTTTGACTTAGGTATATAAGATAGCTTTTAAAAATAAAAAAACATTCACATATTTAAAAAAATCTAAATCATTTATTTATTTGTTGAAATTTTTTTTAATTAAACATTTGGCATACATTTTGTAACACTACAATTAACACATTTGTTTTACCAACTAGCAAATAAAAAAAAAACAACAAATAAGAATATCTCATAAATGGATCAACAGATCTCCTTTAATTGTAGCTAAAATCCATCTCAATCACAGCAGCTGTCAAACAAAGAAACCGCATCTAATTCAACCCATTTGTTACGGTGGTACGATCCAGTAACATATGTATACAGACAATTATATTATAGTCGAATTGATAACCTACTTTTCTTTTTAAGGTTGGTTTAAAATAGTACGAACATAAAGTTCTGCCTACATTTTGTACCAATGTATTTAAGTAAGATACACTTTTCTATAAAAAAACACTCTAAGTATAGTAACATATATACATGCCTGAATATAAATGTATTATTAGGTATGAATGTAAACTGATTAAAGTATAAACTTAACCAGTTTACATAATATATTTTTACAATCGTTTATAAGTTATAAAAATAGCTTATTAGAAAATATAGTATATATATCGCATCCTTAGAATGAAAGCGACTCAACTCAAAATTCCTGTAACACTCGATTTGACCATAAACTGACCTTATAAAGCATATTCTAAAACCTTGTAAAGTAGAAGTGACCTATATCTTAGTATAACAGGGGGCAGCGCATTCTTCGGTCTCTATATATTAAGATGTATTCAATACTAGAATTTTTTGAAGACTTTAATGCTCATTTACCACAAATTGCATTTTTTGGATTAAGTCACTTTCATTCTAAGAGTGCGATATAATATTGTATCTTATTAAGTTATGTTCACTACATATGAGTAGTATAAAACAAAGTCGCTTTTTCTTTCCCTATATCCCTTTGTATGCTTAAATCTTTAAAACTACGCAACGGATTTCGATGCGGTTTTTTTAATAGATACAGTGGTTGAAGAGAAAGGTTTTTATATATTTTTTATACCTGTGCAAAGCCGGGGCGGATTTCTAGTTATAAATAAAACAAAGTATATCTCATTGTATTTTAATGAAGTGCAATGTCACGCTAGTCGAAAAAATTAAGAAATTAACTTAAGGACGATGGAAGGCGCAGGTATGGGATATTTTCACGAGTACGAGTTGGGGGTTTGTACAGGGGGTGGCGGGCGGACCGCTCATTTTATCCGATACGAAAGGCAGAAGGCTTCATTCGCGCGTCCGGCACCGTCGGCAAGCCACGTCCGCGCTCGGTACGACCATCTTACGTAAGCCTATTTACGCCGACATCTGTTGAGTGCCACGGTCACAGCGACACGCTTGCTGCTAGCCATCAGGCACCAATCATGGCCTACACAAAACTTCGCCAATACAAGACAATGCACCCCGACACCTAGGATACGCAAAATAACTCATTAACTTAACTGCCATTCATCCTGCCAATTATTATTAAGCTTTGCTTTGTGATGTGAAAAGACTGAGGAAGAAATGTTCCATGTCCAATTCGAGAAGTATCACAATCGCTAAAGCCATTGCTGAAGCTTTCACTGCCATTTCAGCCTTATACAAGTTTAGTTTAAGTTATACGAGAATTGATATTCGAATCAGGTTCGTGGGAAAGTTTGGAGATCATTCGAAATTCGAAATTAAGCAAAATTCGCGAGCTAAGTAAGTGGGTACTGTGGTGGCGTCAGAGACATCTTCGGATGGGCGCACCGCAGACCCCTAAGCAGATAGATGATGAGTTCGTCCCACGGGTTGAGGTAGTTGACGAAACTCGGGAGGCGCAAGAACGCAAGATGGATCGTCGACGAGGCCTGGCCGGTGGCCAACGGCGCCGCGGCCTTGACAGCGATCTTGAGAGCGAGCGGCGAAGACCTAGACGTAGACCCAAAAGGTTTGTCTCACTTTTCAATTCTAATTATTTATTTCAAATAAATCCTCTTTGCTATTAAAACCCGTAGGCCAGTTATATGTACTTAAATGATACTACAGCGAGTTACGTAAATATAATCCTCCATATACGATAAGTATGATAACATTGTTACGTCCGTTTAACGCAAATTGCGATTCTGAAGCGAAATAAATTTGAAATCGGTTAAATTAAAAGTATTTAAAAAGCCATTAGTTTAATTTGTACTTATGATAAAATCTAGGGGTTTTTTTGCCGAATTGAAAAGAGCTTGAATAGCGAACTATTTAAATCATAATTAAACTTTTTTATTTATTGTGTTAAAACTAATTTGTATCTGCATGTCATTGGGTCAGAGTGGAGTTTGAGAGTTTATACAATTTGAGAGCGACAACTCATGAACATTTCAGAAGTTGGTTTCGGTGACAGTTTTTGAACATAACTCATCGAAACTTCGAAACGCTATCACAAGTTAGAACTTGTGAATCTTTAGAATTAGAATTTAATCGACTAATGAATCGTAATTCTGAATATAATTTATTATACTCACAACAACAAAATTTATAGATTGAATACGTACAATGATGTTAAATTATACTTTAAAGAGGCTTTCTTCCTTTACATACATTGTTTCCTTTCTTGTCACAATTTATGTATGTTATACAATTATTTACGTGAAATATTATAAATTATAAGCTCAAATAAAAACTGTATTCTATTATGTCTTTATCATAAGAATACTTTTTTACTCTCTTCGTCGTTACGCGTCACGCGTCTGACGTTCAATACTTGAAATATCCTAGGCTCGATTCCCGGAGAAATAATTTTTTTTTGCTTCAGAGGTACTTTATGAAATATTTACAATAATGTTATTATTATTCAGAGGTTATCTAACACTGATCACCTACTTGTACTTGCTTAAAAAGAATAATTATTATCAGACAAAAATGTTCAACACATTTCTCTAGGTGGACTTGGAACTGGACTTTTGTTGAGACGTTAAATATCGTCAATATAACATAATATAGTCACTTATATTTACCAAATAAAAATGAAGACAATTTTAAAACCCCTCGACATGTTAATTACAAATGAGAATATCTCAAAAAAGAACCATATCATAATTGGTCCATTCGTTTAGGAGGTGCGATGACACGGGCAGACATATAGACACCCAGATACATATAACTTATACCACACAACTTTTGCGTCAGGGTGAAAACATAATTCTTGTTATAAGTTTTTAATTATACCTATTGAACAAAACGTATCTAAATAAAAAATATTGAAATTTTTCTACTTTATATACTTGAGAAGCGACATAAGTAAGTGAGCATAAATGGTGAATGTTGTGTATGAAGTCCGAGGATGAAGAAAAAGGTATACCTAATAAAGTATTGTATCTCCCTTTGATAAAGTCGTTATTTTATAAGTACTGAAGCTACAATCACTACATAGTATAAAACAAAGTAGCTTTTTCTTTCCCTATATCCCTTTGTATGCTTAAATCTTTAAAACTACGAAACAGATTTTAATGCGGTTTTTGTTAATACATAGAGTGATTAAAGAGGAAGGTTTTTATATATGTTTTATATCCGTGCAAAGCCGGGGCGGGTCGCTAGTTCTTTATAAAAATCTATAAACCGCCTTCAAAGAGCACGAAAATGATTTAAATAAAATAAAAATAATAATTTTATAAGTCGAATCTTCAAAAGTCGATTAGTATCGTAATATCTTGGGTTAATCACAATTGTGCATTTATTCCACTGATCATTTTAAATACAGGCAACTAGACGATTAACTTAATTTAACTGATTAAATTAAATTATTTATTTCCGCGAGATTTATTTCAAAGATCTCCGGCGCAACTATTTAGTCACGGAGTTGGTTGCTAAAAATATCAGTCGAATTTTGAACCTGATTTTGAAGTTCGTTGATGGAATCTGTAGTGTGTATTCCCATAACCCCTAGTAGGCTAAATCACTTGAATGTATTTATTCCATCGAATATTTTTAGAAGCAATAAAGCGAAAATACTTGTGTCTTAAAAAATACCTCAAGATCTGAAAAATGAACTATTTAGTCATAAACGTAGTTGATTAAAAGAAATTTTTTTTGTTATAATCTGTTGCTACGTATCAAATGCATCACTCGTTAAGGAAATTCGTTAAGGGAGTAGATTGCCGACGAGCAACATCGAATTTGCGCGACCGTAGCGCCAGTGTTTCGGGAAACAGTCGTCGGGGCGGGTGAGTGACCCAAGGAGAGCGCGATTTTCAAAATGTTTTGCGACAAACGTTCCACGTTGAGTTATTATTTGAAGTTGAATATTTACAGCATAACAAAAATGTTGAATTAGTTAGAATAGGAAATCAACGACTGCCTATTTGTAAAATAATCTAAGAGGAGTTTTTCATTATAAAATGATCCTAATTAGTAATAAGAGTAGTTGAGACACAATTTTTATGTTTTTTTATACAATCATGAGCAGGTCCGGGATGACCTTTTTGTATTCTACTTACCTAAAATTCCAACAATGTATTTATTTGTGCCAAAGTTTATTCTTATTACGTAAAATATTCATTCAATAAAATAACTGCAAATTCAGTAATAAAGTAGGGTCGAAATAACATCAAGTCTATTATTTTATCTATGTTTTGTTGTGTTTATCTCTATGCAATTTTCAAGAAAATGTGCCTACTGCGTAAACTCACACACTTTTTGTTTACGATCACCTCGCCGTCTAAAAAACCTTCTAGGGTTGCACAAAAATTAGTAAATGAAACACAAGTTTATATATGATTCATATAATTAAAAGTAAATTAAAATAAATAAATTATATTGTAAATGTTTTTTAACTGCAACATCATTAATTAAAAGTAAGTAAACAATAACAAATATAAGTCGCCATCTAAAAAGCGTGCTAGGGTTGTACAAAACACACAAGTTTATAAATAGTAAGCAAACAATAACAAATACGGGTTCAAAATTCAATTTTTTTTTATTTAAAAGATTATTGATCAAATTATGATTTCTACTAATTCGATAAAACCAATTACTTATTATATTAGTATTCGCTAAATTTCCATAAGATTCAAGATAAGAAAAGAAAAGGACGGATGGAACTTTTTTCGTAAGTATTGAAATGGACGAATAAACGTAACATACAAAATACAATTTGTGCTCAATTTGATATTATGTAGCTAAAGTACGCGCGTTATGAACTGAGTCGTCAGGTCATAAAATTCAAGAGATAGGAATGTGCAGCGCACCGGACCCTAGTTATCAATAAACGGCTAGTTGCATTTGACTCTATAATTATAATTATTTATATATAATTTAAATATTTAATTTCCACAATATGAGCTTTTTTGTTTCTTGTAATAAACTTTCTTTCTTTTTGTATGAAAATATTGTATATGTATAATTTTTAAATATAGTTTAATATCAAATATTGTTAATTTTTAAAAAAAATAGAGAAATTATTTATGGCCCTAAGACTCAGATGATAACGCGCGTACCTACGATAGTATCCAAAACCTATCAGAATAAAAATGACAGATGAAAATCGACCAGCTGGGTAGTTACCTCAGTCTCTTTCAAAATCATTAGGCATTCTTCTCTTTCAAACCACGTAAAGCTCTTTCTTTTCATAGCCTCTAATATATTGGGCAGGTCACGAATGGGCATGTTTCGAGACTGCCGAGGATCAACTAATTAATAATTTTAATTCCATTTTCTCCTTCCAAAATTTTTCGTCCTTTTCTATAATGTAAACTTTCATAGGTACAGCAGTACCAAATCAGATGCCAAGCATGCAAACGATTCTTTTAGTAATATGTATCTGTCCCTGAATTTGGAAATACCAGTTATGATTTTTATTTATGACATAACCCTTGGAAGCCTTGTCCTTAATCCAAAAGGTATGTTTGGCCATTGCTTCATCAAGAGTCATGCCAGCTAAAGATTGTGGGCACTTAGCTTCAATTAAACCATTTGCATAAATGTCATCTGGTGTAGTACCAAGAAATTCATATTGATCGTCAACGAACAAACCGCAACTTTGTATACTAATATGCTCTTGAATTTCTAACTGTCTAATTGCGGTTTCTTCGTTTTCGATACCGTACCGTACAGCAGGCAAACAGGAGATATTACTACCATAAACGATTTTACAAACAAGAGCAATACAACTTGTACTCTCCCGTTTTTTACAAACTTCCCCGAACGATGATGAGGTTAGTAATTTTCTCCTTGTACTCATCCACTCAGCACTACTTCTTTGCAAATGGATCGACCTTTCAAGCTCCTCTCTTTCAGCACAAGACAACTTTAAATCGGCTAAAAAAGATGACTTGGTTTTCTCATACAATTCTGGACTCAGATCAGGTTTTTCGCAGTTTGGTCCATTGTGATGGTTGGTCCATAGGACAGTCTTTTACTTAAAATTTCTACCGCGTCCATTAATCCGCATCCAACAATTGCTGGGAGTAGCCCAACAGGTTCTGTTCGACGAGTGTCAGGTCTACAGAAATACTCTTTGCAATTTTGGTGTTTACCAAATAAGTGTTGTGGACCATTTATGATATCTTCACTAAGATTTTTAATTTTTTCTTCGAGTGACTGATTTTGATCCCCCCAAAATTTAATTGCGCATTTTACACCCGTTCTTAAACGCAAATACCTTTCTTTTAGGAATTTACGCAATTCGCAAGGATACTTAGTCTTTCGACAATTTCTCCAAGCTATTGCAGTAGTTTCGTAAAAGATGATTTTTGCATTCAATTTTTTCTACTGTTAAATTATCGGACGCGAATCTAATATTTTTTTATAAGTACTGGAATCGCCGTCTGCTACAAATTTATTATAAATTACACCGTGATCAACAACAGAACGTTTAAACCCCTCGACTATTATGTTCGATTCCATCCCGGTAGATGATCCTGAACAATTCTTGAAACAACGCAGTATTTGTTTTTAACTCCAAAAAACAATACTTTATTAGTTTTAATGCCAATTATCGCAGCTGCGCCCGATAAGGCGGAAAAATTCTTACCATAAGATCTCTTGCTTCAACAACCGTCAACAGCAACAGATATTAATGGTGTACCATTTTTATCAACACCACCTATAGACACTGCGTACTCTGCTTCTTCCTTGACAGCTTCTGCCATGGTCTTTTCCCACCAATCGCAAACCGTATTATTAATTTTATTGTATAATGAAGGTGACATGATCGGTAGGGCTACAGCGGCGGTGTATTTAACTGAGAGTAGCTTCCACCAGATGACATAATACCAGATACAATTTGATGATTCACTTCCATGCTATCTTCTTTCTTTTCAACCAAATACACAGTAAATTTCATACTACACATTCTACATTTTATGATGAGTTTTGAGTCCAGGCCAACTTTTATTTCATCCATTATACTGAGGTAACTTAATTTACAATCCATAGGACCGTGGTTCCTATGGCCTGCAGAGCTTTAAAAAAAATGAAACATCAATTAGTCTGCGCCTAACTTCCACTTCTTCCACCTTTTTTTCTTCATAGTTTTTAATAACTATTTCCTGTAAATTAAGATAATGACTTGAATTTTTTTTAATTAAAAGCTAACTCCCTAAGAACACATATTTGAAATATAGATCGAAATCTTGAACGTTTTTCTCAGTCTTCATCAATTATGAAAAAAGATAAACGTAATAAAAAACTGGTTGTCTGTAAGTCGGTAACGTCATTATATTATTCTTCTAATAAATAAGAACACCATTGTAATATAAACGGGCGCCCATCAATACCTAGTTTACCTATGTAAGGTAACAAGTCTACAAGAAATTACAACTTACCTCTATACAGCGCGTGTTGCTCGGAGTCTCGGCCTAATATATTATTCATCATAGCCAGGCGGGTATGTCAATATACCTACTCGCGCTATTTCTGACTCATTCACATAAATCTCGTAATTTTTTTTCTAGGTATTTAGAACTAATATTATTTATTTTTAGTATTTTTATATTTATCATTTGGGATAAATAAGTAGAGGAAGAACTTACATTTTATTCCGAAATCTTTTGACTTTCATATTTTTGTAGTGCGTACTAAATTTTCTTTTTGCTGGAATCGCACTCAGCAAATTATCCTGCGAAAAAAACATATTATAAATGCAAAAGTGTGTTTGTTTGTTTGTCCTTCCTTCACGCCCTAACTAAGCAACCATTCGACTTGATTTTTGGCATAGAGGTAGTTGAATGAGTCAATAAAAATATAGCTAAAAGAACAAAGATGGAATAATGCCCATTGCGTCATCAATACGACACAACTTCTCGGTAATAATAGACCTCTAACTGTTCGGCGCGCAAAAAAAGGTCGACAGCCGTTTTTGTAAAGCTTGTGATGTGAAATAAATGTATGATGGGGTGTGTTTCATTTATTTATGAAATAACATGTAATTATATTATTGAAATAAAAATAAGCTGAAATAATAGTTTGTTTTTTTTATTATACGAACTTTTGTTCAATAAACTGGAAAACAACAATGACTCGATTTCAAATAAGAATTTTTAATATATAACCACTACAACCAGAACTGTTCTATTTTATAATGTTTGTCTGTTTCATAGTGATTCAAATTACATAAGTTTCTTATATAGATCCTATACATTTTTTTCAAGTTAAAGCCATTTTAATCAGCCGCGGCGATTTCGCGCGCGAAAAATCAAAGGTGCCGCGACAGATACGTATTAAAAAAAAAAATTGATAAAGATGGCGGACACACGAAGGGTTACTGAAAGTAAATTAGTTATAAAAATGTTATACTTACAGTTTTTCACAAAAACAAAACACGTAACGCACGCAAATGCTGCGGTCCATACAACACGCGTGGTGTCGCCTTGAAATCCAAAAAAGCACTGGCGACTGGAGTCCTAAACCGTAAGCTTCACGTCGATCGGCAATGCGCGTGATTTCCCATACATTTTTGTATGGAGAATTTACGTGAAAAATGTATAGATTTTAGGGCTTTAAAAGAGGAAGACTTTGTTTGTAAAGGTACAAAAAAAAGTACATAGTTATATTTATTGGTTTCTTCTGTGTTCAAAAAGTGTTTTGTTTTATCAATTTATATTGATTTACTGGGTTAAATCTGAACAAAACGAAGGCATGTTCTTGCATTTTTTCTCAATTTTGTGCGTTTGGTGACGTTTATTATATAAAAACTATAAGGTTTTAAGAGTTAAAATGAGTATAAAATCAATTTGTAGTCTTTCATTTTAGTACATACAAATTATCACTGTTATCAATCATATATAAATAGGTTAAATATGAATAATCGTAACAGTCTTTTCGGTGAATTTTACAGCCTGGCCCCTTAAGGAACAAATACGTTTATTCTGAATCTCTGAACTAGACTATATGTACCTATGTATTTGTGCAAAAACATCGATCCACGCAACGGTTTGGCGTCGAAACACTTTCACATTTAGTATCAAGGTTAGGATAAAGCAGGCTAAACGGGGTGGCAATTTACACAATTTTAGTCCTGCGGCAATTTTGACATTGACTCTGACCTATTTTTATACCATTTTACTGACGTCTATGATAACATTATCAGAATGTAATATCTCAGGCTCCGTACAGTGTAATAAAAAATGAGCCCAAATTACTTTTTTATAATAATTGTCATTTCTATAATCAATGGAAATTTCGTGACTATTCTCAGAGCCTTTAAACTTATATTTAAGAGCCTTATTAAACAATATACAACTATTCCAAAAATACACATAAAATCTCATACTGACACGCACCATTTATATTTTATGTAATAAGTAATTTTACATTTTTACTTTAGATTATTAAACAATTTATAATCAAATCTTTTATAAATCAATTCGCAATATTTTCACTATTATGAACTAACAAATATTTAGATATAAATTTTAAAATACATATAAGTACCTACAATAAAAAAATTTTCAGTTAAATTTTAAACTTTTTTGTAATTTTGTGGTTATGATTTGGATTTTATTTCTAAAAATTTCATAAGTAAGTATTTCAAAACTTTTAGGCCGCTATGGACTTTAAAACTGTATAATGGACATTATAACAATTTTTTAATTTATGTTTACTTACTCCATTAATTCAATCCGCGATTTCAAAAAACGGTTGATACGCATTTTATGAAAATCATAGTGCTGAATTTCGGATATATTTAAAAAAATTGAAATTGTTGCAAAATATGAGGCCACTATAGACTATAATAATGACTATTTTATACTGTTCTATAAGTCAAAGTTGTCAAAGACTTTCAGTTTCAATTCAAATTCAAAAGAAGAGCGTCAAAATTGTCAATTTTATGCAAAAAATAACATTAAAATAGGCATGCCTCTTAATAGATGTTCATGAATAACATAATATAGTAAATCTAGTCACTAGATACTATAAACTTGATATTTCCTAAATGTATAAAAAAGTATTTTATAAAAATCAACATTTTCCCTAGCGTAAAATATTCGAGTGGTAAGGAAAAAATGACCAACTTTATGAGCCATTGAACCGGTATCAGGCCTGCTATAAAACTCATTCGTAATAGTCCTGAAAAAAATAGAATTTGGCAGAAATTGGAAATATGATTTGCTATATAAACAAAACAATGGAAATCTTTAGAGATGACCTTCACCCAATCTATTTATTATAATGCTCTGTATTTGTAACACTTGCGAAACTCTTTACTAGAAAGTCCCTTTGCTGTTATGCTTTAGAAATACCACTAGGCACAATATCGCCAATACCGCTAATCCCCCAAAGCGGTGGTACTTGGCAACTGACTAGAGTTACGGAGGCCGTATCTTGTAACTTATACCTTCGCATCGCACCGGCATGTTTTTATTGTACCTTGAAAAGGCTTTTGACTGTTTGGCATGATATTTTATTACACAAATTAATTAGCATAAACATACATATTATGTCAATTGTTAAAATTATACGAGCATACCTTTTTGAACGTTCTCTTAAAATAAAATATTGGAGGTCACTCGTCCACTTCCAAACTGATTCCAGCTGGTGATATCCAAGGCTCAATTCTTGGTCGTACCTATTTTTAGGGTGCTTTTCTACCAGAGATGTGTTATGCAGCTATGCTGCGAAGATATGAAATCTACGCTACGAAAATATGTGACCGTTTCCACCAATACTACGCTAGGTAGCTGTGCGAGGAAGATGCGCTACGAAGATGCGCCGCCTATGTGTACTTTCAGCGAAAAACATGGGCATACTGTAGGTACTCTGCTCTGCTCATAGCTACACCACTCACGATAGCCCATAGCAGTCATCTATAGCACGCATCCTTCCATATAGAAAACATATTTTAGTTGAATCCGTTTCCACCAGTGCTATGGATATCAAACGCATCCATAGCATCGTAGCATAGCACATCTCTGGTGGAAAAGCACCCTTAATCTTTCTCAGAGTTACACCTATCCAAACGCGCACTAGCCTGGCCTGTTTTGCCGATGATACTGATTATTTTACATCTTCTAATGTTATCGATATTATAATAGGCAGACTCCAACTTTCAATAGACCTTCTATCTTCATACTTAAAGCGATGGAAACTGATATAAACGCGTCCAAATTAGAAGCCATCCTGTTCACTAGGAAATGCTCTCTTCTAATACGCAAAATTCAGATAGATGGCTTCAGTATACTTTGGAGTAGTCAAATACAAAGACCTAACACTAGATAATAAACTGGACTGGTCTGAAAACATATTAAATCTTTAACAAAAAGGAACTAAAGCTTCAAATGCTCTAAGTCCGATTTTAAACAGACGGTCGTGCCTTAGTAGCACTACTAAGCTACGCTTATATCGCACTTTAGTTCAGCTCTTTATCACGCACTCGTATCTTGTATGGTCTAGTACTTGCGCCACAATATAAATGAACAACAAACATTTCAAAATAAAGCAATGAAAATCTCATATATTACAATTCCACATACTAATATCAAAAAAACCACAAAGTAAAATTGCTTTATCCAGTATACATTCTTTCAATTAGCAATCGAAAAAGTAAACATAAACTCATTAACAGTTTAAGCACGGCTCGTAAATGAAACCTAAATTATATCGATAAATTATAAGCGACATAAATTGTTCCAACACATTCTGTCTTTCAAATGAATAGATAAGATGGTGTGGCAGTTGTTTGCGTCTGAGTTTCAGCTGCCGGCTGAGGTCGCGCGCGCAATACTCGCCCTTGTGTGCAGTGTTTAAGGTGTGAACTGGCGCGCGCGGCGCCGTTCACCAGGCCTCACTCGAGCGCATTAAAACATTGTTAATCTTCTTATCGTGCAATTAACGTTTCCGCTGCTTATTGTGAATTGATTGTTTACAACTTAAGTGAATTTTAGAAAATAAAGATTGCATATTAACTTCCTCATTGTTTTAAATATTATTAAGCACATTATTTTTGATTTAATATACTTGAAATAAGTTTTTAAAGATGTCTAATCTTTAATTTTTATTATTATATAATATATATTATAAATTAAATAATTTAAAACTATATTATTTTACTTCACCACTAGGAATATATTACGTACCTACACTAGTTGTTTTATATTTTGTTATTATTATATTTTCGTTAATATAAATAAATAATTTTTGAAAACAAAACAAACAACTTGTAATGCCTTAGAAATACCTCTAAAGGCAGCTGGTCCCACAAAGCGGTGGCATGGCAAGTTGAGGACAATTTAATAACCGCTTGACGTAATGATTATCAATAAGAATATCTCTTAAATAGATGAATAATAATAATATATATACTGATAATTATAAACTGTTACTAAGAACCATCTTTTTTCGTCGGGGCTTAAAAAACTAACTCATATCTATAAAAAAATGTCATTATTAGTTTGTAATTTTACAGTCGTTTCCAAAACTGTTTATTTCTTGTTATTGTTCCAAGTCAGTTTCGAACAGGTGCATACAAAAGTTAGATAAAACTTTAGTAGCGCGATTTTGACATCAAGTTTAGCCACATCATTTCAAATTCAAACTATACATTTTTCTAATACAATATTAACCACTAAAACGCGGTTACATATATTCGTATTCGCTTAAATAACTCTTCAAGTTTTTAATAAATTATCCTTGAATATATATACATATGCCAAGTTGAAGTTTTTATTGAACATATAAAAGTGGAATATCTTGCTATATATTAATCGTTTTGTCCATTATTTTTTACCCGCGACACAAAGAGGGGGGTGTTATAAGTCTAACGTCTGTGTGTGCCATCGCAACTCCTCAACAAACAGACTGTTTAGGATGCGGTTTTTTGTTGGAAAGCTGAAGCGATTCAAGTGGTTCTTATTTACAATATATGAAGATCAGTTCGTTCATTTATGTGATATTAATATTTGTTACCAGCTGATCCCACGAACTTTATATCGCTTCTGAGTTTAAAGTTTCATCTAAAACAACTTTAAATTTTTCCTCAGTTCACGCCCATTTTGATTATCATATAACAAAAGTTCTACGTCACATAATATGTCTGACGTATAGCTTTTAACTTCGCGCTAGACTTGGCGGGGGCACTACTGTGCCTCCCGAAATAAGCATGCTAGATATGTTTATGCAATTGACAACTAATTTCTCGATTTAAGTTTTCTTAAATCGATTTAATTTCGACAAAGTTCCCTCAACTCCACGAATCCGGAGCTCTCGAAACTTGAAATTCAGATGGATTGAGTTTATCAAGATTCTTATCGTCTTTAAAATATTAATGCTAACCTTAAATTTATAGTAAACAAAATTTATTTGAAAAAACTAAAAGACATTAAAATTTATTATATGTAGAAAGCTCTTTGAATTAGGTTTACGGTTCCGACTTCAAAGTGTAGTAAAATGTATTTACAAATACAGATATAATAATTCTACAAGCCATGTATTTGGAAGTAGGTGTCGTAGGGTTAAAAATTTTTTGTTTTTTTTTACTATAAAATAATTATGATCTAGAAATCGCGAAATAATAATTCTATGCACATATTTATCTTTTATTTATAACTTTAAATGTATTTTGCAAGTTTTTCTAATTTCTATCTTCATAATTGCGTAACAAATATACCTACGGTAAACCACACACCCAAACTTTGAACATGTTTTGTAGTCGTTTGAAAAAATAATAAATATTTATATGCCATAGTGGTTACTATATCATATAAATATTTATTTTATTACTTTATTATTATGTATGAAATGAAGAAGAACAAAGAAAAGCATAGAGATCGCATTAAAGTGGATTAATTAAATAAGTATTTAATATGAACTCAAAATGAATAAATGCTTGTCGCAAGTTTTAATTAAAGAAAAGTGAAATTGAACCCATGACGACATTATGATACAAATAAGAATTTTCATAGTTTTATATTTAATTAGATTTCTTTTGAGTGCTATTTGTCTGCTTGCTGCTAAGTTCTTTTATCTCTTCTTTTGTATCTGACTGTTTGTGCCAAAATAAAGTTATATAATTGAATAAGATAAGCCGTTTTTCATTAATTTAAGCATATTAAAATTTATTTATTAGTAAGTACAAATAAGAGTAAAGAAAATTTCTTTAGTAAGTTTATTAAAGAATATCTCATGAATGGATGAACATTTTTATATTATACTAGCGACCCGCTCCGGCTTTGCACGGGTATAAAACATATATTTAAACCTTCCTTTTTAACCATTCTACCTATTAAAAAAACTGTATCAAAATCCGTTGCGTAGTTTTAAAGATTTAAGCATACAAAGGATATAGGGGAAGAAAAAGCGACTTTGTTTTATACTATGTAGTGATAGAAACTAAAGACACCGCAAAATCTGTCAATTCCTTAATAAAAGAGTTATGATGTCATAGACAGACACACAGACACGTAATTTTAACGCTCCTCTTTATTTGACGGTAGTTAAAAACGAACAAAGGCTTGTCACGAGTTTTAATTAATGATTAAAATGAGTGGAAGCGTAATAATGTCGAGTACACAGTGACCGCATATTAACCGCCAAACTGCGGAGCAGGTTTTCAGTTCGACACGTATTTGGTTTGATTACGAGGCATAACTTTACCTGGTTAATTTAATTACTGACACGAATGAATAAATTTTAATAGATACATTGCATATGTGAATTAAAATAATATATATTAATTTCAATTTGATGTATTGGATCAAATAATATGAATATTTATTGTCACAGATATCGAGTTATAGAGTGCATGATTTTATTTACTTCGTCCGCATTGGCATACAAAATATGTTACTCAGCAAAATTCTAGATGCCTATCAGTAAAATAATTTATAAAGGTAGGTTTATTTATCAAACAAAAATACAATCAATGCCAAGTAAACTAACCAGTAAATAAGTGCGCTGACCAGTCTTTTGTGATTCAAATTGATCAAGCCGAAGCTTTTGTTCCCTCAGGACAGAAGTCAGAGTTCGAGTGACCAATCAGGAAGGCATGTCTGGGTCAGTCGGGATACCGTGAAAATCAAATATCAAATAATGTAAACGTTTCCGTCATTTGGTAGACTTTATACAGGCCATGTCATAAAGTGTTCAATTTATCGGTACATTTTCGTTCGCTTAATTACCTAAGATCGCTACTTAGCCCGTTAATAGCATTTTTTAATAAGGTTAATAGTAGATCAATATTATATAATCATTTTTTATGTTCCTATATTCAGAGAAAATTTTTTTACATCAAAAAATCCGCAAAGATTTATTTTTGTAACTTCCTGACTAGATTTAAAATAAAAAGAAACCCTTGAAATGTTATAGACAGGTATTTTTCCCGGGAATCTCTCAATTAGTGAGTGAGATATATACAGACAGATAGATAAGCCATACGCTGATTATATAGAGAAAAATCCGTTCGTTAGTCTCGGCAAAAATCAAAAACCATTTGACCAGTTGAATATTTACTTTTTTGCTTGTTGCTACTCGAATGGCTTAGAATTCATTTTAAAACAGCATTTCTGCATAGATTAATAACCAGTGTATTCGTATAAGAACCTTTGGAGGATTTGAAAGGATTTGATGTTTAAATTGGCAATTACTCAAAGGGTCATAGCTGCAATTGCTAGGTGCAGAGAATAAAATTCTCTGAAAGGCTTTTGGTTAGTCTGCATCCCGTAAGCATTCACATAAGATTACTAATGGGCAGACTAATATTTATTCCTATTTCATAAATTGATAAGTCAAGGACTCTTCGTTTAAAGAACACTTGACTTACGACAACGAGAACTTATATCGGGTTTTGTGCGTCTATATTCTATACAAGCTGCTCACTCCAGCTTTGCAGGAGTAGGGTATGTAATAATGGTCCTGTTTTTATAATATTATGTGGACTAATCGACACAAAAAGAGTTTTTTAATTCGAACCAGTAACTGAGATTAGCGCTTTCATTAGTGTAGGTTGTTATTATTATTAAGCCAGTCTAGTGCTCCCGGGGCTATCTCGCTCAATCCCCTGATACCCACCGCAAATCTAGTAGCAGGGCATTCGTCCACTACGTTACTGATTGTCTGCAGTGGGGCCCCGCAGTGGCAGCCCGGCGAGTCCCTGATGCCCCGTTTCTGCAGGTGGTAATTGCAGCGGCCCACCTCGGTCCATGAGTTTAACCCACACGCTTCGAGGGGCCTCCATGCCTGTCTGCGGCTTAGAGGGGTCCTCCACCAAACTAGTGGTATTCTTGCCATTCACGCCTCCACTCCTCTCCTATGTTTGGCCGGTTCTGAGCGTTGGAGTCTGCCCAGATTGGTTTACGCGAAACAAAACGGTCAGGAGGGAGGTCATCCAGGGTCCTTCGGATAGGCATTCGGTAGGCTCTTCGCCGAAAGCCTTGGCCCATTCGGATGCTGCAGCTTGGGTTCGGCGCAGGTGTGGGGGCGCGATGTTGGACAACACTGGCAGCCATGGCGCGTTGTTGGTATATTTTCGTACTTCTCTGTTACATTCAGACATTAAATGCAAAATGCTTTACAACCCTTTCTTGTTTGTTTTAATTATATACTAGTATGTTTATTTAATTAGCGTAACATTTTTAATAATTTTACTTTAGCTGTGAAATATTCTGATACATGTTTACTTATTTCTTGTATTTCTTCATATGTATTTTATACTTGTGATATCTGCTTTGTTTCTTGAGTAAATAAAGTCTGAACTAAAACTTAAGAAACTTTCCTTTGGTTATTAGGTCAAGGATCTAGCTTAGACTATATCCTAATTCCAAGCAGTGAAAGAATTTATAAAATTTGTTGAGTTGTTTGTTTGTTGCCTTTGATGCAATAAACAAACGAAATCTGTGTTGATTGTATTTAAGAAGCCCTCGCATTGAATTATGGGAATAAATTTGCAGAAATGAGTCGGTTGATCCCAAGATTATCTCCACAGTAAAATAATTTACCCATTTGTGTGAAATTGAAGTGCGGTTTAATGTAGGTAATAACGTGATATTTTTCAAAGTGATTATTTAAATACTAAAAGTAATGTTACACAAAATATGCTGGATACATTGTTTAAATTATTATTATTTTGTTTTGTTTATAATTAATTGTAATAATTTGTAAAGCTGGCTCATAATTCGGCCAATACGTTACTATAGCAATAGGTACAATGTGGTAATGTAGCCAGTATTTTGAGTATGCACTAACGGCTTTGATGAGCCTTTTGTATTTTTGTAAATATAATTAAGAGCATTACTGTAAATATTTAATAATGCAAATAAATACTATTAGAAACGTACATAGCCAGTTTTTTATCGTCAAGGAAGAGTCAAGAGAAAAGCGACTAAAAGTGAAAGAAAAAACCATAATATTCAAATAAAAAAAAATATATGTAAAAAACCAGAAGTTATTTGATTACATACTCTTAATAAATAATAAATAAATAATAATAATCAATCTCATTCCCGTCGCCTATTTTTGATTTAAGTACATTTGCATCGTTACATAATATTTCTGCACGTAGAGATTGGTAGATAGTTGTCTACGACGTAGCATAGCCGGTCTTTTTACAGATTAATTTGTAATCTGCTACGGCTGTACTTACGATTATATTATGAGCTACTAGCTGATATCCGTGACTATGTTTGCATTGAATTTGTTAACAAAATATATCAATATTATGGAATACAAAAGGCATTTCTGAAAAGGAATGGAGGGATTCCGCAGTAAGAAATCCAATCAAAAGTACAAACATCAAGTTTTAATAACTGTAATAATTTCAGCTTCAACTTCAATTAAAGAGATTCCCTTTTTTATTGTCATCGTTGGTGTAGTATAAAGCACAAGTTACCAGTTCAAGTGTCAGGTTAACCTGTACATAGGACTACCAAAACTACTTGTCGCAGGTTTTTGATCAGAAGTCTTTAAATTTATACAACAAATGGGACCATATCACTACTTACAGAATGGCAATAAGTTATCGAACCAAAAGGCGCATATATAATGTGAATAAATGAAAATAAACTTAAAGTCTTGACTTTTTATATAAAATAGGAGGAAAAGATTTCCCCCACCCAATATTTAAGTTGTATAATAGTCGCGTTAGTATACAACGCGATAATATAGCCAATATTTTGGGTACGCACCTCAACCTTTGATGAGCCTTTTGTATTTTTGTAAATATATTTAACTACATTATTGTAAATCACTACATAGTATAAAACAAAGTCGCTTTTTCTTTTCCTATATCCCTTTGTATGCTTAAATCTTTAAAACTACGCAACGGATTTTGATGCGGTTTTTATAATAGATAGAATGATTAAAGAGGAAGGTTTTTATATATGTTTTATACCCGTGCAAAGCCTGGGCGGGTCGCTAGTAAATAATAAAGCTAAATAACAATATGCACTAACTAAAATCTCCCCGTGATAACAGTCGTGTGCTATATAATATTGCATTGTTACCACAAACTCATTATACAACGAGCCGTTTAACAAGCGAATAAATCAATACGTTATTTGCGATTCGTTCGAAAACTAAGTTCAGTTTTTCTAAACAAGGAGTATAAAGATAAGATTGCTCATGTGTTATTTGTTTTATCTGTCTCTCAATCGATGGTCAATTAATTGATAGCGATAGGTTTCCCTTTTTTATATTAATTAAATATTTCAAAATTAACTGTTACAATTAGTGTACATGGAAACCATGTAGTGATCTGAAATATAACAGAATATATCTGTCTTTAAATTTTATATCTCTGGAATCGCAAAACCCTGACACAAAAGAAAAGTCTCTATTGCATTATAGCTCTGAAACAAATGTACCAATTACGATGCGCTTTTTTTGTTTATAATCTTTTTTATATTTATTCTTATTTGTATAAAACATGTCGGAGTTTTTTAAGGTCTTCACTTTTTCTTATACCGTCCAAAAACTTTTTACCTTTGTTAGCACGTGGTATATTTATAACATAGCACATTATATAATCGTATGTAGCAGTCGTAACAGATTGCAAATTAATAATCTGTTACAAGATCGGCTATGCTACGGCGTAGGCTAATCTCTGCGTGGCGAATTCAAATTGTTTCAAAAAATCATGAACATTTGCACAAACTAAAATAGCCCATGATGCTTTAAGCATTTTATATAAGTTTAAACTTCCCGTGGTATAGTTTCCATTCATATATTAACAATATGTTCCATATAAAATGTCGCGGGAAACAGCTAGTAAAAATGTAAATCTCGTAATTTTAGGAAAGCTATCGCCGCGATAATTCATTCTTGTCGTAGTAATCGTATTTTTTAAGTCGAATATTTATCATTCTGTCCATGGAAGTAACAAGTTTATCATAGCAATTAAAAATCAACTCTATTTCACTTCACATAAGGTTAAATCCCCCTTGGCGATATGTCAAGGAAAGTGAACAAACTTTTGCGAATTGCTTCGGTTCGGTAACTATACTTACCTAACCTTAAATTTGGTTTAGCTTCTATATTTTGAACATAAATTGTTATTTTCAATAACTCAACGCTATAACGTGGAGATTTTTAATTATAATTTGTAATTTTTGTTGATATATATATTTCCTCCTCCATAAAATACAACCCTCCTTGGTGAGTTAATTTAATATTGTAACCCGCGGCTTCAGCCTTAGTAGTCGCAAATAATCTTATAATTTTTGTATATGTTGTATTTATTAATTTATCATACACAGAATTTATCATAAACAATATTTTAATATCGTATCATATTAAAATTGTATGTATTGCTACTAAAATATGTAACTGTTATCAACAGCCTTGGCTATATAGGATATGTAGGAGGATAGGATATATTATATTATTACTAGCAACCCGCCTCGGCTTTGCACGGGTATAAAACATATATAAAAACCTTCCTCTTCAATCACTCTATCTATTAAAAAAAACCGCATCAAAATCCGTTGCGTAGTTTTAAAAATTTAAGCATACAAAGGGACATAGAGGCAGAAAAAGCGACTTTGATTTATACTTTATTGTGATTTACATTATTAAAATGAACATAATTGAAGCACAGTTTTCAATACAGTTAAATTCATATTGTTTTGTACAGAACCGGAATTAAGGTAATCCTTGGGTGGCTACCCAAGGCGCCACTGCTTTTCTGAACATACTCATAATCTCTATTCCGAGTACTCCGTTAAATGAGTTGAACAAAAAATACTTTTATTAGGATTTATTTATTTATGGCTTTGAATTGTAGTAGGGGGCAAAATTTGAGTTGGGTATTAATAATTACGATCCTTGCCTACATATCATATTAAGACATATAATCCCTACAAGCCAATACTAAGATATTGGCTTGTAGGGATTATAGGCTGGGGATTATAGCTGCAAATATAAGTAGCGTGCAGCTACTGAGCTACAGTTAACAATAGTTATTAATAGAAATGGTTCGGTACTGAATTTCATATGAGTCCAAGTACCTATTCTATGAGCCTCCCGTGAAGGCAGTAAGGATTTTATGTGAAGCTTTTAGCCAAAAGGCAATTAGAAGGTTAAGAGAGTGATCAACTTTCAGGGACCTAGTTTCAAATTAATGTATTCATAGTGAATTAGCTTAGACTTTGACGGCTTGATTTTGAATCAACTTAAATAAAGAAGGTTATACGCGATTATGAAGCCAATTTGGAAGATCATCTTTTGTTTGATAGATAACAAATAGAAATGTGATATTGTTTACAAAATAATCTCAAATTACAGTTGTTGTGTTTAGCGCGTAGTTGTTAGTGAAAGTTTTTAGTAATTGACGATGCTACACCTTTATCGGAATTTTAATGGGGCATTCAAGATGGGAGGGATCTTAACAATTCGATTAAATAAAGAACTGAATTCTAATTGAAAATTCTAGCTCGATGCAAATTCCGATGGAGATTAGAGAATACCACGAATGCAGTTCAACGAGGTTTTATTGATTTTCGATAACTCATGTTTTCTTTTCGTTAGTCTAATTACGAACGTTAGCATTTAGGTACGGAATTAGCGTCCAGGCGTATACGTCACAGCATGTGCTGATAGAGTGCGAAAGCGTGGCAGATCAAGGAGAACGTTTTCTCCAATCCACATCATCGCTTCCTGAAACCTACAGCAACTCAAAGAGGCTGCTAGCCTTTTACGATAGCCTCAGAAGGATGGAGTAATGAAAAATGAAAATGACAGGCACAATGGCCCAATCTAGATCTAAGTCCGTAAAGCCCGGTAAACTTAAATCTAGCGTCCAGGCACAGCGTTAGCGCTTAAATACCTTTATTTAGATAAAATCATTTACATAATAGAACATTTTTCTTGTCTCCAAAAGCTCACATACAAGAAAACTACTGATACATAATCCCTTGTATACGTCAATCATAAATTCTAAAACAGTATGTTCACCAGCGCAAACAAATATGCGAAGAACATTCAAGAACAGCCGGGTTATTTTCTTTTCTGATTATGTTTAATAGTCGTGTTAACGTGTAGGTGAAATGTAAAATACTTGCTGACGTTTATTATAAAGTTAATGAGATTATTAAAAGCAGGAGCAGATTATCCTTAGGGCATAGTACGTGCCTAGAAATGCGAGGTGTGCAGGAGGCGCGCGAAAGTTTCAGTGTTCGAATTAGTTTGTTCTTTCTAGAGCGCAGATGCCTTAGGTGTTCTCAACACTTAATCAGTGTTTGCGCGTTACTAATTTTATTGTTTTTAGTTTTTGAGAAAACGTTACTAAGTAAATTTTCATCACTGATTCAATTATTGACTTCACCCATTCCAATACACGTAAAGGCATTACGTAATATTTTAGGCATGATTAACTTTTACAGATATAATATTCCCCACGCAAATGATAAAAAATATAATAAAAGAGACATCAATTCAATGGAATAAGGAAGCGTATCACGTTTCTGAATGTTGTAAACAAGGCATACGAAAGATCGCAACATTAGCATTTAATGAGGTTATCGCACCACTCGCTAAAATGACAGATGCTAATTTAAAATGTGTTGAAGCGGTGCTACAACAATAAAAAAGGATAACAGATAATTTCAACAAAAAAAAAAAAAACCAACTTCAATTTGCAACTCCAATACTACTGAACAGATTTTGATAACATTTAAATAGAACCACACGGGAAGCACCAGATTTAAAAGAAAGAAATAATCATTAAAATCGGTTAACCCGGTCGAGTTATGGGGTAACAAACATTAAAAAATACAGTTGAATTGAGAACCTGCTTTTTGAAGTAGGTTAAAAATATAAACCTATTGCATTTTTTTCAAAATTATTCAGTGAAACCCAGACCAAATATTCTACCTACAATAGAGAATTATTAGGATTTTATATGGTAGTGTTCATGCTTTCGACAAGCAGCCATCATTAGATGATATCCCTAGAAGATAAGATACCAAGCGGGCAAGACAATATTGTTGCCGTCGCCTTATGTCGAGTTATCGAAACGATAACTTTACCTCCCATAATTGATTGGCATGAAGTTAAGAAATGCCAAGGAAATGACAATGAGTTAAAATTGTTAAGATAAAATAAATTGTTACTAATATCATTAGTGAAGTTTTGAGATAAAAACGTCAAGAGAGCGGCCATAAAATTTAGAATAAAATTTGACAGTTTCTATAATTTGAGTCATCCAGGGAATAATACAACTAAGAACAAAGAGATTAATAAGATGAGTGAATCGTGTTTGCAGTGTCAGCGATGAAAAGTACATTGTCACATAGAAAACACCACTTGGAAAATTTATGCCAGCCGTAAGATTTTCTCACATACAGTTTTTCTCACAAGTTGGTCTTCGCAAAGTAAGGATATATTATAACCATGATCGTGACCGTTGTATAACATGGCTTGAAGCTTTTCCGATAGAAGATATTATTGCTGAAACTCCCGATTTGGATGCCCCAAATACATCACAATTGATCAAGGATTTGAATTGGAAATATTTAACAAAATTTATAGGTAAAATTATGACACATGAAAAAAAAACACTTTTATTGGAAAGATTATAGAATCATAAGTCATCGAAAGATATCCAAAGCAGATTATATCACGTTCAGATAGAATATCACGTCCTACCCTTACATTCAAATTATAAGTTGTTTTCTTTAAGGAGAGATAACTATGGCTTCACAGAAAAGTGACCAATAGTCCGTCAGATTGACATGTAAATTTATTTTTATTGATATGTATATTTAGATTTTAATTTTTTAATAAATTAGTTTCGGGCCGACAGGACCTTAATAAGTTAATAATAAACCCTATAATCTAACTCATCTGTTATTATGACACTGCAACCAACTAGCTTAGCTGAGCTATGTATCTTCCAATAATAATAATATGAATAAGAATATTTCAATCACCTTATTTATTTATCTTATCAGATCATATATATAATTTATAAGATGGGTTAGTAACATTTCACCCTTAGAATAGCTTTAATGATTAAAACCCAAATGACCGTTTCGGTTGATGGCGTAAATATATACTAGATACAATTGACTTCACAAAATGATATCTACTTAAACCATGATCCCCTGTCTGGTTTTGTAATTATGTTTGTAATCAAGTGTGTTCTATAATAACGTTTTTATTCCCTTGTGTATAAAAGTTGCGTGAGATAATAAGTATTTACACACCATGAACATATTGGTCATTAACGCGTCACGGACCAATATAAGTGTAGCGTGAAGTTACGTTACATTACAACATCAACCATGGTATCGCTTTTTATATTATATTTATTTAACTAGCAACCCGCCCCTGGTTCTCACGGGTATAAAACATATATATAAACCTTATTCTTCAATGACTTTATCTATTAAAAAAATAGATAATTGATAACTCAAAATCCGTAGGGTAGTTTTAAAGATTTAACCATACATAGGAATATAGGGACAGAGAAAGCGACTTTGTTTTATACTATATAGTGATAAGTGTTGTAATATTTCGAACAGTGTAGAAAAATACTTGGCTAAACTTGTATTAGAGATTGATTATCATTGATCTAAGTTTAGGGCAGAATTAATATTTAAAAGTAGAAAACAATTTTCTTCTCATTGAAACCTTTTTGGAGCTTAATATTTTTTGTTCGATTTCCACAAAGAATTTTTGTTCGTTTATTTTCGTACTTGCGCATAAATAACTACGTGATTTGAATATAACAAGACCCAAGTACAAGTAAACTTTATAGTTCAAGGAAAGTTCCTTGTATGCGGGTCGCGAAAATATTTTCTATCCAAAGTAGTATTTCTTAAATCGACTGTTTGTCTTTTTAATCTCGGACGTAAAAAGAGGAGTATTGTAAGTTAGTCATGTCTTTGTGTTTATGTATCTGCCTTGTGCTTACTTTAAACGAGTTTACCGATTTCCATGGTGTTTTTGAAAGCTGATGTATTCTAGATGAATATTAACTACAATACAATAATTAAGCTCCGTTATCTATTTAACCAACCAGCTATTAGCTGTGTATAATTAAAGTCTTGTTAATAAGTAACTGAAGTTGTCTAGAACACATGAGTTCCAGATACCTCAATTATACAATACTGCTATTTTTATTGAAAGTAACATATCTTGAAAGGGGATTTTAAAATTATCATCAATTTTACTTGTGTTCACGCGATTATTATGCCAGTTATAAATAGATTATGATGAATCTTTTTCTTTTCTTGGATATATACCTCATTTTAGAATTTTCAGCAACACACGATTTACAAATATATTTATTTTAAAATTTACATAGTTATTTTCGTATGTTAAAATGATTTTATATTCATTTTAATATTTTTGTAGAATCTGCTATTTTAAAAATATTCATATATTTTATTAAACAACTCCATATATTCGAAACTACATTCGACACACAATACGACACAATAATGACAACAAAGAAATAGATTATAAAATTAATTTCGTTTAACATTATAAAATAAAAAAATTAGTTAATACATATTATTAACAAAAAAGTACCATTTAAATAGGGGTGCTAGGACCAGCAAATATAAAACTAAAAATTATTAAAACAACACCACCGGTTCCTGAAAACATCGAAATACGCATCTTGTCGAAGTTAAGGATAAAGTGAATAAATAAACAATTATTTTAATTAATATTTATCTTAATATATTTAAGTGGACATTAAATCCATATAAAGTTAAATTTTACACACAATTTTTTAAGTATGCAGCAGTGAAACATATTTTTTCATGTAATTAAAGAAAGTTTCTTGTTAACTTTAGACCTGAAAAGCTTGTCATTATCGTAACATTATATTTATATTGCTTAGCCTCTTTGAAAAATAGTTACTGAATAACACTTTGGTGATCATTTTTGTAATTTTTTCATGTGGTTTGCTTCAATAATACTGCATTTATATCGTATTGCGTCTCATGTTTTACCTGCCTATAATTTATGAAAGGGGAAGTTATAATGGCAATGGTACCCGGATCATAGAAAGAGATCATCGCATATGGACAAGTTGTGTGTCTCGTAGTACGCTCGCCGCCTAAAATTCTCTAATTTTTATCCATGGAATTAACTTGGCGGGAATACTGACAATTGCTTGCGAAGAGTTATTCACGATCGTAATTCAGCAAGCTATGGGTGTCTGCGAAAGTTAATATCTGGACAGACGAAGTAACACTAGGAGCATCGAATTGTAGTGCCCCTGATTTTAAGAGTTATGATACATACCAGGGATGGCGAACAAATGGCACGCGTGCCGTTAGTGGCATGCGACACAATATTTTGGGCACGTCACTAATATCAATTACAAAGTTCATTATGTATTACGGTTAGAAACCCTTGACAGATGACTCCAGTTCAGCATGCATTCTGCAAAAAGTAACATCTTAAAATTGTAACATAAGTTATTTGTCATCTAGTCTGCAACAACAGAAGTACTCTAATTTTTCTTTAATTTAAATTACACAAACAATTTAAACATTACAAAATGTTCCTATTTTTTGTAGTAAATAAAGAATTTGATATTATTCATGTATTATTATTTGCCCAATAATCACAGGGACAAAATTATTTGATGGCACGTCTATGACCTGATTAAATTTTTCCTTATAAAAATGGCACATAGATACGTAAATGTTCGCCATCCCTGATATATACAGTTTGTGTACGTTGCATATAATATTGTGATAAATTACAGCTGAATATGATAGAAATGGTAATCTAGTAACAAATAATATTGAAATGGTTTACTGGCGAGTAAATCTAATAATACCGATTCTTCCCCTTTATGTGTGTTAAGCCTCAATATTGTAGGAAAATTGAGGCGACATTTTCTGGATGCAATAAATAATATTTTCATTGAATGATTTCAATGTCCTGTATAAATTTCGTCTTATTGGAGAACCTTTCCAACCGGTTTCTTGTACGTAGCCAACAATTACGTATAGTTCCGGCATTTGACATTAATCGAGTTCCAGTGAAACTGGATAAAATTTCCGTACAAAATCCCCTATCCTCCTTTTTGAAGTTGCTAATTGTCCTGAAGTTGCTAGAGAATGAGAAGTTATAAAGTTCTGTGAGGAGGTGCTGTTTAAGGCCGACAAAGAAGTGCAGAAAAATGCAGCGGCATATTTTTAGCTCCTGCCACAATAGTTGATCCAATTTAATGGTGATTATAGGTAACTTAAACAAATGGTGAACGCTCAGAATCCCGTAGTAACCCGTAGTCTTTAAATGGAGTAGTAGCATCGCCTTTCATGGACACCCACAATGTCAGTTGTGCCGCAGGTGCGTTGTCGCTTTAGGTCCCCACATCGTACATGATGTATTATTTTCCTCAGACATACACTTAGTTCTAGTCATAGTTCTGTTCTAATATTTTATACACATTTTACTGAAGACATTGCATATTTTTGTAACTAGTAAATTTCATACCCTTTGTACTTCACGATAGCTTATTTATTTATTTTATTTGAATTGACTGGAAGAGATGGCTTGTGAACAATAAGGCTGCCTATTGCAATCCTAATTAATTTTTGTTTGCTGTATTGTTTTATTTCTTGTGCAACTGAATGTCAATAAATAAATAACTGACATTGGCTGCAGCTTAAGCTCGAAATGGATCTGAATAAAATTTGATACAGAGATAGATTATTGTAGTTATGCTATGGTTCCCGTGAAATAATGCCCACGCGAATAATGTCTCGGGTAAAAGTTAGTAGAACATATAACGTGATTTTAATGGCTGTTTCGTGTTAGTATACGTGAGGGAACACCATCAACTTAAGGTCAAACTGTTCGTTTTTTGCAGTTCTTTGTTTCCTTTAAAATTTTATTTTATATATAATTTTTTTAACCGCATCAAAAAGAAGTAGTTTCCAAATTCAACTGTATATATACGGTCGAATTTTTACTGCACAGTTGAATTGAGATAAAAATAATTGTTTTCAAAGAAAAAAAATGTATATACATAGATTTTTATGATTCTGCTTTTACTTCGGAGGTATTCCCGTGGAAAAAAATTCAATAAAAACTTAAAAAATCTCCTCATAAGTTCAAATGTTGATTTCAAACTATAAATGTTTATTGTTAATAATGGTTACAGTCCAATCAAAGGCGCAAAAAGTTTGTTTATTTTAATATTTACAATTTTTTTTTTAAGCACAATAAAAATATGTAATTAAACTTGTACCTAAAAAGTATATAAAAGGCTCATCAAAGCCGTTGAGGAGCTATTGTCAGCATTACGCGTTGGTCGAAAGATGAGCTATGATTCGGGCTATTTACGTGTTTTCTAACAGTGTATAAGGAATAAATAATAATATAATTTATACTTTAATATAATTTAAAGGTATTTAAATTTTTATTGGAACAATTTAAAAATATATCGTCGTAAAGGAAATAATGTAGATGGACTTGAAACCTTAGTATGAAGCTTCGCTTTGAAGCTTTGCTTTGAGGCTTTGCTTTGAGACTTTGCTTTGAAGCTTACTTCTTGAAAATTACTAACTCGATAAGAACAAACCTATCAAATAACTAAGTCAAATACTACGTCCATTGTCTATCCTAATGAGCATGCCGAGCTTATATGATATCAGTTACGTCAACTTATAATCCTTTGAATGTAAGAACTTTCAAATGAACGTTGAAACTGAATTTAACAAAAGAAATTTATCCTCTTAGCGAGTTGTAAAGAAGTTTTATCATAGTACATTGTAACATATCAAACAAAGGAAGAAATATTAAAGCCGGGTCAGAATTCACTTTACTTAGTCGATTGAAAGGCATGAAATTGCCGGGGATTTGGGTACCTAATCAACCAATTGCAGCGGATTAGCTGACGTCATGATTTATAATTAATACCTATATTGTGACTTCTTGGTACTTTTTCAATTAGTAATGCAAGTAATATTCAGGCTGCGTTCAATTAACTAAAATTATATCAATATAATCAAACATTAATTGAAATGCTAATATTCGTTCAAAGTAAGTAACCCAAACCTATGTTAAACGCAATTAACTGGTATTATTTTGTAAAACAAATTCGAAAATTCGATATTTCTATGTTTTTTTATGAGAAATATGAAATTACATTTTTTAAGATGTTTTTACAAACAGTCCTTACTGCATCAATTGTTGTTGGGTAAAATAGATGTTAAAAGAATCAATCAATTTAAAAAAGTATAATTATTTTTAAAACTCAGGAACTGCTACTATTTGCTCTGCTTAATTAAACCTCGCGTTCACTTTCACATTAATCTTCAAATAGGGCTGTCACAGTATTTTATCGCATTGTTTCTGATTATTTTTTTATATATTGCCCACAGCAGTTTTACGTTCAGTAGTTTTATACGTAAGAAAAGTAGACTTGGAACAAAGGTAAATGCGTCACTACTAATAGGTAATTAGCGAGCCCGTGTGCCTCTAAGAATAGGAAGGCGGGATGTAACTGCACCTCGGTTTAGGTTATTCTTACCCAGCGCTTGGAAAAGCAGAGAGCTACCCTGGAGTGGGTTGAGTCCCACATATCCGCGCATCCCCAAAGTGCGGGGAATGGGTAAACAGCATTTCCACCTTATATGACATGACATATTACACACAAAACATCGATAAAAATAAAAATCTAAGTTACAGAGAAAAAAAAATGAAATAAAATTATCAACCAGTAATACAAAAATAAACAGAATATGTAAGCCTATAAAATATTTATTTAAATACATGATTTAAAGTTAAAATTAAAAATGGGTTGAAATATATACTTTTTTAGATGTATTAAGCTACAGCCACTTTACAAAGATAACGATAAAATGAAGTAGTTTATTTTTCAAAATGGGTCGTTTCTGGAACTTTTTGTACCTATTCATCACATTTCTGGATCGCACCTCAAATACATTCTTTCTTTCATTGCTAGTGTTTATGCAGAAGGAATATTAAGAATAAGAAATTCCTCAAAAGTATTGCAAGTAGTTACTAATCTATTATTTAAATAAATTTGTTTTTAAATTTCGTCAAGTGTTATATATTTATAAAATTTATATTATTATAATACAGTCATAACCGTCTCAGTGGCTAAGTGGTTTCTGCTGCTGATGGAAATCCTAGGTGGGAATCCCGGGGAGCCAATTAATGTTTCGGTTAGGTAAGTATGGAAGGCTGATCACCTACTTGCCTGAAAAGAAAATGATCAGTGAAAAAGACGCAGAAATATGTCTGCCCATTGGGCACCAATCACAGTATTGAACAACATGTTACCATCAAATTGATTGTACCTCTTCCATACCTACATTCCAAATATTTACTTTTATATTTACTAAGCCTGTTTCATCAGAACTTTATGTGCCTAAGTCTCTTTTGTAAAATTTGTTTTTTGTTCAATTAAATATTTACAATAATGTACATAAATATATTTACAAATGTTGTATCGCTATACTAACGCGTTGGCCGTAACATAAGCCAGCATCCGGGTTTCCTGTGCTCTCTTTCAAATTTTCAAATTAAAAATTTGAAAATATTTTTCGTAATACTTGCTCGCTCTTTTAACTAAGTTTGCGTACAATTTTTTAAATAAACTTATTGATTACAATAATAATGATAAAATAAATTAAAAATTAATTATATTAAAAAAACTCAAGTTATCGTAAAACGATGCATACGGGTAACGTAGTGCAACTCTCGCCACTAGTAATGGATGAATTTTTTTTTAATTGACAAGTTTTAGCTTACAATACACCTTTTGTAGTTAGATAAAGTGTATTGTATATTAAATTTCAGCAATTTTGAAAAAGCAAACGAAATAATATATTTTCTTATGTAACCGAATCATAAAAAAAAAATTAAGACAATATAAAACCCACCATAAATATGTTATAGCTAAGATATAGCAAGATCATGTCAGCGTTTAAGCAACAAAATCGTATCATATTCGGTCCATTCGTTTAGGAGTTACGACGCCACAGACATATCAACATTCATTGCTCTTTTTGCATCGGTTGTGTAAAAAACTTAATTTTTAAAGAAATATTCATGTTTCTTTTATACGCACTGGCAACCCTGTAAAAAGATTTAAAATTCTGTTTTCTGCTACTGGAACTTGTAATTAAATGAGTGAAGATTCATTGTATTAACTTCAATCACCTTTTACACGTTTATAAATCTATAACTATAATAATGATTGTATAGCAAAGGTATTATTTTTGTAGTAGTCAGTAAACTTAACCAATATATAGAGATAAATAAAATTGGAGTGTCTGTTTGTAATATTTAAATAACCACTTTTTACTAAATGCTTAAGGATGTAGGTAGGAATACATACTGCGTACCATCACATACAATGTTTACCGTGTATATTAAATAGGTATATACGGTACATATACCAATATAACATTTTTTAATTTTTACCTGTCTGTCTATTTATTTCAGCTAATCTCTGACTGGCTGGACCGAGGCAGAACAAACAGACAGACATACAAAATTAAAAAATATATGTTATTTTGGTAAATGTATCCATATGCATTTAGTAAAAAGCTGTTATTTTTATATTACAGACAGACAATCCAGTTTTATTTATCTGTAGATGTCAAGGGTATATTTCAATCGTCTTAAATTCACTTGCAGTAGGAAGATATATAAAGTGCTTCAGAAGTTATGAGTTTGACGTACTGTGCGTCTTAATATAAATAAATATTTTAATGCCAAATCATAGAAAAATAATAGTAACTAAAGCGGCTTTCCTTTTTGTTTGAAATGCTATTGAGACGGATTTTAGCCACATATTTATAAAGTTCCGTTTATCCATATTATATGAGATACTAGTGGACTCCGCGAACTTAGTGTTGCTTCAGAGTTCCGAATAATAACGTGTCACCTAAAACTTCATTCCATAGAAAATATATGAGGATACGAATTTCTTATATCTGAGAATAAGTCGAAAACTATTTTTATACTAATAAGTGATAAGGGTAATTTTCACCCTTTTTGTTAGCGATATTAGTAATGTAATAATTTTCAACTCTCTAGAAATAATTTAATTAGTTTGCGGGTCAGCTAGTTTTTATGTAAAAATCAATTGCTGTTCGTTTGTCTTGCTAAAACTCGAGAACGGCTGGGCCGAACGGCGAGAAAATATGAAAAAATTGCGATCAATACCAAAATATTCACTAGAAATAATTTATATGGCAAAACAATGTTTTTAACAACCCGACTTTGTTTTACATAAATTATTTGTAATAAACATGTCGAAGAGTTTTTAAATTGTATTCAATTTAAATTATCCATATTTAGAATTATAATTATAAACGCCTTGATTCTTAGTTCCACGAGCAACAAATTGTAACCTACATTTACTCTTTAAGCAAACAACTGTGACTAATTAACTACTCGCTAAAAGAAAATTATTGCATTCAAATTACGTCATCTTTAAGTTGATTTTTTTTTTGAAAAGTAAAAGTCATTTTATAGCGACTTCAAAAGAAAAGGTTCTCAATTCAACTGAAGGTTTTAAACCAATATGAAGCCAATTATCATGAACTGATCTTAATTATTTTAAGAGGTGGATATATTTTATGGAATTACGAATTTTTGAAAGAATTTAACTAAATAAAATATTTTATTATCTAGACGTAAAGACCTATGTAAATTTTATCGAAATTGATTGGGCACTTTTTGAAAAATTATAATACTAATACGTGAAGCAAAAACTTTGTACCCATTTTTACGAAAATTGCGCGGATGGAGAAGTATGGAATTTCCCACACTTATAGGTTATATAGAGAAGGAGAATACTGATATTTTTTAATTATGCATAAAAAATATATTAAATCAATAAAATAAAGATTACGCACACTACTGCTTGCATGACACATAGCATACACACACATACCTGACTTACTCTTTGAATTGTGGTTGAATTTCGACCAATGGGCTACCACTAGTTACAAAGTGTTTATTGAAAGTATGTGTTTTAACCGAACTTCAATAAAAACCAAAGGTTGATAAATTCAAAGTATATGATTGTTTGTATGGCCGATTTCGGTGAATGAAGTGTCAAACGATTCGCATCCCATTTATGTTCAGTAAATATAATACTAAGAATAGAACCTTACTTTTTAACTTAGGTAACTTAGGACCGATTTTAAAAAAAAACCTAATAAAATTTGTATGCTTTTTAGATATTTTAGTATCATTAATCAACACTATTTATTAACGCTTACAGTGATTGATAGATATGATTAAGAATGTATGAGACCAAAAATGAGTTTGAATATAGAAAAAAATATACGAAAAACATTGAAAAAAACATTAATAAAATTACATAATCTTGATTTAATTAAAAAAGTAAGCTACCTAATTTCAATCACTGAAAGCATACTATACAATTCTAAAGAATATCTAATATAGGAGTTATCGCCAATTTAAATGGTCTTATAACGACCCGTTGAGGGTAAAATACAGCAACCTTTGAGAATCTAAGCACACCACTAGGAAATATTAAACTAGTATGATCCAAGGAAATGGATCTCATCAAGATGTAAGACAATCTTAACTGAAATATCCTTTTTTTTAGGGACGCAATGATTATTCTTGCCCTCTATCACCGTATCAATATTTGGTCTTTAGGTTTTACGAAAAACAAATTAAATTATATTTTTCTTACAATCGGGCATTTTGCCAATATCAGACGAAGAATGCAGAGAATCTTAGCATTTATGAGAAAACAAGTATATTTCTTATTAACTGCGTCTGTGACGACGGTCGCAAAGGTCCTGGGTTCGAACGAGGGGGGCAAATAAATTATACGGTTTGGTATGCACGGAACGCTGGTTACTTACTCGCATATGGAAGTGATCAGTGAAATAGATGCAGAAATATGTCTACCCATGCCCTAAAGAGTATTCCGGGATTTCACACATTGACACACACCTTCATAGGTATGGCTAATGATAAAGATACATATTGGGACTGAAGGAATCTTATTAAACTTTAGTATGGCTTTAAATAGTTTAAAGTGAAGTCCCGTGTCCTCTCTGTTTCACTGATCGATTTTTTCTTTAGGAGCAAATAGGTGATCAGCCTTCTATGTCCTGCCAGACTGAGTTTTTTTTTAACTCCACCGGGAATCGAACCCAGGAATTCGCAGTTGTAACGCTTACGCGCTTTAACTAAAAAAAACTTAGTAAGTTACTTCGTAACTACGGAAAATTATATTTACGCGCTTACCACTAGACTAAGGAGGGGTTCTTTAAACAGTTTTCTCGTATCTACTCATTATATTATAATTTATTTCCTAATCCTAGTCAGTTTAAAAAAAATCTATGTTGTTTTGTTATTGATTTTTTTGTGTTTTTCTTTCTTATTGTATAGTCTAAGAGAGCCGATTGTCCGTTAATAGGATAATTGTCTTAGTTTTTGTGTTTTTTTCTCTCACGTGCTTAATGTAGTCACTGCGGGTAATCTAAATATATGAATAAATCTTGTATTAATTAAATGTTTTATACAAATTATTTGATTTTATACACGATTGAAAGCATTCTTTCGTTTGTGAGTGTGTGACATTGTTAACAATAACGATTTAGAAAATAAATTAATGAATAATTCTAAAATTCATTTTATAATTCCTCTTGAGAGAGTTTAGTTGGGTTTCTCTTCAATTTAACGCGTATGAAATCGAGGCACACATTCATAAATATTTCATTTTTCAATGTTTTTTCAAGAGCTGTCTATTCAAAAGTTATGAAATAGGTCACGTTTCATTCACAAAAACCAATAGTTACCACCGCCAGCGTCGCTAGCAAACGCTAACATATGAAATATTTCAGAAGGACTCATAAATTATGGTTACAATTTATTTTACTTTACAAATTTATATTACCGCTGTCTATCCCAAATTAGAATAGCGAGCTATAGAACTTAATAACATCATAGTATATGATCCCACTATAGAGCTGTTTATTGGATGAAAAGTATTTTATATCCAGTTAAATATGTCAATAAATATATTGCAAATAGGTTGTCTAAAAAATTTTAGTCAACATTACGCTGCGACTAGGAGCGAAGCATCATTTAAGGGCTTCCGTTGCGTGCGCTGGTTCAAGGGGTGGTAAATGGTTCAAGTTACCCAAAAAATATGTATGAAAGAATTATAACTCTTTAAATGATCTAAAGAAATGTCTGCAAATGTGTCTATCTTTTAAGATTGACTCATTATAACCTTTTTTATGGTAATCAAATTTGCATAATTGGCATTATTGCCAATTATTTTCCAAAGAGATCAACATAACATTATTATAAATCCATATTCAAGTAAATTTGTTGCTAACAATAAATTAAGAGTTCTGTTGTTCTTAACATCACTTAATTTCAATTAACATCAAAACTAAAAATATCATTTACGCAGAAGAACTTAAAATATATTCTTTTAAAAACTTCTTAATCGCGATCATAATAACAGAAATTGACGCAGATGAAGTCGTGGGCAACAGCTAGTTACTAATAAACAAAGTTTCAAGCGAATATTATTTCTCATCTTTTATTTACGTGTCCTGGAAGGCCTGTTTTTCTCTAACATAAGTCTAAATGGAAAGTAGATATTCTCTAACAACGTGTAGGAACTCGATCATTTTGCGGAACTGCACTGGAAAATATTTCATCAAACGTGACGTTTTTCAAAGGTTTGCTATGGTAGCTACTGCAATGAAATGGATTTAATCCCAGCGTGGCCCCAGAAAAGCTGCTTCATTTCGTATGCAGCAGTATGCGTTTTTATGCATTGAAGTGATATTCGTAGGCAGCGATTTAATTTTTTCACAAATCCTCGGGGCGTCGTTATTTTATGCACACTAGTTGTTTTTTATTTGTTTGAAATAAATAAATAAATTTTGAAACAATTACACATTACAAATGTTATATTATATAAAACTAGCTTGTATAATAATATTACAAAGTCCCTCGGCCGTTCTTTATGTCTGTTCATAATTTCAAAATCTACTCAACGCATTATTTCCGGATGAGTCGAAATAATACCGCTACCGTGGTTCAGATCCCTGGAAATGGAAATGTTTCGGTAGGCTAAACTCACAAGACTAATTACTGATTGCATGTCTGTGAAAAAAATAAAATAAATAATGTTCAATGAAACAGATGCAGAATTCACTCCATTAAAGGTTACGAGCTTTGACAATTAATATAGATTAATAAAGAAATAATATTTAATTAGATTTACACACACACACACACACCCACACACACACACCCACACACATATATATATATAGCTCGATGAAGGTCGTTCTATAGTGGGATCTTGACTATCACGGTTAATAAACATGTTCATTTACCTTTTGAATATTTAAATCGAAAATTAAATGATGTCATTTATTATATACAAATATCACACACAAGCAAAAAATTTGAACGGATAAAGCGCGTATATTTTTATTACTAAATTAAACTATATATATTATTGTTATTAATTATCATATAATAATTTATAACAATAATATGATTTATAATTTAAAATATTTTGTTTTATATGCACATAAAACACATAAATATTAGTTTACTAGCTACGGTGCCTCGTATAGACACGCGTCACTGGTAACATCTCTTTTATGTCGAGGTAAATAAAAGGGCGATCACTTTGTTTGAAACTGATTACTAGATGCAGGGCACTTTGCCAGACCAACTCTATAAGGTAGCTTGTTTGTTATTAAAACATTACATTTTATCCGACTTCAAGAATAAAGAATTGTGTCTTTTTTACCAACTGACTTGGATTTCTTAAAGTTTCAAGTCAAATTTTGCATCATAATCACTACATAGTATAAAACAAAGTCGCTTTTTCTTTCCCTATATCCCTTTTTATGCTTAAATCTTTAAAACTACTCGACGGATTTTGATGCGGTTTTTTTAATAGATAGAGTGATTAAAGAAGAAGGTTTTTATAAATGTTTTATAGCCGTGCAAAGCCGGGGCGGGTCACTGATTATTTACCATTGTGAAAATTGAAGTAAAAAATTGACAATCCGAAATAAGACTTACGAATCTCATTTTAATGAATTATCAATTTTCGATTTATGAATGTACCTATCTAATCGTATTTATTTCGTTTACGTCAACTTTTAAGCAAAATAACCGCATTAAAATCGGTCTATTGTAAGACTGTCACAGACAGACATTTAGACCATAGACTGGTAAAATTTACCTTATTTTATTTATTTATTTGGCTATACCTCCACACTAATACATATTCGAAATTGACAAGAAATCACAACCAAAAATATTCAACACGCATCATCATTATGGCAAACTAATGGCAGACAAATATGTCAATATAGGAATAATAAATCAGCTGTGAGATTACTATTGGAGTTATCGATCGGTGTTTTGTCATCTGTGAATCCCATGGTGGCCAAGTAAGTTAGCGCATAATCACTAGAGGCGCTGTAAGATCTATATCACTACATAGTATAAAACAAAGTCGCTTTTTCTTCCCCTATATCCCTTTGTATGCTTAAATCTTTAAAACTACTCGACGGATTTTGATGCGGTTTTTTTAATAGATAGAGTAATTGAAGAGAAAGGTTTTTATATATGTTTTATACCCGTGCAAAGCCGGGGCGGGTCGCTAGTAAGTAAATAAAAATCACCGAAATGTATAACCTACCTACTATGTGTAACCTACACGCAAAACTTCCGAACGACAACACCAAATTAGATCATTATTTTTTTGTTGTATTTGCTATTATCTAAAAAAGGTTTTTATGAAATAAATAATTAAAAAAGTTGCGTGGAACATTAGAAAATTTAAGAAAACTTAACGACAATATCAACTTTTCTAACGTACTCTTATCATATATCATATCCGCCGCCCGATGCTCGGCGTTGTCAACTCGTTTAGCACCACCCAGAGCACACGCGCAGGCTAGTCGAAAGGTGATCCTGCGGACGCGAGTGACTCCACCCTCCAAGATTGATCCTACATAAAACATCTTTTAAAAGTAGGTTAAAATAACAATTAAAAGGATATAGGACAAGGTATAAAAAATCATTCGAATAACTTAATCAAAACGATACTAAAAATATCGCCGCACACTAATCGTTAGGCAATATTTGCGTTAATTTGCTAAAGTTTAATGTTTTAATGGTTCTATTTGGAACGCGGTCAAGGACGCTGTTAGCACGCAAAGGTTGATTTCAATCTCTTGTATATCCGTATTTATACGTAGGCCTTTAGACATCTAATTCGGCTGAAAATACTGAAATTACTTAGTTTTTATTCCCTCACATTTAATATAAGCCACAGCCCACGATAATGAAAAACCACTTAAAAAAATAAACCGATTTTGTGCGCTTAAAAATAATGAGCAAAATTAAAGATTTAGAAAACCCTGATATGTTTATTACAAAAAATAATATCTCATATATGTTTAATCTTAATACATATATAAATAAATCTCCATTTTAATTACGCGGAGGTTAATAACGGAATTATGAATGTAACTTTAGACTTGTAATATAATTATTAATTATAGTTTGTATATTATAAGTATTAAATTTTTTACAGGTAAGTGAGCTGTAAATAAATGCCTTTAAGACAATTTCTGAGACAATACAAGGTAAGAATTGTTTTAAATTATCGACACAATATCAGTAAAGGAGAAGTTCCTTTTGTGTATTATGTATATTTATTATTATATAATTCTCCATGGACTAGGAGAAGCTTACATAATGCATTAACACATAGGAGGAATAATGTCGATTCAAGTGTGGGAGTATACTTCGACCGACATCATCTTTGAACCCTTTAGACAAATGTTCTCTAGTCTTGCTAGAAAACTAATAATTTACTGTGATGGACACAGTGCCAAATATTTTCTCCATGTCAAGAAATACTCCAAAATACACAAATTGCTATCCTATATCCTAAGATTTCATTCTAGACCGATTTACGGTTGTGAAGTTTGATTAACGTTGTTTAGTATTACGCTGAGATCTCACGGAGCGGTTTTCACCCGCGTCCGCTGCGATGGGTAACAACTGTTTTATTTCACTCACGAGACCGCAGTTCTGTGCGATTACGCAGCCGCCCCGATTGCGATTTTCTTTCGCAAACTCGGTGGTTGGAAATCGCAAGAAAGGCGGGTCATTTAAAATAATTCTTAATATACGAGATCCTATATCATCCGCCAAGAAACGGCTCAGCGCGCGGACGAAAACAGCCAAGTCTGTGTACGACCACGAACCGCGCGATTCTTTAACGCAAACAATCGCGGACGCCGCGGATGCTCCGCGGGCGAAAAACGCGTCGTGCAATTTAAATTAATTATTTACATCTCTATATATCTGAATTCTACAACAATTCTGAGCCCGCAACTGCCGCGAACGCGGACGAAAACCGCTCCGTGAGTTCTTAGTAGTTTTGTAGCTTTAATTTTTATTAGTTATATAAATCACATATAAACTGTTATATAATTTACCTTGCTAATAACAAGTTAGTGGGTCATGGTCTTATTCACACGAGACACAGAAGTACTCGCTGTGTATTGCTTTACCTATTTCCTAAAATATAATCATAATATCTACCATAATATTAATATTTGAAGGAAAATTTTTGTGGGATACGGGTAGGTTGGGAGGATTGTATGAAAATTGTGTGGAGGAGTATAAAATTTTCCACACATATAGTTTATATAGAGAAGGAATGGAAAATGCTAATATTTTTTAAATGATCATGATACATACATTACAACATACATACAACTTGCTCTTGAATTTTGACCAATGGGCGACCGCTTTCATCAATCAATTCTTATCCATACTCGTACAGGTAACACATGTACGAAGGCTTATGTTATTTATTCTTATGAATCTATAAGTGAGGTAAATAATATATAACTTACGGGTAACATGCCTGCGCGTCTGATCGAGATGTTTTTTAAACTTCGTTTTCACTCTTTATTACTGTAGCTATAAATTCAATTTCCGATAGCGCCGTTTCGACAGAAAATTCAATCTAGTCGAAATTATAGTAGAAATATGCAACGAAGATTTTAAATAAACTTAAATTGGAACGTTTCTTATACATAACAGAAACATTAGGTTTCATCCGCGTTAATATCATAATAGGGTGAAGTTATAAACCTTATAGACTATCTTCATATATGGAGTATCAAAAGGGACAAATTTGCGACATAAATTCTAAATAATTATTTAATTCAAATAACCGCAATTGTGGGTAAGAAGTTCATACATTATCATACAGTATTTTTACATACAGTATTTCACCTTATAAACTTATCGTTTTGAGAATTTAATGTACTCAGCAAAACCCGTGGTACAAATCTTTTATCAAAATTAGTTCGTTTAAGATTACTACAGATTAAATACATAGCCCGTTGGCTTTCGACATAACTTGAATAAAATATATTTTATTTAGTAATATCCTTTGAAATTCTGCACGTTTCTGAGCAAATACAAGAATATATTTATAAGGAATTTTCAATCCTTTGAATGAGTCACTATGAAATTGGGTTATGGAATTAGTTTTACATCTTGGAGCTGAAAGAACGTTCTTTGATTCGTTTTGACGGTTTGCTGCTGTAATAGAATTGTAAGAATGTATAGAAAAGAGTAAGCGAATAAAAAATAAATTAATAGATTAGCAATTTTTTATGAGCGACATCGTAATTCCAAATTTAAAATTACATAAAAAAGGTTAATTCAAAAATGTGTCGACGCGTTTGGACAAAGGGGTTGGCGACATCCTCCCACTTTTTGGGTCGGAGTACTAAAACAATTCAAAAATATGGTAACGCAAAATATTACAAAAGAGTTTGCGACATTATCAAGATTTTACTATCGGAATTTTCGGAAATTCTGAAATTGAAAATTGAAAGATGTATTATGATATCTATCATTTATCAACTGAAATATTTGGTTTATTTAACACAGACAACTATAATAAACAACAAAGAAAACAACATAATTAGAGGATAGAATAAAAAAAAAATAACCAAAATAAAAAATATCACACAATATATCATCAGAAATAATAACTATGAAATATAATATAAGGAAAAGTTGCAAGCTATTGGAAGTCTAAAGATTGTAAGTTTTTGAAAACTGACATGGCGATTGGCATTGAGATTTACCTTTGCTACAATTTATGAAAATCATTTGATCCGCTTGTGAGATTTTTTATTATTATTATTTTATTCATGTACTCTGTGAAAAACGCTAAAATACAAAAACAAT
Organism: Aporia crataegi; assembly: GCA_912999735.1. Taxonomy (NCBI): domain Eukaryota; kingdom Metazoa; phylum Arthropoda; class Insecta; order Lepidoptera; family Pieridae; genus Aporia; species Aporia crataegi. The sequence continues at coordinate 999,088 of OU538732.1, read as the reverse complement.
CACAAAACTACACTATTGTGATGGTGGTATTGATTTATAGGCTACTTTGATATCGATTTAATAATAACAAGTGTAACAGTTTAATAGACTTCGCTATATAATTATTTTGCACTCCTTACTCATTATTTTTTGATGACCGCCTCCTTGGTCTAGTGGTAAGCGCGTAAGCGTTACAACCGAGAGGTCCTGGGTTCGATTCCCGGTGGAGATAATAAAATAAAAAAAACTCGGTCTGGCAGGACATAGAAGGCTGATCACCTACTTGCCCCTAAAAGAAAAAACCGATCCGTGAAACAGATGTGAAATGCATCTGCCCCATACCCCACTAGGGGACACGGGACTTCACTTACTTACTTACTCATTATTTTTGCTTTGGAACCTACATACAAAAATAAGGTTGTTACAAATTTGAAGTGTCTGTATATCTGTGGTATAGTAAGTTTTTTTAGATTTTGTTTGTTTGTATAGTAATAGACCTTAGCAATTTATCAAGATTAGTTTATAAATTTATGCTTATATATAATCATTATATTTTTTGGTACAGTTGCTCTTAATTCTCATACAAAAAAAAATATGTTATTCTATCGCAAGTTTTGGTAGTTTTTAGACAGTTAGAAACCTTTCAAGAATCTATTTTAGATAGACACTGTTAATGAATGTCTTTTCGAAAAATGAAGATGATTAAGATAATTCATAATTAAAATTTATGATTAATTAACTGATGTAAATTTTTATTTTTGTGAAACTTTAATCAGCATTATTTACTAAGATTAAGCTGGTTCCACAACGTGACTGGAAATGTCTTAGAAAATGCTCACTTGTAAAAATAAGTAATTGATTACTTACTAGCATTTGCCCCTGATTGCATTCGCGATTTGCCCTATGCACTTTTTCAAGTTCTAGTCTTTTATTAATTATACATTTATACCAATTCAATACATATATAAAGCCAAAAACAAAACATGATAATAATATAATCTATTACTTCACACCTAACGGCTAATACTCGCAAACATACTGTTCTATGTACCAAATTTCATTAAAATCGGTACTATTTTTAAACGTGAAAATGTACCAGACAGAGAGGTAGACGGAATTACTTTCACATTTATAATATTGGTAAGGATTAAGGAAGTAAGGATTAATATGGACTGTAACAACACACTTGTTCATAAAGTGACTCTTATCACAACACACTTTAGTATATAAAGGCGATTGTGACATTTTGATTACCATTACGCACGAGTACGATAATGCAGTAAAACCTTTTTGTTAAACCTCTTTGTCCTCAAAAAAGAGATTCGATACAAAATAAAATCACATTGCATTGTCGGGTTCAATTTCATGCAATTTCGTGTTTAAATAAACAATTTTAACTTGTACATGTTTCATAAAAAAGTCTTTCATTCAAATAAAATTTCATGATTTTTTTGTACCTATTATGTCAGCTCGTGTTTTGTTGTCGTTTTCAGATGCGCGCGTTAAATTCAATAAGTTAAACTGTTTTTCATTTATTTTTATACACAAGCGTGTTGTATTGATGATTACCAACTCTACATACTTATATCATAATGTATTATTATTTTATTTATATAGTAGGCGGTTTGTATATAATCCTTTTTGCTACATGCATTCTAAATTCTCGTACAAAATATTGTGTTAGCCCAGCTTAAACTTTGGCCAGACTCCAAGATACACAATTTATGATGAGTTTTCGAAAAAACGAGCAATTCAAATATCGCAAAATGACATTGTGCTACCGTCAGCAGACACAATATTTAACTTTAATATTAGCTACAATATAGTCTGTCACTTCTGAGATAAGCCTACAATACATTGTAGGATAACATTTGACTGTTCACATTAAAGAAATCGAACCCAGAGATGGAAGCTCTGGCTATACATTTTTAATACGAAACTGACACAAAGGTCTCGACATCCCTTAAAACTTCAAGCAGAATCTGTTCATGCATTCTGATATAACTTTTAGCCCTAATAATCATTACATTTCTACACCTTAATTATGTAAGAAGTGCCAAATCAAGGCTAATATAATGTTACACAGTGATATATTTTTATAATTCACCTGCCTTAATTTCATCGTTACGTAATGTTATATAATAGTCTATTCCTCAATAAAAATTTCAACCCGAATAAGTAGTTTATTTGTTGACACGTTCAACCAAACAAAGGAACAAACCTTTGAGCTATATAATAATATTATGTCTGAGTAAATTAAGTTGGGTATAAATTTCTTATTTATCGTAGATAAGGCTAGATTTGAGGTATATCGGAATTTACTTCTTAGGAGAAAACTCTTATCTATACAGATAAATAAAATTGATGTGTCTGTTTGTAATATGGAAAAAAACCGCTTTTTACTAAATGCATTTGGATGGATTATATTTTAGATTTAGATTTTAACATTTTTTTAAAAATTTGTCTGTCTGTCTGTCTGTCGATCTACCTGTCAGTGTGTTCATTCACTAATCTATTAAACGGCTGGACCAATTTTGTCTGTCTGTCATTGTCACTGTCACTGGTAAATAGCTGATGTATTAAGAATGAAACAACGGGGCACAACTAGTATTATTATAAAAATAATCAGTACATATATGAAAGGAGGACATCATTGCAAAATAGGGACGGACAGTAGTAAAGTTCTCATAAAACCCGGACTAGATAGATTACAAGATGGGACTTTATAACGATGAGCCTTAGGATAATGGAAGTCTTTGGAGAAAGCCTAGTATAAAATCCACTAGTGTAAAATAATTAGATAACCCTCACAATAATGTGTAGAAAAATTGTCGTTGTGAGGTGATAAAATCTAGATTTTGCACCGTAATACTAAAGGGATTTCGCCGGAATCCAGTTAGGCTCAACGCACTTGATGTGACTCGTTTATTTTTAAACTCACATTTAATTTATTTCAATTGTAAGCTTAAATTATAAAAAGAAAAGTGCATGATAGAGAAAATTAATTAAAGAAAGATTATTTTGACATGTGTAGATATAATTATATTGACTGCAGACGTATTAGAGATGTAGGTACTATAGAGAAAAAAGAGACTTGAAGTTATTGATTGTTAGACGATTATAGATAGATATTGAGGTTTTATTCCTGAGCATTGACGGAATAACTAGCAAACAAAATTAGAAATTGTCTAAATGGAACAGAAATAAGAACAATAATGGCAAAATAGGAATAAAAAGTAGCCGTTCGATTGAGAGAGATGTTTTGTTGTCACGTGGATCCACCTTTTATTTCCATCCACGTAACAAAGTTGAAAATGTATTGTAATCCAAAGTTTTAAAGTATGTTTGGAATGAATTCAAGAATACAATGAGAAATATACAAACTGATCATTACAACTTGTTGCTAAATCTTATGGTGAAAATACGAGTTTCAAGACTAGAAATATTTTTAAAGAATATTAAACTCTAATACGATGCAATAGAATTTAAATTCCAGTGTGCTATGAAAAGCTCTTCAAACTCGAGCGTTGTATCTTTGTAGTGGCCATTGTTTTACCAAACAGCGTTTGCTTAGCTTTACTTTTGTTTGGACACAGTCAAGTGTTAGTAACTTTAGATGGTTGCTGTAAAATTATTCTTTTTGTTTTTAACCACCGACGACAAAATAGGGGTGTTATAAGTTACGTATCTCTGTGTGTCTGTCTGTAGCATAGTAGCTCTAAAACGATAAGTTGCAACGACGTGGTGGATCTTAGATACAATTTATGATAATCGGTTGATCCATTTATGATATATTATTCGAATAAAAGAATTAATTATGAGACACATAAGTGATTGATAGGAAATATAATTTCCTTTAAATGTGTGATACTAGCGTTAATAAAATATGATGTAGGTAATATTATTCCGTCCACGATTTTGATATTCAAGTAACTAACGACGTGATGTCAATCAAGTTGAAAAGACAAACAACATTAATTTTGTTTCTAGCTCTCGTTAGTAGCATTGCATGGAAATTTTCTCTCAGGAACAGTTTCACAGAACGTTTTCAAAACGACGAAATGAAAGTTACGGTTCCATTTCACATTTTGTATTTGTATTTTCCTATCAAAGTTTTAATTAAAACCTAGGTGAATTTTCAAATGAATCCTAATTTTTAACAGCTTCACAATTTAAAAACAGCAAGACAAGATGATTACAAATAATAATATCTTATAAAACGATATACAAATCAGTTACTCTGTAGCTAAATCCACCTCAATCACGTTAGATTTCAAACAAAAACCACATTGAAATCGCTATATTCGTTTGGAATAATACACACAGATCCGCAAACACATAAACGTATTTTTAATACCCGTCTCTTTCATTGAGGTTAAATATCATCATCAGTATAAACCTCGCCGATCGATATTCTACTATCATCTACTATATTATAACTAAATATTAAGTCAATAATTGTGTCAAAGCGAAAGAAAGCAATCGAAGAGTATCACATGTTTAAATATTGGGTTTCGCAATACATCAACATTGAAATAGTATTCCTGAGTTTGAATGTTACGAATTATCAGGTTATTGCTTAACTAAACCGCAACGCTGGTATGTTTACAGTAGCCCAGAGGTTATCAGTTTAGTACGAAGATAGTATATATCTTATATATGTTACGTACGTTATCGCTCGATTCAAAGTTCATTATCACGGACGACGTACAAAATATGGTAACAATCTTGTTAGCACTCGATTGCAAGTTGGCTGTTCGCCATCTAGCCTCTGGGGTTAATTGTTTGGCAGTTTTTTAACTGCCGAGCTTGAAAACGCCTGTTGGATTTACTAACTGACCCTGCGGGCATAACAAATTTGAAAAGTCATGTACGTCAAACGTAAGGTTATTACAGACTATTTTTCATTATCACAAGACACGAAAGCAAGCCCGGATGCATCTAAAGTACTCTAAACATAGTTGATTTTAGTGGGTTTTAGTAGTTATTCTTCACCCGTCCCTCTGAGTAGCTGAGAGTTAACGTGGAATAGTAATAGTAAAAAATAAAAGTTTTCCATATAAGAGGCACTGCCATATTTTTCGTATAAATATTTAACGCATACACGATCTGAAATTACTGATTAAACATATGGTAGTGCCAATGTTCTCTCAAACACAATTTCAATCCAATACGAAACTAAATATTTTTTAACCTTCAATTCAACAGATATTAATAGACTTTATAAATATGTTTGAAATTCCATAAGTATAATATACTTTTTAACTAGCTAACTATGGCAGTGACATTAAAAAAATATTCAAATTTACACTTGCACCCTTGTATACGACTTTTCAATCAACACTATTAAAATAATAACTATTATGTAATTACTTATAACTTCTCATTTAAATTTAAATAAATATAAATTTTTATGTTGGTTGTATTTTAAAATTAATATGCATAGCAATGATCTTTGGGAGAATATTATTTGTCAATTGTTATTTGTTACGCTACATTGTACGCCACGGTTGATGTCGTGGTCAAACCTAATATGCAAGCTCGTATCATGTTTGTTGCAATAAATAATTAATATCGTTGCATTTCTGTGTATGGCGAAAATTTTGTGAAGCGGAATTGACAAATTGCTACGCTACACTGGATACAGAACAATAATGCTACGTTGTAGCGTTTCGTAGCTTTTATTGGTTTGCCGCTAATTATCAATATGATGACTGTTGGCTTTTTGATGAACTTTTTTCCTTTATTTGGAAGCAGATAAGCGAGGCCTTCGTCACGCGGCCAATAATTAAATATGTGTTATGCTATTAAATATAATATTAATATTAATTACTATAATATTTAATAATTATGACACATACTTAAGTACAGTGTGATAAGAGTCACTTTATGAGCAAGCGTATTAAAAATATATTTTCTTAATTTGTCTATGACTCTCTGACCTGGCACCTGAGGCAAAAACATCACGCTCATTTCTCGATATCCCCTTACGCTGCAAATTTATACGGAGATGACGTAATAATATGTCAGCACTCCAAACTTCTTCTGGTACGAAGATATATCAACATAAATAAAACTAGAATTGTATAGGGTAATATTATTTCATTTCATATTATTTTATTTTTGGACTTTTCACGACTAATTGTATACATTCACAATAACATGCTAAAAAATTCAACCTTATAAAATAAATAAAAACTTATATTACATTGAAGTTTATTTAAAACTGCAACGCGGTGTTACAACCCATATTGAATACTCAACCCCTACGGCTGTGATGAATCATTTGTTTATTTGCGAATACAGGTTTCATGTTATTAATTAAAGCACCCGAGGGCCTATACGAGCTGAGTTTGTTTGTTTAAAAGAACGCGCTGTTTTTCGGAATAACTGTTTCAAATTGAACAATTCTCTTTGTGTTCAATTGTTCATTTATTGAGGATGGTTATATGCTCGTATGTATTCGTAACATGACGCTACAACCAGTAAAAGATCATCAAAAATTAACGTGGATAAAATTGCGGGGTTTCACTACTAATATTATAAAAGCGAAAGTAACGCGGTCTAGTCTCTGTCTATTAGTTTTGCAGTCTGTCTGTCTGTCTGTCATGCGTTCACGACAAAATCATTAAACTGATTTAAATTTTATTTAGTACAAAGATAGACCAGAGTCATCTTTAGTATAAAAGGCATGTATTAATCTAGTCACTAGACTAATACATGCCTTTTATATCGAAAAAAGGCTTGCAGGATTTGAAATACGCGGACGGATTCGCCGACAAAAGCTATTACGTATATAATTTAAAACGTTTAACAAAGGAAGTAATGTAGGAAAAGTACAATCTTTCTATGAATACTAACTGATTATCTTGAAGCTTCCCACGTCGAGAAAGCTATAAATTTTTAACACTTCTGATAACAACGTTAACTGTACTGTACATTTTTATTATAATCAAACACAGTTGGCTTTTCTGCCACATATTATCGCAATGTAAGACTTTTGTCACGTTATTAAAGCGGGCGGAAATTTAGAGATTTACGCCTTTTAAACACTCACTTTGTTCAATTCAACTGCAGTATATGACATTAGAGATTTGATATAACTTTATTTGAACGTATATAGCATGTCCTTGAAATCAATATACTAAATATTAAATTCAGGGGAACGTTGAAAGGTTTAAAAAAAAATAATATCAATAAAAACAATTATTGACACTTTTACGATAAATTGTTAAAAATTACAAAATAATGGACCCCGTGAACTTTGTATTGCTTCATAGTTCCAAATGTGTCACCTAAAACGTCATTCCTTAGAGAATGTATAAGGAAACGAATTTTCTTCATTTTTGGTAAATTAATTTTTCAATAAGCTTTTTAATAGTTATTCTGCTATTCTCGAATCCAACAAAATACAGATCATTAAGATCGTTGCTGTGGTACTTGAGTTATATATGGTGTATTTACGCCCGATTTTGTTTTATATTATATATAACTAGCGACCCGCCCCGGCTTCTCACAGGTATAAAATATATACATATATGAACTTTTCTCTTTAATTACTCTATTAAAAAAAACTGCATCAAAATCCGTTGCGTAGTTTCAAAGATTTAAGCATACAAATGGATATAGGGACAGAGAAAGCGACTGTTCTCATGAGGGTACAATATATTTTTTTACTCGCTACCGATTGCTGCCCGTCGCTACCACAAGACAAGCGAGTCAAATTACTTAATACATAATATATTCACACCGACGTAATCATATGTTTTCTTACCTACACAAAAACATACACAATAAATTAATACTTTCCCTGCAGCTATGTAATAAATAGAAAAAACATCGCTTTGATTGAATTGGTTATTTTAACTAAGATAATTTCAATGGATATCTTATTATAATATCTTTTATTTATTCGAGTTTTACACATATAAAAGAATATAGATTAACTGAAGCGCGTGTAAAAACAGTTAAAGCGTTTTCTTTTAAATATATTGCTTTAATTTCATAAGGCACTTATCAAATAAACACTTTTTAGGTGGCGAGGTAATTATGTAATACCTTCATACATTGGCTGCTGTATAATAATTGACATAATTATCTGTAATACCAACATCAAGTAGATTAAGTTACAAAACATTTTTTGCACGAACTTTAACTGTAGTGTAAAAGCTGTTTTCATAAAATGACGACCGATTGGCGCAATTGGTAATGCTCCTGCCTTCTGCATCAAAAGGTCCGGGGTTCGAATCCCGGTAGGTGCATTAATTTGTGTGATGAGCACGAATGTTTGTTGCCGAGTCTTGGTTGTTTATAAACTTATATATGTATTTATTGTGGTACTGACGTTGTTTCTGATTTCCATAACACCAAGTGCTTCAGCTACTTACTTTGGGATCAGAGCAATGTATGTGAGTTGTCCCAATTATTTTTATTATTAAATAATATTAATTTAACTTTATGTAAAATGCTACTTAAGCCACGTACAAACTTCTGCTGGTAGGTCTCGAACACTTGAGGCTGGGTGTCAGTTTATATGGTCTATCAATTGTTATTGTACAAAGGTTTATTATTTAAGTAAAACTAATAACAGACTTCAAACTTCACTAAAAGTGAACTTTGAAGTTTAATATAATGTAATAAATAAAACAGAAATAATAATTCTATAAATAAGCTTTATGGTTAACGATATTTATTTAAAACAGAATACTTTAAAGGTAACGAAAGTGAAGTGCCGATAATGTCGATCACGTGTCATTATATGTAAACTAGTGGTCACCCATTACTCGAAATTAGACCACAATTCAAGAATAAGTCAGGTATGTGTGTATGCTATGTGTCATCCAAGCAGTAGTGTGCGTAATGTTTAAAAGTGAAGTCCCGTGTCCCCTAGTGGGGTATGGGGATGCATTTCACATCTGTTTCACTGATCGATTTTTTCTTTAGGTGATCGGCCTTCTATGTCCTGCCAGACTGAGTTTTTTTTATCTCCGCCAGGAATCGAACCCAAGACCTCTCGGTTGTAACGCTTACGCGCTTACCACTAGACCAAGGAGGCGGTCATTAGTTTAGTGCGTAATGTTTGTTTGAATTAATTTAATGTGTTTCTAATGCATTTTATTTAAAAAAAAATAGCATTTTCCACTCCTCTATATACACTATAAGTGCGAAAAATTTCATACTCCTCCGTCCGCGAAAGTTTCGTAAAAAGTAGCCCAAAGTTTTTTCTTCACATATTTATATGTACATATGTAAATAAGGAGACTTGGTACAAAGTCCGCTCGTCCGCTGTTTGTATGCTCAGATACTTATACACTTCATAAACGAGAGAGGCATAATTAACCCGTCACACGTCACAACTCACAAGCTGTATTGAATTTATAAACGAAGCTTGTGAACATTTTAAAATGACTGAGCAGCTTTTGTGACCTAGCGGTAAATATGCGAGTCAAAGGTTGCATATGAGGTACTAGAAATATGTTTTTTACAAAGTTGACTGTTGACAACGTGGACTGTTACAAAAGAGAATTTTTCAAATTTTCCCGTTTGGATATAAAACAATGAATTGAGCTTCAATTTCAGAGCTCAAAGGGTTAAACTTTCAGCCAGGTTCTATAACTGGTATTTGAGATGGATGGTAAAAATCTAAATTGCACTCGTTTTTTGAATACAGGAATTGGGCTTTTGTGAGGTACTGGTGCCTAAGAGGTCCAAGGACAATATGTTTCACTGGCCATTTACAGGTAAATAGGTAAATAAGTTGGTTCTTTCCAAGAATTGGAAAGCAACTTATAGTGAGATAATATTAGTATTAATCTCTATCGAATTAAATTAAGTTAAAATACTTATTAAACGGGTGAATAGATTTTCATAAATTATAGCAAAAACCGATCACTTCAGCATTTACACAAAAACACTATATCTGTCAGTCTATTCGTTAAGGAACTATAATGCTATAGATAGACCGACAAAACTTTCTTTTTCATCGGGTTTTAAAATTACGAACAGAGATCAAACACATAATCCTTTTGAGCTTTCTCGATTTTGATGCGCTTATTCTTTGAAATTTTGAAAGCCTTTGACAAATTTGGCTTATAGAATAGTATAAAATAGTTATAATTCTAGTCTGTGACGACCTTGATTTTGGCAATATATTACAGATTATTTAAATTCAGCAGTATGATTTTCCATAAAATGCGCGACAATTGTTTTTTGAAATCGCGGACTAAATTAGTGGTGTTAGAAAACAAAATAAAATAAATGTTATAATGTACACTACAAAGTACTAAAGTCTACAGTACAAATTTTGAAATACTTTTGAAATTTTCGGAAATAAATTCCCAATCAAAGCAATAAAATTACAAAAAACGCTCAGCGTTAATTGACAATTTCTCTTTATTTTTACGTAAACTTTACATTTAAATATTTGTTAGTTCATAATAAAGAAAATTAATTAATGACCAAAATTACATGTGTAAAATAATTACTTATATGGTACACGTCAGTTTTGTACGGCAGTCGTATGTGTCAACGCAATTTTGTAATAGGGTTCTTAATATTATGTGTCCGCCAGTCTCCTCCATTTATCGAGAGGACGATTGCTTATTTTTATTGTAAAGCGAAGTATTTTCTCTTTTATTTATTCGCTTCATTTTATCTGTACATATTTCGCAATCTATGTTCCTATTATAAACAGGAAAGATTTGCATAAGTGTAACGAATAAATTGGTAAAAAACTACTGTACTGATTTTAAAAATTCTTGCATTGATGGGAAGCTCTGTATTGTTGGTCCCTCATGTCTGAGGATCGTGGTCAGCATCGAGGTAGCATCTGGATCGGATGATCTGCCTCCATCGGTCTCGATCCAGTGCGTCTTTCACGAGCACGTAGAATTTGGAGGACGATGAGTCCTTCACTTGATCGATCCATCTGGTTGGTGAACGCCCACGCGATCGTTTGCCTTCGGTGTTCCCAACGACAATCAGTTTTTCCAGGTTCTCATCGCCTCTGCGCACTGTTTGGCCGAAATAGGACAGGATGCGTTGTTGGCATATAGTCGACAAACGGGTTTTTATTTTGAGCTGACTCAACGCACATTGGTGTGTTTTTCGGTCTAAGGTACTCGGAGTAATCGCCTCCAGCACCACATCTTGAATGCATCGATCCTTGGTCGTTATCGGGCTAAAATCGTCCACGTTTTCACGTCATACAGGAAAATAGGGAATACCAGGGCTTGGATCAGCCTGATCTTGGTTTTGATACATATTCCTTTATTATACCTTTTGATGGGAAGCTAGACTCTTATTAAATGATATAGGCCATATTGTATGACCACGAGGACGAAGTCGCAAGTAAAAGCTAGTAATGAAAGCTAGAGGTGAATAGCTAATATTGAGCACTGCAATTACTAAATGTCAATACTCAATACATTGGTATTGACATACCAACTGTATGGTTACACGTTTCGCAAATAGATGATTTGATTTGAAGGAGATCCACTTAAGGATCTAAGATTGAATCAATGTTGACCTACTAAATATAACCAAACATCCCAGTATTCAGGACAAAAGAACCAAAGCGACAAGGTCAAAGTCAAGTTTTCACCGCAATGCGGTCTATGAGCAAAAAATATGTCGATTTCTGCCTGCTTTTTTCTAATTGAGTTCGAGTTTTAAATTAGCCACCTGTTCCGTAAGTCTACCACACGACCGATAAAATAGCGTCTGCGTTTATTATTTGTAGGGAAAATCTTACAGCGTCCCTAGAGGTTACGTGGTTACTTACTTGGATTTTCTATGATTTAAAAATTCAAACACTTAATTTCTGTATACTAGGGAACTATTAGTTGAATTGAAGAAAACTGTATAATCCAACGTAGAGGCCTTGTGGCTAAGCGGTTTTATTAGCCTACCGCGAAGCCTGAGGTATCGGGTTCTATCTCCGGTCCCGAATACAATTTATAATTTAATTTGTATTTTTATTCGATTTACAGGCTTTTCTGAAGAAATTCAACCAAACCAACAAAAATTGAGTTTTCTGAAACAGCGACAAATGCGAAAAAAAATCTATTTATAAATAAAAACTATTATAGGCTCATCAACAAGAAGAACGCGATATTAATAAAAAATGTTGAATTGTCATTTAATTCTTTAATGAAATGGTCAGTTGACTAGGGATGTGCTATAATTAATTCTTTAGTCAATAGCACCAGATGTCATTTGACGTTTTCATTATTATAAAACGCCACCGCTCAGTGAAGGCTTTTTTCTTTTTCTCCACTTTCTCATGTAGAAGTTATAGTGCTAGAATGGCTACAGTCTCTATATATTCGGTGAAATATATTTGAAGTTAAACACCGAAATGCTGGTTTCTTTTCATAACCTCCTTTAAAAACGTTCCAGATTAAAAATGTTCGTCGTTGCCAAACTATAGCAATTCCAGTTCAACGTATACAAAAAGCCACCTTAATATCTTAACCAGGATCTGCTCTCAGCACAATAGACGTACTACGTCAAGGTTGGTCTTTCTTACCATAGACCAAACTCGTCGGTACACCTACATTTTCTTAGATATTTTTCGATATTGTCTTCTTTAATAATGATACAACTTTATTAATAGTAACGAAGATAGAACAATTTTCCAATTAATTCATTTTGTTTAACACAAATAATTAGAGATAAAAGTACTTTACACCAAGAGTATCAATGGCGCTGCTAGAAATAATAAACAACGCATTAGTCACACTAGTCTATTAAAAACCATATTTTGATTTTTGTTGTTACTGCTCATCGATCAACTAGTGTAATTGATCAATGTGCTGCTTGTTGTCCTGTAAATTTTACAGAAAATCCGACAGCACTGCGGGAAAATCCACGGGATTGACAGCTTTCTGATAGTAAAATCGAATCGATCATTTCAATACATCGAATAGCCAAACATAATTGAAACATATCAAACGACATATCAACAATGAAATGTGGCTTATTTTCCATAGCCATTTCAAGATAGATCCAATCAGTAGGAATAATCACAATGTCAAAAACAGATTCGAGTTGGGAACAATGACTTTGCAACGTGAATTCATTTCACATTTCGGTTTAAATATACATTTTGTATACGATTGTTCATTAAATCAATCCAAAATTTACTCAACTGAATTTTAATGTTTTAATCTCTTATTCTTCTTATTCCCTCAACAGTTTTTATATCAAATCGACCTAGAAATATTTTTGAATTTGTCGAGATAGGTTGGATGCACCTTAGTTCTCGTAGTGAGTTGAATAACCGTGCTGCTTCAAATATAATGGTCAATTTGCCATAATGTGTATTATGCTATATACTAAAGCTATATTTTTTTATTATATGTTCGAAAGCTGGAATGATTGTTCATTCCAATATTTTATCGAAGTACGCACCCAGTTTTTTTTACTAGAGTACCTACACACCTTATATTTAGAAACCCGATCCAGGTTAAAGTATTTTGAACCTGGGTTATCGTTTTAATTGATGAATATGAAATATGAATAAAAATACAGGCAGTTAAGTAGCGTTGACAATGAAATGTAACCAATGTAATTTTTTTCTGTTCTGTCTTTTATTTTAACATATTTCAAAATTTTAATGCATGAGTTGAGTGGTGCAGGTGACTGCATATTGTACTGGATATTCTGAGATCGAATGCCGGAGAAACAAATATTGGGTTTTAGTTTTTAAATTTCGAAATAAATTTGGAATTTCAAACCACTACCTTAGCTTTTTAACACAGATTTTTCTCACTACTATTTTATAGGAACACACTTCAATGAGACTGTATAGGAACCCAGGAATTTCAAAATAATCTATCAACAAAACGGGCGCGGTTATTATTGCGTGACTTAAATGTAACTAATAATGAAATAAAAAAATTATTCAAAGTTAACAGACGAAATATAAATTTCTATTATTTATATAAAAATTAACATTTTTATTTACATTTTCGTCACATGATACAATAAAATTGTATTAAAATAAATTTTGTATTTGTATTCGGTCTCTGGTAAGGCTGCCATTTGCCGGACGGGGTGTCATAAGTGATACGGAGGAGTGGTTGAATTTCTGCAGGCAAGCCTGTAGAAATTCAACCACAATTCAAACACAACCACAAACCAACAAAAATTGTGGGTTGCCTGAGAAGACAACAAATAAACATGTGAACCACTTAGACAGGAGGCGGGTGATACGAAAATTAAAATAAAATCAAAATTAATTTGTGTTTTGCTTAAAAATAAACTCTAAATTATAAAATATAACATGAAATACATTCATAAATCTATCAGTTCTCAGTTATTCTATTAATAGATGAAATTAAGGACGATTAAAAAATGTCAATTGTTTTAAATGTCAAATGACAATTAAGGTATGATGAATATTATAAACAAGGATATTTCATAAATGGATCAAGTATCAACAGGTCTTCATAAATGGTAGCTAGTATCCAACTCCAATTTTCAATCAAAAATCGCAATGAAATCCATTCCATTATCGAACATCGAACTTATAACAATATGCGTACCAGTTGCGTTCAAACTATACTAAAAGTAAGAATGTTTTTAACACAAAGTTTGTAGAAGGCTCCATCTGTTGAGGGGCGCTCGAACTAAGTTTAACTAGAAACTAAACTTTTTCATTTCATTTAACAACCAACTTTTCAATATGTATGAAAGTCAATTGCGACACAACGCAAAACTTTGTAAAACTTATCTCTTGTAACAAAGAACTCGCGATGGTCGAGGGTTTTAAATGTCAGAACCGAGTTTGGTTTCATTGTCTAAGTGCTAATAGAAAGAGAAATAGAATTCACGTATAAATTTTCTCTTCAAAAATTTATCTATACCTACTTAATATAATAAAGTTGTAATTTGTTTGAATGCGTTAATCTCAGAAACTACCGAGGAATTTCTTGAAATGGCTACGCCGTGCTTCGACAAATAGGAGCAGCGCATCATTGATAAATTAATTTTAAATAAAAAAATAAAACCGACCTCAAAATGCACTAAAAAGTGTAAAATTTTAAATTATAAATGAACCTACTGTAAATAAAAGGACGTAAATAATACACACATACATTCAATTCCAAAAAAATTGATAATCTCCTTTTTGGTTCTTTTAAAAGGTTGATTAAAAAATGTGCGGGATTTTTTAAGAGCGGGTGAAACCGCAGATTATAGCTTGTCCATACATAATTACTAGAATTGAATTATACCGGGACCTAAGAACTCCTAAGTTACTTCCTGGGTCTGGTTTTGGTTCTGGGTCTCGATTTGGTTCTGGGTCTCGTTTGTGTGTTTGTATTTAAAAACAATTTTCAATTTTTCAATTTCAAAACATCTTTATTAAATAATAATTAACTTTTTACAAGCACAATTTCTATTGTTAATTTAATCCTAGAGCGTACAAACATAATATTTTACAATGTTTTTTAAGGTAAGCGCTTATTCAAAAACTTACGGCGATAATTTTATTAATACGTGTTACGTAACATAAATACGCTTAAAACTAGATAATTTATTATGGCAATAGACAAAAATTTCAACTTTATGCTATCTTTAGTATAGCATTTGCATTTACTGGCTTAATTTTATTTTATAGTACAGAATAATACCTACAATTAGGCAACATAAATTTTTGAGTTTACATTTGAGGGTACAGACAAAGTTATCCGCTAAAAGGTAACTCATAAGAATATCGCTCATATATTTAGAGGTAATAAGGACGAAAATCGCGCGGACCGCCGACCGTCCACTCGCACGCACCTAAACTTGTTTACTCATCGCACTCAAAAAACAAGTGATGAGGTTTTTTCTAATTGTCATATAATTACGATGTAAGTAGAATTTTTTAGACAATTTATAAATAAATTCTTTTAACGTTGGAAATTTAATTTTGTTATGCAATTTTTGAAGGGTTGTCCGAAAAGGGGTATTGAATGAATATTTTAAAGCTTTATTTTGTATTGCTTGTAATTTATTTATGTTTGTAGCACGTGTGTACCATACTGGGCAAACGTAAGTAATACTGGGCCGGACTAATGTTTTATAAATACCTAACTTAGTACTACTGCTAAGACATGAGGTTCTATTAAGTATAGGACTTAACGCATTGATTAATTTTTGGGTATTGTTACTCCAGTTTAGCTTAGTATCTAAAATAGTACCTAGGTACTTAACTGAGCGGCTCCATGGGATGTCATGTATTTATAAACACTATAATGTAAAAACTATATTTAAAAAAACTACTTACTACTACTCAGGGCGCATTCTGTTTGTCTGTACTTTTAAAAACTTTGTTTTTTAATATTTTTATTATTATCGTAAATTTTTTCTTTACTCCTCTATCACTGTACGCGTGAAATAATACCAATATTTATGTAACACAGTATTTTTAAACTAACACGTAGAGAGATCAATGAAGTTGTCAAAATGTTAGTTTTCCCGCTTGTTTCAACTAATTTGTTTCGATTTTGTAATAGCGTACTCTTTAAATATCAACATTTCTTCCTTTATATGATTGTTGTAATATTCTGCCGTCGGTCTGCAATTGTATTTACACTAGCTATATATTTTTTATTTTTATTTAAGTAGCCACTACCAAAAATAGTACGATCTGAACTAGGATAGATAGATATACAAACTATGTCATGGATCTGTATAAAATTAGCAACAAGTGAAACTAAATACAATTAAAATCCTCGTGATATTTTAATTAGTATGTAAGTAGTTTAATAAGTAAACTTTTTTTTTAGTAATATCATGACTTAACTCATAATTAACTACAGAATTTGATAATTAGTTGCTAAGAATAATCTTAGTTACCAAGCAACTGAATCAGTCTATTTGTTTAGGAGCTCCGATGCCACATACAGACTAGTCAAACTTATTCTCTGTTTAACAAGGAATTAAGAAAAGCGCTAATAATGGTCTGACATCATTATGACCTGGCCAAGAAAGCGATCGATATAATAGACGCGCATACAAAGATTAGTCACTATTCAGTAATACGAAGTAATAGCTATTTTCGAAATTAAATTAATTAAATTTAGTTCTAAGTCCCCTGAGGCTATCAACGCATGCGTAGTCCCTTAATGATGACACTCAGTGTCCAAAGTATCTTGGGAAAACACGGTCGCCTCATGTGTTCCCTTGTAAAGTGAAATGCGTGGTTTGAAACGAATACTTATTTTCTGTTCAGTAAGTTTAGGAAGTTAAATTAATCTAACAGTTCTTATGAAATATGTTTGTTTTTAAATTGTTTTAAAGAATTTTGAATTATCCTGGAATATTGCTTATAGTTACTAGTGGATATTTGTTTGATTTACAAGCCCCCCGCTAAATAAATAAATAATAATTTATATATCATCACTACATAGTATAAAACAAAGTCGCTTTTTCATCCCCTATATCCCTTTGTATGCTTAAAACTACGCAACGGATTTTGATGCAATTTTTTTAAATAGATAGAGTGATTGAAGAGGAAGGTTTTTATATATGTTTTATACCCGTGCAAAGCCGGGGCGGGTCGCTAGTATTATATTTATAACAAAGTCGGGTTTTTTACACAATTTATAACTCAAAAACGGCGGGACCGATTTTAAATATATTTAACTATCTCATTAGATTTAAATATCTTTGTTGGATTCATCTTATCCGATAATAGCAGAATAAATATTAAAAATATAGAAAAAATTACGAGTGTCTAAGAAGAAAATTCATTTCTTCATACATTTTCAATGGAATGGCGTTTTGGGTGACACATTTTTGGATCTCTAACATCTAAGTCGTATAAGTTGGTGAGGTCCACTAGTTACTCATAAATTGATAAACAGATCTTCATAAATTTTAGCTTAGATCCACGCCATTGTAGCCCGATCCATTTGTTTAGGTATTACGATGCTAAATACAGACACAGGATCGTCAATCTTTCCTACAAACACCTTTCTTTTTTATCGGAGTTAAGAAATTATACTGCATCAAATAATTATTGGAATTCTCAAAATGTTGCGTTGAATCTATATAAATAAAAATGAATCACCGAAAAGTATGTACGCGCAAAACTTCCGAACGACCGCACCAAATTGGATAATTCTTTTTTGTTGTGTTTGTTATTATTTGGAGAAATTTTAATGATATAAATAATCAAGAAAGTTGCGCGGAAAATTACAAAATTTAAGAAAGCTTAACGAAAATATCAAAGTTTCTAATGTCACCTTCTTAGTGCTTTTGACATTTGGAATACAAAATATAGTTTTGTATTTTTGAGGTACTTAATACTTTTTATTATTTTAATATCAACCCAACTTTTGTACCTATGAACTAAGAAAGAATCAATTTAACAAAAAATGTGAATCATTTAAAAAAAAAAAATATTCTAAATATATCCACAATACGTCCACTCGCTCCGGAATCCGGATACGCGGGTAACACTGGACGCAGCATATGGATTATGGCGCCTGAGTACCTCGACTCGCACTCATTACCAGCGTATACGCGCGAGTGACGCTTCATCAGCAGTGCGATTCTGTAACTCACTTTTAGAGATCTCACAGCGGATTCTGCTCTCAAATCACCTGTCAAGGCCTCATCTCACATTTGGTATTCTTAAAACAATTAAAGCGATGCTAGCGCTGCTCAAGTGAGATTTTTCATTTTTGGAACTACAAACTCGACACTCACTCACTTACCAACAATAGCGGTATGACTTTGGTATTCTTACCTTATGACATCTCACGTGAATACAAAACGAACCTCAACTCGAATCCACATGTCAAATTAATAGTTACTATTATGTAGGTGACTTCAAAAGTGATATTGTAATTAGGGTTCTTCAAATAAATTATACTCTTCTACAAAATTGAATTTACTATTTAAAGGATTTTTATTGTATTTTAAGGTGAGATTAATTATTTTATTTAATCAATAATAGTACTTTATTAGCTTCTTGCCTTAGCTAATTATTTTATTATTTTTCCAAATGTCTCACTCATTTTTTTTTGTTTACGATATTAAAAGAAGCAACTAAAGTTGATAATTTATTAAACCCGAGATAGAAAGAACCGGGCGCCGGCAGAAATAATTTCCAGGTTGTGCAGATTTTAGTTTTCTTACAATCTTCGTCGTATATGATTGTTAATAAAAAATTGAAATTTTAGTCGGAAACATCTGAAGCTCGGTTTATTTTACGTTCGAGACATTTACAAATTTCTAGCTATTCATTATGAATTTATTTTATAGGTACGGCTTTTTATTTCGATAATTCTTGTTGACCTGGGTTCGAATCCCGGGGAGACTAATTAATGTTACGGTTGGGTAGGCACAGAAAGTTGATAACCTATTTGCCTGTACAGAAAATGATCAGTGAAACAGACACAGCAATTTGTCTGTCCCATGCCCCACTAGGGGTTACGGGAATTCACTTTTAACCACCAAGTCAATACCAATATATTATAATAGGTATAACCCACTAATATTATAAATGCGAATGTTTGTGACTAAATGTTCTCAATCGAAATTTGTAATAGGTATGTATATTAATTATTTTAAATTATTAAATGATGATTAGAATTAGCTAGAATAAACTACAGCTCAATTGATTAGAACAGTCTGGCAAGACTCGACAAACCTATTAATATCATTAGATTACATTCAGAACCTAGATTTATAGTTTATGCATCACAAGTTTCGCCTAGTCATTCCCACAAAATAATACTCGTCACTAAAATTCTACAGAACTTAAATCTGACTAACACAGACTAAAAGAACAAGACGCAATTTTTTTTTAAATAATAATACAGACATTTGTTCCTAGTAGACTTCTTTACACACACTTAAGCTATGAAAACATCGCCATTCGCCAGTAACACGGGTGACGACGCGGTGCATTCCTAAGCTTATTATGGACATTATAATAATCATTTATTTGTCTTTCACAATTTATCAATTTTGGACTAAAATATAGATATTTAAATCTAATCGTAATAATATTGCTTAATTAATATATAAAGTTTCAGCAACACAATAAAACTTTTGCATTAAATATAGTCCAGCACAATAGCATCTAAATAAGGCCAAGCCTGTATCTTAGATGCTAGGTCCCTCCTTATGCGTCACAATCATAAGTACTTTAAAATAATCACATGCATAAATAAATTCAGTCAAATTAAATTTTGAATATATATAACAATTAATATAAGCAGGTACCTACCTACACGATAAACACAAATTCCAAGATTGGCGTAAACAAGTATGAGAAATGTAAGCAACAAAGTAAACGAGCATTACAAGCTAGACAAGGTAACATTGGGATTATTGGGATTAATATGTAATAGGCACTTGCTATTTTGTTTTTGTACTTCGAGTGTTTTTGTTTAGTACCGAGTTTGATGACCTTATGGATGTTATTTCATTGAGTGATATACAATATTGAAACGTAATTTTTTTGCATAGTTGTAATTTTATTTGATATACATATATAAATAATTAACTATGAGTAACTATATATAAAGTAACAGTATGTCGAAGCATGAAATTGTGTTTGAATGTATTTCTCATATAAGAGAATTTTGTAATTCTTTTTGAGAAATAATAAAATAAAAATAAGAAATAAATGTCTTTAAAATCTAAACTTTAAAAACTCCTTCATATCGATGTATGTAATGACAAATCTCTCCACCACTTTTCACTGTCTGACTGTATGCTGTCTTCCTCGGTTTCGTTACATCTTTTAAGATAGCTTTTTATCTCCGACGCAAAAAGAAAGGTGTATATTTATGACGTGTCTGTGTGTCTGTCCGTAGCATAGAATTTTCTGAACAAATAGACTGATTATAATACTGGTTATAATATTTTTACTGTTTGAAAGCTTAAAGCTTTCTTGATTGAGATGGATTTTAGAAAGCTACAACTTATGAAAACCGGTTCTTCTGTTTATGTTAAGTATAGTATTATTTGTAATCAAGGCCCGTTTTTTAATTTTATTCTATTTTAAGTGTACTAGAAATAAGAAAATCGATACATAAGTAATCAAAGGAATTAAAGGCACAAATACCACGGCATTGAAATGATTGTAAACAACATATTGACCTTTTCAGAATTCAGTAGTACTGAATATTATACGACTTAATTCAAAGAGTTAATTTCCTTAATTATAGGTTTATTAAATGGATATAACTCATATATTTTTCGAGTTTTCACAAAATTTATTTATAATTATAATATTAATAACAACATATATATACAAATAAATATTTGCTTTTTAAAATTCTTTAATTCTATTGTATTTATTACTTTTTATCGCACTTTAAAGTCGATACATAGTTTTTAACACGTTCACGAGACCTTATTTATATTGAACAGAATATAAATTAATATTCTGAATTTAAGTACATATAACCTGGGTACGCATTTTTCAAAGTGCCCAATAATTGAACTATCTGTTCTGGTGCAAAAGATCGGATTCCATAGTAGTTTTCCTGATCAAGAATCTATAAATAAATAAAATAAGTATTATAAGTGCTAATCGGTCTTGGGTTCGAATTCCGAGAAACGCATGAATATTTCGGAGTAGGCACAGAAGGTTGATCACTCACATGAGACAGATGTGTCTGCTCCATACCCCACTAGGGGTTGCGGGAATTCGATGTTCTTTGATGTCGGTGAAAAAACACATTAAAGAACTTCGTCAGAAACAGTAACTAATAACTTTCCTAATCAACAACCAATTACTACTTTTTTGTTAGTTGATTGATAGCGATATGGTATTAGTAATAGTTTTAAAAATCTGAAAAGAAAATAACCCGGCAGTTTCTTGGATATACTTCTCAGACCTGGACGCGTCCTTATTCTGTAAACTTAGAATTTAAGATTTACATTCACAAGTAATAGTGAAATAAATAAATTTTACTTTGAATTTAGTTGATTATTATAGATAGCCACCAGAAAACGAACATTATTTATTTAGGAGTGAAATCCCGTTACTTCTATGTGTGGTAAGGCGTAGATATGTTTTTGCGTCTTTTTCACTGAGCATTTCATTATCAGGCAAGTAGGTGATCAGCTGATAGGTCCGTATTGTAAATAACATTTTATTATTTTACAAAATACATTTTAAGCAGTTTAACAATTTAACATTAAAAATGTAAGAGAAATCACACTAAATTACACCTCATCCAATGACTTTCGTATTTACTCAAAATACTCAACTCAATCAGACAGAATTTTCCCTTCTTCTAAGAAAGACTATTGAATAATACCTAAGCCCGCCTATAATAGCTAAGCCCGCAGATAATATTAGCTCCCTCATTCTGATACAGAGTGGCATGGCTAGCGTGAATGTTACTGACAAGTTCGAACACGAAACCCCAAACGATTATTCACGATTTTAACCGATTGAACTAACCTATTATAATATATTTTAAATTTGTATTTAACCACTCTATTGAATTGAAGTGAATACAATGGGTACAGATAATATGAATGTTCGTATAGGATAGACTCTTTATGGGCTGCGTGACGACATTATATGATATGGATTCGAATTCTAATTCGTTTCCAATGATGCCGGCGCTTGTATTGTCAAAGATCACGATACAATTCTATGTAGCACTATCGATTTAAATATACATAGACATTTTCAAACCCTACTCTGGCAGTGCTACATGTGACTACTTCTTCAGTTTTACTCTTCATTAGGACGTGTTGGCGTTGGTATAGCGTTTTCCACGTTTGCCCATCTTCTGGCTGTCTCATCGCCTGAGTAATGGTGATGTTTGTATATTTTTTTGATCTTCTAATAGGTATTATTAATTGTAGCAAGCTTTTCAAAGATTTAGATTTTAGATCTTCTTAACGCTTAAACCCTATCCATCTTAGGAAAAGTATTCAGAGACACCAATATTCAAATTATGAATACATAAGGAATGACAAACTATTTATTATTATTTTTTATTTATTTAAAAGGGTTAGCAAACATACATAGTTCATGTTTTTAGTTTTCTAGTTACAATCTTCACTATCCTGAATAATGTATAATATTCAGCATTTACCGATTTATGGCACATACTACAAGAGACTTTGGTCTTCCGATCCGTATTCTTAGAGTTTTTGTTTTAGGTTTTTGAGCAAAGAGAGTCATTTGAGGGGTTAATAATTTTACAATGTTTGGAATAAAATCATCGCCACTCTTTTCTTCATCAGACATATCTTGATGCAGCTACTGAATAGTTTTATCATCTATTTTTGTTGTTTAGCTCTAAAATAATGACAATCAATCCAACAATGAATAAACTGTTAAATAAATTGGAAATTATCATTTTGTCAATATCAAGAGAACAATTAATTTATTATTGTAACAAACATCAACATATTAATCACTATATTATAATTGAACCACCAGAAATATTGAAATTATACGTTATTACCACCCTGGAGTCTAATAAACCCCAAAAACTGCAACAATTACCTCTACGGCGTAGCACAATTGATGATAAGTTGGCCGCGGACGCCATAGATGATTAGCTTAAGTCACGTGACCGTTAGTTTTGTTGCCTCTAAAATATATTAAAATAATTTAATACTGGGGCTTACCTGATTCCAGAGTTTAAGGGATCCTGTTAACTGCCTCCGTGACTAAGTGGTTTACGCGTCTGCGTGATGCGCCGGAGGTCCTGAGTTCGCATCCTGAGGTAACACATAAATGATTCGATTGGGTAGGCACAGAAGGCTGGACACCTATTTTCCTGTGAGGAAAATGATCAGTGAAACAGATACAGTAATATTTCTGCCCCATGCTCCACTAGGGGTTCCGGGAATTCACTTTAAGACATCCTGTTATTGTTATTTGTGGTTCTCTGCGACGTTTACCTTTAAGTGCCCAAGTACCCAATTAGTTTCGATAAAACTTATATGGGACCATCTCTGTATTCTGAAATATTAAGTACATAAAGAAAACGATCAGTGAGACAGACAAAAATATGTCTGCACTATGAAATAATACCGTGATAAGTAAGGGTTGTGTCCATTATTTAAATTAAATAAAACCATATCAAATTAAAAAGCATCTATACAACATGTGCAAACCATCATATGGCCCCAGTTCACGCAATGAAGTGGTGCTATCAGATCTTTGCATAATAACGTTTTATCTATTCCACCCCTAAGCTTTCATAATCGTGAGTATTATCTTCATAAATGTATTGCATTATTGATAAAAACACTGAGATGATATTACAAGACAAAGAAAGTTGAAAAAACCCCCAGACATGTTAATTACAAATAAGAATGCCTGAAATCGAAGAACATTTTGTCGTATAATATGTCGTATGACGTCAGCTTTCATATAAATAAATCGCATCACACACTGCCCAGACACGGCAAACTTAAAACCCCTATTTTGGGGTTAATAAATATTGCATAAGATTAAAGTGTTAAAAGTGAAGTCCCGTGTCCCCTAGTGGAGTATGGGGCAGATGCATTTCACATCTGTTTCACTGATCGATTTTTTTCTTTAGGGGCAAGTAGGTGATCGGCCTTCTATGCCCTGCCAGACCGAGTTTTTTTGTCTCCACCGGGGATCGAACCCAGGACCTCTCGGTTGTAACGCTTACGCGCTTACCACTAGCCAAAGAAGGCGGTCTTTATTATATATTGCATAAGATTGATTGACGTGAAATATTTGTAAATAAATTATGGAAAATTTGTATGTATTTTACGTCCTATTAAAAAATTGCGTTGACACACTGAGCTACAAACCTAACACTTACCATTTCTGTAATAATTTTACACTTGTAATTGCGTTTATTATATAATTTATAATTAAAATTATTAAAAAACATTTTGCAATATTGCTCTGTTATAAGCTAACAAATATTTTCATATAAATTTTACGTAAAAATACAATAATGACAAATTGTCAGTTAAATCTGAGCGGTTTTTGTAATTTTATGGGTATGATAGGGATTTTATTTCTGAAAATTGCATAAGTATTTCAAAATTTGGGAGTCGCTATGGACTTTAACACTATTTAATGGATAATACAACATATCTCATTCAGTTGATTAACCCTACTAATTCAGTCCACGTCAAAAAAACAGTTGTCGCGCTTTTTATGAAATACATACTGAATGAACTTTGGATATATTAAAAATAGTTACTATTTTATACAAATGTAATAGTAAAATTTGTCAAAAACTTTCAGTTTCAGAAATTAATAGCATAAAAATTAAACATTTTATTAAAATAGTAATGTTAGAATGTTATCATGGGCCTTTTAATGACTAAGTATTAAACATATTCTATTTCTATAAACGTACATAATAAAATAAAGTGAATCACCAGAAACCCTGTAGACTTTGAGGTAGATACATTTCTGTGTATGTTTCACTTATCAATTTATTATAATAATATATTTATTTATGAGGAATATATAATTATCATATCGGGGAGTTTTTAAGTTGTCCTCAGAACCACGTTTGGGTTTTAAAAACAATACTTAGCCCTTAAGCTAAATTTGCTCTGACGTCATCATGAATTTAATATAGGCGGAGATATTGCTCCCTTTGTTTGTTGACTCTTTGATATTGACTAATGAAAGTTACAATATAACGTTTATGGGTAGTTTAAGTTCTTTATTTCTAGTATAAAGGGTTGCCTTATTGCTATCAAACGAACTCTTTCAAGCAAACCAAAAGATAAAAAGCCCAAGAAACTAAGAATTTAGACCGACAGTTTAGTGTTAACGGACTGCGTAAAAATATCTTATATTTTCTTTAATTATTCACAAGTCGGAGGTTTTTGTCTTCAATTTCACTTTTGTATTTCTATGTTCTTTTTATAGAGGAATCATTGACAAGAACACGATTGGATGGCTCGTGACTATTTTAATTAAGTTAAACTGCGTGAAACGAAAGCGATTAGAATTTACGACCATGAAAATATCCTCAGGAATCCTTTAATCCTATATCGAATTCGGCACCAAATATCCACTGGACCTGTAGTATTTATACTGATCCAGTTTGTACTTAGGCGCCAAAAAGTCTCGACTTATAGGCGGCGCCACTCCCTTCTTCTGTATCCTTTTATAAAATTCACACATTACATTAGTTACGCAATGAAATACACTCAGAAATTAAGATAAACTTCTTGTCCAAGTGAAATTATTAGATTTGTTAGTGTTTCTAGTTAATTTGACTTTTTATTAGAGAAGAAATATGACTAGTTTCATACATTATGAAATATAAAAAAAAGACAATTTTAAAAGCCCCCGACATGGAGTAACAGATATGAATAATCAAAATTATAGCTAAGATTCATTTCGATCAAGTCAGATTTCAAACAGCAAAAACTGCATCATAATCGGTATATCCGTTAAGGAGTTACGATGCGATAGACTTAATGAATCACTTAGTCACGTAAAAATTATAATGTTTACTTAATATAACTTTTTATATTTATTAATTGTAACAATTATTTTTATAACTTTTTATCTATTATTTTTTGAGTACCTATACTTAAAGTCAAATTTAATACTATTCATATAAACTATTAACAGAGAAAAATTTAAATAGACTAGAAGGTAGTTTGGAAACTAAGGTATACACATTAGAGTCGACAAGAGACTCAGAAGTTTTAACGGCCAATTGTTACACAATTTCATGTGCCTACAGATAATTTTTACAAAATATTTTTGTAAAATTATAATCTATATAGGATATAAAACAATGTTGGATTATTTATATCTCAAGAACAGATGGACTAATTTTGATTATCTTTCATTTGTTGGATTCATTTAATCTGATAGCAGAATAACTATTACGAATATAGAAACATTCACGAAAAAGTATGAAGAAAATTCGTTTCTTCATACATTTTCTATAGAAAGACGTATTAGAAGACACATGACTTTAAATTCAGTAGCAATAAAAAATTCGCGAGGCACATTAGTACTAAATAAAATAGATTTTTAATATATTTTTCTCCACAAGTGTGTTAAAAAACATCGTATGATACACGCGTGACACACGCATTACGCACTTGTATCATAATGTACTATTAATAGATGATTTATAGGAAGTTTAGTGAGACATTATAAATTACAAGGTGACAATAACAAGCACAGTGCTATCGTGAAAGTGAGATGGTGTTTCTGGTGTTACTTCTCTGTCAAGATGCAGATGATACTAGCAGCCGGTGGTGGGTGAGTGAACCAATACTGACCATAAGACATGCTTTTTTTGATTTCCGGTGTAAAAATGGAATTTATGCAATTCCCAAACCATTCGGATACGGATATATGCGAGACTCGGCTTACTTCACTAACTTTACTCAGAGAACCGGGTGTGCAATACCCATAAAAACCAACTTCGGTTATATCCCGCCTACCTGCGTGATCATCGTGCGATTTTTCTTTATTTGCATGCATAGAGTCAAAGAATTATTCGAATTAATATATAAATAGCTGAGTTTTCTGTAAACTACGTACGTGTATGTATCACTTCGATGTTTGTCATTTCACAGCAGATCGTTTTCTACCGTCTTCAGACCTGTTTCCGAACGACTTGAGGACCTTCAAGAAATAATCATATATCTCTCTTTAATAACAACTAAATAAACTTCTCCTTGCCAGAAATGCTTGCTTTTGTAAATATCGTTTTGATCTTGATAGTAGGAGATTAAGAGATATTTTTATATATTAAAAAAAGATCCTTCTTAAACATCTACAAAACAATTTTAAGGGTAAAAATAATGTATTTACAGAGAACAAATTACTAAAATATATGTAGTTAGATTTTGAAACGATTCTGGTTAAAATCGTAGTTCGGTCTATAAATCCTAACTTTACAAATAAATAAAAGCTAAGGGCATTCGTGATTTTCATATTTACAAAGTTTGCTTTGAATTAAAAAAAATAACGTTTAAGAAAAGTATATAGTATGAATTTGGCACAAATAAAAAGCTTAAATTTTGCATTTATGCTTTTATACTTCTCACAAAAAATCGAAACATCTCCTAAGTTTTGTTTTGGAGTTAAATGTTTTTTGTACATAAAAAAATGTGTCTGAATTGCGGATATTATAAGGTTAATACAAATATTAATGTTTTGAATGTTATTTAAAACATTAATATTATCCATCTGTCTGATATCAGTTTTATTTTATACTATTACATTACAACTTGCAATACTGGTTCGATTTTTTAGATGAGAAGCAAAATTTAAAAGCTCCACCTATCGCTTCTAATTGTAAGTACCATAACTTTGAAGCTTGAAATTTCTTTGTAACTTTAATATTCACAATATACAAAACTAGATGGCAGTTATGTCGATTAAGCTCTGTGAAGAGAAGCGTTGAGCTTTCACATTTTTCACTACTGTGCTTTAGTACTGGTATATTTAACTAGGTGGCACTAGCTTTAAAAGTTTTAGCTGTTCTGAATTTAAAATTTTATTTATTTAAAAGTAACTTTTACTCGCTTTGTCCGCGTGCGTATACAATATAGCATACAGAAGGAATTCCTTATAAATAGAAGAATTTTTTAAATATGTCCAGTGAGATTAATAGTTATTAACTAAATTACAATTTTGTTTTCCTTATAGTGTAGAGTTTAAAATGTAGATCTACAACACCGGCTTTAGTATGTATTAAAGCTTCTATTAAATCGATGATAGAACTACGACGCAGCTACGAAAAATTACTATGCAATATATCCAATCTCGTAGCACATACTCGTAGCACTACGAGCTACGAGCTTTATTATTATGCTACAGATTTCACTATATGATAATACGTTTTTACAATAATTTCAGATAAGGTTTGTAATATTATAGATTTTTAAGTATATAACTTTCTTCTGGGGTGAAAAATAGTGCAATGGTGTATGAAATTGCCTTTACAGAATCTTGCTGTTAGTGTCAAGCGGCAGATGGCGTTAATATTTCAAATTCAACCCTAGCAAAGAGGTCTAGATGGTACTAGATACTTAAAAGGTTATATATATATACATAATAAACATATAGATTTATGACGTCAATGAATTCAAGGATTTCTGTGGGATTGTCATTTCATTAAACTTTGCAGTTAAGCGAAGTACGGCTATATATTCTGTTGAATTATGAAACTACACATTTTACGTTGATTTTGTGGAATTTTAATTATTACAAAACTAAATTGTAGACTTTAATTCCGTAGTAGCATAAGTTGTATAAAAGAGATAAGAAAAACAGGCATCTTGTGGTTAATGAATGCAATTAGTGTTAATGACCATTAAAGAATTGCGAGAAGGCAAAATCAATTTCCTTACCTCTAATTGCTTACGTTTTATTTAATATTATGTATTTTTGTTTCAGGTAAGTAAAGTTCTTTGTAAACTAGTGAAGATGAATACAGTGTTCGATAAAGGTAAGGAAAAAGTTTCTAAAAATAATAAAAAAAAATTCACCATTGAAAAATTAACTTATTTCTTCTGTTTTTTGGAATCGCGTTTGGAATTATTAGATATTTCTTAGGATCCGCGGCAAATTCAATTTGAAATTGAGTTTAAGTTGAGACAAAAAACTATATTCTATTGGCGATATATTGTCTCCAAATATACGTACATAGTTTATTAGACTGACGCTCAATGGTTTCGTTCATACATTTTACCCAAACATAAGAAGGCGGTGCAAGCCAATGTTAGCTAGTTCAGGCTACGAAAATAAATTTTTGTTTGATTGATGAACCTTATTTAAAAAAACCCACAACTTGCTCAAAATGTTTTGTTTCGTTTTTGCTACAACAATCGCACGTGAGCGAGATAGTTACATTTAAAACATTAAGCTAAGTAACGTAAAAGATCAACGTTTGTTGACGTCGAGTAGCGGTATCAAGCCCATTATTACCTTTAAAGGGTGAAAATATCCAGCAAATTTCATATCACCACAAATAAGTTAATTTTAATAATAATTTTGTTTTAAGGACGTTTATAAATATATAACTATTTGTTGATGAATACAATTTATGTAAAAAAAGAATTGTTTCATTCTTAAAATTAAATATAATCTATTAATTAATAATAAAATAATAATAATTAATAATAGAATGTAAAATAAAAAATCATTGATATAAATTATGTTTTCATGGTACTTTATAATAAGCAAGTGAACGCACGTTGTGAATTATTGCAGGAATTCAGTTACTATATTCTCTCTATATCAAGAACTATTTTACCTTATTGATTTACATACATTTGAATATATGACTCTGCTTATGTTTATAAATAGAGATATAAGTCAAAGATATAGACTGATATTCCATCGGCATAATATAGAAATTTAAACTGGACGCGCAAACAATAACAGGTGTTTGTTTTGCTCCATAACATCAAATAAATGGCTTACATCTTCATGAAGTTAAAAGCTTGATAATAGAAAAGGTAATAAAATTAAAGTATTATAAATAGTATAAATTTAATATCGCATGGACTTTTGTATTGCCAAAGCAAAGTAATTTTAGTTTTTTTTTTTCAATTTTTGATTAATTAACCTAAACATCTCTAAAACTATGGATTGAATTATCTTTAAAACATCTAATTAATCTATAAGGAGTCATATTTGATAGAGTTATAAGCAAATAAGTACGACGCGGTCGCGCAAATTTCAGCGATTACTCGCCTAATTGTGAAACTATTATTTCAGTATCCTGAAAACTATTTATTAATTGTGAAAACTCTAAAAAAATGGGACAATTTCGACCAGTTACCCTATCGTTCGACACCTCATTCATTCAAATCTGTCTACGGACACAACGTAGGAGCGGAACATCGGAAAAAATATACGTCGAATTGATAACCCCCATAGGATTTAGGTCGGTTAAAAAGTTTATAAAATTACCTTCAGCGATTCATTGGTTAGTATAGTGGTATTTAATAACTAATAATCATAGTTTAATTATAGAACATTGTATCTAGAATAATATCTACATAATTCTATATAATTATTTTCACTTGGGCTGATAGGCCGGGAGATAGTGACAGAAATTACTGGGTCATTTGTTACAGTATGGCGGTTCTTCAGGGGTCTAATTACGCAATGACAAAAATAAAAATGATGGTCATAGCACTGGTGTCGGCAGCCCAATCGCGTGGGCGTTAGTCGAGCTCTTCGGATTAATTACGAGTGTCAAACGATTTGTTCCACAAACATTCTAGTATTTTCCGATAGTCCATAAAAAAGAAGAGGCGGTAGTGTCATGCCATACTTCTCCGGTATGACTTACAGCCCGCCACACCGACGCGAATGCGTTAATTAAAAAAAAAATCAACCATTTGTACCAGGCTAATTTTTTCACAGTTAATCATCGTCGTGCAGCTTTTTACGAACATCACCTTTGCCATACTTTTCCAACGGACTAGACGTAGACTAAACGTATGCGTATAGACTAGCTTCTAACTTGCGCGTAAAATTTGTGTGTTTTAAATATGAATAAAGAAAGTGCATTTATTAATGAAGAAAGTGATGACAAAATAGTGAAAAAAAATGAGTGAGTACTCTACATATAGTTTTTATGACTCGCCAAAACAGATATCATTTTTTAAAATACCAAATCGCGCTGCGTATCGCCACTTCACAATCCTTTTAATGCCGCGCAGGGAAAGTATATATGTATATCTATATAAATGTAAAATGTAATCTAAGGTTTATATATCTACATAAGTATGTGCACAAGTGGGTAGGTAATAATTTGAATGCCAAGATAATATCGAAAAATAAGAGCGAAAAAAAGTGATCAATCAAATGATATCTACCCTCCGCACATATTAAAAGTGTATTGCGGCAGGAATAGGATCACCGAAACACATTAAGCGCACTCTGTTTCTACTTACATGATTCATAATACATTTGGTTATTGTCACTAGTCACCACCGGTAATATAGATAGGTATTATCTTTCTTAAATAATACAAGATATAGCAAAATTGACATACGAACAAGTTATGATCAGGTAGAAGACTAGCCGCTAGTAAGACAATAGACCTAATAAGATTTTTATTTTTAGACTTTATATTCACTATATTACTAACTAGCGACCTGCCCCGGCTTTCACGAGTATAAAACATATATAAAATCCTTCCTCTTCAATCATTCTATCTATTGAAATAACTGCATCAAAATCCGTTGCGTAGTTTTAAAGATTTAAGCATACAAAGGGATACAGGGGAAGAAAAAGCGACTTTGTTTCATACTATGTCACCAAACTTATTTTGTTCATATTTTTTTCGGTGTATGTGCTATCAAAAAAACGGAAAAAATGATGGTACGAAGACATACAAATAAATTAAAAATCATTTTACTCGTATATTTACGTTACACACTATGTAAAATACCTTTAATATTACTTATATTATAAAAAAATGAAAACTCCTGACATGATAATTACATGTAAGAACATTACGACATATTTTATGAATAAGTAGATCTTCATAAATTGTAGCTAAGAATAATTTCGATCATGCCAGCAAACAAATTGCATCATAATCCTTTTAGAGGCTTCGATTTATTTATAATTTAGATTATATATAAATAAATCATTTTTAATGAAGCCTGTTACATATACATTTCACGATAAAATGACTGATGGCGCAATCCCAAGCTTTCGCGTAATAAAACCCAGAGGATCCTTCTCTTGGCATGGGCGTTACCGAGTAGTTTTAGTTACTTAGCTAAGACACTACTTATATTAATTGTAGAAAGTAATTCAATAATTTCAAATTGAATTGGTTTTTTTGGAGATCACCGCTGACTCTAATTAAACATGCAAAAAAGCGTGGTCTTTTTGTGGAAAAACAAATAGATTATGCACAAAAAAGAGAAAGTAATAGAAACAAAAAAAAATCACAATTGATAAATTACGTCGGACATCAAGGGGCGAGCACGAGGGAGGCAACGAAATGTGACATCGTGAGACAAGGAACAGGTGGGGGTTAAAAACTTTGTGACATCACATGTCAAAATTTTAAATATTAAAGTGCGAAATTTATATGTAAATAAAGAAATTAAATATTATTAGTAACTCGATCTATATTAAGTTAATGTAGGTTTTAGTCATCGGCGGATGCACGCTTCGGCAAGTGCCGTGGTATGCGCCAGCTCAGTGAATTCAATACGTTCCTATTGTTCACTTAATTTGACTTTCGCCGAGTAATAAACAGAAATAGAAACAATTATAAAATAAACAAAAATATTGATTTAGGTATTATTTACCGCAAATTATTTGTTACATACAGTGCAGCTTTTATTGTTAAAAAAAAACAAAGTATACAAGAAGTAAACACATTATGGAAAATTTTAAATCCCATTGAATCCCATTCCATTTGAAGCTAGTTCCATACGATAGTTGTTGCCCCAGTATCAAGGCATACATGTATAAAAGATCATGTGACACATGTGGTCTAAATTTTTCATCATACAAAGCCGCTAACCAACACAAGCAATCGCATAAAAAATAACGAGAGGTTTACCTATCGCAAAAATTCGTCCCCAAACAATTGCGGTTGAACGTGCCCGAGAAATTCTTTCTTTAATGAATGATGACGAAGCTATATGAATGGAAGGAAAAGACATTGACACAAGTGATATTCCTTACATTAACATCCAGAACGAAAATCAGGTATCTGATACACCAGTAATGAATAATATAAAGGAGTAGATCCAAATTCCATGGACACAATATGATTAACTTTTGCATTTTTTATTACGCAATTACGCATCGCAAGTTTCTTGAGTAATCTTTGTTTTGTCTATTACTAGTAACACACTCCGGCTTGGCACGGGTGAAAAACATATATCAAATCCTTCCTCTCTAATCACTCTATCCATTAAAAAAACCAAATCAAAATCCGTTGCGTAGTTTTAAAGATTTAAGCATACAAAGGGATATAGGGAAAGAAAAATCGACTTTGTTTTATACTATGTAGTGATATCTAATTTTTGACTTTATGTTGATTTTATTAAAGATTATTAATTTATTAGAAATATAATTAAAAAAATTGAAAAAACCCGGGTGTTTTAAAAATGTACCAAACAATGAACCTGTAACAAAGATTAATATATCGTAAAATTTGTGTGATATAATTTATGGATGGCCTCCAATCACAAAACGAAGAAAAGGATTAAAAAATAAAACGATGCCACACACAGGCACACATAAGACATATGTATTCATCCCTTTTTGCATCGGGTATAAATAAGTTAGGTAATTGTAAAATTGTGCTACTTAGACGCGCTTAAATGTTTCGTTCTACATCATAAATCATTTATCGATTTTCTTCTACATTTTCATTGCTTATTTGTAGTTGATAAACAGGTTGCGATGAAATTTTATTTAAACCATCATTCATTGTAGCGACGGACGAAGACTGCAACTTGACTTGACGTTTTTTCTCACAGCAGTGTGTTTGCATAATAAAATGTTGGTCAAACCAACATCGATCTTCATCATTCATTGTTAATGTATTATCGGTTATTGTAGTTATTATGTTTCTAAATATGTAAATAATTCACAGTTCTCTAGAAGACAGTTCCCGGAACTTTTAAAAACTTACATGAATTTTGTCGCTTGTGGTTCACTTTTTTTATGCCATGCCACACTCGCACGTGAAGCCGTGAATAATTGAGTGTGGATCCTAGTTCTCGAAAATTGACAGAATTTTTGTCCCGCGATAAAGGGTTCTGCTACAACTTGTTAAGAGCCGTGATTCATGCACGAGTGTGGAGAAGGTAAAAGTCTTAGCTTTGTCTCGACTTCAGCTAATAATTTAATTAATCATTTAATATAATTAATTATTCTCAACGTCCATTTTTTCCCCGAATAACGATGTGATTTCTAAGAAACAGAAAAATGTAAAAGCTTTATATGGGTGCTTACTATCTTATTGGAAAGGAAAGAATATGGTGCATTTCATACTCTCTTTGCAAAGTTTGTAGAAGAATAAACAATTATTTTTTAGATGAAGAAACTTTTCAACAAAATTTCTGACAACAATGCATTGTACATCATCGGGCGAAAGTGACCGATTCCAATTAGGGGTATAGTTCGTCTTAATATACCCGTCGTTGGAATCGCAT
Source organism: Aporia crataegi (assembly GCA_912999735.1). Classification (NCBI taxonomy): domain Eukaryota; kingdom Metazoa; phylum Arthropoda; class Insecta; order Lepidoptera; family Pieridae; genus Aporia; species Aporia crataegi. Next base: position 963,988 of record OU538732.1, on the reverse strand, counting down.
TTTCTTCCGACTGGTTGTGTTTTATACTTTACCTACGAAGAAAAGAAAAAAGAAAATCTCTTTAATTGAAGTTTAAGCTTAAATTTTTACAGTTATTAAAACTTAATGTTTGTACTTTTGATTTGATTTCTTACTGCGGAATCCCTCCAATTTTCTTTTTAGAAATGCATTTTGTATGTTATGAAGCACTTTGTGCCTATCCAACCTAAGCACAGTGTTTCGATTGGGTAGGCACAGAAGGCTGATCAACTTCTAGCCTATAATAAAAATGATCAGTGAAACGGACACAGCCATGTGTCTGCCCCATGCCCCACTATGGGTCACGAGAATTCACTTTTCACTTAACCCCTGACGAATAAAAGAGCTGTTATAAATTTGACGTGTCTGTGTGTCTATCTGTGAAAACGTATCTCCTAAACGAATGGACCGATTTGAATGCGGTTTGTAGTTTGTAAGCTGACGTGATTGAGATGGATCTTAGCTACAATCTATGAAATATTCATCCATTTACAAAAATATTCTTATTATTATTTTTAATCTAAGCTAATCTAAAAAAATGTGATTTAGACAACGAATTAAGAGCTCTATTTACAAAAAGACGTTGACACATACAATTCTCATACAATTGCCCTATCATATAACTGACAAGCACCATATAAGTATGTAATAATTTTAGATTTGCAATTTCGATTATTGAAAAATTTATAATTATGTTTTTAAACAATTTGCAATATAATATAAGCTATCATGAACTAATAATTATTTGGAGGCTGCCATAGACTTTAGCAATATAAATTTCATTTTGTTTACTTTACGCTACTTACCCAATCCACGATCTCAAAAAACACTTGTCGCGCAATTTATGAAAATCATACAGTCGAATTTCGGATATATTTTAATAAATTGAAATATATTGCAAAAAAGGCAGCTATAGTTTATAATAAAAACTATTTTATACTATTCTATAAGTTAAAATTGCTAAAAGATTTCAGTTTCAGAGATTAATAGCATCAACATTGACCATTTTATGCAAAAAAACAAGGTTAAAATGTTATAATAGGCTTTACCAGAGTTTAATATAAAACAAAAGTCTGTAATAATAGAAAAGTTTTTCTTATAGACAAAGAACTGAATAAGTATGCAATGTCCAGAGAAAGGCTTATCAGTACATATGTACCTACGTCTGTGTATAGTTTTTGTTGATAATGCTAAAAGCGTTGAAACAATTTAAATGAAAGTAATTTGAAGGCATAACTGTGCGTACAGATCCAGGTTTTGTATCATACCAAGTTAGTTATATTTTAATTTTTTGAGTTGTTGTTTTTATATTTTGAAGTTTTGGTTATAGTTAGATAACTGTATAATAGATATTTTAAATAAATTCTAATAATATTTATTCATCACTTTTTAACAGTATCTTATTATGATTGAGATCTCCGTCTGTGTGTTGTGTTTGGAGAACCCACTCTTCCGAAATAGTTTAATAGTACTAACAATAATTTAATCACACAACATTTTACAGTTTAAAGGTAGGTTTGTAACAAACATCACTCATTAGTCCATGTACCACTGTGTTTATTTATTATAGGTGAATAAATATTTAATTTTGATTTAAGTAAATTATTTTAGTAGTCGTACCGAGACACTAGCAGTTTTTATCTAATGATAAATAATATAAGCGTCACGTCAAACGTGAGAAAGTATTTGTTAAAATCTAGTTTCTGTGAAATAAAGTATTTTATTTCACTACAATACTTATTTGAAAAATTATGATATAGGAAGTAGGTTAACCAATAAAATAAGAATTAACAAAGTTATCCATATCAAAATCGATTCCTTTAAGCAACGCTCTTACATAAGAAACTCTTAACAAATATATCTCAGTGCCTTAATAAATTATTAACAAGTCAAAACTTAATTTGTATTGAAATTAAAATATTTAATAACTATCAAACAAATTGACCCCAATTATTTGAAACCACAAAGCTTTCATTAACCATAAACGGGACTGGCTAGGCGTGTTATGTCATAACAAAAAATAGAAAATGCAGAGATATTGCCACTGTTTTTAATTGCTATTCACAGTATTATTCGCTCGCAACCCTAGTTTTCCGCAGTTGGTGCATTGCTACTGCGGACCAAATCCACCGTCTGTCGAGAAACCATGCGTTTAGCTTTACTAGATGGGCACGTTAAAAAGTCTTTGTAACGGGAGTCCAAGTAATTTAGTTTAATATTGTAAAGTTTGTGTGGTTGAATGCGCTGTCATCTCCTACTGGTTTGAATTGAAAAATTATTTTAGTGTTGGATTCTCTATTTATTCGCATTATTTATTTTTATTTTAAAATCACGCACCGACCCATAGCAGTGGAGACGTTACTGAAAAATATTGCAAAAAAGAATAATACTTCGTTTTCGCCGGCGAAACCGTTGGCCGCTGGTTTAAAATATATCTTTCAGAGAAGTGGCCACGCGACTCCACTAAGATTATTTAAATACAACAACGTAAGTAGTCTTAAGCTCTTAAGTATAGTTAAAATGTTTTAATATTTCGTAAATTAATATCATCTAGGAACCCGTAGGCGTGTTTTTTTTTTTGACTGACGCAAAGAATAGTCATAAAACGGAATAATACAGCCAGTATTTCATGTAGTTTGTAGGTTTTATATCTAATCTAAAATTTATTTAATTTAAATTTTATGTGTGAAATAATGTTATAAATTTTTTTCACATTAATAAGCAACTTCAGTAACAACGTCTTCATCGTTTTTCAAGTTTTTCAACAAACCTATTTTTGGTTGAAAAATTAAAAAAAAACGAAAGCCAAGTTTATCTAGTTGAAACGATTCGTTGTGAATCTCATCTACATTCAGCATTAGGTTGTGATTCAAAAATCTGTCCTAATTATTTGATCTAAATATCTGTGGCCTACTGTTGTCTATTGAGAGTTTGTGATGCAGCCCGACTTAGTCTGCAATTTAAAATATCAATACGCTGGGATATCAATCAGTAATAGATAGCCAACATACAAAATTACAGACAGACAATTCTTCGTATTTTGAAGAAAAAAAAATCCGCTTTTCTTTTCCTTTTTCACTTCTCATTTTAATTTGATTTTGTATGTTAATTTATGTTTCATTTTTTATGTTTATGTTAAATTTATCTATATAAATTAGGCCGTGTCTAGCTTGTAATATCTGTGCACCCCAATTATATGTATTTTTGCTAATGCACCTAAAACTACAATGATTTGGAAATTGTTTTCTTAACTGTTAATGATTATTTGATGAAATAATTAACCGTTCAAAAATAAATAAAAAATAAAAATGACGGTGGATTCCTTCGTCCTTCTGCGTCTTTAGACGGATTTTAGACAAAGCAGAAGGCTAAAATCTGTATAAAGCCGTGCTCAATCTCAGCCAAGTGAAACGAGCTTAGCAGATAAATAATTAGTTTTCTGTTACGTCTCGGCGTGAACATTTAGCTAAATTAACAGAGTGAATCCCGTCTAAAGTGTAAGTGCATTGAAAAAGCCTTTCCGCTTTGTAATGCTATGGGAATCAGTTGCTTAACTAATTCACATAATTATTATTATGTTTAAATAGAAATTAAAGTTTTATTTAATTAGTAAATAGTTTTATACAAGAATATTAATTTTTTTATATATTAGCAAACAAAACTCATTCATTTATTTTTCTTCAGAAATGTAAGATGTCCTCGGCTCACATAAGACCCTTGGCTCGGATTTAAATACCACCTCAACGGTAATTACCATCATTACACACTTGCTTCATAATGAACTAATATAGGCCGGATAGAGTTCAAAGTAGTTTACTTGTCAGTTTATCATGCATCGTCAAGCCTAATTGAACTTCCTGAAATAGGATCGAGACAATACGTGTGACTTGAATCAGTGATTAGCCTACTTGGCAGTTTACTTCAAGATAGTGAAAAACATCCTAAAGGCAATAATAAATAAATAAAATAAAATAAAAAGCCTTTTATTTCCAGTTTTACAAAATAAAAACAACTTATCTCTCTTTGTAACTTAAAAGTAATATCTTTGCTGTTTATTAAATTAAATATTTACATTTTTTCACTGGAACCCCTCTCAGGTAAAGGCCTCCAAAGTTTTCCATTTCTCACGGTCTTGGGCTATTTTTGCCATTGTGGGCCGGCAATTTTTTAAATATCATCTTCCCATCTCGCAAAAGGTCTTGTAAAGGCAATACATACTGTTAATTATTATGCGAAATTCCATGTGAACGCGGTCTTTTTTGATTTTAAGTTTAATTACTGAGTTATTCGAAAGTAGAGAAAAAGTTTTTCTCAAGGCACTCTTCGCGCAGCTCAAAGACAAAGTTTCATTAGATTTGCCTTGATAGAGTAACATGTTACAAAGTTTATATTAATTCAATCGCTTAAATATATTTACAATAATGTAAATACATTTAAGTATATTATTGTAAATAAATTAATAAACTACTCTGAATTAAATAAATCAATCACTGAGTTAAAGATTAGTCTTAATAATAATATTCAAAAAATAAATTAATAGTAAAATGTGGTGGCGTACTCCAACAGATCTTATTGCGAGATCAAGTGTAAGTTATCATACATGAGTATCATATTTTTTAGACTTATTTTTGAAAATTATTCATCAAAATAAATGGTTATCGCGATTATTATCATTTTAGCTTCTATATTGTTTATAAAATATTAATAAATTACATTATCATCTAGTTATGTATGAAAATTCTTAGTTTTTGAAAAGAACTAAAAATTTAAGTAACGAAAATGACAATATCAAAAAAGATAAAGTCATTGCATAATTAGTTAAATATAAAATTTCTTTAAATTTCTTATTTTTTAGTTAGGTAAAATTGAATAAGTACTTCACCATTGCGAAAGAAAAAAGATAAAGCCGAAATTTCCAATATGTTTTTTCTATAGAACCGCTGTCAATCATGGGATTATCCACTATCCATTAGGAGTTATGTAAGATTTTTCATACAAATAAATAAAAATACATGACCAGACTTGTGGTAGAGCTAAAGAAACATTAAGTTCGTTTAATCAAGCGAGCACTTGCAGACCCTATTAATTGCTTTCACTGACAGATGCATGCACAATAGAAGCGAATCCTGGCTCTGAGCCAATGCTTATGTTCTGACATGATGTCAAGTAGGGTCAGGGTTTTAGTAGCAATAAGAGGGAGCTATGAGCTTCTTGAGATCCCGTTTGAGACAGTTTTAAATTGAAATTTCCGGAAATAAAGAAGCATTTTTAACAACAGACCAAAATTAAATTTGACGTAGGTCATCTTTGACTGACCCACAGACCAGTAACACACAAATTAGATAACTTAACTTTTTTTTCTATATTACCAGTCAGTTAGTGGTACAATCTCTCAGGATATTACATTAAAGTTATAATTATTCCCAAGGTTTATCCCGTCATTGTCGTAGGTTGTCGACGATTGCCGAAGATACAGAAATAGGGAATACATGCGGAGTCTAGGGCTAAAGCTAGTAGGCTATACTCATGCTACGATGAACTAAACGCGGTAGAAACCGCGGAAAACAGCTAATTCAATATAATGTGCATCGAAAGCCAACATAAAGTGCTCGAAAACCGCGAATACCCGCTTCAAAGTCACGTAACTAGAGTAATTCCTTTAACAATTTACCACAGAGAGAAACCACGTTACCCCACAGTGCCATTTTCGCTTGAAATATTTAGAATCAAATAAGTATATATGAATGCTGAGAATTTTATAACTTAGTCTTTTTATTATTTATTAAGAAAAAAATATTCGCAATAGTTTTATACGCACAAAATATATATGTACTTAAATATATTTACAATAATACATCATCAAAGCCGTTGGAGTGCACACTCAAATATTACAGAAAATTTTATTTTATTTATTCACGTATTATCAAGGAGTGATGTTATTTAATTTAAAAGAAAATATTATGCCACAATTTGAAATTTTTAAGGAATAATTCACGTCCTTTTCCCGGCCAGCGAGAGCTTAGTGTGTACAAGTTGGCTATAATTTAAAAAACCAAAAAGTAGGTTATAAATTCGACGTGTAATATACATACATACATATTTTTCGATGTTGCGCTTCTACGTCAACATCCGTAAACCGATTCGGATGAATGAGTTATTAAACGATAGGGTAACTTATCGAAATAGGTTTTTTTATTTTTTTATTTTAACAGTCAATAGTTTTCAGGATATCGAAAGAATAGTTTCATAATCGAGTGAGAAATCGCTGAAATTCACGCGACCGCGTCGTATTTATTTGCTTATAACTCTATGAAATATGAATCCATGAATAAATATAATGTCATCATTTAAAAAATATTGAGGTAAAAAATATAATATTGAAAAAACTTAAATTAGTTCGCTTTGGCAATACAGAAGAACAGATAATTTATATAAACGATACCTTAATTTAAATAATTTTTATCTTTAGTATTAAATAATCCAATTTTGCGTCTTCTTGTTACAATTAAAATATTTATGATTTATTGAATAGTTTTTAGTATATGAGGCCAATTTCTGAAACAATCGCTGAAATTTTATCGTCCACGTTGTACTTAATTTACGTAACACCCAATGAAATCGAAACCTTTCTAAATAAATGAGATTTCTTTAAATTCATTATTTAATTTCTAATAATTTATTTAGAATAATTTTAACTAGAGTTATAATACTTCTAAATTAATTAGTGGTAAGATAGTTTTCTAGATGTAGAGGTAATAATTTTCAATTTTGTATTCCACGGGTACATGAGATAATAAATTAAGGCAAACTGTTATATTTTCATTCAACTAATTACCTGGGTATATTTAGAAGATCTTGACGAAATTCAGTGAAAATCTAAACCATATTTTTGACGTAATGAAGGAAACCTTCTAAACGTGGAAAAGCCGATCATACACGCGTAAGTACATCGTTTAATTGAAGTCCATATTTCTCGATAATAGAAGAACTAACATTATTGGTTGTCACAAGTAACTGAAAGTGGGCGTATAGTCAGAGTTTTAGAATAGATAGAATAGAGATTTGATAGATTCGGATTAGAAGAGCCACTCAAAAGTAGGAAATAAATTAATTTTGAAATAAAAAAAATATAACCGACCTGAAAACGCACTAAAAAGTGAAAAATAAATTCTGTATTGTATATGAACCTACTACAAATAAAAAGACGTAAATAGTGTTTATAAATAATATACTGAAAATTGCTGCAAATTCGGAAAAAAATATTTTAGAGCGAGTCCACGAGAAACCGCGAAGCGCAGGTAGTTCATGATAAATTGCTTTTATAACTGATCACTATAAAAAACCTCGGCTGTAACATATTTAGAAATGAGCAAACACATTCCATTAAAACTGGTTGATATGCCGACAAAACTTCGTCCAGCTAGTTAGTGAGTCTAAAACAATTTTAATTACCGGTTTGTGCTCGGCATAATGAATGCTAACTTCAAACTCAATGCTCAAGCTTACCAATTAGCCTCAATAGTTTGAGATTTAACTAACCTAATCTTAGCTAGCCACCCGCTACGTGGCTACGAGGTTCATCTGCTGGTTTGAATCCCGGGGGAAACAAATCTTCCAACCGGCTAGGCACAGAAGACGTTGCCTATTATTTATGCGAGTATCACACACTTAAAGACTACAATTTGAAAGGATTATTTAATATTAATTTTTACCCGGTATTTCACTTGCTTTACAACCAGCATTATCACGAGCCGTCCGTGACCAAAAATATACGTTAAATATACGCTTACTCCGTTCAAACTGGTTTCTTTAAAAGCTTGACATTTGATTAACTATATTTTAGCTAACCAACTGTTGACGACCAACAGAAGGCCTTATATGTCTATGTAATGTGTATGTGTGTATATATTTTGAGTTTGAGTTCAATCAATCTTAACTTTAGAAGCGATTATCGGCCGTTTTCAAACACCTATCAAAGTTTATAGACAGATTGCTATCTCCAGTTGACAAGTACTAAAACTTTCATCTATCGTCTGGTATCCAGGCAATACAAACTATTGGATAGGTATTGAAAGCAATTTCAATATAAATAGTTGATTTACTTATAATAGTGGTCGCCCATTGGTTGAAATTTGATCACAATACAAGAGTAAGTCAGGTATGTATGTGTGTGTATGCTGTGTTTTTGTTATGCATAATTAAAAAAAAATATTAGCATTCTCAACTCCTTTTCCATAAAAACTATAAGTGTGGGCAATTTAATACTTCCCGTCCGTGCAATTTTGTATAAATAGGTACGAAATTTTTACTTCACGTATTAATATTATGTTATTGCAAATGGAATAAAGTAAAGATATACTTAATTATTAACACTCATAGATAACTCTAAGGCTGTCATGAGAAGTACACGTAAGAAAGCTAAGATGAGTCTTAGCTACGTATTTGCATAGTTGACTAGTTGCTGAATATCTCTCTATTAGTCATGATATGCCTGAAAAGAGAGGAGTTGTAAGTTTGATAAGTAAGCTTAAAACAAAAAAAACTCCATCATATGTGGTCAACTGGTAAAGCAGCTACGATGCCTTAATCCAACACACAGGCTATTAAAACTCTTAAGGTTTTTGGGATTATTAAAATAACTAAATATTCACGACACTGATTAGAAGTTGTGGACAACACCGAAACCACAGATGTTATTAAATTCGTTTTAAAATTAATAACATACTGTCATTCTCCCATTACAGTACCGGGAATTGATCAATAATTCTAATTCCAAATTCAATTCAAATAATTCTTTTTATTGCTAAGTTGGCACAACTGTTTTCTATTTTGACGCAAAGCACTATCTGTCGTTTTGTTAGTATGTTTTGCGATTGTTAAAATGATTAAAAATATCGGACAAAGAGTTTTTCTTAAATTTTGCACCGCAAATGGAATTTCGTATTCCGAGTCTCTTTAAAATAATATTACAAAAACCTCAAGATGAACCGACTTTATCAAAAACACGAAATTTGAGGATACTTCTTCTGAATTAGTGCTCTGAATCAATATACAAAAATAAAGTGTGCGCTATCTGTTGATAAAGAACACTTGAACTGTGTATTTCCCTGTATTATTAGACACTTTCTTAATATAAACATTTTAGTTATTTAAGTTAAAATTAAGTAACATTAGTCTTTTTATATTAAATGATATTTTTAGTAAAGTGTTATTATATTTCTCATTTACGATATAAAACAAGTGCATTTAAAAGCGGTTGAAATTTGATTGAAGATTTACCTCGCCCCGGTCGGCCATCAACGACGCGCATTAGGCCAAATTAGGGTGTTAAAGTCATTTTTGAAAAGTATCTCAATTATATTCTGTAGTGATAATAACCCCTACAAAATATATCGATCAATGCCTTTAATTTTTATTTAAATTTTACATTTTGTGGAAAACGATGGACGCAATGAATGTAATTATTGCTTTGTGGTTGTAACGTGACTTGGCTATATAAACAAAAATCGGAATTTGCAGCAAATAATTTACCGATCATTAAATATTAGACTTCACTGTTTTAAATTTGTAAATTACTGTATTTAAATACTATTTAAACCTTTTAAAATATTTTAAATCACTAAAATTACAAATTTTTGATATTCAGAAACATCATCCAATACCAAATTACGTGAAACTCGGCTAAGACTGCATTCTTTTGTTTATTGCAAAATTTTATAGAAAGTTTAAGAAAATATTAAATATTACGTGTAATTAGAAATTGAGCTATTGGCCTAGTGCAAATGATGTATTTTTACTGGTTTCAAATCTCGACGAGAAAAGACGAAGAAAGGCTCATGAAATACCAATTTTATTAAACTAGCCCTGCGCCGCGGTTTCACCCGCGCCTACAATATAAATATTATTAATCAAAATAAAATATAGGGATAATGTAGGATTCTAATGGTGAAAAAAAATTCCAAGTATTCTCATGTAAGTGATAAGTGGATCTTAAGTGAGGATAAATATCTTTAAACCTGAAAGAATTTTTCAAATTGGTCCAATCATTTCAGAGCCTTTTCAATTCAAACAAACAAATCTTTTCTCTTTATCATATTAGTATAGATGTGTTCCAGATGGATCTTGGCCAGAATGTAACCTATATTAAAGAGCTATTCCTTTTTATAATTAACACGCCGAAGGGTTTTTGTCTTCAATTCCACTTGCTAATATCAGTAGTGATCAAGACCGCAGGCCAAAACTAGTCAATAATAAAAGTCATTTGGGCAGGTGGCCAAAACGACGCTGTTCAGCGTCACAACTTCACACTTTATATTGTTATCTATCGCTCAGAAATAGGTCGAACTTTATACAGACATAGTAAAGCCATCGTTATATCCTAAATCCAAACAAATAAACTCAATTTAGCGCCTAAATGCTTAAAGGATAATCTAAATTTGCTAATCTGACCACACAAATCTAATTTGAGTTTTGAAATAATTAGAGAAGTTTTTTAGGTATGCATCTCAATAGTAATTAAGTGCTGGTGTATGTAAATACATATTAAGATTATTTATAAAATATAGTGACTTTGATCCACGACTCCATTCAGGTGATTATGTTATTTTAAACTTTAGAATTTCGTGATTTGAACTCATTATTATTAAATATATCGGGACTTATCATCCTATAATAGTTCGCGAAGCGGTTGAAATTAAGAAACATAAAAATTTCAATCTGGAGGATGGAAATAGGCTGTTGACATCGTGGAATCCCGTCATAGGCAGATGCTTGCATCGGAGAGTGGGTACGGAGAAGTCTGTCGACACCGTTAGTGTTGTGTGCCGCAGCAGCAGCCCTGCGTTTCTTGATCATCGAATGAGGGTAGATAACAATACCCTTATTTTACACTAACAGCACTCTCCAGTTCTTCTCGTGACGCGTTGCAACACGGTCGAAACGTTGAAGTAAATAAATAATGTTTCTTTGCGCGATAAGTTTATGTTATTTATTTCGACAATAACGAACTTCCATATAAACTTTTGTCCATTTTTCAATCACTTTTTCTTTTTTTTCACAATAAAATGTAGCCTATGTTCTTCCACAAGGTCTAATACACATAAAGATTTCAGCCAAATTGATTTAGTACTTAAGCATGAAAGAGTAATACATAATAGTAGGCATAATAAAGCATTTTATACCACAAAAACTAAATAAATACAGTCCAAAAATGTATCTAGTAAATTATTATATGTTCTGTGGCCCAATGCAGGTATCTGAGGTGGATATATGTCTCTAAAATCCTTACTGATATTATAAATGCGAAAGTAACTCTGTCTTTCTGTCGCGATTTCACGCCAAAACTACTGAACCGATTTACATGAAATTTGATACACGGATAGCCTAGAGCCTGTGAAAGGACACAAGCTATTTTTAATGCAAAGAAGTGGTGTAAGAGGTTGAAAGGGGTGGATGAAAAGTTGTACGGAAGTATCGTCATTTTTGGAGATAAAAGCTTGAAACTTATATTTTAGGATGTTGATTCGATGTATTAATAAATATGAGCTATACACGCGCTTTGATGAAATTAACTCTGGTGAAAGTACTTTTATTATACATAACAAAATTAAGCTTTAATAATCTCATTAATAACACAAGTCAACACGAATTTAGTGCCTGAGTTCAATTTTGATTTCTTATATCTAATTAATAAAAGAAATAATATTTTTATCTCATAAAGTTTGCTTTTAAGGTAACTTACGATTTTATGCGAACTTGCAATGTGATGTGTTTTGAGTATTCGTCCTTTTTTGTGTATTATAACAATGTACATAAGAAAAATCTATGGATATTCCTTCTTTTACGTGTGTTTTCTTTATCACTAGTTCAAAACTTAAAGATACTCCCACAACTAAATGGACATTAGCAGAATCCATTTTTATGCTATTATTTTTTAAGAAAAAGAAGAAGAAGAATTTTCCACTCAAATTAATATCAAAATAAAACTCGTCTACGTCCCAACGACTTGAAAAGTTATTTTTATATAACACAGCTCCTTTAACTAGATCCGGTGGCGAAGCTTTTCCAGTAGAGTAACCTCCATGAGAAATTGCATGCGGCAAGGAGACTTATCTATTCGCCTGTAAAAAATGCCCATGCCTCAGTAGGAATTACACACACACGCAACTTGTATCTACCAATAAGTGTTACGGTAATTCCCGTAGAAGCACTGTAAACAAAATGCCATGCTTTATTAGTGGTTACAAGACACATCTTATTTCTACTATGTCTATAAGAAATAAAAAATTACCCCATACTGTACTATGGAAAAAAACCAGTGCAATCGAAACGAAGGTCGTTAAAGGACAAGCACACTAGAAAGCTCTAATTAAATGGTTCAACACCAAAGTAGCTAAAGAGCTGCTAGGGCTCAAAATACACAAAACCATTGCAGTGACTAGAATACTGACAGGTCACTGCAAGCTGAACAAACACATGTTTCTACTGGGTAAGAAATAAGACGCAACATGCAGGTTTTGCCAGGAAGAGGAGGAAACTGCCATGCACATCCTCTGCTCCTGTGGACCACTAATGCATAAAAGAAGTACCCACCTAGGGCGACATGTACTGCAACCCGACGAGGTACAACACATAACAGCCCAAAGAATCTGGAAGTTTCTGAATTCAACGGGAATCAGTAATGAACTATAAATGGCTGCCACAATAGATCAAATTTGGTCGAAGTGCATAGATAGCCCAATCAAAACAATAATAACAATAAAAATAATGCACTAAAGGTTACAGGATTGCACGTGTATAAACCATAAGCCAACAATTAGGGATAAAACAAATATTTAGGTAGAAATCAGCAAGCTGGCTGAGTTATTAGCTCGTTTGAAAGCCTGCCACGTTGCTGCGGTTTGCGGCTTTCGCTGTCAACTGCATGCATCCAACTCTCATCAACCGTGCATGTTAAGCGATTGTACCTATTTGTCATTAAGGCAGTTAGTGAATTTTTTTAGTACATAATAAATACTTCAAACGATTAACAAGTGTAATTGGAAGAAAATTCAAAAATTCCTAATTATATAGCCCAACTAACATTTTATGTGCAAATAACAATAGCCAATGATCTATAAATTTAAATTAATAGATGTTTATATACTAATTAATTGCTAAGACAAGCAATATATATTTTATGTTACCTTCACTGTTACCGTTCAATACTCATTTACAAACCTTTAAAAAGCCTTTAATCGATTAATATATTACACAACCGAGTTTTGTACCCTAACGAGTTAAGCTTTGATTTTGGCATATGTTCAATGCAAACTTTGTAGTTTTCATCGAAAATATGCTGTATCAACTATTGTTAGTTGAACGTTTAGTAATCAGTAAAACCAAATGTGTTTCCGTTACTTGATGAGAGCCAAAGTAGTTCCAATACGGAACGGAGTGGCGCCGCGCAAGGTTATAGTAACCACACCAGTAATAAATTCAAAATTTATGTCAGCGTAAAAATAGAACAGGACCATTGCACACACACACCACAGGATGCATTTTGTACTTCTCAAAATTGTTCCTCTTGGGTCGAATGTTAAAGATTTAGGCGTAGCTGTCCCTACAATAAAATTATATTTGAATAAACATAGACAAAAAGTTATTAACTGCTAAACACAATATATAATCATATTACACGTAGAAAGAAAAACAACAATACTTACTTTCTTAAATAATGTTTTAAACAAGCTTGAATTTGGTGTCAAAATAATCTAAGACTGATCAATTTTAACTCATTTACACAGAAATTAGAGGGAATATGTCAATAAAAATTGCTAGTTTTAAAACATTATCACCAAAACTCATTTACAAAACTGCGATTGCACTTCAGATCATCAAAACTGTATGTACACCAAAGTACCTAGTGTAGAAAAAATAAAGTAACTATAATGATTCAAACATTGTAATTGAGATCCAGATTACTCTCCTACGACGCATTCTTAACCATTTGTAGTATTTTGTATCAAAGAAATCTAATAGCAGAATCTCGTAGGCGGCGCTGTAGCTTTAATACTGTCAAAGGAAAATTTTGTAATCTGGCACCAATTGATACTCCTACGTAACATTCGTAACCGTTTGTAACTATAAAAGACGAAAGACTAAAGACTATTACGAAAGACTTTTTGTAACCAAAAAATCTAAGATCAGAATCTCGTAGGAGCTTTAGCTATCAAAGGAAAATTTTCTAATTTGGCACCAATTGATACTCCTACGTAACATTCGTAACTGATTGAAGCGTTACGTAGCCTCGAAATCTAATAGTAGAATCTCGTAGGCGGAGCTGTATCTTTAATGCCATCAAAGGAAAATATTCCATTTGGCAGTTACGTCTTAAGACCCACGTAAATGTTATTTCATGAAATTAATTGTTCGAGATGAATACTGTTTACGTATGGAATATTACAATAATGAATTTGTAAACTGGGAAAGCTTAATGTTTGCGAAAAATGCGCAACCTGTAGCTTGTAATAATTAAATATTTTGAAAGATTGCTAAAAAAAAACAATTATACTTCTATGTTAAAATATATCAATACTAATTATATATTTTAATTTACCAAATTTATTGCTTAGTTAGGGATATATTCAAAGCGGTTTGAGCAAGAGGTACTAAGTTCATTTGACTTTCAAAAAATCTTTAGTGAAACAGGTGCTTAAATACGAGTATACTTGGCTCATTAAACAACACAGATTTATTATAATCATTTATTTGACAATTTATATTGAGGACAATATAAATAACCCCTAATATGATGATTAAAAATAAGTATATCTAATGAATTTATCAACAGATCGTAAATTGTAATTAAGATCTATCTAAAAACTACTTTCAAATAAAAAACGGCATCAAAATTTGTCTATTTATTAGGATCTACAATGCCATAGACTCACAAAGCCAAATATTTTGTCAGGGGTGAAAAGGTACATACAGGTACAGATTAGCCAATAACCTGGCTAAACTTCAACCTGATGCGTTTCCTGTTGCTCTCGCTTGGCAATTCACTTGATGGAAGTGTAATTTAATATTTTTGGCAACACCGCAAAAATATTGAATAGGAGTTACCTGCGGCCGTGTGGCTTTTCAGGCTGTTACTCTCTGTTATATAATTTTTTTTATCTCTAAGCAATACTCTTGCAATAAATAAATAGATAAGTTTATATAATCTGTACAACGCTTTGTACAAATTTAAAATGTGTATAAAATTTTAATTGATTAATAAATGTATTTCAAAACCCTCAAAACGGTTATTTATTTTAGCTTCTAGGCCTTTCAGCGGCCATATAATATACATGGATTAAATTAAATTGAAATTTTAAAGACAATTTTCCAAAGATAGTAGAAACATTTAAAATCTTGTGTAATAAATTTCATGAGCTTTGTTTTGCTGCAGTTAATCCTACTGGCAATTCCAAAATGTTATATGGCAACACTTTCGTAAACTACGCCATTGAATTACTGATTTTCCAGAGATTACCTTCGTATCAGATTTGTGATTTCGGAAATTGTTAAGCTCATTTGTACTACATAGTATGAATAGGAGTAGTCCTTACTAATGTACCGTTTGTTAGAATAAAAAATGCATCACGTTAAATGATTACAAAGTTAATAGACCATATATTGAAAGAATTAATTATTTTATAAATAAAAATTAATGTTAACTATTATATTTATAAACTAACGAGTCTAACAAGTCTAACGTTCATATAAAAATTACTTGTTTTGGTTTAGTATCATAGCAAGTAATACTGTAACATTTTTAGTCCATATTTTGTAATAAGGACCAATATTTTATTGTTACTGTTATCATTGCATACATTAACGATGCATGGAATTACCGTTTTAGTAAGAATGTACCATTTCGGTGCATTCAACGAAAACCGGAACTATGATATTGGAACGGCCCAATCATCTCTCGTAACGCCTCTTCCGACGTCTTATAATAAACTCAAACCTATATATTTTGATGATAATGCGTTTGATAATTCACTCGAATGCGTCACTTGAAGACAAATATAAGAAAGCCCACTCATTGATTCATTATTGCCCCGCTATTTTTATTTTGTCATAACTTCAGACAGAATAAAAATACTTTTTATATATAGAAATATATTAGCGTCACAAATATCTCATCCTGGCTGCCATGGCATGGTTTACGCGTCTAAATCGGAAGCCCTGAGTTTGAATCCCAGGGTAACAAATAACTATTTATTTGTCCTCTTTATTCAATATTAGCATAAGTTAGGTTTTTATATAGTTTTTCTTTTACATATATTGTGTGCGTTAATAGTAATTTATTTCTTTAAAATAAATTTTTCAGTTGGATGGGCACAGAAGACTTATAATAAGATGCAGAAATGTGTCTGCCCTCTGCCCCACTAGAACTACGTAATTTCTCATCCAACTGTAAAATGGGGGCTCCAAGCCAGTTCGAATCGATTCAGTTTCATAATGAGCACTGATACTATCACGTTGCACTGCCTAATCTGTTGAATAACATGTTACAGATTGCCAATCGTGACAGTGACGAAAGCAAAACAATCCCTAATTATAAATGCGAAAGTCTGTTACGCTTTCATGCCTAACCCTTGACCCGATATTGATGCAATTTAGTACAGAGATAGACTGCTCGAGAAAGGACATAGGTTACAAAGTTCTGCGAATAAGTTTTGTCGAGGTGGCGAGATATTGCAAATGCGGAGGTAAAAGCTAATTTTTAATAAAATATTGGCTATAGAATATTTCAATGGGCTAAATTTACATAAGTAAAAGTGTAATGGGTTGCCTAATTGTTACCAAACGATTTTTTGTCGGTCCCTAAGGGTCGGCGCACACCAATAGCAGAGCACAGCATTTTCTAAGAACATTAAAATATTAACTTTATCGCTATAGACATAGAGTGCAAAATTAAAAACTCGAGCATCTGGTTTGCACGCGTATATTGTGACAGAGCATTTAATATATTGTTTCAATTTAAACAACATTTATAAGTTCTAATAATATTATATTTCAATATAAAAATAATATATAAAAAATAATAGTTTATTTTCTACTATTTTGACATGCCCCTCAGCAACGCCTTTAAAAAATTTCTAGTGTCAAATTTCAATTTTTCCTACTTGACGGGCCTCGTGACTTCCTACTTTTGTACTATGATTGTTTTGTCTAATAGATATTATATTTTTACATCGAATAGATAGTATTAATATTTTTTGTTTCTGTGTATTATAATAAATGCTATCTTTTACCTACTGTTACTACTGTGTTAAAGTCATAATACACTGTTGTCGCTTACATAGAAGTAGATTTATGATTTTGGTAAATAGGTAATATTGTTTTATAGATATGAAGTAATAATTAAGAAAACATCTTTCGCATGGACCAAACATATTTCTGCGTCTATTACACTTATAATTGTTCTTACATGAGGCAAATAAACAGCCTATCAAATTAATTCCATTTCTTCGAGATTTCCAGGATCTAAACACTACTTAATATTATAAATCTGAAGAATTTGTTTCATCGCTCGATTGGTTACTGCGAAACTATTACTTATCACTGAAAGTTACGCTAATTATTGGTTCGAAAAGTGATAGAATTGGAACGCAACCATAATAGTTCCTTGTATTGTCAGTTGTCACTTCTCTATTAGAGCCACTTCTTCCTTACATTTAATGTGTTGTATATGTGCGTTTATACTTTGCAATAAAACTAATAAATACTATCAAAATACTTCTTTATTTGCTAAAAATCCTACAAAAAGAAAGAACTTTTTTTATATTTATAGATATAGATAGTTTTTATGAGGATCGCTAGGTACGTAGTGTAACATCACGCTACGATGAAATTAACCCTTTAGGAACTCTGTACAAAAATTATTAAATATATAAGATTGTATTAATAATAGTTTTAAGCGACTTTTTTTAACTTTGTTATTTAAGCTTTTGGTTCTATGCTTAGATCTATTCTTTACATACACTATTAAACTAGTAAATATATGCAATGTAAACAGAAACATCATGGACTGGACTTAATAGATTGATACGACAATGCGATTTGATCACGGATACTGAACCCTTTGTGCCGACAGGCCACATACGTTGATTAATATTATGTCAACAAAGGAAACACAACAGAGCGGTTATTAGTTAGAACTGGAAAATAATTGTATAGCATTATGTGGATATTGTACGAAATATGACCTTTAAACATTGATATTATTAGTAATTAAGTAACAAAGGAATCATTAATTCACGACTGCCAGTTCTACACTATTTATTACCGCGCTGTTATCAAACATAGTGTTTATCTACAAAGTTTCAACAAAATCATTTATTAAATAAAAGCGTGAACTTTAGATCAAATAACTTTATAAACTGTAGTAGGAATATGACACTTATGACGATATCTTTAAATCATTTATAGTTTATTGTCTAGAAGTGGTGGTCGCGTGGACCTAATAATATACTAGCGTTAAAACTGTACTTAATAAATATAATGTCCGTGGGTGGTCCGAATGAGCAGACTATTTTTCAAGTGTAAATGGTTTTAATATACTAAAGCATATACCTGTATATACTATCAATTTCACGTGAAACGCGATTTTCTTTGGAATGGTGTTTTTTTATGTGTGTGTGTCTGTGTGTCAACCATGACTTTGCTAAATTATTTTTGAAAGCGTCTGCATAAAATAATTAATTTCATCTTATTACACAAAATATAGGGTTTTCAAACTTTAAAGTTTTACGTATCTGTGGCATTGTAGTTGGTAAACGAATGGACCAATTATTATGTGGTATTTTGGTATGAAAGCTGACGAGATCAAAATGGTTTTTACTAAAATTTATGAAGATCTCTTCATCAGTGAAATATTTTAAATTGTAAATGGGGCTTAATAATAAAAAAAACCCAAAGTTTTAAATATACACGTTTTATATATTGTTACAAGAGGACGGCTAGCGAAAGAATGAAAAACAAAATGGCGGCTAATTTCCGTCATATAACACACAAAATACGCCTGATTGAAGTACAAAGCAATTGAAAGAATGCACATCGACAACAATAGCCCGCGTAGGCGTTACGCGCCGCAACAGTAATTAACACATTAGTTTTTAAAAATAACGTTACTTCTTATATACAACAGTTTAAAACTATTTAAATATGTGTATTAATATCAAATACATTGATACTCATGGTTGACGTATTGTCAACAAAAAGGTAAAGTTTATCAAGTCTTGGGAATCACGAACTGGAAGAATAAAGCCATTGGAGGTTCTTGCTCGACCAGGCACAGGCCAAATGGGCTGTAGCATCATTATAGTGGATAGTCAAAAATTAGTGTTTTACGAATTAGTTTATTATCGATGATAAATGGCTTAATAACGTTAACTGCAAAAGTGTGTCACCATTATTCTTTAAGCAGTAATTGCCCGCTTTATTTTTATTTTTTATAGTGACTCCAGATTATTTCTGTCAATTTTAACGTGAATACGGAATCGTAAATAACGTGACAACAATTTTAAATATCAGTAAAATTAAATCGTTGCAAAAAATTTTAAATGCTGAGGAAATGACTTCATTAAACTAATTGAGCATGAATTTGTTTTCTGATGAACGATATAATGTTTTCTAGTTTAAAACTTTTTTGTTATAACTAAGAATATATTATAAAATATAAATTTGAAATACAAACATAAAAAAATTATGTCGTGATTAATTTTTATATATTTTCTACTTGCTGAAATGGCGAACATCGTATCGCCGATAAAAAAAAAAATCTTTGCTGTCAAATAATTAAAGTGCATTCAGAAATTAACTTATGACAAAATTTAATAAAAATATATTCAGTTACATAAAAAAGGTCTTTTTTGATGTCAAACGATAAACATTGTGTAATAAAATATAGCAAAGAAATGAATATCCGAATTTCCCTTTATAAGTTTAGTCGCAAAATTAATTTCGGAACGCAGCCTGTTTGACACGTTTTGTCAACAGTTTGTGGGAAATAAATTGTTTTCACTGCTTTACCTTCAATTCCTTTATATTTTCTCAGCTTTTAAACGTTTCTTGGACTTCTAAAATATTTCGAAACCAACATTTTCCAAATCGGTGCAACTGTCCTCGAGTTTTTGTGAGACTAACAAACATCAATTTTTATATTTTTATTTCTGCATACTTTTCAATGATACCTCAAATGACTAACTTTCTATATGTGATATTAGATTTGCGGTGTACTTATATAATTTGAAATGAAAAGTATTTTTTTATCACGTTTATTCAAAAAGAGTTGTGTTACCAGGGACCAAAATAGCTTTTTGATCCGTTGAGTGATTTAAATATGAAATATGATTATCGTTAAAAAATATTACAATCAACAAAGAAATCACTGTATGAAAAAATTACTATGAAAAAATAAGCCGAGTATTCTTACTTTTGTTATTGTTCAAAGTGATATTGGAAATATTGTATCAACTCCAGATAATGTTATGTCGGTAAAAGATGATACAAAGCCTGTTTATTACCTACAAAACCCCAGTAAATATATTTTCTCATGGAGATGATAAAATGTTGTGTTGTTATCGAGCAATACTATTTTAAACTCGAGTGGTGTACTTTTTTCCTTCACTCCACTCTGGATTTAAAAAACATTCTTGCCTCAAAAATAGTGGTTTGCTTCTTTCGTAAACTGTACTATTTAAACGTAGAATTTTTCATAAGTCCCCGAGCTTACTGAAAATAATGAAATGTTTCTGAGTTTGCATCGACCAGACGTGACGGCTTTTCTAGTATTAGATTTAAAAATTTAATATTACAGTCTTTTCAGAAATTAACTTTAGTAAAAGCTAGCTAGTTTGGTTTAGTTAATTTTTATCAGTAGAGAAAATGTATGCAAGAGTTTTAGAGCTTAAATTTCTTGAAACGATAAAACTAGCAGTAGCTATGTGCATCTGCGTGTTGCGCTGCAGGTGCTGGGTTCGAACCCCGAGGAAACTAATAAAAGTTTGGTTTGGTAGGTATAGAAGGCTGATTGTCTAATTAAGTGATCATGGATTGTAGTGAATTCCCATAAACCTTAGTGGTAGTTGAGCAAATATAAATCTGAATATATTTCATTCATAATTTTCTTTGCAGGCGATTAGGTAAAAATGTTCATTGTAAAAGATATAGAAATGTAGAAACAGCTACGAAGGGGCAGAAGCCCCATACAGGTTCAAGTGATTTTATTAAACGATTTCTTTGTATTCTACATTTTACATAAAGGAAGACCACTAAGAAAGCCAAGCTGCGAGTTTGTTAGGTCGGACTGTTTACCTTCTCAGCTTAGCCCAGAGGGTTCGCCGATCAACGAAGGGTGTACTCCTCTAGCAATGAGGATTGTATGGAGTTTGAAGGCTGGACATATTGTTTGAATGAAAAATAGTTCCTAAGCATATTTAGTAAAGCACGCATTATATACAAAACAATGTAAAATAAAAACTATACTAACATATCTAACATTGAAGAAAGAGGACAAATGAGTATATTTAGACATATAATGCACATACATGAAATGAAATGAAAATGAAATGAAAATGTTTATTTTCTTTAAAAAGTATTTCTAGATTACAAACGTGGTTGAGATTTCCTATTAAGTATGAAAATACCTGTAGCAGGAAAAAATACATACATAACTACTCATACAAAAAAATCATTAATTATTAAGCCGAGTCTCCTCAGGATTTGCATCGTAATCCGAAACTTACCTCTGATTTTCAGGCACCTTTCTCTCTATTCAAAATTTTTTTTTTACTATTTTGCATTTTTTATTTACTACAAATTGAAGGTCTTTCCTTTTAAGTTCAGAGAGCTTGTGTTAGGAAAGACCGCACATTCCATCAGATAATAATGCTATCTTAAAAATACCTTAACTACCGTTACATTACTTATCCTAGACAAAATATATAAAAATCGTTCCAAAATTAATTTAAAGGTAGTTTTATATTTTTTAAATTTTGCGTGGCTCGCAATATACTTGTAAACTTAAAGCGACTACAAGAATGTGCGACCACTGAGACGATAAACTTAGTTAATTATACATTTACGGTATTTAGCCAAACGATTTTTACTCATCTAACACAGCTATTCTATTCCGTATTATTCAATCAAACAGAAAAAAATTCTTCTTCAAGGCCAAGGCTCACTTTGGGTCGCTGCGCCAGCTAAGATTTGGATAAAATCCTTACAGTTAACAATTTATATTAAGTGTTCTTAAGGGTTTCGATTTTCGAGCGCCTTGGGTGTCTTGAGACTGGATCCGAACTTTCCGTCTTCCCCAATTTGCATATTTATTTGCGTCTCAGCCATAACAAGGATATTAACTCGATGCCACGAAATGTTCGCAATGGGTATCTAAATCATGCAGGTGGTTTCTTTGGATTTTTTGCGAGGGTTTTATATTTTATTTAGATATTTTTATTTATTTGTTACAAGGTTATGAACAAATTTTACTAATTTTTTTAGCGCATAATCCAAAAAGAGGGGAGTTTGACATATGTCTGGGTGACTGTGGGTGAAGTGAAATTTGAGATAATTAAAAATGAAGGGGTTTGTAAGCTAATTATGATTATAAAGAATATCTCACGAATGAATGAACAGACATTCCTAAATTTAAAATCCATCTTAATCATGTCAGCATTCAAACAAAACCGCATCAAAGGCCCGCCGCACAAGTCCACACTCGCACTCCTTCACGTCACTGCGCCAATGTCGCTTTGACATTGGTGGGCACGTGTGTGTCCGCAATTGCTTTCACGAGTCGTACATCAGTCAGTGTCTCTACCTCTCATATTTTATACCATGAACAAACAAACATCCATACTTTATCCAAATACTCGCGACACTGCCACTCGAAAACAAGACCCACAGATACAAATGTGATATTTATAATACCCCTATTTTTTTTATCGGGATTTACAAATAGGTTATATTAATAATAATTCTACCACATAATCAAATAGATAATAAAAAGATAACGGTCAATTATACCTTGTATATATAATTCGGCTATTAAAGGCTTTAGAATCAAGTATTAATCCAATATTAAATCCTATGGCAAAAGAACGCATGAATAATACAGAGACAGAATTTATTAATTAAAAAAGCCAAGTAAGTTGGCATTAATTAAATTTTAGGTTTACAATTGTTTGTTTTGACAGGGCTAATTAGACGCAAGTATAAAAGCTGCTTTATGAAGGAAAGTTCTGTTACCGACTACAACAACAATTATTTATATTCTTTTGTATCTTTACGAATTTAAATTTATAAAGTAAATTATACTGGTGAATTATACTTTTCTAAAATAAAACCATTTATATTTTTTTGAATACAAAGGAAACTGAAAAGGTATATGAAATGCTGACATTTTTTATTTGAAATAAAAACTTCAAATAAGAAAGGTACAAAAATTTGTTCAAGTTTTTCCTTCCACCAGATTTGTCATTATATTTCAAAAAACAAATGATAGTAACATCTCATGTACTGGAACCCGACAAGGTACAACACATTACAGCCCAAAGAATCTGGAAGTTTCTGGATTCAACGGGAATCAGTAATGAACTATAAAGTTCTGCCACAATAGATCAAACTTGGTCGAAGCGGTACATCGATAACCCGATCATAACAATAATAAAAATAATAAAAAAATAGTAAAATCTCAAATAATGACAAACCTTTTAAAATAATTATAATTCTCAATTCAATAATTTATTGAAGGATAATCTTTAAAAGTCAATTTTTATCACGCCTTTGGAACTAGCTGCCAGAGGCATTTCCGTGCTATTAAGAGGTCACCAACCTTCAAGAAAATTCCTATTTCTCCTAAAAAATGCCCGACAACGCACTCGCAATCCAACTGGAGATGTGATTGTCCATGGGCGATAATATACTAACACTTAATGAGCCACCAGCCTATTTTCCTCCTACTTTATAAAAAGTAAGGCATATCCACATAAGTATGGCTTAAAAATCGGAGGTAACCACTTCAGTTGTATTTTTTATATGTAATATAAAAAGCCATTTATTTGAATTTTCAATTTTATTAACAATCAGAAAATAAATATATAACACATATAATTTTTATGTATGCAATCTCAGAACTCAACCAATTTGTTGAACAAAGTTGTAAAAGTTTTACATTCTCCAATCGTGCCTGTCACATATCATTTCGTAAGCTAAGCATAGTCTAAGGATGCTATTTTAACCACTGAGTGATTCATGCGTCTGTATATTGCAAGTGCACCCCTGGATTTGACTTGAAACGAAGTTTTGGAGTTGAAGAGGATCTCCTTAACTTGGCTGTAAGAAAATGTTCATTCAAACAGGCACCGAAATGTGTCTGCTCTGTGGGTGTATTTCAGTTTCACAAGGATGCTATCTTGTTCGTTAGCTAATGTAGCAAAGAGCTTGTGAATGGCTCTCTATAACTAATAGTCTTCTTGAAATTTCGACTGCATCTTGAGACTGTAATGCACTTCGTTATCAAACAAAATCTCAAGTATTTACTTCTATCTCAAGTAAATTTGACTTATAAAATGGTATATAATAGTTTTTATTCTAGAATCTAATCTATAGCGGCCTCGCTTTGGCGCGCAATGGTATAAATATCCTGGCCATTCGCAGGTATCCCACTTAGGACTCTAAGACCCTTCACCATATATAAATAAGACTGTCATGCTGATGACTTCATATGTACCATTTGCTACATGTAGCAGGTGCATGTTCTTCAAGTCTCATGAAGCAGATGATGCTAAATGTCGTCTCTCAGAAATCTTCTATCAGTTGTCAGCTTTAATCGCCAGATCGCTTATCCTTCTCGAATGAAATTGAGAAGGGCGAGTCGTCACACGATCTTTTGACCACGTTGTCCGCAATTCTTCAAATGATACGTGTTCAAGTGTCGGGGTCATCAATGTAAGAGATGAACACCCAAGTCAGCCCGACTTGGGTGTTCTTCAATGAAAGGCGGATAAACACTAGTATCTTTAATGTGTCCCTGTAGTTCAGCTCAGCAGTGACTCTCTATTTAATTAATTACAATACCATAATATGTATACGTTACAAATGCTTACTCAGCTGACCTACTGACCCAATAAGCAGTAGGTATGATATTCACAAAATGCGCGACAAGTGTTTTTTGAGATCGTGGACTGAATTAGTGGAGTAAGTAAACCAAAAGAAATATATGTAGAAATATTTATTAAATAGTTTAAAAGTCCATAGCGGCCCTCAAATTTTGAAATATTTATGAAGTTTTTGGAAATAAAATCCCAATCATAACCATAAAATTACAAAAAACGCTCATAATTAACTGACAATTTCTCTTCGTTGCACAAATATTTGTTAGTTGATAACAGAAAAATATTTCAGGTTATTTTTTAAAATTATAATAATAAATTATTTATCAAACGAAATTACAAGTTTCATATTATGTCAGTTTTGTAATCGGACATCTATTTGTGTCAAAGCAAGTCTCTATAGGTTACTCCAATCAAATTACAATTATTTTACACTTATAAAATAGCTTTTCTCTATTTATTTCAAATTTGAAATTACATTCGCTTACAGGCTCTTAACCTAAATACATACCTATCAGATAATATTGTAAAGATTCTATGGTAATTTATGTAACTCGTTACATAGATAGCGAAAATATAATTTGTGTCCGCTCATAATGACTGAAGCAGCAGGCTACAATATTAAATTACTAAATTGCATCAAAACTATGTGTCAGCAAATTCTAGCACACATGCAGTACAAAAAGGTAACTTTATTTTAATATTAGTTGCACACAATAATAGCTGCCTTATAGAAGGAATAAATTGAAAACTTTTTATACAATTAGATACATTTAATTAGATATTAATCAGTTATTAATATTTCAAAATTATTTACAACGCCCAACACTGTATTTCAACTCATTCCAAAAAAATATCACCCGTATTAAAGCCATCAACAGTCATCTCAAACAACTGTCACAGGCTTACAAATAAATTACACAATACATTTAAAAGTAGGAATATATGTACATACTTTGGAATGCATTCGGTGGTTAGTGACCGTGTAGCAATGTAAACTATTTCACAATCTATTTCTATACATATAGTAAAATATTCACCTGGTTTGTATTTTTTGTAAGTGTGCTGAACTAAAAATCAACGATTTTTTTTAATTTATCCGTGTGTAAAGTCTAAATGATGTTCGCAGTTGGTTAATGTGTTTAGTTTTACTTAAATCTTAAAATGCCTGTGTAACCCACAGACTATACATAAGGCATTATTATAGGGTTTAATATAATATAATATTATCCAGATAAAACTAAATCCAGATGAGATGAGATAACTGTACCTCGATATTGTTTCCTGAAAAAAAAAACACTTAAGCTAATTTTCCATAGGAACGGCCATTTTATCCTGGATAAAATTTAGCCTTTAATATTCGACGAATAAAACATTAAGTACTATAGATAATTTCACCAAATCCATTTAAAAGTTTATGAATGATGATCGAACATACACACAGATTAATTAAAAAAATCGTTCAATTATAGTTTAGAATACTTAAAAACAATACAGACCGGGTTACTATTTTATTAAATGTATTGATATAGATTATAAAAGAGTTTACATTGCTACAATAGGTCGATAACCTAACCATGTAATGATTACTACGTTCTGATTATACTCAACGTAAAGCAAACGAATGAAAATAAACTACAATAAAAGCTAGCGTATTTAACTAACTGTGCCCCGCGGTCACATCCATTTTCAAAAGTAATAAGTTTCTCGCGACACTTTAATGATGCTCCGCTCTTATTGATCACAATCTTATTTTAATTGTAATAATTCACAAAATGATATCGACTTCAAATTGTACTTATAAAACTACTGAACAGAATTTGGTAGGACCACACGAGAAGCACCAGTTTTTAAACAAATAAAGAATCATTAAAATCAGTCCATCCAGTCGAAAGTCCTGAGGTAACAAACATAAAAAAACACACGCGTCGAATTTAGAACCTCCTCCTTTTTGAAGTCGGTTAAAAATAAACAAGCATGCATGTACATTCATGAGCTGCTCCATTATATATAGCCTAAGTTAATTCAGTGAATTTCTGTCTGTGAAATAAAGCCGAAATATCGATTTCCTGTAGAGCCTCCATTTGTCTGTTATTTGTGGTTCGCGTAACAGGTCTTCCAATTAGTAAGAAATTATAAATTTTGGCAAGGTTCACAATACTAACAGGCAAAAGCAAAATTTATGTATTAGCAACATGTGGTATATTAGAATTAGAGCTAACTCAGTTGGATGTATTTTTGTGTACATACAGAAACAACAAAACCTATCTATTTTTAGTTACCTGTATCTAAATTGTCTTTGGATTTGTTGAATGAAAAATGTAACCGACTGTATGTCTTTAACCGCTGATACGAAAATGATTTGTGTAGCCAAGTGACTGTGGCATTGTAGCTCCTAAACGAATGCATCGATTTCAATACGGTTTGTATTGTTTGAAAGCTACCATGTTCGAAATATATCTAAGCTACAATTAAACAAAATTTGTTTATAAATTAATAAAATATTCTTTGTAATCATGATGGCGGGGTTTTTTTGTCTCCAATTTCACATTAATACAAAATTTATTTGTTTGTCTACACGTAATGTACATGTCTATCTACTGGTTTTTAATATTTAATTAAATGAAAATGAGTTTAAAAGTTGTGAAATATAAATGTAATCCGAAAATCGAAAATTGAATCTTTTTACAAGATTGGTGTTAGCTGTTTAATGATTCGATACTGTTTATTAAGACAACTCTTCTTGATCGTGGTCGTAGAGTCATAATACATTAGGCATGTATACATATATTAAGACTCTACCACTCTCTATATTTCATCGATTTTGATGGCTCGTATTTGCTCTCCATCCTCTCTACCTACTACTTCCGAATTTGAAGTTTTAATCAAACTCGCAAAGTTCAAAAAGTACCAATTACTGTCATCGCGATAACAAAGGAAAACGCCAGAGCAAATACGAGCCGCCAACAATTTGGTAACAGCAAAATGGAGTGCTTATTGGGATGTTCTTCTCCATAATAGTACATATATGGATGTTGTTGGATAGATAGTTGAATCTAAGGAATTTAGATCTTTGCTGTATCTCATCTTTGTAGAGTTCCGCGGCAGGGGTAGTAAGAATGCGGCGTGCGTGCGGGCGCCTGTGGCGCAAGGGGGTGAAGGGTGGTGGGGGATGCGTCGAGGCGAGGGGCAGGCGCGGGTTGACGCGTGCCGCAGTAGCGTGGAGGCGCCGCCGCGGTCGCAAGCCTGCCTCGCTGGAACAACCGCGCCCGGGAACGCTCTCACGAGGTCTCAAACCGCGCATTACCACTCACTTAACCAGTGCCAAACCATAAGGTTCAGTGCCACTTGGAGTTTCACAGATCCCCATCTATGGTTCGATAGTTGAAGCTTATTGTCACACTATCTTCCTTCAAATCGCTTCTGCAATGCGAATTGCGTTTACTATTAATTTTGTTTTTTGCTCTTAAAGTGCGCTTACCCGATTAACGTCAAATATTTATAATGTTATGGACGATTTGTTATATTAAATATAAATTTTCGGCACTGTTTGAAATGCCGCCAAGATAGAGGCCATCATCTACACATCAATTACTGTCACAAAATGTGGCATAAAAGTGGAAATAATTTTTGATATGTTCTAATTTATTGATCATAACTGTTCTTTTATTTCATTCATAAGCGTATGGCTTCGAAGCACATTAATGAAATGCCGTTTTCATGTTTCTTTGCCCATTGTTTAAATTTCCCTCCGCTGTTCCCGTTCTTAAATCAATCGGATTACAATTACGCGAAGTCAAAATCGTCTTGACAGGTTTATGTCGGGGAATCTTAAATCTTAAGAGCTGAGTCATTAAGATATTCATTACACATAAAAGGTCTCTTCAGCAATAAGCACAATCAAACTTGTTAAAAGTTAATTTCTTAATATTCTCACAACAAAGGACAGGTTTCTAATAAAGTAACTTTTGATTTAACAAAGTAAACACTAAACAGTCTTGTTTTCATGAAAAGAAACCTTAATTACTTTAAAAGCAGAGAAAGAAACTGCATACAATAGAACTGAATGTAAGATATGTATAAAAGCCTTACTTTTCGTTTATAGGGCGAAATAATAACTTTTGGATATTTTGCTTTATAAGTTACATTATAATTAAAGTTATTCACCATTCATAATTGAGCTTATTTAAAAAAAATACCTTTCCACTCTATATTAGAAAAGAAATGAAATTTAAGAGTTTAAAAACTCTCCGAAAACAAATATTGTGATGTATTCATCTCGATCAAGACAGTTTTAAAATTAAAATAAAATAAAATAGGTCCATTCGTGTGTAAATTACGATACAGATACAGACACACGTAAAACTTATAACACTCCTTTTTTTATTTCGGGGATTGGATAAGAAAATACACTCAATGGAGATATCAGTATTGAATTAACTCAAGATAGAGTTTAGGTGCAATTAATAATCCTCATTGAAAACGTAAACTTAACGTAATATTAGGGCAGGTTACTACGTTTTGTTTTGATGAATGGCTTTACGTTATCACTACTATATGAATGATTATAATCCATTGATGTACGCGCAGAAAAATATATCGGACCCCGAAGGACCAAATATATTTTTGACTATTTTTTATGTTTATTACACCATTGTAATGCCAATTGTAAACCGATATTAATGATTCTTTATATAATATATTAGATAATGGCAATGCTAAATATTTAAAGAACGATTTTTTCTATATTATCTAAAAACATTTAGTTCACTTTAAGGTCAGTTCATACATTTAAAGAAAACAGGCAAATTCGAGTCGGACTCGCGCACGAAGGGTTCCGTACCATTATCTATAAAACGGTAAAACGGTTGTATCGGAGCCCCCGATTTAATTATTTAAATTATATAGATTAATAATATAGATTAACTATTTATTTTGTTCTATTTTTTAGTATTTGTTGTTATAGCGGCAAAAGAAATACATCATATGTAAAAATTTCAACCGTCTAACTACCACGGTTCATGCGGGGTCTTAGTAATAAGGTTCCGTTTTACCCTTTGAGTACGGAACCCTAAAATTAAAAGAAAACAGTTTGAACGGATAAAGCGCGTTTATTTATCACAATTATTACAAAAAATTGCCGACGATACGCGTGTTTTACAACATTCCGACGGGCGACTGGTGACTAAGGTGAGTATAAAATAGTGATAGCCGGAGATGTTATTAGCGCCACCAATTTCATCAAAGATTTTGTTCCTATAACATCAGGATTTTATGCTAAATAAAAAAATCTTTTATGCACCGACGGCTGGTGTGTACAATTACTATGACAAACTTAATATTTATGCTAATCTATACTAATTATTAAAAGTCTAAGAGTTTTTTTTTTGATGAACAATCTCACTAACTAGTAGTATGAATTGAAAAAATATTTTTGGAGACCATTTATCAAGGGTGCATCACGATACGATGAAATATTTTTTTGCCGCGCACCACCTCTATGGGGAACCAGCTACCTTCAGAGGTATTTCCGAACCATTTCGACTTAGGGTACTTAGTCCTAGTCCCTAGTTTTTACAAGGCCGATAATACCTTCGTCACCCAACTGGCGTTGAGGGTGTCCATGGGCGGCGGACCGTTTATTGTAACTAAGCCTTCTAACCGCTTACCTCCTATTTTAAAAAAAGAAATAATCGTAGATAAAATCGCGAAACATAGCATATTCAAACATATAGACAAAAGTAACCTAGATGAGTTAAAATGAAGAAGACTCAAACTACCAAAAGCATGTATATATATTTAAAAATAAATAGCTCACTCATTCACTGTCAAAACAAGAAATCTCTTGAACTACTCAAAGCATAAAGCTGAAATTTAATAGTTTTTAGGTAAGAAACGACAGCTGAAAATTTCAGCACAGATTTTTGTGACAGGACAAGTCTAAAGAGTGTGTAAGGTGTTTAAAACTTCCTTTAAAAGTTCTTTGTTTTAAGGGACATGATAATCTCGAATTAACAATTTAAAAAAAATACTAAATAATGTAATGAGAGAAAGCCTTTACCAACTGATAAACGGATCAATAAAATAAAAATTATTAAAATAGTTTTGAATCGAAATTAATGACTTATTATTATCAAATAATATACCGACCGATCAATAGGACCGGACAAAGGGAGTGCAAGGAAAATTGACTGTTTGAAACTTCCATGTTTAAGTAGTTCAATAGTTCCTTAAACTACGGCCGTAGTATGTACATCTGAGTGAATTTTTATTCTTAAAATTTTCAAAGAGCTGACGCGATTCCGATAAAATTTAAAGGAGCTCTGAACTAATGCCTTTCCGAACGAAGAAAACATACTAAAATAAATTAATCATTGGAAAAATGGTATAAACTCATAATAAAACCAACTTTTTTAGAATATGGAAGATATTTTTTTTGAAGTCCATTGAAAATACAAGCTATCTTTTATACGTTAAGTGCTTAAGTCAATTATTCTATAGAACTGATATACTTGAGTTACAATTTCTAAATAGTTTTTTCCACAATATAATTCAGCACCCTCCACTGCACATTCAGACTGCAAATAAGAAAATCTAGAATGGATGATCAGATTTTAATAAATTGTAGCTAATATTCACCTCGATCAATTTAGATTGCAAACAAAAATATCGATTCATGCGCGAAAATGGTCAATTCGTTTAAGAGCTATGATGAAACAGACAGACACTTGCATCAAATTAAACAACTTATATCTAAATCCTGCGAAAAAATTGCAGAGAACGTATCTAAAAGCATAGAAACGTCCAAACACATTGGCTGTTAGCCGAAGTTCTTTGATAATTCGTTCCCGTTCCCATTACTCAAATATCAAGGACAATTTCCTCCTATACATAAACGTTAACGTTCGTATTGTATTCGTATTATACAGGAATTTCCGTGAGAAATAATATTATCTACATTTTTTTGTTTACAAGGAGTTAAGAACGTGCCCAAATCTGGGAAAGATATTAATCCAAGAAACTTGGATTATTTTCTATTCTGATCATGTTTCAAAATTAATATAATATAATATAAACGTGATCTCTGCATATACAGATACAATATTCAAAAATATGATTCAAATTTAAAAATATATAATTTTCAAAAGAAAACTTTAACGAGCGTTTCATAGGCGTACCATAAAATCTGTAACAATTTTATAAAGGGAAAAGATTTATAAAACTTTTGCTTGAAATGAATAGAATTGAAAATAACTCCTGGACCTTTTTAAGATTTCATTCATTTTTCCATTGATAACTATTAAAATTATTCATAATTGAATAAATATTTTGTAAACTTGTTATGCACTGGGAACTTACCAGGGTATACGTATGGGACACGTCTTAAGTATTAACTAAGATCTACTCGGGTTTTAGTGGGCATTGCTCGGGCTATCTTACTAAACGAGAGGTAACCTGGTGTAAACCGATTCTCTCAAACAATATGCAACCAGATTTCCCTCGCAGTTTTAAAGCTTGAAATAAGTTATAAAATCCCAAGAGTATCACATCGTGTAATCCCGATAATGATCTTCAGGAGTTAAGCGAGGGGGTTCATTTATTTTATCACAACAATTGACCTAGTTGCAATGGAAAAGTGCCAAACTTTGGGCAATTTTTAAAGATTTAACGCCCTAACCTAAATATGGTCACTGGTAGTCTCGACTCATAATTCATATTAACTTTATTGCAATGTTACACATTGTTGTTTTAAAATTCATTTTCCGATAGGATATATAAAACGATTATAATTCATAACACATGAAAACTATTTGTTACTAAAAATTAAATTTTAATATGAAGCGGAAAATAAACCTGTTCTGTTTTAAGTCCGCCAGATACCTCGTCTATTACATATGAATGTGAAATAAAAAACAAACAATAATGTCAAACAGACAAAAAAATGTCCAATTAATTAGTGTTATTAAGAAAAATCACATTTTATCAATGTCATCAACAACTCCGTAGGAAATGTATGAGAAAATAAACATTTTTAATTAGTTACCAAAAAAAAAAAAAAAGGTTATCAATTTGACTTGATTTTTTTACAACTGAGCAGTAAAAATTAAATGAATTTTGATAAAATTTTATTTTAGTGCTTCGCAAACCTAAAATACGAATCATAAATCTTATAAATTCATTCTTATTTGGCGGAATCATCACAACATGGCAAAAACATACAAAAATATACAGTGTAATTGTGAACTACCTTTTAAGAAGTCGATTGAGAAAGATAAGTTAGAACAGACCGTATTTTCTCAGGATTCTCAAGTAGATCATGGAACAGCGAGCTTCACTACAATTTGCATTATATTATGAAAATGAATAATTTCATGCTGGACGAGCAAATTACTTTAAAATTACCATAATACCACACATAAAACGAAGCATCTCGCTTTTGCAAAAAGAAAACGAACCGACTGAAAATGAAGATAATTTAAAACCCCCGACATGTTAATTACAAAGAAGAATACCTCACAACGCATCAGTTTTGAAACAAAAATTTCATCGAAATTGATCCATCCGTAAGCTACGATGCCACGATATACATACAAACAATTGTTCACACGACTGACTTATAACACTCATCTGTTTGTTTATCTCTTTTAGGTCTAGAATCTAGATAAAAGCCCACCTTGTAGGTCAATATACATTTCCCAAAATGATATTTTCAATTCAAAAACTTCTCATAGTAACATTATGTAACATTTATCAAATTAAGTAACTACTGAATCATTTCATACACAAATCATGCAATTATTCTAATTACTTAAAAAGATATCGCAAAATTTACTCGTCTAACAACGATGCCATACTTGTAACGTAGGTAGGTGAAGCAATCTTTGTGATGAAGGGGCGGGCAGCTTGTGATAAATAATTAATTGCTATCATTCACCATTGTTTGCTCTTATTCGTAAATTTATTTGAAACAAAAAAGACTTCAATTACAAAATTCCCAGCAGGATAAAACACAATTCATGTTTTATTTATTTTTAAAAAAGTATTAAATTATTTGATACCAGTTTTGAAATATGACCTATAAACAAAAGACTCATTAAATAAAAAATACAAGACAATTTGATGCAGTTCATAGACATAAAGAATCGCTTTTGTTTTATATACTTACTAAAATAACTTTGTATTTTTTTAACACGAGAGCAAATAAAAAAAAATATATGAAAGTTTGATGAATCGCAGAGGACGAAAATATAAAATTTATTTTTTATAAGAAAAAGTAAACTGAATACCCATGAAAAACCTTCTGACATGTTCAATACAATTAAAAATTGCTACAGATAGACTCTTAGATTACTTGACTATATTATTGTATTATTTTGTTTTATTAAATAAATGATATAAAATAAGAAGTCAAATAGGTTTTAACAGAACGTGTATCGGATCAGCTTGTAAATAAAAGCAAAAGCTGCTTACAAACAGACACTTCAATTATATTAATTGTATAGAAAATTCTTTCGACTCAAAGCATTCAGTCAGATAAGAAAACATTAGTAGAT
The DNA here is from genome assembly GCA_912999735.1 of Aporia crataegi. Classification (NCBI taxonomy): domain Eukaryota; kingdom Metazoa; phylum Arthropoda; class Insecta; order Lepidoptera; family Pieridae; genus Aporia; species Aporia crataegi. Next base: position 929,268 of record OU538732.1, on the reverse strand, counting down.
TATACATCATCTTTTGAAGCCGAAGAAAAAACATAAAAGGAAACCTTAAGTAATTATATTTTTTTACAAAGTAATTAATATTATAATTTCGAGAGTAACTATGGTTGCCTGTTTCTACGTAATAGATAGAATCACTGAACGATTTAGGTGAAATTTGACACATAAATTAGGGCTTGGAAAATAACATAGGTTTATTGCAGAAAATAAGACAAAGTGTCGAATATTGCTGAAGCTATCGAGTGTGACTTAGTACGCCCACTATCTCTTGAAAAAAGCTATAATTTATGCGAGTAAAAGTACCTCTTTGGCCTAATAATTGTCAGATACCTACTCAATACATATTGAGCTCGAAGTGTGTTTGATTGAAACAAAATATAAATGTTTCAACTGAACACCGGTTATAAATCGTAATGTGCTTAAAGACCACATTAATCCCCTTGACTAAATGGCTTACAGTGTGCTGCACCAGAGTGGCTGGCTTTGAATCCTGGGGAAACATAGGCACAAAAGCTTGATTACCTACTAAAGAAAATGATCAGTGAATCAGATCCAGAAATGTGTCGTCCCCATGCTTCACTAGGGGTCATAGGAATATATTTTTATGTCATTTAAGCTTCTAAGCTTATATAAACTTAGTAAAAATGAGTATTAATTTAAATATTTTTCTTTACTAAAACATACTTTATATTATTAGGCTATTACTTACGATTTTTACTTACCTATACCTTACTTAATTTAAACAAAATCGTTTTAGTGACTTAAGCGTGAAAGCGTACCAGACAGATTAATAGACAAACAAAATTATTTTCGCATTTATAGTATTAGTAAGGGTTTAAGAAGGAAGTGTAGGACTACTTCTAGGGACTTATTAATCAACAACTACAATCATTACAATTCACTCAAAGGAACATTCTTGGTAAATTTGTAAATATTTTTTTATAATGTCTTTGTAAACAAACGTTATCTTTTCATTTTTTAAAATAATCGAAAACAAATATAATATAAACAATCAAACAACAGTTTTATCAGATTTGTTTTTAATAATATCAGTGCCGCGAAAAACGTATTTTCCAAGTGATCAATATCAATATTGGTTCTTATTTGTTTTACCGTTTTGTTGAAACAATTATAATTCGTCATAACATTTACTTTAAATATATAGTATTTTAGAAAATCATCGATTATTTGAATAATAGTAGCGCTTGGTAATAACCTGCTCCAATTTAAAATATATCTTTAATGTGTAAACATAGTCGGAAAAAAATGGTAACCCACCTGAGTTTTTTGGCTGTTCTTCTTAGATTTGGGCGCGTTCTTGAACAGCTTAAAAAATTAGATTTTATTTAAATTAGAAATCGATCATGTATTTTATTCTATATGACTTTGATATGTCCTAATTCACTAACTGACACTGTCTAAGCGATGATGAATCATTTGACCAACTCATTAACTTATCAGAGTTAACTTTCTGATTGACTGAAGGACTGAGCGTAAACTATTGAAGTTAGACCCATCATGTTTGGTCAGTAAGGTCATTTTACTGAGTAGATATCCACTAAGGAATAATTTTTCAATATTATACTTTTAAGGTGAAAAATGGGTTAAATTTTGTATTATATTCTACCTCAGATTATTCAACAATAAGTCATTTTAATGGTATAGTTATTTTACCTATTCACGTATCTATCTAGGTATCTCTGATAGTAAGAATCTCGTAGCACTCGCCTACGCCGTAGCCGAGTACTACGAGATCTTTAAATTCGAAGTCAAAATGAATTCGGTTCATTATATACAAACACACTTCTCATATTGTTAAAACTGCATATTTTGTTCACAAGATGTTATCACTTATCACAAATCTTTGGGACCCGGTACAGCCACCAGCATCTCACAAATTTCCTGTTGACAAGTGTATATTACATATTCGAGTATAAAAAATGAATATTACGTGTTAATATGTACAATGAAGAGGCCATTAATTTTTATTTTTTTAAGTTACGGTTTATTGTATTTATAACACGAGTTCTTGGTTCAAAATCATAAAAATATACTTTTTAGTATTCAATAACAGAAACAAAGTGAGTGAAAGCTTCAATCTCTACTAGAAATGTTGTTAAATAACAACGAATCCACGATTCGCGGCAATTTCAAGAAAAACCCGAGTAAACAAATGTCAAGCCTTGGCATTATATTCTTCAAAGCAAGAATAAATCGTTTATTATTTTTATTTTACTTTAAATATTTCTTTATTTACTTATAAGATACATTCTGTACATACTAATGTAAGGTGTACTAGTAAAACAATATAAAACTTATATATAAAATAATAATTTCATTCTATAAGTGGGCTAGCAATCTTGCAGGATTCAAATAATTAGTAGAAATAAATTTTTTGTTTAGATTAATAGGAATAGGTGAACCCTGAAATATAAATAGGAATTTATGTAACTTTGTTTAGAGAGTCATTACATTTAATAAACTTAATTTAAGAAAAAGAAAAAGGATTGAGCCGAAACGCGGTAAACAAAGAAATAACAAGAATATAGCATGTTTACCTGCACTCACAGTGGCGATCGCCCGAGCGGCGGTGCGCGCACGCCACTCCCGGTCGATACCTGGTTGTATAATTATTACCACCTTCTGTTAATTCTAGTTTGGCATATTATGTTTTTAATTAAGATGTTATTATTTTTGGGAATTTTATGTAAGTAGAATTTTTTAGACAATTTGTATATGTACATACACATTGATTTTCGGCAAGCCTATTTTGCGGTGTAATCTATGTCGGTTTGTTCGGAAAGGTGTATTAAATGCATACTTTAGAGCTTTATTTTGAATATCTTACAGTTTTTTCATGTTAGTTATGCAGGTGCTACTCCAAGCTGGGCAAGCATACGTGATGCATAGTTGAACCAGGGTGTAGTTTATAGATATACGGAGCTTTGTGAGTCTACTGAGGCAGGATTGTCTGTTCATAACTCTTTTTAACGCATTCAACGTTTTAGGTCCTTTTAGGCAGAGCTTCTGATTAATTTTAGTCCACTTACTTTGTATTTTTAGATAAGTATCTAAAATCAGACGCGTGTCCTATCTACTAGCTAGTTAAATCATTAACTTAGTTTAATGCTATACTATTGTGATAAATGAAATGATTTAGGTATAGACATGACGAAATACGATTCCACATAAAAACACTCAGATTTTTTCGTCGGGGGTTAAAAACAGCCTAATTTAAGTAGAAAAGTAACGTTTTCCATATACATGCACCTTTATTCCTACGGTGACCGCAAGAGGGCAGTATTAAGTCGCTAACAAGATTATTATAATGTTTGCTATTAGGGCCACGTCTATTTGTCTACTTAATATAGTAAACTTGTTTAACATAATCTTACACGTATAAGGTCAATGGAAATCAAGGCTGAAAATAGTTATGTAATTAAACTGACGTTCAAAACGAACATATTAAGAGAAATGATTAAAATGTATGGTTAGTTGTTATATTAATCATTGTCAAAATTCATTTGTTTATATCAAATTCATGATCGCATATGAATGGCACTACTCTAAACAAAATAATCCATGAAAGATGCAGAAACGTATTTGACCCATGCCCCTGTGGTATATGGGTATTTAAATTTAGAACGATAATACAATAGAAAAGGCGAACATTTTTCAAATATTTTCTTAGCTATTGTTGTTTCATGTAACTTGGCTGTGTTGTCGACAGTGCAACACAAAGCAAGAGATTTTTATTTATTTTTTTAAAGAAACTTTAGCAAGTCTTTGCTGTCTAAAATTTTAAAAGAATAGCTTACTAATAGAAATATTTCAAATTACTTACTAATAGAAAACAGTCTAGCTTCTATAACGATTATTCAAATTTTTATAATTGAATACTAGTGACTTCTTCGGCGTAGTGTATCATTCCAAAGTTTAAAAGCTTCTCATCAGTGAAAGAATTTTTAAAATCGTTCGGCATTTTTGAATTTATTCGGAAAGTATAAATCCTTTATCTTTATAATATTAGGAAAGTTATTCTTTTTTGTATGTAATTTGTTAATTTCAGTTAAACTTGTTTATATGTAATAATATTAAATAAGATCAGTGGAGACTGGCGTTTCTTTTTTGAATGAAGCAGCCAGTGGTGACTATTAGTCGAGAGATAATTATTACTAAGTAAATGTACAAACAAAAAAATGCGTTTACTCAGAAAAGTTGAGATATTTTTTAATTGAAAGTTATTCTTTCTCTTAAAATTTATCTATAGATATAACATAGAAAACATAATAATGAAAAAGTCTTTAATATTTGCTGCTTCTCAAAAATTACAATCAATTCAATTCAATGAATCTTTAACACCAATTCGACACAAATTATGTATTCAAAATGAGTTGAAAACAAATTTGGGTCACGAACGACCACTTTCCAACGTGATTTCTTAAATTTATATTGACGATTTCAAAATGTATTATGGGTTTTGTCTTTTGTTTTAATCGTTAAAAATATTACTTTAATCCAAATTTATGTTGGGAAGTTAAATATTGAGAATGAAGATCGCAAAGTCCTTTCCGTCCCAAATCAGAACAGTACACAGTATCTTTATAATATCGAACAATACGGCTATAATAGAAAATTATATAATATTAAAGTAGAATTGTTTAACATTACATTACATTTAATACGTATCTTAATTATTAATTCGTTTATGAATACATAATATACTTCTTACATATAACTTAAACATTAAAAAATTGTTCTCTAATTATATATATAATAAATAATAGTAGAACTATAAGATAGATTTTATTAAATATTTAATATAAAGTTCTATAATATATTTACAAAAATAAAAAAGGCTCATCAAAGCCATGAATAGTACTCTATATATATTATAATATCTATATAATAAATCTCTAAAATCTAAATGTACTTAACACTACATAGTATAAAAAAAGTCTCTGTCCCTATATCCCATTGTACCTATGCTAAAATCTTTAAAACTATGCAACGGATTTTGATGCGTTTCTTTTATAGATAGAGTGATTAAAGAGGAAGGTTTAGATATATGTTTTAGACCCGTTCAAAGCCGGGGCAGGTCGCTAGGTTTATATAAAACTCACGGTAAATTGACACGGGAATAATAAATACGTCAAAAACAGAATAATTGTCAACTTCGAAAAGAAGTTGTACACTAGTAAATTTGAAATTTTAATGAAACAATAAAAACATTTTGATACGAAGATTCATATGATACATTTTAAGGTTATTTTAAATTACTAACTGACAATTAAAATATTTCATAAATTTATTATATCATAATACGGAATGTGTGCAGTTTAGTGAAATAAATAAATTTATTATACATAAGTCTCGGCTGAAATGGCAGCTCGTAAATTGCATTTGTATAACTCGATTCAGCTGGTAATCATTCAATTTTTCCGTCACGACATATAATGTTATTTAGGCTTAGATTACGACGGGCTACAATTTTAAGAGGAAATAAAATGAAAACTTCAGTATAGTGTAGCACACACCGCTACAGAGCCTTAGAAAATGTAAATTACAATTTGAAGCAGCTTACTCTAAGGCGATTTCAATCTGTTGCCTACAGAACGATCTGTACGGATCTTATAAAGGATTCTCTATTGCCGGTGAATTGAAGCAACAATACATTCGTTATCTCGTTAAGAGTATTGTTCTGTTAAAACGACAATGGTCTTGAACGTTTTTGGAGTTAAATAAGTTAAAGTCAAAAATTATTTTATACAATCTAGTAAGCTTTTCACACTTTATACACTGTTTCTTTATATGTTATTTAAGAATGATTAGATTTATCATTCAGTAAGTTGCAGTCCATCAATACAGGAATTTTAAAAATCAGTCCAGAATTTTTTTAGTTTATTTATTACAAACATACTTTCCTTTTTATAATATTTAAACTAAATCTGGATTCATAAATATACGAAATTCACAGATATAATTAATGGTAATAATACCTTCGTTCACTTCCCCGCAATCATTCGAAACAGGTTCATACATTTTAAAGCTGAAACGTACGAGCACAGTACAAGTTAGTTTCATACAAAATGATTTATAAAGCTCGAAGTCCAAATGAATGGATGACATTTTCGAGAGAAATTAAATTATAACAACAATTCAATTATACAACTTGATAGCATTTATTAACGCTGAAAATAGCTTGGATATTACATATACTATATTATATATTTTAACTGACGTTTGAAGTGCAGTCTTGGGTTTCAGCCCGTGCAAGTGAAATCCCTTTTCGTTTTACAACACCAGTAAAGAGATAAAAAAATCAAAGGTTTGCGATTATTCCGCCAGTTATGAATTACAAACGATAGGTCTTCTATTTGATACAATAATAATAAAAAATATATATTTGTAGAAAAAATCACCCTTGTGCTTTATCGCCAAGGCACAATCTTGTAAATATATGTTCTGGTAAATTATAATACTCAACACGTTAGTATACTTTTAATCAAAATGAAAATTATGATACAAGGATAAAGGGTAGTGCAGTGTGCAAATTATTAATTAAAAAAAAAGTTAGCAAAGTGTCTTTCCCTTAATACAGACAATAAGAAATGTGTTATTGGACACTTTCTTATCATAAACATTTTGGTAATTTAGGTTAAAATTAAGTTACTTATTAGTCTTTTAGTTTAGATAGTAATTTTATTTCATTATAATACTCATTAAAAAATGAAATTATGATAAATATTTTCGCTAACGGACATACGTACGTCATATAAAAGCTGAGAAAAATGTTTTACGTACACTAAATGTTTACGGCATGTTAACCATAAGATTTCTTTCGAAACTTTCGATTATCTTATGGTTGGCAATGTCTAAGTACGAGTAAGTTACGTGTAACTGCGTTTTTAAGAGCGTATCTCTCTTTAAAAGGCTGGCAACGCATCCGTGGCCCAACAGACGTTAAAGGTATACATGGGCGGCGGATCAGTTCTCGTAAGTGAACTTCCTACCCTTTTGTCTCATATCTTAGAAAAACTTTTGAGCGCTGTAAGATTTTCCAAACAAATGACTAACGCAGACATTATCGAACAATACTTTACCGACTTGTGATAAAGCTACAGATGTAACGTACGTGATAAAAAGTTGGCAAATCCATCAATTAATATTCTCAGCTCACGCGAATTGCATATTTGATTGAGCCCCAGACTTATAGATTATAATCTAATTGATTGACCTGAACATTAAATTGTGAAGGCAATTTATACTACTCGGGAGACTTTTTCCTAGAAAATGTATGTTATGAGATGGAACATGACGCCCGTCTGAGCTTCTTAATCGTTTATGATTATAGCATGTGACTAACAAATCAATTATGACCTTTGATTATAATTTATGAGTCATAACCGTATGAAAACCATAAATTAAAATTTAATAGAGGCAAACCAGAGTTAAAAACAGACAGGTTCCTTTTTACAGCGAAAAAAGGATTGAGCAGGTTTCAATATGGCGGCAAACTCGCCGATAAAATTGCGGGAAAATGCTAGTGCATAGTTAAAAAAGTATTTTAAATTTTTATGAAAAAAAGGGCTACTGTGAAAATTATTTAACTTTACCTTTTTATGCCAAAATAATTTAGGACACGTAACTTTAGTATTGAAAGTAAATTATCTGAAATTTCTCAATTTCATGAATAAGCCAATATGTCTCAATATATGTATATGCAATATTACTTTGTAGAGGCAAAGCATTGGGAACACCACAATATGTTTTAAATACTTAACATTAGTTTTAAGTTGAATTTAAAGGTTTAATACAAATTTTATCTACATATACATATAAAAAATGTACATTATTTTATGTTGTTTTTAAATTCTTAAACTACCAAAACTACTTTTAAAACGGCTTTCGAAATTAAATAAATTGTGAAATTGTTACTGTTACATTGATAATTAAATATTCAAGTTTTCATTACTGTTCATGAAATACAATACAAAAGCTGTCATTCAAAAATAAATTAATAAACTAACAAAGCTTTTCTAAGTGGACCGATATTGTGAAATGTAAAAGGTTTATACAATAGTATGCCCATTGTTTATGCTTTTTGTTTAGTTTAAGGTTAGCATTAGGATGTTTGGGTGCTATAATAATAAAAATTTTTTTTTAAAAGCTTTAAAGATCATTTAGCATAAAAAAGCCTCATTCTTTTCATATGTTTTCGTCCCCCGACGTAAAAAGGCTGTTATAAGTTTAATGTGTCTGTATGTGTGTCTGTGGCAACGTAGTTCTTAAACAAATAAGCTGTAGTGATTGAGTTGGATTTTAGCGACGTTGTAGGAAAATCTGTTCAGCCATTCGAAATATTCTTCACGTTTGGGAGTTTTATAAATTGTCTTTAAATTAACTCGTTATTTTTTAAATTGATGAAAAATTAACCTTAAATAGACAAATATAGGTGAATTAGTTTTCAATACTAAAGCTAATGTACATATTATTTGACAAACACTAGCCTTTACCGCGGCACCATTTAATCAATATTTTGTGTTCTACTTTCCGTATGTTTTCTATGTTGAATATAGTTCTTATTCCTTTGCGTTAAACGACACATTCCATGTACATGAATAAAAAAATAAGCCAGGTGCCGTCAGTAATAAAAAGGATTTCGGAAACGGTGGCTTTACGACTTAATAGATTTTTCAAACTGACGGCTACTAAGCGGTGTCTTGAGTGTCTTATACTTTGGTTCTCAAACAAATTGAAACTCAACCACTGTGTAGAATCTCTTTGCATCAGTTCCATTGATCGTTTTCTTCACATATAAGTAGGTTAATAGAAATATGTATGTAAAATTCATTATTATTTTAATCTTCTCTTATATATAAAATTCTCGTATCACAATGTTAATTACCTCACTCCTTCGAAACGGCTTTACTGATTTTTACCAAATTTTATATGCATATTCAGTAGGTCTGAGAATCGGCTACTATCTTTTTTCATACCTCTAATTGATAAGGGTAGCCCACCCCAAAAATTAATATGGCAAAACAACGTTTGCCGGGTCAGCTAGTAGGTACTTTCTAATAATTGCTTAGTTTTGTCCATTTTCTGACAAAATTTTTAATAAAAATTAATCCCACAAAATATATAAATAAGTTAACCCAAATTGATTAAAAAAGCTCCGAAATAAATAAATTGTCAAAACTTGGTGCGAGTTCAAAAGATTTGCCTAGAATTGGGAGGGTCGGCTTTCTGATCCAACTTGATCTTCTTTCTTATCTTCTTTGCCTTCTTCCCCAGATACAGGACATAAGACTTTGAGTAAAGTATGTCGATTTAATAAATATTACTTTAAAAAACCCCTTAAAAACAATGCCTCATATAAGGGTAAGTTATTATGTATTAGTGTACAAAATTAATTCCTAGGTCAAGCTGCGCATACCGTAGAATGGTTGTACCGTAGATTGTAGACCACGTAGCGTTTTTTAATAATTTAATTCTTCGATGATTTAATTAGGAGTTTGACATTTGGACAGTGTTAAAGAATAAAAAAATTATTGGCCTTAATTATACGATATATACGAGAAGAAATAGATTAAAACTTAGGGACCTTCAAGAAAATTGTACCACTCTTTAAATGGCCGGCTAAGCACCCATGGCCCAACAGGCGTTGAAGGTGTCCATGGGCGGTAAATTGCTTCTTGTAAGTGCGCCTGCCCGTTAAAAAAATCTTTCCGATAAAAAAATATCTTTTTTCTATTCTACTTAGAATATCCACTAATTAAATTTAATAAAACAGAGATTAAGACAAAAATAGTACCGTAGTTTACATAATATGGTTGTTTAATATATTCTCTAGTTTCAACTAGTTAAAATTTTCGAACGGTAAACTTGTATTAATAAGTTAAATTAAAATCTGTTCAGTTTATTAGTTTAAAGTTTGTATAGTTCATTATTTTCCGAAGTTGTTTTGTTTTTTCAGGACTTTGAAAATAGTTTATTATTTTGTTGTTCAAAATGTTATAACAACGTTATAATATTAAACTAAATTTAAATAATAAGTTAAATTAAAATCTGTTCAGTTTATTAGTTTAAAGTTTGTATAGTTCATTATTTTCCGAAGTTGTTTTGTTTTTTCAGGACTTTGAAAATAGTTTATTATTTTGTTGTTCAAAATGTTATAACAACGTTATAATATTAAACTAAATTTAAATAATAAGTTAAATTAAAATCTGTTCAGTTTATTAGTTTAAAGTTTGTATAGTTCATTATTTTCCGAAGTTGTTTTGTTTTTTCAGGACTTTGAAAATAGTTTGTTATTTTGTTGTTCAAAATGTTATAACAACGTTATAATATTAAACTCAATTTAAATATAAGAAGTTTTTAACATGAATTTATTGAAAGTTGATGAAGCGAAAGAAGTATGTATGGATTGTAGATATGATATAATATAAATAAATAAAATATATGTTTTTTAAAGTAAAGGATGATTCTAACAATTGAAATGATATTTGATGTATTTCAATTGTATGCCCATTCACGAATTAGGTTTGGCGACACCATAGGATTGTTTGAACGGAACAACTTTGTTGGGAAGAGAGTGGTTATTGATTTAATTATTTCTAATTCCTAACTTATCTAACAAGTGAAGTTGAATTAAGTTTTAAAATCCTCGTAATGTTGATAACATATAAAAATGCCTCATGAATCTCTAACTCTATCACTAGTTAGAAAGAAAAAAGAAAAAATCTATTGAAATCGTTAGATTTTGTAAAAGCTATAATGCCAGACAGATCAAATCTCTTAATATTAGCTACCATATTGTTTTCAACTTCGTTTGTTTCAGATGATATACAGTTTATAGTAGTACAGTTGCATTTTATATATAATTAATACATAATATAATTGGTTTAATAAATATAAATAAATAATATACTTCTACGTCCACATTACATACATCGACATCATAATATTACGCAACACGTTACAAACAATGCAAAGCGTTATATCGTATTTTATTAAAATAACAAGATTAATTGCGAATGCACGTCGAATATTAATGACACCTTCATATTAATTTATCAACCCGAAGCGATGCGCTGTGAAAAATGTCATACATTTTATATGTATGAAGGGTTTAATTAAGCTTCGAGTCACAAACCTCGTTGTAGATAATTGCATTTTTATAAACATCAACTTGCGTGTCTTATAATAAACATGCGTGCCGTAAAGCTTGCTTGGTCATCCGTGTCCATGCACGTGCAAAGCAGGCGTCTGAAAAATTGTGATAAATATTTAAATGTGTGATATATCAGATACAATTATCTACAACAACTACAGTTTAGTTATAACTTGTTACACCACATAAAAGACAATACAAATACGTGAGAGATTATATTAAAAGAACAACATAGATATGAAAATATATAAACAGAAACATAGTAAGTAATAGTGTAATGTATTGCCTTTCTTATGTGATCTCATCTTGATGAGTCTTTACAGTCATAAGAACGGAAACTAGGAATTTATACAGACATTTGTATTAAGAGTGCACAAATAAAATTCAATTCAATTAAAAAAAACCCGATATAACTCAAATCGAATATCTCGTAAATGGGTGAACAAATCTTCAAATAATCTAAGATCCATCTTGCCCATGTCTGCTTTAAATCGCATTGACATTGGTGCATCGGTGGATACGCTACCATAGTTTAACACACAGAATAACAAACTTATAAGTCTCCTCTTTCTTCATCGGGGGATAAAAATTATTTAATTTAAGAATAGGAAATGCAGAGGTAATAATTTTGAGAAAATATTTTTAAAGTAGTAGGAAAATGAACAAGATTGATGTCGTATATATAATAAAGGCACAGTCTCAAAACCCTCGGGGATTAAGGCGACAACAATACACAATATAACCAAGACGTGTGTGTTTTAGTTATATTGCTCACACATATGATAAGATTCATGTTATAATCGTAGGTCTCGACTAAGTGGTGCCGTAATCCATACGTCCCTAATTTTATGAATGTAGAAAAAACTTTGACCCTCTCTGAAAACCCTGTCACGCCTAAACCACTAAATTGATTTTAATAAAATTTCGTATAGAGAGAGACTAGTCCTTGAGAAAAGATATAGGTTTCTTTTTATTGGGAAAAAAGCTTGAAAGGGTTTTAAAATGGCATATGGAGTCACGGTAGGAGCAACTGGTTTAAAATAAATCTAATCAACCATTCACAGAATCGATTCATAAATTCAATTACAATAAAACTTACCTTTTATACTACAATTGGATTATCTCTTATAATTGATCATAAGATTTCCTTCAACCTGAGCCTTACAAAGATATAAAGCCGTTGCTTGTTATTCTGCTGTTCAATGTAATTCTGTTCCCCGTAATCATATTAATATTTTCATAGATTTTACTCATGACATCTGCATACGTGATGTCATTATGACATTAAAGTGATACAAAAGAGACTGCATATTAATGCAGTCTCTATTGTATCACTTTAAAATGGCGAAAATTACCCGGGATGTAGCGTTGCAAGTATAATAATCATAGTAAGATGATTGACGATAGTTGATCTTATATGACTAGTAAATTAACCGATAGTCAGCTGCACAAGTAACAGTGGGTTTAGGGGTAGAGCGTTGCGAAAGTGGTAAAAAAGGAAAATTAAGTAATATTACGCCGGCTGAAACTGTTTTCATAAATATTTTTGATCCTACTAAAAAAGTCATCAGCTGCTCGAAAACGTGTGAAAATAAAATATATACGCCTTATGAAAACCGTCTTCGTGGCTAAGTAATTTATGTGTCTGCATGTTGCACCGGGGATCCTGGGTTCGAATCCCGGGGAAACAAATGAATGTTTTGGTTAGGTAGGCACAGAAGGCTGATCACCTATTTTCTAGGTATTTACCTGCAAAGAAAATGATCAGTGAAATACATACAGAAATGTTTCATGCCCCAATAGGAGTTATGGGAATTCACTTTTATGAAATTTAAGCAGCAACTGTTGCGAAAATCTCAGGCACATACCTACTACGTGAGAAAATATACCGTATTGTTCGTTTGTTCGTCTTAGTATTATTATTTTTTATCGCACACCAACGGGTGAACTAGGCGTCACCAGGTTTGCTTTGTTCACTTATTAATTATTCAAGATCTATTGAAAAAGATAGCAACTTATTGACTTAAAAATGCAACGGTACCTCCCGATCTATAATAACATGTCACTTAACGTCATTCCATAGAAAATGTAAGAGGAAACGAATTCTCTTCATAAAAGCTTTTTCGTGAATTTTTTTTATTTTAATTGCCGTAAGTGGCGGTCAATTATTGCTTAGTAAGCCTCCTTCACAAAAAATCTTTAACTTTTTAATTCTAGATGTTTTTAAAAATCTGAGTTTAAATACTGCTCTCGTGTTATAAAAAATCTTATCACTCCCTTTAAAAAATTTAAACGGGCAATTTGGCACCGTTAAAAATAATCGTTGAGCGATATTTTTTACACAGTTATAGAAAATGGTAAACAAATTTAATAAAGATTTAAAAAAGAAACATTTATATAAAAATACTTATAGCTATATAAACTTCTACGTTTATCCTAATCTAAAGAGATTATGGGCGTGTGTTTTATCGGTCGGGTAATTATTGCGAACCAGTAAACAAATGCTGCCATCAATATTTGTTTACAGTTTTTTTATTATTTTCTCAATTTTAACTATAAGTTTAGCTTTAAATATTTTTATTTTGTGTTAGTGGTTCTATACAATTATTATACAGTTCAAAGGAGTCCGTCAAAAGCTGTTTAAAAAGTTGTTATCAACATGTTCAGTTGAGACTTCTGGAAACTCGAAAACCGGTTCAAAAAATTTATACATCCCAACGGTTATGAAGTATAATATATATTTGTAAATATTATCAAATAAGAATACCTTAGTAACATGTCATTACTAATAATTCAACTACAATATTGTGTTTCATTTTATAATTTTATTAAGTAATTAAAACTAAAAAATTGAAACTCTCGGAATGTATGTAACAACTGGAGGCAGTGTAAGATTTTTCACGTGAATAATTAACGCATATTCCATTGAAAAATAATTTACCTGACTTCTTGCTACAGATTAGTCAATTCTTCTTCTTTAAAATATGTCCAAAGTATGTATAAAGTAAACCTATCTCATAAATGAGAAAGGGTACATTGGCATACAGATTATTATTAAGCCCGTGTACACATTTGTTTAGGGCGTTCCATATTCACTACAGTATGTCTTTACAAGCACAATTATTACTAAATATATTTAAATGCAAAATTGAAATGAAGTTATTTAGCGAAGAAAGTATAAAGTAATACATTTTCTTTTCGATACATATCTCAATGTTCTGCTCGAAAATCTTGGCACTCAGCCAGCTTTGGCTCAGGCTTCCAGTTTTACTATACTTTGATACACGTTACAATTTAACGACAAAGGTAATCGATGATCGTATGGCTTCTAGGTATCCTATTAATGTTATACGTTTGTAACGCAAAAAGTGTTAAATTTATTTTGATTAGCAGGGTTGCCTGGAGATCGTTTGTTAGCGTTCCGGTTTTCTAGGTGTATTGTATTTTATCTTGTGCAATTATGTGTTATTAAATAAGAATTAAACATCAAATTTTACATCTCAAAAACTATGTTTATTTGTATATTGAAATAAATAAATTAAGAGCACTAACATTCCAGCACAAATTACTAAGTCAAAAACAATATTGACAATAAAATTACGTCTCCCAGCTTAATTAATTAAAATTACAATTATAAATTAAACAAAAAGAACCATTAATACAAGTATTTTACACGTGAATATTATAAAAACATATTAAACGACATCCATGACATTTATTTACAAATATTTTATTTTAATAATTAATACGTGAAGCAAAAATTTTATACCCCTTTTTACGAAAATTGCGCTAACGGGTGATTGTGAAATTCGCCACAGCTTAAGTTTATATGGAGAAGAAGTTAATAAAGCTATTTTTTTATATAAAATACATTAGAAATACATTAAATTAATTAAAATTAACATTACGCACACTACTGCTTGGATGACACACAGCATACACACACATACATATCGGACTGTGAATTGTGATCGAATTTCGATCAATAGACGTCCACTAGTTAAATATACCAAACATATTAATAATAATTTACTAAAAATAATAACAGTTTTTTCATCGATAACATTGTTTAGTTGTTGTTAAACTTCCGTTTAAATGCATATGTTGAACTAAAATTTATAAACCAACGAATACAATAATAAAACATATCTCAAGTTTTAATATTAAAATTATATACAACAAATGTATTTTCATTATTTATATATCTTTTGTACCAAAAACCTCTTCTTGTGTTCTCAAAACACTAAAGTTTTGTTACATAATGAGCAATTGTTTAGCTTAAAGTATTTCTGTAAGATAATATATGTAGTTAAAAACTAATTAAAATATAAGTTAAGATCTATTTCGATTTCGTCAGCATTTAAACAAACAAACCACATCAAAATCTATCCTTTCTTTTAAGTTATTTATTGTAACTGTAAACCCTGACGAAAAAGAGGAACATAATGTCGGCCTAATAGTCATACGTAATCAAAAGTATATCGATTTGTGTAAATTAGATAGATAATGTAGATTTTTACAAACAAATTTTATTAAAAAGTGCCACGTAATACGTTTGTCTAAAGGTACTTAGTGCAACTGAATTTGCAAAATTAACCATAAGGGGATAAAATGACTATTTATTGTAAATGCGGTCATTTAAGTTAGCCATTGTAGACTCAGGACGATGTTAGTTGCACGATTAAAAGTTGCTGTCTAAACAATTATCCTCTAATTCAATTTGGCAACTTGTGAAGTCATTTATTTAAACAAGATACCTGTAACTCACTTTATAAAGTGAGGCGTATACGCCCGGGAACTTAATATTTAGCATTCGGCTAGGTCTATATTTACTAGCTATTTGCTGTGATATTTTACGTATGTTTAATCTATTTTTGAGCGATTTTTTACATTTATATTACGAGTGCAACATAATAATAATTCGTTTATTTAAAAACATTACATAAATAAATAATGACTGCCCAGTATTACATAAAATTAATTCAAATAAAAATTAAATTCCAATTGAACTAAAAATTGGTAAGAAAAACATTTGGACAATTGTTTTCTTAAAAGTTTGATTCACCCAACAATTTTTAGCCTGTCAATTAAATAATAAAAATAAGATAATTCCTATACAAAATTACCTTTTTGTGACTGAAGACTTCGACTTCAATTACAACTCCAATAATACTGACGAGTGTTGTTGAACCATGGAAAAGCTATTTTCGTGCGTTTTTAAAATCCGGAACACGATCGTAGCGTAATTTCGTAGCACTCTTTTTCAAGTAATTTTCGTAAGAACTAAGGTTTTTGGAGTTTGGTTATAGATAGAGATAATATAATTTTGGCTAAGAGAAACGTTTGGACAATTATTTTCTTAAACGATCTTGTTTCGTGTTTTACGAGACGGACAATCTTTTCCCTGTCAATTTAATACTAAAAATAAGATGATTCCTATATTACATTACCTTGTTGTTACTGACTTTTTCGACTTCAACTACGACTCAATAATACTGACGAGTGTTGTTGTACCATGGAAAGACTATTGTCGTGCATTTTTAAAATCCGTAGCACGATCGTAGCCTATCGTAGCGTAATTTCGTAGCACTCTTATTCAAGTAATTTTCGTAAGAACTAAGGTTTTTGGAGTTTGGTTATAAATAGAGATAATATTATTTTGGTTAAAAGAAACGTTTGGACAATTATTTTCTTAAACGATCTTGTTTCGTGTTTTACGAGACGGACAATCTTTGCCCTGTCAATTTAATAACAAAAATATATATAACTGTATTATTCCAATTACAAATGTTTAACTCATATATTATATTAAGTTCTTCACTATCGAAATTGTATATAAGAATAGAACAAACACGCGAACGTACATGCGGGCAACAACTAGTTAATAAATAATTGCCCATCACTAATGTCAAGTGCTTGTTCGGATGTAGCTAATAATGTTCCCTTAAGAAATCAGCTAATAATTTTCCCCAGCTCCAGAAAAGTAGGTGAAAGTAGTTTCAGATTCCCGTTAACTTCACTGGATCGAAGTAGCAATCAAAACTTTATCTACAAACTTAAATATCAGTGCATGCTTCTTCAGTTCTATTTATTAAGCCTGAACGGAGTGTTCAAATAATTCTTATAATAAATTTACTTTTAAATGTAATTAATTATTACGACAGGCAACCGTAAGCTGTCTCATCTTTCGACTGACGCGTTGTTATAGCAATTCAATTCGGTGATGCAGCCAGTATTTTGGTGTTTAAATAATACATTTCACAATTTATAACGCCATTTTTTATGTCTCAGACGGTTTTAAATATCTTGTAAATGCTGTTTTTTTTTAATATGTATTTTAGGTCACGCTATAACATTTCAAATTGTCATACTGTCTTATTGTAGAGTTTAACGAGAATAACGTAATGATGTTTCTATATTTAGCACTTATCGATGGATTGATATCGATTTTTTATTAATGCATCGTTCGCCCTCACACCGAACTAATTTTACTGTAAGGACTGTGTTGTTGCGGTAAAAAGTCATGAGCACTTCAAAAGATTCAAATGTAGAGGTTCTCGGTTTGACTTTATTTTAATTACAGATTTTAATGATTCATATATATGTATACGTCATATATACTGCTGCAACACAGTTTTTACTAGTACGAAGGGTTGTTATTAACTTATCGTATTACTATTTCGAACTTTTTGGTACTTAATTGTTGAAACTTTAAAGCATAAAACACAATACTTTTGGCTTTTGTGTCGAATATTAACTTTGTAATAGGTTTTTTTTATTTGATAAATAACGAAAAATAAAGTTTTTATTATTTATTATATATTTATAAATCATTTGAAAAATTCAATAAAATGTAAAATGTTACTTATGCTTAATGTTACTTCTCATAATGTTATTAATTTAAATTCTGTCCATTGTTACAATTGGTCTCGCAAATATTCTTCTCTGATTTATTTAAAATGTGAAATAGAATTTGTTTTAATAAAACTAGAAACCGACTCCTAAGTGATTGAAGCAATCGATTTATAGCTTTTTTTAGTTTCATTCTAATTTTGCAATGTTTGAACACATCTTCGGAAAACGATATTATAATTAAAAACTGACCCTCTGTTTAAAAACAGTTTGAACTTAATAATTTTGACATATATTATCAAAAATAAAATCAAATATAAAAAATCCTATTCATCTATCCTATCCATATGAAATATTTGAATTCGAAGTCATCATGTCAATTGAATGTTTAAATTGACTTCAATTTAATTTCTTTTTTTCTGTTTAGTATTCGTTTCAGTTTCCAAGTAATTGTTGTTCATTCATCTTCCTTGTTTATTATGTGTTTTTTATCTTTGACCTTGTTTTTATGTTTGGGAGCAATATCTTATCATCAGCGGCTCCCCGCCGGGACGCACGTCGAACCATCAGGTCCTTTTGTACTTACTCCATGCCTTACTCACTCACTCCAAGATCCTTGAAGAAGGACTGCATAAGCTTCAGGATGTCGTTGGATGCGAAGTGCCGATAGTCCCCTAGGTTCGGGTATGCCGATCCGAAGAGGTCCAGTCGCTTGCTAGCTTTTGGGTCACATTCGCAGAGTACATGCCGACATTCTAAGTGACCAGTGAGGGCTCCTATTAGAGTTCTTGCCTGTGGTCTACCATATTTGTAGATCCTCTTATGCCATTTATTGCCATCCGTACCAATCATTACCTTAGAGTGCGTCTGCCCTCTCTTTGCTTTCCACTCGGCTATATGTCTTCTTTCAACATATGTCTCAATCGCCACCTTTACTGTTCCATATAACAGCCCAATGAAGGGTTCTGGTCCAATCAGTGGTTTGCTTGACCCTTTTCTTGCGAATTCATAAGCCTTCTCGTTGTCTTCTACTCCCACATGGCCCGGTTTGTTAAGGGCATTTACCGTCCATTCTGAGATTCTTCAGTGCAGCTAAACTCCGAAGCCTTGTGAAAGGAATAATCATCGTCTTGCCTGGGTTGATACTTGATGCTCAGGTGGTTAGCATAGCACCAATCCTGTACATCCCTCAGAGCTCGTTTCATAATCTCTCTTACCGTACCTGGATTTTTGCCATTAATGAGAATAACAATTAGTCCTTATTGGGAGCAATAAGTAAAACTTTTTAAATTTTCCTTAATTTCACTTGTTTGTTTCATATTTGGCTTGTTGACGTGACAAACAAATCTAGCCTCTAGACCACAAGCAGTTTTCACGTTTTTCACCACAAATGAAATCGTTTGAACTCGACTCGATATTTGCGAGAGGCAGTAAATGAAAGTGATCGGCAATTTCGTGCAACTTACGTAATATATACACTTTTTACGAATATTAGATGTACAGAAGTATTGGACAGAATTTTTCAATTTGCGGTATATTTTCACTAGTGAATGTATCGTGCTGTTATTAATTACACTGACTGAATTATTATTATTTAAAGCAAATATTTGAAAGTCGGTGTCAAGCTTTTACAGAACATTGTAAAATAAATCTCTAGGCAGTTAAATCCCTTTTTCTTCCAAAAAAATTTAAATTTTTGTTTAAAGATAAAGATACATTTTAGCTATAAGTTATGAAAAGCCATTCAACTATTTATAAGATATTTAGCCTTAGATATCTAAAACGTCTTTCCATAGAAAATTAATGAGAAAACGAATTCCCTTCATATTTACTCTTTCGTAAAGTTTCCTATATTTTTAATAGTTATTCTGCTATTCTCGGATTAGACGAAATAAACAAATTAGAGATCATCAAAATCGGTCCTTCTGAACCCACTTTGTTTTTTTTTTAATTGCCTTTAATTTCATTTTTTATTTACAAGAGAAAAAAAGCCTGTTTATAATATTAGTAAATATTTTTAATAAAATATAATAACAATATTTATTTTATTCATTTCAGGGAATTCAGTAACAAAACAAACAATATTAAAATTGCGAAAATAATATCATTCAAACAGAAATAATTATTTATCCTGAAATTGAACTCTAAATGGTAGGATTAAGGTTCAAAATCGCTTGGCGTCGAGATAATCAACTTACTGATAGATACTTAATGAGATTAAAAGATAAAACAAACAGCAACAAGTCTTTTTAAAGTCACAAAACGGTTTCATTAATAATAGCCGGTATTAATATTTCAACATTTATTATTTTAGTCTATTGTTACGAGCTACATGGATTCGTAGTAGCCTTTAAGGAATAGCAAAGTGAATATTACACTATTTCTATACGAAAGTTTACCTGAAAATTTTCTTGCGAACGAGGGAGAAAGAAACTGTACCAAGTTGATTGACTGAATATTAACTGTATACAGTTAACTGAATTTATTTCGAGAGTTCACTTGATATCGTACAAATAGACATTTAAATTAATTCAGATACTTCAAAACCATTTTGGATTCAATTAAATTTAACGAGATCCGGAATTAGAAAACATGATACGTCCACTACGAATGTAAAATCGAATATTCAATAGGCTTTTTATTATATAACTTCTCTCAATCCCATGATGTGAATTGTTTGATCCTTTGACATAGGAATGGGTTACTCAGATGCGTATCTTAGATATCTTCATAAACAGTGCGTCAGATGCGAAGCCGGGTTGAATTTACGAATATATTATAAGTACAGTCTTATACAACGTAATAGGATCAAAGCATATAAACTGCAATTTAGTTTTAAAATTGGATTATCACCTTCAGCGAAGCCTTTTCGTAGAATGCATCAACCCCTTTTGTCAATTTTTAATATTATTAGTAAATAAAGCGGGACTTATCGCGCAAAGAAACATTATTTATTTACCTTGACGTTTCGACCGTGTTGCAACGGCCGTGGTCACGAGAAGAACTGGAGAGTGCCGTTAGTGTAAAATGAGTATCTACCCTCATTTTGATGTTGAAGAAAACTGCTACTGCGGCACACAACACTAACGGTGTCGACCGTACCCACTCTCCGATGCAAGCACCTGCCTATGACGGGATTCCACGATGTCAACAGCCTATTTCCATCCTCCAGATTGAAATTTTTTATGTTTCTTAATTTCAACCGCTTCGCGAACTATTCTAGATAAATAATGCCGCTCAGTGGAGAGGACCTTAGGATCGTGGAGCTCAATCCAATGATTAGGGCCCGCCTCAAGCAAATGCTCGGCCACCGCAGACATGTGCGTTTGAGCGCGATTTTATTTGCGCGATAAGTCCCGCTATTTAATAATAATGAGTTCCAATCGCGAAAGTCTAAAGTTTAATTTTTAATATTGTTGCGTAACTGACATTTACTCTGTTGTCACGGTGTGAAACATTTTTAAAGGGTTTGTATAAAGTGTAATATGACACTTCACAAAGCAAACACAACACGCGTAATAACAGCGCAATTATTTTACATGTTCCCAATTTATCAAACCAAAATTCATTTCATGTAATTTCATTTGAATTTCCGTTTATAAATGTTATTTAAAAAATAAGATTATGTATTATATAAGACCTCCTTCTTCTATTGTTCTGAGAAAATCATCCGGGAACATGTTTACCAATTACACCTACATTTTCATTTATAAACGATTACGTTCATTGGTTGCAGTAGATTACGCGGTAACAGCCTGGATTTCTATTATCCTAGGAAAACAAAAATGTTTCGCTTAGAAAGCTCATCTTGACTGTAAACACGATGAAATACATACAAATATTGTCTACCTTAAGTAGCTCTAGTGGTGACGCGAATTTAATTTATGCGTATCAAAAAACTAGCTGTGCCCCGCAGTTTCGCCGCTTTCAAAAGGAATAATTTTACCCATTTCCGTAACATTTCCATTGATGCCGCTCCTATTATTCATAACGTGATAGGATACGGCCTTCCTCGATAAATGGACTATCCAACACAAATATATTTTCTCAATTTGAACCAGTAGGTCATTAGAGTAGCGCGTTCAATTAAACAAAAAAACCCTTCAGCTTTGTAATATTAGTTTCCGGAAATTTCCAGAATAGACGTGGACTTAGATACGAGGGCTTCTTGTGTTGAAAACGAGGTCAAAAGTTATCATGGTGATTACTCACCTCATTTTGGTATTATAAGCGAGAAGTGCTCAATTATCCAGGGCTTTTAATATTCCAATTAATGAATGATTGATATTATACGATTTAATTAAAAATAATATTGAAATAGAAGACAATTTTTTTTTAATTTTCCATCAATATAGATGAACATGTTAGAAGTTCCATCTCAATCATGTCAGCTTTAACATTAAACTTTTTTTGTCGGGGGTTAATAATTTTTTAATAATTAAAATTAAATATACTGTGAATTTTCGTAAACCATAGTAGGGCATGGGGCAGACATTTTACTGTTTCATTGATAATTTTCATTATAGACCAGTAGGTGATCAACCTACTGTGCCTACCCAACCGAAACATTCATGTGTTGCCCCAAGATTCGAACACAGGACCTTACCAGGCGCAACACGTAGACGCGTAAACCATTTAGCTGTATATTTACGATAGTCTCGTGAAGATACAGTACTTATTAATATTTGTAAAAATCAATCAGCGAATAAAGGCTATTTTATTTGATTTATGTACCTAAATATTTTCAAGGAGTTAATCTATCTATTTATTTGATAATAATTATTTTCGCTCAAGTAAAAACTTTAGTATTTACTTAAAGATGAATGTATAAAAGAATTACAGATTTCTCTGTTCTATAGAAAGTTATATATAATCTATTTAGATGTTCCAAATTTGTGCTCATAAACTAAACTTACGAAATGCAGTAATCCGTAATGATGTAATGCGTAGGTAAATGACCATGACATGAGTATTGTATCATTCGCTTATGGCACCTAAATTGTTTATTTTACCTTATCCTTTATTCCCAATCGAAAAATTATCCCTTATAATCCTTTCCTTTTGAAGTAATTTGCTCCCGCAAATCTCAATTACTGCTGTTGGCAAGTGGAAACAAGACAACAAAGGAAGTCCTACAATATAAAGGAAGTCTTATAAATTGAATTGTATTTTTAAACCAGCTATTTTTCGACTGTGTTTACATACGCTTGCAATTATATAATAACTAGCTGACTACCTTTATCACTTAGGGGTATGAAAAATATAGTAGCCGATTCTCAGACCTACTGAATATGCATATAAAATTTGGTAAATATCAGTAAAGCCGTTTCGGAGGAGTAAGGTAACTAACACTGTGACACGAGAATTTTATATATAAGATTCTACAAACTATAAAGTATACACTATTAATTAAAACCAAGGTATTATTCATAATTCTTGAGTAAAAATTGAAAGTAATTGAAGAGAATTAACAAGCAGCTGATGCCTACCAGCGTCGTCGTCGGATAGGTACTTTAGCACCCTACTTAACTCTTTACTTTTATAAACTTTCTCTGCTTCTTCTTTTAAGCGTCACCATTCACCATATTGACCAATTCTTATACGCACTTCATATTATTCGGTTCATTTCTAAAGGCTCTTCAAACCTCTCATTAACTTAATTCGCGCTAATCACAGGAAGTACTAATACGAATTGAAAAACTATTTTTGTGTTGGATAGTTAATTTATCGAGAAAGGCTATATAACATCAGGTTCCTACCAATAGAGGCGAAGCATCAATGAAAACATCTAAAAATAAAGTTTTGTTGTCCGAATAAATAATTATTATTTTTAAATTGATTTATAATTAAATTAACATAAAAGCATCAAAACGTTCTCCAATTATAAGTATATTACTTCGTAAAAGATGTTCCTAAAAAGGAAAATATCTCATATATACTAAAGTTTTGAAAGTTAGTAAACTGAGGACTAAGACTGTAATTTGTATTACAAAGTCAGCAGTATTGTTTTGCTATTTAGCAGTCATTTCAAGATCTTAAATTAAAGGACTAGGTAAAACAAATTTCATTTTAGTGACTTGTGTAGACTGATCCCAAGATAATATATCATAGAGCTGACTTAAACGGTTTTATTTAATTTATTGTCATATTATTGTAACTTGTTTTATTTTTATATGTAATACATATTATTGTGTATTTAGAGATGTCAAACACATCAATAAATTTAGAGGCTATGATATGAATCCATCTCTCTGAAATAAATATGGATATTACAATTACATATTTTTTCTATTATTATCTTTGGACGAAAATTCCAATAATATCTACCTATTTCAATGAATATTATTTAATGCACTTATCACAATAATCTAAGGAAACGCTTTCTAGATATACTTTTAGTACCCAGGTGACTCAATTTTTAACAGTCTTTAACTTCCTAAACTTCAATTTCTAGTTTCTAGAAAGTAATGCTTAGGTAGTCGATAAAAAATTGAACTTTAGTACCTAATAATAATCATAAATATATATTAAACAATAATTAATTTAATGTCAACTTAATTGAAGTGTGAATGCTCGTTCACACTTCAATTGTTCTTTTAATATATTTTAACGATGAACTTAGACCAACAGCTCATTTTTGTAGATGTCAATATGAACGCTGACCATTACATTATTCAAAAAAGATTTATGCGGTGTGCCTATGGTGAGCCTTAGAACCTTATTATTTTTAACTCAATTTACAGTCTTGGGCTCTCATTTTAGAGTATAATATAATATATTCTATGGTCTTGGCCTTTTCTTTTTACCAAATATACTTATTTTAACCTGTGGATTTTACACTTATGCATGACAATTGATAATTCGCGTGCAACGTCCACACGCTATAATATCGCATTACGCTCACACTCACCTGAGAGCGAGAACAAGGCGTTGCTCAAAGTACAAGTAATACGGTTCTCACTAAGGATCAGCGCAGACCGCAAAATACTCTCGCATGGTCAAGCAAAATTTAGACTGCTCGCCAGACATGTTGTATCCGCGCGCCTCCGGCAGCAAGTCCTCTGGGTTACTAGGCGAGCGCGCATGATCAGTTCCATGCGAAACTTGTACATTGGCATACAATTCATTGTTTATTATAGCTGACTGCTAGATAAAATTAGAAGATATAAAGACGAACAGTTAAATTAAAAAAATTGCGATTAAAGAGGGGAGTTATAAGTTTAAGTTATAAGAATATCTTTGGTCGGTATAAATAGCTCGATATACATACATATTACTGAAAACGCAACCTTTACAAACAAATAAAACTTCTACTGATTTAGTGCTAACATACAATATTATGATGAATAAAATTAATTCGGTATTATTATACCGATACAAGTTGAAATAAGTAAAAGTAAAAGTTCATCAAAATTTTGCAATCACACGCTCCCAGTCTATCATATGAGATAACGACATCTTATGGATTTACTCGACACTAAGATTACTCTTAAAAGAACACCCGTATTGACAGACAACTAGGCACCTAACAATTTACGCCCTTACGTTGCTTAACTTGAAACAATATCTCAAATGCTCTGTCACCTTCTTGCTGACGTGCAAATTGCAACTGTTACTCGAGAGGTCATACAGAAAGATAAGCCTTATGTGCTATGTAATTACAGATGTCATAAAGATCTAATTTATTTTAACTTTTATACCTTCGTCAGCTCGAATAGTCTTTAATTCCATCCTAATCGTCGAGTTTGAATGAAATATCAAATAATCAAACTGAAATTACGTATCTTAACACTAAATTTAAGCATCATGATTTGTATTAAATCTAGCTATATGATTTATAATTTTTCTAATTTATTAAATATAAACGTCGTTTATCTTGAAATAAAGTCTCAATAGCTCTGTCACTGTCTCGCTTACGTGCACATTCTGTAGAAAAAACGAGATAAAACATCTGAGCAACGTTTATACGTAAGGTGATATATATTATGTTCAATTAAATTGCTCGAGTTGGTTACTACGGCAGTAAAAAATATTGCTATCTTTTTTTAATAAAATAGGCAATTGAGCAACATTCTCACTAAGTGTGAGTGAACACCCGCAATGCCACTTGAGTAGAGGTTAAGTTGCCGGCCTTTTAAAGAGGTATGCTCTTTTCTTGAACGGTTCAGAAGTACTTCTGAAGGCGATACCACAAAGTCGTGGTGCCTGGTATCTTTGAAACCATAATCATAAGATTACAGCGTAATTTACATATATTGTATAATCAAATAAATGTATTCTAATATTTATGAATTATACGAGGTGATCTTTTAATATAAGGGGTGAGCACAATTATCGATTCTTTTTTGAACTATTGCAGTAGAAATTTTGAAATATTGTTATAATTTTTGCTTTTTATGTCAATAATAAATTAATGGTTTTTATTGCCATAGGTAAACCGGTATGATTTAAAACCCTCTGAAATGTCGTAAATATATTATAGTCGGACCGTAGGCTATTCAAGGGATTTGAGGTTGGCCGGTAGCTGCTCCACCATTTTCTCATTTACGCTGTTTATTCGAGAGCGGAGAGACTCATTACTTTGATGTGGCTGCGGTACCAATTCTGCAAAAATGAAGTCAAACTTGT
The DNA here is from genome assembly GCA_912999735.1 of Aporia crataegi. NCBI lineage: Eukaryota > Metazoa > Arthropoda > Insecta > Lepidoptera > Pieridae > Aporia > Aporia crataegi. The sequence continues at coordinate 902,615 of OU538732.1, read as the reverse complement.
TACATTATCAACAAATATTATTTAAGACCTATAATAAAGTTGCCGATACTTGCACAAGTTCACCTATATTAATTTGTGTTTAAGCATGATTTAAAAAAATTACCCAGCCGAATCTCTTGGATATTCGCGGGCCACGTCTTTCATTGATAAAAATTAAATTAAAACACATTCTGCGTTATAAATTTATTAAAACCTGGATACCCATTGAACAATGGGTATTTATTGTACAATTTATATGAAACTGTGTCCACCAAACCAAAAGATTTGATTTCCCGGGATTTGAAACCAGGTCTTATGGTGAAACACGCAGACGCATGAACCACTTATGGCCACATATAGACCAGTAAAGATAGAGAATAATAAAGACTAGAGAGTATGGAGTACAAACACTGTTTACTTGCCGTTATATTATTTTTAATCACAATACATACACTTAAACTTATGAACATTCCGGTCGAGTAACTGGAACGCGTCACTCGCCAGCTCGAATGAAGAGTTACCGCTTTGCATTTGTCCTTATTGAAGTCTTTGTGGCTTGTCCTGAAAATCGCAAAAGAAAACATTTACCAAAACATTTTATCTAACCCATTTAGCCAATCAAAATTATGGAACAGATTCCATCACGACCTGTCAGGATTACATTCTTTCGCTTGCCACACTGTAAGCTAAATATAATGCTATCGCTCAAACTACACTAATTAATCTATGTTCAATGGCACTCTATTACGCCTTTAATGGTCTTTTGGCAATTACTTTAAATTTAATCCTAGCAACACTGGTCAATATATCATTAGCATTATTTTTGTTAATAGACATTTTTGATTGCAAAGATTTTGGTCAAAAATATATTATTATTCATGCTTCTAGACTCAGTAATCCTCAACACAGAGTTAGATCACTTCGTTGTTGACACTCCAAAGTGCCGCACTGCACAATTTGGATTGATCTACATAATTATACAGCAAAATTATGGAACTCCTTACCTGCCTCAATATTTAATATGAAATTTAATAAGCGTATCTTCAAGAAGCGTGTACATACTATACAAGCATAATACAAACATAATGCATTTCCTGTAGAGTTTAACAATCGTATCTTCAAGAAGCGTATGCATAGTGTATATTCACCACTATACAAGCATACGCTCCATTAGGCCGCATTTATACTAGATTTGACAATTGATTCTTAATTTCTGCATTACCCTTCAGAACATAAGGGTATAGAGGCTGCTAGCATTACTCTGATTAAAAAATGAAATAACTTATCATCTGTGAAACTCCAAATCAGCACCTAAGTACCTACCTACTCGAGAAAATTTATTCAATAATGTTTTGAGTAATGAAATATATATTTATTTTTATTTTTATCTTCAGTCTAAGTTTCATATATAGATAAAAAAAGCTTCAAAATTAATTATTTAAAAAATCTGTTTTACTAAGAATATTTTCTTCATAATTACATACATAATTTTATTAAAAGACCTTCAAAGAAGTATAATTTTTAAGTGTTACATTTATTTTAACATATTAATTGCTATTCTAGAAAGCGGTGCAGCTTGCATGATATACGTAGACTTTCTCTTTATTTTCTATATGTATGCCATTACTCAAAGCATTTTACCCACAGAACAATGTGATCGCGAAAACAACGTTACTTATGACAATATACAATAATATGATTGTGATGAACCAATGCAGGCGTCCAAGATTTACGAATTAGATAAAAAAATTAACGTAGATTAAGGTGCGGGGCGCTTAGGTAAGATGTTATGGACTAAGGCTATGCTGTGAGCAGAATGGCAGCGGTAGCCGGCCTTTATGGCCTTGGCGATGAACAAAGGAGCAGGCATCGGCGTGGCCAAGCCAACGCCGAGCGCTCCGAGTCCCGTGATGACAATACAGAAGCGTGAGTCTCTTTTTCATTACTTTTTTATTTACCACATAACATACAAAAACATAGGTCTAACCTACTTTTTGCCCTACGTTGGGCTACTTTTTTATTCCGTGTAATCTTTAATCTCTTACTTTTGGGCCTACGTTTATAATAAAATATATTTTCAAACACAGATTCGTAGTAACGAACGAAATTTAACTTAAAAACTTTTTTAAAATTTATAATATATTAAATTTACAGTGTATTAGAAGTATGTTTAGTATTAGAAGAATATTTATAATGTGATTGTGAGTGCAGTCCTGTAGCCCATGTATGTTTTGAAAAAAGGTTATCACTACATAGTATAAAACAAAGCGCTTTCTCTGTCCCTATATCACTTTGTATGTTTAAATGTTTAAAACTACGTAACGGATTTTAATGTGGTTTTTTTTAATAGATAGAGTGATTGAAGAGGAAGGTTTTTATATATGTTTTATAGCCGTGGGAAGCCGGGGCAAGTCGCTAGTTTTTATATATTGGTAAACGATCAACGAAAAATTTACTAATCAAGGTCAAGATAATCTTAAAGTAAAAAACTATCGCATGACGCGCTGCCACATTTTCCTTTACATACATTTACTTTAGTACAGGATAAAATCCACTAAAAATTGTCAGGGTGTATTTCTAACCCTAACTTTAATGAATTATACATTTTAAGTGCCATTATTCTCTCCACCTCATCTCACTTTTGAATTATGGAGAGGTTAACAACTCCTGGTTACACTTGGAAAATATACTAAAATAGTCTTTGACACGGTTTTTTCATTCAAATATTGTCCGCCACGTTTTAATTAAGCGTATTTTTGTAGTAACTATGTTAGGAATTATAAAACAGAAAAGGTTTTTATAGTTAACTCAACCACGACTTCTATACTAACGAGAAGCGGTTACATCTTCAGGGACAATATGAATATACTGTTTATGAGGTTGATCACGCCACGGAAAGACAATTTTTTTTGTATGTATGACAATAGATGTTGCAAAGTTAGCGTTAGTTTTTATTACTATTTATTTTTATTACTACTTTTTATTACTGCCAGAGAAAAAATTGCGAGAACTCGATAACACTGGAACAACCCCTTGATCGAATTATACCTACATTATTACTGTACCAAGTTTTAATTCAGTAGGTTGACACAAACGCATAAAATAATAATAACATAATATAAATAATATAATGTTAAAAAATTTGACACAAAAAACGTCTCCAAACTCTTGTAACTGTTTGTAATTGTAACTCTAAAACTACTGAACAGATTTTGATGAAATTTAAATGGAACTACGTGACTTCAAAAAATGAGGAGGTTCTCAATTCGACTGTATTTGTTTTGTCTGTTACCTTAGAACTTTCGATCCGATTTTGATGATTCTTTTTTTCTATGAAAGCTTCATCAATTTTAAAATTATTTATATGTATGAAAAAGAGGGATGTTGTAAGTATAACGTAGATCCTTATACAAATGGACTGGTTTCAATGCGATTTCTTATATCGTTTTAAAACTAACGTGGTCGAGTTGAAGCTAACATATATTATGATAAAATCTCTTCAATTTATCAATTTCAAAACACTGAATCCGTTAGTATTCGTTTGAATTAACTTTAATTAGATTAGATCAAAACCTTGACAAGCTACAAAATTGTAAGTCCATACCGACTCAGATCTGTAATGAGAAGATCAGACGATGCGGGTAATGAATAGCAATCCCTGCAAACCTGGGACTATACCAGAAATGAAGATAATTTAAAAAATATTTTAACATGACGCTTACAAATAATATCTCATAATATATGAACAGATCTTTATTCCAGCTTAGACTTTTCTCGATAATGTCTGTTATCAAATAAAAAAAAAACAGTCGTAGATGCTAACAGCTAAACGAATGTAACAGCTACACCGCCACAGACAATTAGCGACAAGTACCTTTTCAGTATTTTCAATAAATACAAATCTTACACCTTATTTTTACAAAATTCTCTAAGATATTACTAAATAGAAACATTGGCTGTATCATAATAAGTAAATGTTAACTTTTGAAACTGAAAAAATATTAAATTTTCTAATATTGAAGAATTGCATTTAATTCTATTATACCTATTTCTGTTAATAATGGAAATAATTGCAGTGTTTTTTTGCTTTGCGGTTTTTATTTTTTGTTACATAGCTCGGAGTGACTTTATTTTAGCGTTGTGAATAGCGCCACCTATCGTCAGATACTTAAACTAAAACCAAAAAGCTTCGAATCTGTATGTAGATGTAATATTTTTTCGGTATACAAATTTTATATGCAAGTGTTTAGTACAAGTAAATTTATATTTCTATTTAGGAAAATATAAACATCGGTTAATTTTTACGAAAAATCATTATTATATGTGGAAGTAACGCAGAAGTAAACTCAAAGCTTAGAAAGCTTTGAGTTTATTTCAACAGTTCTCTTAACATTTACTAGAGGGCAGGGCAATTTATTTGAAGTAACATAGATGGTGCCTCAAACAAAACTAGCTAAGGTTTAAGTAGATAATTTAACTATTTGATTTTTACTTTAGATTAAGCTTTTATTTAACTATTATGTTTTCTAGAAAACGTAAACTTTCTATTAGAAAACAAAAGATCAATGACCATGTAGTACCGTGGTCAAACTCAGTTAAGTATTTTGGAGTGCATCTTGATACTAAACATGTCGAATACATCAAACAAAAAGGCTTTAAAGCTTTCGGTATGCTTAGTCCCATACAGAACAGAAAGTGTAACTTTAGTCCTAAAATCAAATCCAAAATTTACATTACTCTATTTTACTCTGTTTTACATAGGTAGCGCCAGTGTGGAGACACACAACTCAAATCGTGATATAATTCTTAACCTGACAGTAGATGGAGCATAAAACAGTTTAACGGAAGAAGCTTTTTATTGAACTGATAGGCCGGGAGATAGTGACAGAATTTACTGGGTCATTTGTTACAGTATGACGATTCTTCAGGGGTCTTATTACGCAATAAAAAAAGAAAATGATGGTCATAGCGCTGGTACCGGCGGCCCAATCGCGTGGGCGTTAGTCGAACTGGTCGGATTAAATACGTGTGGTGGTATGGCGACCATCGAGAACCGTTGGAAAAGTATGCAAGCTGATTTTCGTAAATAGCTGCACGGCGATGATTAACTGTGTTCAAGTAGAGCATAAAACACTTTGATAAAATATTAAGAATTTATTTATATTCATGGTATCTAAAAGCTAAACGTTTTGTTTGGAATCCATATTTTGATATGTCAAAATCGACTTAACCTATAGTATTTTAAAACCTAAAATAATAAAAAACTGTAACTTGTGCGTGTATATTTCTTTTTGAAATAGCATTGTAACATCATAATTTAAAAGATTTAAACACTCGCAATAATATAATATTAAAAAAAAGTTTGGGTTCAATCATGTATGTAATGTTACCATTCCCCTTTAAAAGAAATATACGTACCTACAATAGAGTAATACTAAACATAAAACAAATTTGCTAATAACATTATTACGGCTGGCAAAATAATATACCATGTATATGAGTAGACATATTTTCGAGTGTCTGTGGTGTCTTTTTTTTGTGTATATTCATTATGTGGTCAATTATACAAAAAGTTCACACAATTACTTAAAAAAGTGACTTTAATCTCAAATTCTGCAGTGTCTTATCCGATACCTCTAAAATAGAAAATGAATAAAAGCCTACGAATGAAACGCCTCGTAACTCAGATTCTCTTAAGACCACAGACTATTTTCACTAAGTCGGTAAACCAAAGCGGAAGACCGTAATAGTACACCTCTCATATTGATTGTTTCAATTATTTGAAGTCAGGAAAGAAAATTAGTCAGATAATAATTGTTTAAATTAAACTAAATCGACTTCACAGTGCATTAAAGAGAATTAAAACGTAAAGAATTATTTCGCAAAGCAAAAATTTGGAGGTCAGTGCCTAAAAGATGTTTGGCGGGTTAAAGTTCAGCAGCCACACTGTACTGCAACAAAATTATTAATTTTTGCATGTCACTTTAATTTTATGTAATATGTACACCATCTTCTTTATTTATTGTAATTAATGTACCACAGACAACTGTCAGGTCCCTGTCAAACGTCAATATAACGTGAAAAAAATACAGATAATAATTAACAGTTAAAGATTTTTTGGCTTTATGTTAGGTACAGTTTAGGCTACTTTGAAGTCGATGATTTCTCGGATAAGAGACATTTGGAGATGGCCTCGAAGAAAATAATGTATTAAATATTTAATACTTATAAGTTACTTTTAACCTATTCCTCTATTGCAATAAAGCTCATTTATTTCATACTACTGGAACCCGCAAACTTCATATTGCATCAGACTTCCGAATAATAACGTGTCACATAAAACATCATTCCATAGAAAATGTATGAGGAAACGAATTTTCTTCATAAAACACTTCTTTGTTATTTTTTCTAAATTTAAATGGTTATTCTGTTATTTTAGGATTAGACGAATCGTACAATAAAGAGATCATTAAAATTGATTTAGCTGTTCTTGAGTTGTAAATGGTAAAATAACCCGACTTTTCATAAATACCTTTATAGATTTATGACTTTTAACTTATTCCTTTACCTATTGTAATGAAGTATCATTTATTTCATATAAATATAGGCCATTAAACGTCTCAAGGAATGTCAGTAATATTTGGTTAGGATAAATATTCTTTGACCATTGAAAATACCCATAATAAAGGCGTATGTCGTAGTATACTTGAGTATTCTGTTTGTGAGTTTTTTGTTTTAGAGTCGCTTCTGATATTTATAAGTTGGCATTCTTACACAAGCCTCATCTCAGAAAAATGGGAGCAATATCAAAAATTAGCTTCGCCGAGATGAACTTTTGAACTTCATGGACATATCTGTACGTGTTTTATAACAAACTTTTTTAAACACCTTGTTTTTTGAACTCCCGATGCAAAAGAATATTGACGTGTCTGTAGGTCTGGAGGTCTATCTGTTTTTAATTACGTATAATTACAATGTGACGGACTGATTTTGATCGAAATAGATCTATCTACAATTTATAAAGATCTGTTTTTATTGTATTCTATCAATGTAGTCTAATTTGTAAAAATAAGCATCTCGGAAGGTTTTTAAACTGTCCTCAAAATCCACTTCATACAAGATTTTATATTAAATGCTGGTGTGCATTGCTGGAAAATGTTTGCAGTTCAATTTTATGAAAGTACTTTGAATAGAAAGAGATAACAAGAATTTCTAAACTTTATAAAGGTCTGAGACTCCCCTGAGACCTCATTATGAGACTTCTTTCAACAAGATGATTTACTCACAACAATTGTGTAATTCGCAATAGTTTACTACAATTTCCTTGTTCACATTTAGTTTTAATATTTTAATTTTTTTATTCGATTAAAGTTTCCATCTTTCCAACTATACCAGATAATAATGATATTAAAAATCGGAAAGGTTGTGAGGACGTTTGGATATTTATGCAATCACGTTGAAATGGCTGAACGGATTTGTATGAAATTTGGCACTCATATCGAATATATTTATGTAGGTAATATGTTCCTGTAGGATAATTTAGAGATACGAGTATTTTATTTATCAACTTAGTAAGTATAAAGTTGTTTGGATATTCTCTCCAAAGTAAACATATCTGTGACTACATAATTATCCTATACCTACAAACGCAACTCCCATGTTAAATATGTTCTAAAATCCAATAATAATAATTAGTTTTATATAATCCGAGTGTTTGCTGAAACTTTAAACTCATCTATTTATAACTGCTAGGATAATATTAACACTGGCAATGTTATTTAAGTTTATTCCTAAATATTAATTTATTTATTAAAATAAAGACATTTTGAAATTGAAGAAAAATTGAATTTTTTGCATTGTTCATAAAATAAAGGACATCACGTTTTATCCTTAGGCAACTATTTTTAAGGATAATTAGAAAAAACACTTTTTTGTAATTTGTATGTTTTGTATGTACATAGCACCACGATGCGACGAAATTAACGCGGGTGAAATAATAGAAACATTTTGTATTTTTAGGGTTTAATTAAACAAATAAATAGACATACGAGTTTATGTAGTTAATAATAAGTTATAACGATATCGAATAACACAAAAACATGCAACTAATACCTGTTTAAATTGTTCAGTACAATACAAAACCTCTAGGGAAGTTATAATAAAACAGTAATTTTCATAATTATTTAATGATATCTTATATATAAAATTCTCGTGTCACAATATCATCTTCCACCGAAACGGCTTTACTGATTTTTACCAAATTTTATATGCATATTCAGTAGGTCTGAGAATCGGCTACTATCTATTTTTCATACCCCTAAGTGTTAAGGGTAGGCCACCCCAAAAATTAATATTCCAAAACAACGTTTACCGGGTCAGTTAGTAATTACTATAATAATAAACACAAAAGGTCCGCGATGAAATAGTAATTGGTTATGATTTCGGGCTTCCATATACTTTCGAAAATCCTCACGTTGACAAATGAACGGTGCAAAAAAGGGAACAATTGAAATTATCAAAGGCATTGTGTCATCCCTTATTAGCGGGCTGCCGGAACCGGGACGTGGTCCCAGTTTTGTTAGCCTGGATAAATAGGCCACGTTCCGTCCCGCCCCGCGCGCCCTCGCGCTTCGCCCGCCCCGCACCGCGTGACGTCATCACCTCGTCCGCAATCAAACGATGCCGCACCGTGTCTGCACCACGAAAAGCGTGAATGACCTTTGTTTTTCTACTAATAATAATGATTCTCTGTCCTACTTTAAGAAAACTTATCTGGTGATACTATAAGAAGCAAAGTATCTTTGATTTGAACGTTTTATTTGAAAACTGACTTTTGACAATATAAAAGTAAAGAAATTATAAGTATATATCTACAATACTCCAGGGCATGATACGATATATTACTTTACGCACATCTTTCTTTCTAGTTTCTTTCTTTTTGTTACTGTTTCTTTTGTTTCGGCAAACATTTCTAAGATGGATTATATACCTTATATGCTCTGCGAAGAACCTTGTTCAAATTTGGTGCGCCTGACAAGGCATTAAGGCCAATATTTCTAAATATTTTTTAAAAAGAGTCTTATTTTTACGAATTCTACATTAACAGAAAATCATATAATATAATATATAAATAAATATATATTTAATCCTTAGATATCGAATTTTTGCCTTTGCCTATCTCTTATATTTAGCATGCGGTTCTTACCTACCAATAATTATTTTTTTGCTATCACTACATATAATAAAACAAAGTCATCCGTCGCATCTATCTAGCCAGATAGCCGTCTGTTCGCGATATTTTAAAAACTACCGAACGGATTATCATATAAGTATTAATTAATAGATAGAATGATTCGTGAGTAAGCTTCTAGTATATAATTAGTCAAGGTTTAGTATAAATTGGTTGAAGTATGGTGATAATTATTGAAAGTGTCGGAAAAAGTCAAGCCACCATGAATCATTCATCGAAAACACCGTCTGTTTGAGGTAATATAACAAAACTGCAATGGTGGCATATTCCTCTTTTGTAGATCTACAATATTTTTAAAGGATACCTTACTTATTACTATATTTTATATTTTAAAGCCTTTGAATTAAAAATTAATGTTAAATATATATTTTTTGATGATTCAAACAAAATAGCGACTCCATATACGAGGAGGTGCAGATAAGTGAAACGAAGACAATTAAAAACACCGCCGCCATGCTAATTACAAGAATACCTTACCCTTATTTACTTTATTTAAAGTGTTAAATTATAGCTAAAAACTATTTCGACCACGTCAGCTTTTCAATCAACTAAACCACATTATAAATAGTTCATTTATTTAGTCTATGACACCCTAAACTCTAAAGTCACTGGCCCTTCAACCTTTTAATATCCATCTTTTTCGTCAAGGCTTAAAAAGGTTCTCTATCCTTCTGTGACTTTGTTGTGGATGTAACTAGGATCAACAATAAATAAAAATTATGTAATGTTAAAAAAATAAAATATTTTTTTATGTTGAAATGAAAGGTTTTTCTTAGGAATGTAAATGTATCGGCTTCTACATACAAATCCATAATATGTACTCAATTGTAAACGAAAATTAAATTAAAATGACAAAAACAAAATGTGGAAAACGATTGTCAAGGCGCATAATCTGCCAGTGTTTAGTAACAAGTTCAAATTATAATCTTTCCTTACAAATCTTTCTTTGCTTACAAACAAGATAGCCAAGGATGATCACCTGAATTGAGAGAAGGCAAATGATCGATATTGTCTTATATATCTGTCCCTTTTGCACACCAGTTTATTATGCACTTTAACACTCAAGTATGATATTTTCAAGTGTTCTTTTTGCGTTGCAAAGTAATTCCACAGTATTTAAATTATTTAGCGGAGCTCAGTACTACAACGTGTTTACTTTTACAGCCGGAACTGGAAAAAAATAATTTTATTGTTTTTAGTATAGCAATACAACGCGGTAATGTAGCCAGTATTTTGGGTACGCACCCTAACGGCTTTGATGAGCCTTTTGTATTTTTGTAAATATATTTAAGTATATTACATGGAAATTAAAAAGAAAAAAATAAATTTTAGAATATATTAAGCAATAAGGTACAATGAAACCACAAACGCGTTATTTTTTCAAAATGATTTTTTTTTGCTTTGGTTTATACTTCTATTTTTTAGATACGACAAAAATTTTATCGTCGACATTATGACACTTAAGTGTGTATAGTTTCAATCTGATTAAGTCCATTGATCAAGTCAGGAGAAAAATTGCATTTGTTCACACACAATAGACACCTTTGCTATTCTGAACCGAGTCTGAACAAGCAAAGAGAATTTATATTATATGGATACTTTGATATCGTTCCTTTGAAATGTATACCAGGAATTCTATTTTAACAGCTCTCTTTCACCGTAATATCAAAATTAGATCTTGAATGATACGCTCTCTTTGTTCTCATTTTATGCCGACTTTGTTTAGAGTGAGTGTTTATTATATAAGATTTTAACTTTTTACATTATACATGCAGACCACAACCTCGTAGGTATTGCTTGCTATATATTATTTACTGCGTGTACTTACGTTTATTTAAATATTATTAATATTAAATTTAAAAAAATATATTATAGAAAATAGTGTTTTCAAATTTACGGGTCCTAACAGCTACAGTTTACGGTTCGCTGATAGATGCATCCTCGAATTTCCATCCCACAACTCTTCCTTTTTCGGCAAGTCTTACAGGGTCACCGCGGTAAGGCTCTGGAACACACTTCCTGTTTCCATTCGTTTGGCTCCCATCTTGTCTTCCTTCAAATCTCTCATCCACAGGCACTTCTTGTCCTTGTCTTATCCTACTTCTATAAATGTTCGTGATTCATGTAACAGCTGATACCGCTTAGACTTTTTAGTTTATAGTTTGAACCTTATTTGTTATTGTTAAGGATTTAGTTAGTAGTTTTCGCACTTCATGCACTCTCCCTTCATTACTTTTATTATTTTCCTTGTTGGGTTGCCTGGAAGAGATCGCTGATTAGCGATAAGGCCGCCCGTTGCACTCCATGTAGCTTAAGTTATTATCCGTATCCTATTGTTTATTGCAACGAAGTGTTAATAAATAAATAAATAAATAAAATAATATGAGAAGTAGTAATAATAGTACCTAGTAGTGTGTAATAGTTTCACAAAAACATATACGTATTAATAAGATATAGACCCTTTATACATAAAATATATAAGAGAATCATAAGACATTTAAAATTGTATAGTAGTTCATCATATTAGCTTTTATGCCAGGTCAACCTTAGTCCATTGTCCACTTTAGAGTGTGAAATGCCGTCGTGAAAGTAAGTCGAAAGAACTATTTTGAAGTTAGTAATAATTATTCATATAAATATATTTTATATTTATATTAGTTACTTGGATTCAATTCGACTATACAGTCTATGAATATGATCTTGACAAGCCTTTCTAAAGCATGTTACAAAGCGTCAAAGCTAATATCGTTACAAAAAGGCGATGACTGTTAAAGTCTAGTTAGAACTACTTCCGCTCTGTGTTTGTATTCAACAAATGTTTGTTATAAATATTGATCAACGAAGATACGTTAGATTTTAGAACTACAGATAGATTTAAAACTTGAGCTTTCTTTAAGAATAGTATGTGTAATGGAGACCAGTTACTGACTTATCATCTTTTTTAGTTTTTTCACATTGTTGGGTATTGTATGCTTAATTAAACTTATTTCTTTATTTCTTTAATTGTTCTTTGTATAGATGACGAGTCGAACTTCATCGCTCTTGACGAGGTTCAAAGTACACAAAAGAGTAACAGCTAAAAGGAAATATCACTAAATGCATAAAGTGCATCTCTCCGTTCCCTGTGCTTTCGTTTTGAATACAATTACTCTTGAAGTTATAAATTGAAGGCAGTATTTTGTGTCGTTATTTCAATTAGCATTTGCTGCTTGGAACCCGGCTTTTATTTCCGGAAGCATCTGTCCTATAAGCTTTCTGTGGCATGTACGTATAAATGATTGAATTACATTATTTAAACCGATGCCACAGACCTGATTCAAAAATAAAATATATTAATATGTTGTATACATAATATGTTTTTAAGGTATCCACAAGATTACATAAAACACGCAGATTTATTCGGGCATAATAATACCGGACGAACATCTCTGAACTTTGTTTTGATGAGTTTTGTTTTTCACATAAAACAAAAAAAATCATGCCAAATAATTGCGGATAATTGAAGGTATCGTACAACGAATAATAATGTTTCAAATCATTTATAACTAGCGACTCACCCCGGCTTTACACGGGTATAAAACATATATAAAAACCTTCCTCTTCAATCACTCTATCTAATAAAAAAACCGCATCAAAATCCGTTGCGTAGTTTTAATGATTTAAGCATACAAAGGGATATAGGGGAAGAAAAAGCGACTTTGTTTTATACTATGCAGTGATGACATCAATCGTTTCACACCATTATGTTTAAACTTTCGATGATAGAAACGATACATCTGATTTATTTCCGTCTAAAATAAGCAAAGTAACAAAGATTTAAATGTCAAGAACATTGTAAGAAAATCTACTAAAAAGACGGTCTTGACAGGTGGCTGATATTTCTGAAGCGAATTCCACGGGGTTTATATTATAATTAAACGAGCATTTATTTTATTTGACATGGAGACGACATATTTTCTTTTATGATAACCATTTATTTTACAAGCATTATTTTAGATTTCAAATAAGAGATTCCCATTTTAACTGTATTTTTTGTATGTTTGTTATGCAGTTCTGTGTAGGACGCCTCCTTGACTAATTGGTCCTTGCGTCTGTATAATCCGCCAGAGTTCGAATCTTGGAAAAACAAATAAAAATATTTTGTTTTGGCTACTTGCGTTTAAAGAAAACGATTTGTAAAAAAGATGGTGTCCTTTTCAGTGCATTATAATTTTCGCGACAAAAATTTTATGTATAGTATTTTTTTTAAATTGGTTTCAACTGTTTCAATCTACATTTCATCCGTTTACTTAATAACTTTTAAATTAATTTTTAATTAAGTTCTTAATTAATTTAGTAATTACTAACACTACAAACAAAAATCGTAATTTATACTTTAGAAGTGGAATGATAGGATAAGGATATGTCCTTAATTACCTGTGTTATAATTATTATTACATCAGTCTGAATTCCGTTAATTATAAATTATAATCGATCCATTATCTCTTTGTTGAATATGGGAACTATATAGGTTGTGGGATGGCCGCAATACATGCCCGGTTACTTCACTTACCACCAAATTAATTAACATCACGTCAGGTCATGTTCTCTCAATTTACCAAGTAATTTCCGCCTTGTTGGTAATTTCCATAGATAGTATAATGACGTCATCAGTGGCTTAACAATAATCGAAAAACCGAAATGCCGTAGCACTTCAGTGGGGCATAAGGCAGACATATTTATGTATCTGTTCCACTGATATTTTTTTTTACCGGAAAGTAGACAATCAGCCTTCTGTGCCTGCCCAACCAAAACTGCGATTAGCTACGGAACAGTTAAAAGCTACTAAATACAATTAATTGATTATTTTTCATATCAAAATTGATAATTACTACATAGTATAAAACAAAGTCGCTTTTTCTTCCCCTATATCCCTTTGTATGCTTAAATCTTTAAAACTACGCAACGGATTTTGATGCGGTTTTTTTAATACGTAGAGTGATTGATGAGGAAGGTTTTGATATATGTTTTACACCCGTGCAAAGCCGGGGCGGGTTCGCTAGTGTTAAAATAATTCGATCAATTTTTTTATATTTCAACGTGGACGTCATCAAATGACTGTCATTGTAAGCTTACGTTCAACTTGCATACATTTATGTAAATTTTTATTAACGGAATGATATTTTAACAAATTGACAGCACAAACATCGTATCGCTTTAGAAAATTAGACAATCCATTTACGCGGTGTTATCACAAACATCACGCAAAATGCATACGAAAATTTTCCTTCGTTTTAATTAATATTTTTTTAAATGTTTTATTAAAATACATAAAATATACATAGAACAATATTTGCCTAAATTTAAAGTATCTATTAGCATCTACCACTTCTAGTACAATTTACGGGCAAAAAACTAAAAATGTATGTAATATGGGTAATGTATTTGTTTATATTTTTATAATCCCAGTGTTAAATATTTAAGTATACTGACAAATTAAATTTATATTATTTTCACAATACGCTATTCGGAACCGAGAAAAACTCAATAAATATAAGCTCATTTAAAAAGGTTCGTTTTTTTACGTTGCCGGAATTTTAAGAAGAATTTAAGGTGCCTAAGTTGTAAGGTTTAGTAATACTTGGAAAGCAGTTGGTTCCATAAATTGGTGGTGCGTTGCGGGAAATGCCTTAAACGCTCAGTTGTGGAACGACGAACATCGAGCTGATTCAGAGCTGTGGTGTACCTACCCCACCGTTGTTTTATATGTACAGACTATTTTATATAAATAAATATTTAAGTATCTAGCCCCCCACAATCAGTCTTCATCCAGCCTCTAGTCACACGGCCACAGCCACAGAATAGAAGCAGTATAAATGAATTATTTTTATTTACACTGTGACCACATATTGTGACCATTTTGGATATCCTTACAAAACATTTTAAATGTGTATTTTTATTAGAAATATTGTGAATTTGTATAATAAATTATATAGGAACGCTATATTTCGAAACTAAACTATTTATTAATCATTGGCTGCAGTACAAGGAATAAAGTAGGTAGGTACCGAAAACGTTAATGCGACGTGATATTAGAAAATCGCATCGAATTTATTTCTGTCTGCGAATGTAGGGCATTACGTGGATAGTAAGTTGAAGGTCGTTAACATTTTATCAGTTCAAGTTGGCTCGGTACTAGGTTTCATTCTTGGTTGTGTCAGCTTGGCAGCGGCGGCATTCGTCGTCGGTATAGCATCCGCACTCCACAGCACTCGCCTTGATGCGCCGGACGCCTCGCTCCTGATGCACCACCCACCACCACTGCAACGATGTAACTAAACTTATACTTTATCGCATTCATTTACATAACATTTATACTTAACGATTACCGCATATCAACCCATCCGTAGCATAGCTTAATATTTTTCAAGATTCAAGGTATGACCGCTTTGCGTGCATTTGCGTAACTAACTAGTCGAAAGAACCACAAGAAACTGCTCAATTTGGCGGCAAACTTTCATAATGAGCAGAATAATTCGAAATCAATTTCAGAGCTTTTATGTAATGGTATCAGAGTCGAATTTTGTTTTCCTTAAGCCAATATCATTAACACCCTGCGAATTCCTTTATTTATTGCCCAAACATTGATAAAGATCAAACGCGGTCGGCTCTACGTCGCGTTATCTGCCCAAAACCGCCCAAAGCGCTACGTTGGTAGCACTGCGTGCGGCAAAGGAAGAGGGCGGCGCGCGAAACCTGTGCTCGAGGCTTGGGCGGGGGTGCGAGGGGCGCAGCGCACGGGGCCTGGGGCGGCGCGGCGGTCGCAGCGTTCCGCGGTGCAGTGGTTGGCACGCGGTGTCGATACGCGTGCGGGCCGCGGCAACACGCGGGCAGGGGACTACGGAGAGCGGACGAGGGACGCACGCGCGCCCGTACCAGTCCGCCGACGCCGAGTGAACGTAACACACGCTCCAACATCGTAAAAACGCGACTCGTCCCGCTGTCCGCTGATCATGAGTCGCTGCATTCGGTGAGGCGCCGCCGCAAGCGCTCCGTTTATTACGTAACGCGAACGGTCGCCGGTTATAGGATTCTCTGTAACGCGAAACACGAAAGACGATTATTAGAGTGATAGGCGTGCCGTGCGATGCGCCCGCCGCGTCGCGTCTAAGCCCATTATGCGAAGGCGGCGCGTGGCGGGGCACGGGCGCGAGAGCATGGCGCGCCAGTAAGGTGGCAGCGGCACCAGCATGCCGGAGGGGCCGCGGGCCTGACTCCTGCCGCCTTACCGCACCATCGCACGTGCTCCGAACCGATGACACATTGACATTGCCACCATTGCTCGCATAGAGTTGGTCGAGAAATGGGGGCTGACGCCTGTCCTCAGGCCGAGGCAGGAATGCCCCCGGGCCCAGGAAGCAGAGGAGGAAGAGAGGTAGGTGTACCGTAGGCAGGATGCGGTGTGGTCGTGTGGGTTGCGTCATGACAAAGCGCTGCTAGACACACGTCCCGCGAAGTGCGTTCATTACGAACGCTCACTCGCAGCTTGTCGTTTTGCATGTTTATCGAGATAATAATGGAATATTTCGACATGTGTTGGTGAGTGCACAGTGCGAGGACGCTAGCATAGACTAACCGCTTGTCTGACACTTCCGAGCTCGGTGAGTGTTGTCTTAAATCTTCGTTTTGACCTACATTCTGATGTTTCAGCTTTACATAATAACATGTGCGGTAAGGACTGCATCACGTTGACTTATCTGCGACGCTGCTGTCATGGCGAGGACGTTTGTGTCGCAGTCGAATCAATCTCTATACGATTTTTCTCGCACCTCTAATCATATTAAAATATCTACAAAACCTTGGTATGAACATCAATTCTTTGATATCGCGGAATAAGCTATAAAAATATCAATGATCTGCTCCATAAAATATTACGATGTATGGTGATGTTAAACTCACTTCGAGGTGATTACTCCAAGATTATAACTCTCAATCTGGATGAATAGAGTTATTACAAAAACACCGGTGACTCATGTTACGTTTCTACTTGTAATGCATAAATAATAATTTGGCGGAAATAGTTTTGAATGCCTAACTTCATAAACAAAACGGCATTACGCCAGATTGTTAGTGTTGAAATTAAAATAACTTTTGCATTTTCGTTTTAAGCCGATTAACGATTATCTTACTAATTTTATCGCGTTTAGCAATAGCAATTTGCTTCGTGAGATTTTTACTTTAGAACTAGCAATTTTATTTTCACAGCATCACTTTTAAAAGGTGTATGGTTATATATTTTTTACGAAGACAAAAACCGTTGAATAGCAAAATTTCTCTAATACTTTTAATAAGGTAATACTTGATTTTTGCAATCTTCAAGGATCATACTTACCTACATACTTGTAAAGAGCTGTTAAACATTTGACCTATATTTTACTCGCGATAAAGTTTATGAAAAGATTTCCTGCAATTTACAGAAATTTTTTTTCAAATTACATTTTTACAGATTTTATATCAAAATATTAAACTCTTTAATTCCTAAAACATTTAACAAGAAAAATATTTTTTTTTAACTAAATTAAATATTATTTGTCACAATTTTTCAATTATTTTACTTTTTTTACGTGTGTAGGTATGTGACAATGATAAAAGATAATATTCAAAATCAAATTAGATATTACTATATGCGTTATTTATTGAAACACGTTTCGAAATAGAAACATGTTTATTTATTTTTTAAAATAACAAGAGAAATAGAAGACAATGTCAAAACCTCGCAACATATGCAAACTGGCAATACTTAAAAAATGGATTAAAAGATTTTCATAAAATAGTCTTTATAGCGATAAAGATATATTTTTAATAATTAGATGGTCATTTTAATTTTACAAAAAATGTAAGCAAAGAAAGTTAATTGTTGGGCGCCAAAATGAGAATTTCATTACATAAATTAATATATTTATCATTTGACCCTCTAAATTATGTTATCTATTGTAAATAAGCACTTTTAATAATACATATTAAATATGTTTTTATACGTTTCATTTGTATACTTATTGCGTTTATATAACTTTATCTATGTTTATTTTATAAATGAACTCTATTCAAGATAATTATGGTTTAGCAGACTCAATTAATCTTAAATTGGTAGTTTTTAAATGTTTAATGGCTTGTGTATTAACTATATCTTTTAAAATGGAAAAAGCGTAAAAATTATTTCAAATAATGCTAGTGAATAAAAAAGAGGATCAAATATTATTTTGCATCTTGAATACAAATCATTTGAAACTTATTCGTAGATCATCTTATACATAAGTTGATCTACATGTACAAGATGCAATATCACTACATAGTATAAAACAAAGTCGCTTTTTCATTCCCTATATCCCTTTGTATGCTTAAATCTTTAAAACTACGCAACGGATTTTGATGGGGTTTTTTAATAAATAGAGTGATTGAAGAGGAAGGTTTTTAAAAATGAAACATAAAAGTGCCATAATAATTATTAAAAACGCCTATTTTTACTATATGAATTACATTCAAAAATATAATTTACATTGTTCCATCATATCCAATAAATTTAAATTAAACTTTGTTTAAAAAAATCACTTTTAGTCGACTTTAAAAAAAAATAAAAATAAGGTTTTCGATGCTCCACTCTTACGTCACCGTCCGTTAACCGATTTGAATAAATAAGGCGTTAAACAATACTTGAAACCTTACGAAAGAAACTTGTCGAAATGATCCCATTTTTTTAGAATTTTTACGATAAATATTTTTCAGGATATTGAAAGAAAATTTGATCTTATTTAATAACTATGAAATATTAATCGTTATCGATAAATCAGAGGTTTTTGGATTCAGTATTAAACTTGAAACAAGAATCAATTCTTATTATTCTTTAAATATAAAGATCAATTAAATTTGTTGTTTCAGAGATATTGAGGTTAATAAACCAAAAATTGAAAAAGCTTTAATTAGTTCGTTTGGCAATACAGAAGTCCATGTTATGTTTAATTTTTACTAATTAATATACTTCAATTACAGATATTTTATAATTTATTATATGTAAAGCTTTTGACATAATTTCATGAAATTCTAGCCAAATATTTTCTGTTGTAGAATAAAGAGCAAAACTTGTCAACGGAGTAAAACATGTCATACGTTATTGTATGTTTTGAATTATGTAAAAATATATATTGTTTTTTCTCAATAAATGAGAATTTAATAGAATTTAAATTCTCTATTTAATTTCTAATAATATAAACTAAGAATTATTATAACTTGACTTTTGAGTTAAGACTTTGTTTTAGAGATGTACAACAAATAATAATTTTTAATTTCTTCAATTAAACTCGAATTGCAAAGGTAGATATTAAATAAAGGTAATATTAAATACTAATTTAATTAATTAATTTTCATAAATTTTTAGGTAATTACCTGCTACATTTAGAAGAACTTGAAATTTAGTGAAAATTCATACAATATTTTTTAGGAAAAGGGGGAAAATTTCTGAACTGGTAAAAGCCGATCATACACGCGTTTGTCCACTATACCGCGTCTAATTTAAGTCGATATTTCTTGATAAAATGAGAACTAACATTAACGGCTGACACTTCATTTTATAAGCCATTATATCTCGATTTATATTGTAGTAAAGTCAATAATATCCAATATACAGTGCTGGAGATACAGAGTATTACGTAAATGAAGATTGGCTTAAAGTGCATGTTTTAGTTTCATTTTATGTACGGTTTAGAAGAGCCACTCAAAAGTATAAAACAATTTTTTTAATAAAAAAATAAAACTAACCTCAAAACACACTGAAAAGTAAAATATAAATGTTGTATTATAAATGAACCTGCTATAAAAAAGACGTAAATAAAGTTGATAAATAAAATTCATGTAAAATGCAACAAGGGCATAAACTTTCATTTTGCTCTTTGAAATGCCTCCAAATATTTATTTCGTTTGCCTTTTCTGGTGCCTTCATAACGATTGATAAATATATAAATATTTATTTTATTTGTGTATTTTCGACAGAGGCTTAGGCACACATAATTTGAAAAAAATTTCGCAATATACGATCATTATTCCATCAAGTTAATTTGAAATAATGTAAACAATATGAAAGGTTCAAAGGAATATATATAACTTAAGCTACGTGTTGAAAGTGCGTGACGAATACCAATCAAATTATCGTGAGGTCAACAACTGGCACAAATGCTATGAAAATCATCATACATCATCTTTCTTTTTATCAATCTCATCTTTTATTAAGTTGTCTAGTTTTTGTTTCTAATTTTTTAGTTGTCAATTCTACACATTATATTATATTTGGCACTAAAGCTAAAAATTAATTAATATTCTTTTTCTTTTTTATATTAATGAAAATATATTATATTTCTACACTTTATTTTTTACATTATAAATTTTAATACCTAAAAAGTAACTTTTAACTTAAAAAAAGAAACATAAGTAGTTATAAATATAATAATAATTTTAAAAAAATATTAGTTAAAAACGCGTAGACACGTTAGTACGAACATCTTTCTCAGCCTAATTTTCTTTGCAATATCTAATTCCTCTCTTAACATGTTCTTTATTTCTATGCTGATGACTTTTGGACATGATAACGTCTTATAAATCGATGAACGCCGGCTGCACGCACGAAAAAGTGTCACGTTCCGCCTGAGCCAAGCGTACAAGTAAGAGCGCAGAACAAGCAATAGATAGGCATGATAGGACTAAGTCATAAAAGTTTGCAATTTTTCATCGTCCAAAAACCAACTTTAACCAATAACATAACACTTATCATCTCAATGCTTATAATTATCTGAGTTCTAAATTTTTCCTCTGAATTGGAGAAACATTGTCGCTGGTAATAAGCAAAACTTTAGAAGAATAAGCTCAGATCAAACTCCAGAAGAGTATTCAATTAGAATATTACGTTAGGAAATCTATTGATTGTTCTTCCATTTAGTTTGAGGCTTTATATGAAAGCAAGCAATGTTCTACCATGGAATCCATTATTAATTGCAATTCAAAATTGTGTAATTGGAATTTATTTATATAAAAAAGTTAAGAGATATTCAGGTAGGTTTAGACCATTGTCAAAGGTTTAGTATCCCATTTAGATTGACGTCAATAACAATAATCTTAGCATTGCATTGCGCGTCATAAAGCCTCCTGACTCTATCTAATGATCTATATGATCCTTCGCGTGGGAGTTTATCTTCGTAATTTATCCTCTATCGAATATTCCTAAGAATATTCGGTCATACGACTATATTTACCCATTGCATTCATTCTTCTTATCGGTCAAATTCTATATTAAAAAACTAGTGCTACGAACCGCAGACTTCAATTACCTTTTAAATAAATACGAAATTCAGAAGTATGACTTTCATATAATGCAGGACAAATGTTTTTTGAGATCGTGGATTGAATTAGTAGAGTAAATAAAAGAAAGAAATTTATTTTATAACGATTATGAAATTTTTAGAAACAAAATACTAATCATAACCATAAAATTACGAAAAACGCTCAGAATTAACTGACAATTTCTCTTTATTGTATAGATATTTTTACGTAAAATTTATATAAAAAATATTTGTTAATTTTTAAATTAATTGCAAATTATTTTTAAAAATTTATTTAATTAACGAAATTACAAGTGTAACTTAAACATTAATGGTGCTGGTCAGTATTGTAAGGTAGGTTTCAACGCAGTCATGTTACTAAAAACTGAGTACTGCATTGTTTAAAATAAATAAATAAATAATTTGCAACTTTCGTACTTCTATTCCTTTTATATATCATTTGATAAGTTTTAGTGAAATTTAAAAAAAAACCGCTTACATTTGACACATACAACTTGAAAGATAGGATAGCTTACATCTTCATCACTACATAGTATAAAACAAAGTCGCTTTTTCTTCCCCTATATATCTTTGTATGCTTAAATTTTTAAAACTACGCAACGGATTTTGATGCGGTTTTTGAGTAGATGGAGTGATTGAAGAGGAAGGTTTTTATATATGTTTTATACCCGTGCAAAGCCGGAGCGGGTCGCTAGTAGGTACATTATAAATGCGAAAATTTGTTTAGATTTTGTGACTCAATCATACTTAAATATTCACGCATATTCAGGAATATGTTCTGGATTAACACATAAGGTACTTTATATACCGGTAGAGTGCTCCTGTGGGAAAAGTGAGATATACGAGTATTCTACTATTTATGAAAAGTTCATCCATTTATGGAAATTTTTATTTTTAATTATATTGTCTAGGGGCTTTTGAACTATCATCCATATCACTTATGCGGTATTGGTTGTGTTTTTGTATTTTTTATTAGTCTAAGAAAAATGTTTATCTAACATTTTCTTTGAATAATTTTTATTAAATGAATCTGATTGACTGTTAAGGACACTATCTTTTTTTAGAAGTGTGTATAATGTAGCTGGAATCTAAATAAATAACGAAAAATGACCGTGAGACTTTTGTAAACATTCGAGGATTCGTTTGGTATACATTCGTTGCCAAGACCATAATTGCAATGCAACAATTTTCAAAATTGATCCGGTTGAGTTTATTTATTAAAGACAAAAAATCATATTTAGTGTAAACTTTATTATATTAAGGTATAAGCATTTATGTAACCTACATAGTCAATAATGTGTATATTGAAATACGTATTTCCCACACAATTTTTCCAACTGACAATACATTCTATTACATATATCACTTCCAAGTATCCCTAGTGATATGAAAGGTTTCGTAAGAGCTAACGTCACCTCGTTATGTAGAAATGTCAAGAACCATACAATTCTATTTGAATTCGTGGTAAATCGAAAATGTTTATTACATCTCAAGTAGGTAAATTAAACATTCATATATTTTTTTCTATTACAATACTCATACTTTTTAATAATTCATTATAAAGATAGAGTTTTTTTTTTTTGAATAATTCACTGTGTTGACACGGGAAAGAGATTTTAAAGATTCATACAAGGAAAGGGTCAAATAAATAACTTACTTTTGTAAGCCCAAAGGGTTGTCTTTGACCACCCGTAAGTACTCAACGGCTCAACAAATTTTGCATATTCATATATTATAAATCTGAAAAGCTAAACTCTAAAACAACTGGTTCGAATTAAAAAAAAATATCTTGTAAATTCCATTTATTAAGGAAGGCCTATATAACAAGCGAAGTAACAATGAAAAATGTTGCAATAACGGAAAAATATATCATAGGGGACTAAGGCCAGGTTCCCACTACGCCGGACCAGCAAATTTGCTGGAATAGCTAATATTTATGAAGCTCATTATTATTAATTATAGCGGGAATTATGGCGCAAAGAAACATTATTTATTTACCTCGACGTTAAATAATAATGAGTTCAAATCGCGAAAGTTTATGATTTATGAAGCTGTTCACATTACGCTAGATCCAGCAAAAGTACCGAGTCCGGTATTTTAACCGAGAGTATTGTCACTGCGAAGCCCAGACAGAACATCCGGACCGGAATAATATGACTAGAATAGGAACTGTTGCGAAGCTGAGGCCGGTCGATAATAATATATCTTAGATAAAAACCGTATAAATCTACGATTTACTTTTGTAAGAATAACAATTAACGTAGAACAATTTAAAGTAACATTGGCGTCATCTCTTAACATTTAGCAGTCAACTTCACATTTACACATAGTCAACTAGACGTCGCAGTTAAAATATAGAAATACCTGCAATACTGACTGACTACTAATTATATAAAAGTTTAGTTTTATAAAACGTAATGTATCATACATGTCCGAGTAACCTTGTCTCATCTTAGACCCTGGGGCAGCTTTGTGTTTCGCTAATATACTCTAGAGCCTGCTAAAGAACATTTATATTATACGGAACTGCCATAAAATACAAAACTTTGTTCCATATAATATAATAAAAATATACAGACAAAATATACTCTCTTTTGTTCTTCTTTGGTATTAATGTTTATTTAATATTTAAAAGATGACGAATGAGTGGACGAAAAAATTTTGAAAATGTTTATGTCTACACAAGCAGTTCTCAGGTTTAGTTCCGTTCATAAATCTTTCATCCAGTCATCAAAGCCATAGAAGTCTTACTTTTTTATTTAGGGCTGTCTATGACATCATAACTCTTAAAAGGCCATATTTAGATGCGATGTTTTGTTTGAAAGGTAACGTGATCTCGTAGTTGGGTTTTAGCTACAATTTATGAAAGTTTAATAATATGTGACATAAATTATCTTGTCGGGGTTTTATAAATTGACAAGTTCACTTATTACGTCAATTCTCATTCTGTAATCTGGACTTAATTATGGGATCAAACAGTTCAAAGTAATATACCTACGCTGTTTTCTTTATTTAAATTCAAATTATCCATATTGTTCAGTAACACAAGCACTTTAAATGTCAAATTATTCCATCCATTTAAAATTCACTTTGCCTATAATTACATAAAAAACTAGCTTGAATATACTTTTATTAATTTATTCCTTTGAAGAAATTGAAAGACAATTAAATAAAATGACATTTTGATTACAAATAAGTTTTTCTCATAAACGACCAACAAGGATATAAATTAATGTTAAACAAAAATGAAAACCGATCTCAAAATTAAGTAAAAAGTGAAAAATAAATATTGTATTATAAATGAACCTGCTATAAATAAAAAGACATAAATTGTGTTGATAAATAGAATTAATGTAAAATTCAACAAGGGCATAAAAATGTCATGTTGCTCTTTTAAAGCGGTTTCGCAGTCGGAATTGATAACTTTTTTGGTGTTTTTGAAGGTCGTTTAAAAAGACGATTCATTACAGTCATAACATTAAATATATCAAATGAAAATTCAAGTATTGGACTTATTCATTTAAATAAAAGGGTCGGAGTAGTGATGTGTAATTAAAATTCTAGTTGTAAAGATCAATTCGTAGATTGGCTTCGTGTTAACTAAGTTGCAAGTACGTTCGATAGCTATAATCAAATTGCATTAAAAGCAATTATCTATTATGTTGTAAACTTGGCGAATGTTAATGGACAAAGTAACAGCAATACGAAACCGCAAATAACTCCACCTAACCCGAGATCACACTCAATTTACAACATGTCCCCGAAATTATCTCGCTGGGATCCATGAAATTTTTTTCCTTTTTTTTGATGGAAATGGAAAATTTGATCATTAAAAATTTCAAGATCTTATTTAACATTAAACAATAATTATGATGTAATGAGAATATCTCCAATGTGAAATTGAAGATAATTAATAAAAGTTTCGACAAAACGATTACCTATAAGTTACAAAAAATCTCATAATGGATGAATGTTAACTTTAAAAAAACGCATAATAATAATAATATTAATTTGTTTAGGAACTACGATGCCAGACACACAGATCCATAGATACGCTGACATGTCTAACTTATAACATCTCTCTTTTTAGAACGGGGTTATAAAATAACCTACGTTTTTCTGAAGTCGCTTGAAAATGAGTAGAAAGAGATTTTTGACGGTAGGAGATAAAAGGTTCTAGATTTTATGCCAGAATTTATCATTCAAGTCAATGAGGGGATTTTAAAGCACTTAGGTAGACCTATTAGAGGCAATTAGAAGGTAAATTGGATCAAGTTAAGCGAACCGAATAATCCTCTAGAACGGACGCGGCAAAGCAATTTTGTGAAATAAATTCGAGCATGAAAATTGACGAAAATTTTTCAAACGACAAAAAATCAATTGAATTCACTAGTGTTAGGAAATCAAAAACAAAATAAATCTTACTAATTATTACAACTACTTTTTGTTGACAACATGAGAGAATAATACATTCAGATATTTTTGTGAAAAGACATAGACAAGAAATCAGCCAAAATTATTTATCATAAGTGACCCGTAGTTTAAAAGATTATTAAAAAGAAATAATTGCTAATAAAATGCTGTTAAAAGGTAAATTTAAGTGTTAATTAATAATGAATGGATGAAAAGATTGAGAAGCAAATATTATTACGCCAGCTTTTAAACAAACAAACACGTCAAAATCGGAAACATTAATTACGAATAAGAATATCTCATTTCTCTCTCTATCTCTCTTATTTTCATCTCGATCAAGTTAGCTTTTATGCTAAAAATTGTCTTATATATTTTATCTTATATATTATAGGTGCATTCATTAAAAATCATTCTTGTGATTAAAAAATAACTTAGCTTATAATTAAAAACTATAACTACTTTTTGCTGTTATTATAAAAAAATAAAAAATAGACTACAAAATTTTTTAAAAAAGCAAGAATACCTTTAAAAACTATGATAAAAATTCAATATTTAAACAACTCAATTACTATAGAGTAGTAATTAAGTCAAGTTACAGCTTGCAGATTTATTTAATTAATTATTCATGTTCTACTGATGACGATATCCGCTATTTAATTGCCTTAGAAATTTTTTATAATAATAATTATTAATATCTGGCGAACTGTGGATGTACTAAGTGCAGCTCGAAGGGGTAGGCCTTCGGAGAATTAAAGCCGTGACGATATTATTATTTATTATTACTAAAAAAATTAAAATTAATTATAATATTATTATTATAATAATTGATGTCTTTGTATGTCTAACCATGGTATTGTAGAGCTCGTGGCACCAATGGTATCGGCTTTTATTATAATTAATATTATTAATGTGTAACCACAATTATTATTATGGATCAGTAACGATGTTCTTTGGTTTGCAATTGTTCCTCCGTGTGATGTTCAGATTTGTAATGTTTCTTTTAAATTGTCTTCAATCAAAAATGTACCCATACTTCAGTGTTTTCTCACGCACATAAGAATGACTCTCTACTGTAAAAAAAACGAAAAAATTGTGCTGCTTTTCCGGGATTTGAACTCAAGACCAAAGTGTATTTAATGTCAAAATCGTGAACCTTTATGGAAAGCTAATGAAATGTGTAAATAAAATATGAAGATAACATTTTTTTCTAACAAGTAAATAAAAAGTACAATTTATTCGCTTTGTTTGTATAAAAATCTTCCATTTTCCAACATAATAATGTTTGATGGTTTGCTTATTATATTTGACATTGAAAAGTTTACCATACAATCATGATGCATTATCATTTCAAGGTGCATAAATAATGGCCGCCAAATGGCTGGATCCCACATATAATATGCATGTAAGATTGCAATGTCAATGTCAAAATTATACCCTTCTTCAGAATTGCTTGTATATCCTTCATCAAATTTATCGCAGTGACATTCGAAACTTTCAACCCGCTGCACAAGCTTTCGGTAGAAATGGGTAACACTAGGTAATCTATACAAGCCATATTTTGCTTCTCATCAAAATATCGAAACAGTGCTGCAAATAAATAATAAAATATAAAATTGATATCAAATAACCTACTAATTAATACTAATGATAAACCAATTTTTTGATTTTTGTAAAAAAATACATTAAACGCATAAAAATCAAACTTCAGAGGGATTTCAATTTTATGATGAAAGAAATTATTTTTAAATAAAAAATAAAACCGACCTCAAAACGAACTAAAAGTGAAAAATAAATTTTGTATTATTAATAAAGCTAATAAGCTACTATACATAAAAAGTCATGAATAGAGTTGATAATTAAAATTCATGTAAAATTTAACATAAAACTGACATTTTTTTGTCACTGTCAATGTATAATATTATTTTTCAACTGTACCTTTTAGGATTTGCTTTTTATACAATTTCTGGGCACTTTGGAGTCTGTTTTTCCTTTTTTTTTAATGTTTTGATTCATTTGAATATAAACTCAAAATTAAACGCGAAAGTTATATTTTCTTAATTGATGAGTTGTCTATTGTAGGTGTAAGATTTCATTACTAATTGGATTAAGATTGATTTGAACGTGGGTTTTCAGTTGTAAACAATTTAATTGCTTTTATTCAATAGCGGTTTTAATTTCAATGGAACGTGTTTTAAAAAGAACATTGAACTCGGCTGGTATTTTTTTTCGATCATGCTTACAAATATTTTTTTGGCGTTTCAATTTGAATTCAGACCTCCGTCTTGTGACTGAGGTCCTGGGATCGAGTGAGAATAAGATTAGATTAATTTATGATCATTCAATATTTGAAAAAATAAATTCAAAACATTTGCAAACTATTCTGCGAATAATCGACTCTCAGTTTCAAGTTATTTATAAAAAAATCTTATATGGGTACAAATAAGGTTTTTAAATCGTATTTTTCTGAATTTTAACTTGTCAATATCCATTAAAAGTCGTGAATTTCACTATCAAACCATGGTTAATACTCAAATAAATAAATTACCTTTGAATGGTGGAATCGACACGACCGAAACATGTTTACAAATCTGTCTATCTGTATCAGAATGTTTAATGTTCAGACTACAGAGGATAAATTACCTCGAAAACCTGTCAATACTTGTTACCTTAACTGACAATCGCAGTCAATTCCAAGAAACATCGCTTGAACATGTAACTGGCTATTCGTGTTACAGTTTAAAGGTTTTGTTGTAACAGATAACATTATTTATTTATTAACACTCAGTTGTACAAGAAAAAGAAAAATATACGAGTATAAATTAAAAGGTCAACGAGGGGCCTTATTGCTAATAACCGATCTCTTCCAGGCTTCTCATCCAAATTTATTAAAATTTTGTAAACATACAAAATAATATACAAATCACATTGAATCACATTGGTTATATGTCGTGACAATACGGAAAAGATGTATACTAATGTATAAAATATACTACCATTACGTAAATTAATTTAAAAACGATCAATAATTTTTAATTTTGATAGAGCCTATTTGTGTTGAGGCTTATTTTAAAATAAAAAGTCGTATTTGAATAGTCTTGATAAGTAATTAATAGTGATATATATACAAGGTCATAAAAATTTTATAAGCTTAACGATTGTAAGTTAAAGAGCAGGTGATATTATAAATATCGGCTGGCGCGATAGAACTTGCATATTTAAAAAATAGATTAAAAAATAAATACAAAAGGTACAATGTAAAGTAATAACTGAAGTTAATTTTTTAAAAGTAAGTAACATAATCTAAACGGTGACCCTCCCTCTTTACGACAGCACTCCTCTAACCGCAAACGGCCACCTGTATAAAGTGCATAACTTATAAATACATAGTTGTGATTAAGATATGTGGAACTCCTTCCTCACACCTTAAAAACCATTGAAACACTATGAAGAAATTTTATAAGCGCAAAACAAAAAACCCATATATGTAATATAGTATTTAACATGTATTTTTGTCGACAGGTCGCTGCCAAAACTATACAACCAAGAAGAAGAACAAAAGAAGCCGCCACAAGGCGGTGTCGTCACCTTTGAGCCAATACAGCATGATCACGATTTTTGCGAGAGGATCGTGATCAATGTAAGTTCATTTATTAATTTATCAATTAGTTCTTTTACTCAATTTCCTCCGCGTGTTCATATAGCATATATCACTCTGAAAGAGTCTAATTTTAAGTCAGTGAAAGATTTTTTTGTGAAAGAAGAAAGTCGAAGTAAGTCTAGTAGTATGACTTTATTTATTACTAACGTCTAACTAAATATTAGTTTACTATACAGTAACTCACGTTCACGCGGACGAAATTGAGATAATGACTACAAAAAAATAAATTTACCTGTTTTTAAATATGACACAGACACTCACAAGTTTATAATTTTAACGTGGATCAGTAGGTATGTATGTCCATCGTAGCTGCTAAATAAATTGACCGATTTTGATGCGGTTTTTTTTAAGCTGACGTAATCGAAGATCAATGTATAAAAATATTTTTATACTTTCATGGCATATTTTTTTTATATATGTAATTAACATGTCGGAAGGTTTTTAAGTGTTATCTATATATTATGGATATAGATTACTGTTGTAATATGCTGCCCGTGGAATCTAACCCATGGGAAGTACTTTTCGGCCATACATAAATCCAAAGTTTCAAATTTTCCTAAAAACAATAGCCAAATATAAATTATAAATATTTAAAGTTCCAAAACAAAGTATTGTGACGTAAGATTGTATCTTTCAAATAAGTATAGCTCTGTAAAGATAGCTAATAGAATTGTTACCTTGTTAAATCGAGTCCAATTTCTCGAGAAAGGATATTATATTACGAAGTCGATAACAAGCTATTCGACTCCGTGTAACTTCGGTTTCAAGTTTCAACTTCTCTAGGTGCCATTTATAATATCTAGTTTGTATCTAGTTTGGTGATATTATATACTATAATAGTAATGCTAAAAAATCAGCCAAGTTAGACTTTTTCGATAATTCCTATTACTTAATTTAGGTTTTTATTGGTTTGAATTATTACTTCGTTTTCGTTTACTATAAAAGGATTTTCACAATATTTGTAGGCGAATATTTATTATCCACGGTACCATCCGTACCTTGAACATTGAAAAAATTGTATGGGGGTCCATGGCTTTAACCTGTGCGGAAGACGCACTTACAGGGTGGTATTGGGTTGGGTTAGTGCCCTTAAGACGAATAAAGTACGAGCTGAGCTCAATAGCCTTGAGGATCTTGGACACCAAGGTGCTTCATAGATTATAAAGCCCGGGATTGGGCGTTCATCCTTTTCTATCCCAGCCTCCCGCTCTCACCCGTTTCGCAATCGATTGTATTCCGCATCACAAGACACAATCGACTCGTAGCAGTAATATACTTAATTCACTCAGTAACAGTGTGGCATTGTAAGCTTTAATTATAACAAAATAATACATTGTGTCTCGGGCACAGTAACAATTTTACCGACTGTTGTTTGCAGTTTTATTTTTATTCAAGGCAACAAACAATGTTAAAATAACTTCATAAATAGTGGGACAAAGCTTTTCTTAGCGTCGCTTCAAGCTTGTTCGACATACGCCTGGAACTGAATTCTATGCCCGTGGTTATCCAAGACACGGATCGTAGATTATATTATAAAAAATACGTAATTGTAAATACGCATTGATGCTTGGTTTCTATAATCTACGAGTTGTAATCCAAGATACAGATGATAGATTTACTAAGTATATAAAGTGATAATGATAGAAAAGCATTATGCCCGCGATCTATATCCAAAAAAACATGGCATTAAACTATAACGAATCGTAGAAAAATCTCCCTCTTAGAATAAATGGATTGGATTACGTTTTTAATGAATAATTTTGCCTTTGATATATGACAACATAACTATGAATTAAAAAAGCCCTAAATTCAATCTCTAAATAATCAGTAATTACATAATATGTGTTGCCTTTGTTTTATGATTAACCACATTAATGGTATTGTCATCTTCCATACAAATATAAAAGCAGACGCAAATTTTATCCAAAAACATTATTCCAAATTCAGTTGATGTTCATACAAAATTTTCCATGAATTTTTCCCATGTTTTGATAGCAAAAATTAGAATTGCAAATGGCTTAACGGACGCTATTGTCATTTTATTTTTTTACCAACATGATTACATGACACAAGATTTAAAGACGTACGGCAAAAAAATGGGCTTAATTTATAAAAAATAAACGAATAGCAATTTCTTTATATAATATCATATTTCTACAAAGAGGAAGAAAACATCATTAAATCAGTGTACCGTATTTCAAAAGATCTTATATAACTGCGAAGGAGCTTTTGTAACAATACGAAATGAAATAAAGCTCCACAAATAAAGCCGTCAAGTGCGGAGGTGTTTACTACCAATACCGGCAAATGTTTATAGACACATTCTAAAAGCGCAAAACGTTAACGCGTATGAATGATTCGATGATTCCTAATATTACTAAACTTTGTATCAATTTTAAAACCCCGAAGATAGATTTCATTTAAAATCTAACGTCCCTTTGTCATGGTAGCGTAAATAATAGTATAGTTATGATTGTTTGTTTGAAACCTGCCGTGATTGATTATTAACTACATTTAACAAAAATGAGATATTCCATTTACGATGTATTCTTATTTTTAATTAATATACTTATTTGTAGGGAGTTTTTAAATTATCTTCAATTTCACTTGCATATAAACAACGTTAGATTTTTAATCATATACTAAATTTGGCTGCGATTCGGATTCTATGTAAAATATGTGAAAAAAATTGATAGTATAGCGTATTATGGTTTTTGAACCGAATATAAGTATTAAGTCGAGTTTTATCAAAGTAAGGCGAAGTAAAATGAACTCTAACTTAATCATAGATTTTGGGTCCATGGGCACCAGAAGCCCGTTAATTATTTAAAGAGATATCGACGCGCTTAGTTAGACCACAGGAAACCCGAAATCTGATTCATATTTCGGCCAACGCGTTAGTATAGCGATACAATGCGATAATGTAGGCAGTATTTTGGGTACCTACGCACCCCAACGGCTTTGATGAGTCCTTTGTGTTTTTGCAAATACATTTAAGTACATTATTGTAAATAAACTTGTACATTTAATGTAATAAATATATTCTAATAACAATCCATTCTCAATCACTGCCATCATTCAAATATTATTTAACATTTAACAATCCTTTGCGATCAGTTTTAATTTACTTAGGATATAAATTTATTTATTGACAGTCTTTGAATTTCGCAAGGTATTCTATTGTAAAGAGGAAGGGGATGGGGAAACCTTTTCCTTCGTGTGTCAATATTAACTAACGAATTATACGGCGAGCCAAGTTGTTACATTTGTAGCTATATTATTTACTGAAATATTTTTTTTTCTGAAAGACTAATTTATTGTGCTATATTACGAAATAACTATTGAATTAAGAAAGATATTGCAATTACTGTAAATTAAACTTTTAAGTTATCTGCGAAGTAGAAGATTGAGAAGCGCAGCTCTGGCGCGTACCTACTACCATTGAGAATGAAACTTCTAACAATACGAAAACTTCACTTGGTTTTTCTTTGATGGCCCGCGGGCCGTAGTTTCCTATCCCTGGTGGTGGACTGGTTTTGCCTAAATTAAATGAAATCCTAACTTTGCATACTATAATATTATCTATATCTAATGCGGTTTGAGCGCGCTGTTCTCAGGAATGTTCTGTTCTGTTCTTCTTTTCTTTATTCTGTTTTGAATCGGAAAACTTTTATTGTTTTTGTTAGTCAACTTGTTGAAGAATGCTATAAAAAAAACTACAATAATTAATGCAGGTTAAATCGCGAGGCACAGCGAGTTTTTCCATAAAAAAAGTTACATCAAAATAATAAATAAATAGCTGATAAATCTTCTGAATGTATTTAGAAAATATAATACGAGACAGCTAACTATATAAAAAACAAAATAATAATTTAATCAAAAAGTACGTTACGACTGACAAACGAAAGGAAATCTTCAATTAAATTTGTTAATATAATCAGATTCCGATTCGCTCGAAGTGGCGCTGTTTCTTTTATCATCTTTTTCTTCGTACTTACGGAGTACTTAAAAATAATTGAAAAGTCTTTTATTTTTCCTTTCATAATCTACCGCTCTTTTGTGATCTCTAAGCGTGACGCTAATCATGCTTCATTAAATTCCTCTTATAAATATTAAGTAAATAAATATTTTTTAACTAAATTTACATTCTAATCTAAATTATATATACATATTTAAATACGAAACTAAATATTGTTCGGCATTGGGCTTGTCTGAAGGCTTGTCTTTCGACTAAGGCTTCTTCTAAGGCTTTCCACTTATCTGTCTTTTCACGCAACCATACTGGGCCTGCTTTCTTAAAATAAAACTTAGGATACCGTTTTTCACGATTTTGGTCCATTTCGCTTTCTTTCCTCTCAAAATATATCCCGTCCATCGCCATTTCAAATATTATTTTTTATTTATAAATGGAAATTTTGGATGTAGGTACCATAGGACTAAAGATTTTATGATTTTTTGTGACGGTTTTGACTAACTTCCAAATATTTTATTTTAAGAATTATTATTTCTGTTTTATTTATTTCTTTTAAGTGTAATTTATAATTTTTAAAAAAATCCTTTTTATTAAATTATTACAGGAGTGATATCCTTTTTACATGGATAGGCTAATGGCATGTGGTAGGATACAGGAAAATAATTTATGGAAGTAGGTATGTCAACAATTAATCAAGTCATTAATAATGTTGAAATCTAATAAGATAAAACCTATTAATTTTTGATAAAATTTTGAGTTTTTCATTTTGAGTTTTAAGTATTATCTATCAAACAAAAAAAGGATAATTGTAATTGGTTCACGATTTGCTTTAGGTAACAAAGAGATAAAACATACATTCGAATTGATAACCTCCTTTTTTGAAGACGGCCGTTAAAGTGGTAGTGGGTGGAATTGGAGATGGTTAATAAAGAAAAATAACCATATTGGCATATATATTCTGGTATAATTAATAACAAATATGTTTCATGGATATAATATATTAAAATAGTACATTATAATCGAATCCTAACTTATTCAAATATAAATCAAGAAATAAAATTTGGCAATATGTAAGTATTTTCATTTTTCTTAGACTTAGTTTAGTCTTTTTTTTTTTGGAACTTCAGGTTCATAGTGCCAGAAGCCCGCAGATTAATTAAAGAGATATCGACGCGCTTAGTTGAGATCACAATACAAAAAATGAGCTGAAATGAAAGCTCATTATTCGACCACCGCCTTAATAGATATCTATAGCAATACAACGCGGTAATATAGCCAGTATTTTTGATACGCACCTCAACCGCATAATATAAATATTTAAGTACATACTTTTATATAAAACCTTTGTAAATATTGTCAATAAATGAAATGTTACTTATCTAAGTAATTTGGCAAAAAGTTTTAAAAATAAAAGACGGAACAGACAAAATCTTTCTTAACTTTCTTTTACTACTATCACACTAACTTAATACTAACGTAATAAAAAATCAAATAAATCTTATTCTTATACTAATAAAAACAAATAATTTAGAATCGTTAATTGAAAATTAGAACCACCATGAAAAGTTATCGTTTCCGAGCCGAACTTTGTTTCTGCTCATTGTGAATACCCCAGATCTCAATATGTGTATCAATTTCGCAAGGTTCTATTGTTGATAGAACGCATTATAATAGTAATCATTGACGTCATTCACATCAACAGCGAGAGGAAACGATACAAAATTAGCCTACATCAAAGGCCCGCTTCCTCGTCTACGAGAAATAAGTTATACTACAAATTCTCAAAAAGTTGCTGTCTTCCTGTTGTAGTCATTAAGTCGCAAAACAGCTACGCGCCTTACAAACTAAGACTTTGACTGTCACATTTAAAAAAATGAGTTTATATCGCTTGACACTACTGCTATGATAACTTTAAATGAAAACGAATAAAAACGCGTATATTTGTCACAATTTGGCCAAAATTTCACGTGATTTACATCTAGTGACCATGCAGGTTGTTATTATAATGAAGTAGTGAATTCCTATATCCCCTAGTGGGATATTGGGTAGACACATTACTGTATCTGTTTCACTTATCATTTTCTTTACAGGCAAGTAGATGCCTTCTGTGCCTACCCAACCGAAACATTTATTGGTTACCCCGGGATTCAAACCCTGGATCTCCAGCGCAATACACAGACGTGTAAATGACTTAGCCACGTAGGCGGTTTCTTTAAATGCAAGTTGATTAACAGTTTTCCATAGAATCGAAACATTTATTTCCTCGGCATTCGAAGGCAGAACTCAAAGAGCAGGTCTCCATAATTCTATCGAAATAAAGTACAAAGCAGGCCTAAACAGCTCTTATGTCGTCTCCTCGAACTAGTCTTGATCTCGAGTAAGCTCTTGAGATTCACAACAACGCCTATCATACCTGTTGATGCTTCGATGGTTGATCTTTGTTTAGCTAAGACTTCTTTTAGATGGTACTTTATAATTGTACTAGCTTTTGCCCGCGACTCCGCCCGCATGTTTTTTCTATTTCTATATCTTCGGCAAACTTGAACAACACGAACTTGCATACAAATTTTCATCTATTTCAACCACTTTGTCCTTTTCCAAGCTCTAATATTTGTGTGAAATTATAACAAAATCGGTTATTTTCACATTTGTAATATCAGTAGGAGTTTTAATTATAAAACTAAAAAATTATCCTTATCAGATTTGTAAATCTCGCAGGATATCTTAATAATTTTTCCTACAATTGTCTGAAAGAGTTCGCTTGGTAGTGAGAAGACCGCCCGATACACTCCTAATTCATTATTTATATTTTTTATGTGTTGCTTGTACAAATATAATAGACTAGTAATAGAAAGCTCGCGACCCTCTTTATCTTACTAATAAATGGTAACAAATATATTCAGAAGCTTTCGAATTCATATGGAGTGTTCATAAGTAAATCTGTTAGTTTGTAAGTTTTTCGCTATACCTATTCTGATGAAAGTTTATTAAAGAGCATGAAAGGGGTATAAATGAGCCTTTATTATTATACAGGAAAAAGTTACAGCTTAGATTAAGTCCTTAATATTAAATACACCTTTGACAACCGTAGGTGTTTGCTTCTGTACAGAAGGGAATGTGAACAAAGAATTTTCACAGATGGGAAAGAGGCATTTATAGTTTAAACTCCATGAATCATTTCATGAGGCGAGGAAAACGATTATTATGGGCAATAACTTAAGCATTTTTTTAAATAATTAATTAAAAAGAAGGAATAAGAAGTATTGTTTTCCATGTTATTATTAATAGTAACTTACATCTAGGTGTAAACTAAGACTAAACGAAATTTTTTCTAATTCTTCTATTTCTTTCATCTGAATATCTTTCTTTATAGGTGCTAGCTAAATACTTTTATGAGAAATATAATCAGCCGCGTATAATAGACATTTAATAGAACTTTGACAGCTCATATAAATTTAATTATATCAACTCCACCTCTCCTTCACAACATGTCATGTTCATATTGTTTATATTTTGGAATTTTATATTCAGAGATTATCTATAATAAGTACATATATTAAACGATATGACAAACAAATATCCCTTCAAAGCTAAGAAATTTCAAACAGTTCGTATAAAATTGTAACAAAATGATGTTTAAACTCTCTGTATTAAAATTCTAAATTACTAGCGCTTGTGAAGAAGTAACTAATACATAACATTTATCATTACAATACGAAACATGAAAAGCGAAATGAATATTTGTGTCAGATGTTAACTCCAACGAAGATTAAAATACTGAATTTAGATGGCTTAAAATAACGAATTATAAATAGTTGAACTTGCCTTCAATGATCGCAGTGAAACGAACACCGCGTTGTGACGATTTTCTTAGACTCTGATTCAGTACAGTATGTTTTATTTATTATACTATTTCGAAACACGAATATCAACCGAAAATACAATTTAATAATCTTTGCTATTTAAACCTCGTCGAAAATAGTCCTTCTGTGGATTGTATCCACTGAATCAACTGATTAGTCGTGAGAACGTTATAAACAGAGTTACTTTCGCATTTATTATATTAGTTGGGATAACGTTTTACGTTTGGTACTAATGATCACGTCACAATAAACTTATAAAAAGTCTAGAATCAGGAAACATTCGCGGTTGTATTTACTGCGAATACGCCTTTATTAATTATAAAATCTCTTCATAAAACTGGACTGCAGTGCACCTCACGCCCTTGGTGGATACACAATAAAATTTATTTTTGGATTAGTATATTGCCAACCGCGAAGCAACGTTGCCGTGGAAAGACTTACCACGTTCACTGGATTCGGTTATATATTGAATGTATCAGTAAGTACTGTTCGCTTCTGTAGCTAACTCAACATCTGGTGATGTTACAGCCCATTCCCATTTACCTATATGCTGTCTTCTCATGTTTATCCGAGGTCATAGATATTTTTTTATATTCTGCTTAATATTTATATAATTCCAAGCAGACGATGTTTCCTCATTTTAAAGGATTTTTTAAACTGGATACTGTTTTAATAATTCGAATCTCGAAAGAACGAAAACACTATTTCCATTGGATAGGCACTGCTTTACTTGATTATAAAGAAAAATATTAAAATAAATTAGATTGTTCTTTGAAATAAAATAGCGAAGGATTAAAACTTCATACCTTTATCAACAGTGCCCGTGGGGTTCAACATTAAGCTTTTTAAGAAGCGGGTGAAGCTACAAGACAAGCGTGATCTCCCATTAGGCGTCACCAATTAGTATTATGTGGGATTGCGGTCAAACTCAACGCGTAGTTTTAGGATTTGAATCCCGGGAAA
Source organism: Aporia crataegi (assembly GCA_912999735.1). Classification (NCBI taxonomy): domain Eukaryota; kingdom Metazoa; phylum Arthropoda; class Insecta; order Lepidoptera; family Pieridae; genus Aporia; species Aporia crataegi. Next base: position 864,154 of record OU538732.1, on the reverse strand, counting down.
ACACATGAATATTTCGGTTGGGTAGGCACAAAAGGCTGAAACCTGTAAAGAAAATGAACAGTGAAACAGACACAGAATTGTGCCTGCCCAGTTATCAAGTAAAAGTTACGGAGCTTCAGTAGTTGGAACGAAGATACTCAATATCATAATTGCAATTATTCATGACCTAGTTCCAGACTGCATGTTTAATATCAATAAACTATCCTTTGAAATTAATTATCAGTAGAACTTTCTCTAGGTAAATTGATAGTCTAGTTACATCAAAATATACCTTACATACAAATTTGTTTACTTTGAGGGCCGAATCGAAAATCGGTGGATTTGTACTTTCAAAGCTAACAATAAGTTTATTTGCTTGATTGAATGCACTAATCTCAAGACTATAGAATTTGAATGAATGTATTGAATAATATAATATAACATCCCTCTACGACAAATAGGAGCATCAATGGAAAATGTTGCAAAAATAGGCGAGTTGCTAGTTATATATATGGGTACTTATGCTATACTGAAAGTTTCTGCATTCTGAAATTAATACATTTTTGCATTCGCTGAAATCATTTTACAAAGCAGTTGGACCAACAGTCTTTCTATAGGACTTCTTGAATGGATTCAAAGAACTCATTCACCGCCCATTCAGGGCTCGTAAAACGTATGCCTCTAAATTTTTCCTTAATGTTTGGAAATAAAAAGAAGTTACATGGTGCGACGTCCGGGCTGAAAGGCGAATATGCCATCAATTCTACGTTTGAAGCCTCCAAATACGATTCCGTTAAACTTTTTACAGCAGCACTGGACACACTTTCGTTTCTGGTCAATATAATTATTTTTACACAAATTAAAATAACCTATACTAAAGAACTAGCTGTGCCTTGCGATTTAACCTGTATTTAATTAAAAGTAAATCTCGATATCCACATTGTAATTTATTTATTTTATTTCTTAGTTTTCTTTAACTTTAACTTTATTTTTAAATTGTTTTTTAATTATATTGTTGTAGGTATATCATATTTGCCTTTAAAGAACAACTCTTTTTTATGCATAACCGCAGTGACTAAATATAACCGTTAGAAAAACATTTATCATACAGAACTAGCGATCCGTAGACTAGAAATTACCCGTAATTTTTATATACCTACATTTACAACGTGCGGTAATTGGTTTGAGATTAACGATCGCAATTTTACTGTCGTTACATCCTCTATAATCTATAAAACGGATATTGATATGACAATAGAATTTGTAAAATCGTAAAATGATTTATTAGAGTCGTCAACTGATCAACGGAGCTCGAATTTTGTTTAATCCCGTAGCCCGTAGCAGGCCATGCCACTACGGGTTATGGATCCATAGTAAATGTGCAATATAACTGATCCTTTTTAAACCTCTTAAAGGAGGGGTGCTACAAGTATGACGTTTCAGTGTATCTGTAGCTCTGTCGCATCGGAGCTCCTAAACGGGTGGACCTAATTTGATACGGGTTTTTAAGGTGAGGTTAAGCTTTTAGTTTAAATGTATGAAAATATGTTAATATTTATTGAGTTATTTTTATTTGTAATTAACATATCGGGAGGTTTTGTCGGCAATTTTTCAAACAACTAGGTGATAAACCGAAGCATATTGTACGAAAATGTCTCACCGAGATTTGTCTGACCCACTCAAGATCTTCTATATTTGTTGAGAGATTGTGAGGTCAATAATAAACTATGTACTTTTAATCTATTATCGGTTTCAAAAAGTAACCGAATGTTCTATAATATAAATATTTTTTTCACTAAGAAACCGACTGCCTTACGTGTTAAAAAATACCCTAGCTGTATTTTTTGGATATTCTTTTCAAAATGGGACGCATTCTTGACTTTGATTAGTTTTTTTTTTTATGAACACTATTTCTTTCATACAATCGATTCTTTTAAACCCATTAATAACTTGGCACCTACACGCAATGGTTTCAGATGCATGATGTAATAAGTTTTATAGTAAGATAAACTGTAACTATAGTTACTGGATCTTTCTCAAATAAACAAATAAATTTTAAATGGCTAAGCGGTCTCATTAGCCTACCGCGAAGCCTGAAGTATCGGTTTCGATCCCTGGTGCCGAATAAAATTTATAATTTAATTTGTATTTTTATTGGGTCCTGGTAAGGCTACCACTTGCCTGACGGGGTGTCATAAGTGGTACGGAGGAGTGGTTGAATTTCTACAGGCTTACCAAACTAACAAAAATTGTGGGTTGCCTGGAAGAGATCGCTAATTAGCAATAAAGCCGCCCGTTGCACTCCAGTGCAACAAAGTGTATAAAAAAAATTATAAAGATAACAAAAATAATTTAGCCAAACTGCTGTTCTGTTCATATAATTTACCAATTAATTTGTGTTTATGTATTCGTAGATGACAGCTGTGTTTTCCTTAGGTCGTTAAATATGGTAATGTCCACGCGGAGTCAATAAAACAAATCGACAACGACCAAGCATTTGTGAAGGCGTTTCAATGCTCATTGAGTGTTATATTTACAGATCATAAAAACAAGTTTACAATTATTGCATAATGCGATTTACTATCATAATAACGCTTGGGAATGGTTTGCTACAACTCAAAATTGTGTTTTTTAAGCCTCAAAAAGAGGGTTGTTATAAATAATTCGTATCTGTTAATATGTGTTTATGCATCTGGAGGTCTGTGTGTTGGTCTGAAGCATCGTAACTACTAAACAATGAGCCGATGCGGTTTTGAGTTTGAAAGTTAAGGTGATCAAGATGTAGGTTATGCGTAAGCGTTAGGAAGTTATACGCATACAAACATCTCGGTGATTCATTTTTATTTATATAGATTTTCTATAAACTTCTATAAAAAGAGGGTACAAAATTTGACGGTATTTTTTGTATTTTTGTTACGCCTAAAACCTAAAAACGTATACCTATCTAGACATAATGATAATTTCAATTATTCATTGATAATATTGGTTTCTGATATGTTTTACTCAAATACGTGAATAAAATTTGTTTTAAAAAACTATAAAGTTGTTTCGAATTGCACTAGAAAGTCTAGAACTATATCCAATATATAAAAACAAAAATGGATTATTTTCACCATTTATATAAGTCAAGAACGGATGAAACGATTTTGATGATCTCTGATTTATGGGATTCATCTAATCCGAAAATAACAGAATAATTATTTATGTCCACCAGTAGTAAATAAAACTAAAATAATATTTTTAATAGGCGAACACTAGGAAGCGAATGCCTTAGAGTTTAATTTTTTTTTAAATATTTTACAGTTTGGCACGTAAAGTCTGTATATTGTTTAATTTTTTTTGAAATAAAAAGGGCAACATCTGTTAGTACATGAGTTACTTAGAATTTAATAATAAAGTTGATAATAATTATCAACTTTTATATTAACTTCTTAATAAGGCTGCTTTTTATATTTTTTACCTTCGGCGCCTACTGAAAAGTTATATTTTTTTTTATTTTTAGCAACACAAACACTGTAATAATAAACAATATATGCCTTAATCTATAAAATTAGCAGTACTCATAGTTGCAGCCCAGTAGTGCCAACAAAGGTTTTTTATTACGAGTATATTAAATAGTTATATACAAATATACACAAAAACATTCAAATATTAGTAGTTAATCAGTCAATGCTGATTAATGTAATCCAGCACAAAACGCAAATACAAAATGTATGTGTAGCCTCGGAGGCAGTTGGCGAAGTTCAATCTGCGTTGGAGTTATAAATAATGGGAGATGTTAGTTGATGAGTAAAGTGATAATTGATAACAATAAACGTGTAATATTCCGCCACTTACGAACAGCCGGTTGAATCAAATGCTTTTGTTTTAAAAGCTTTCTGATTAATGTTATATAAATCATGTTATGACTGTATCTAACTCGGGGTCTATAAATAACGAATCATATTAAAGAAACGGTTACAGATATAATAGATATTTGTAATGACATAAACGCGAATTACGAATCCAAAATCAGTACAGTATCAATAAATACTTTTTGACGGACTAATTTAATGTAGTTTTAAGGAGCAAATTTAATAATTTCAATGTGTTTAATGATATTTCATTACCCTATCACAGAAGTGACACGCACATTTTATCCAATAATTTAGCACTTGTAATTTCGTTTAATAAATAATTTAAAATTAAATTTAACAAAAAAATGCAATATTTCTCTGTTATGAAGTAACAAATATTTAGATTAAAATTGCACGTAAAAATAACTACGATAAGAAGAAATTGTCGGTTAAGTCTCAGCGTTTTTTGTGATTTTATGGTTATGATTGGGCTATTTATTTCTAAAGATTGCACAAGTATTTCAAAATTTGGGAGCCGCTATTGACTGTTACACTATTTAGTAAATATTATATTATATATTCCATTTTGTTTACTCACTCTATTGATTCAGTCCACGATCTCAAAAAACAGTTGTCGCGCATTTTATGAAAATCATACTGCATTTCGGATATATTAAAATTTTTTTTTTTCTTTAAGATTTAATAAATATTTACAATAATGTACTTAATTATATTTACAAAAATACAAAAGGCTCATCAAATCCGTTAGGGTGCTACTAACGCGTTGGTCGAAATATGAGCCAGCTTTCGGGTTTCCTGTGGTCTCAACTAAGCGCGTCAATATTTCTTTAAACAATGAACGCGCTTCTGGCCCCCATGGACCCAAAGTCTCCGCTCAAAAAGGAAGGAAAATATAAGAACCCATGAGACTTTTATATTTTCGCCTTTTGTTGCTTTGAAATTTAATTATATTGGAAAAAATCAAATTTGTCAAAGGCTTTCAGTTTCAGTGAATAAAAGCGTCAAAATAAGGAAATTAATACACATAAGCATTTTAAAGAAAAATTACTAATGGATTCGCAAATCTGATATAAACACCTTCGCAGCTAAAACTTTCACCATCAGATGGGCGTTAATTTTTGTTTTATATTTTAAGCTAAAGCTATTTATATAAAGTTCGTCTTTTAGATTTTTTTTAATATAGAATAAGTGAACGCTGGATGTCCTGGATTCAAATACTGGGGAATTAAATGTTCAGTGACAGTGCAGCGAAGCAGAAATGTCCCATACTGCACTAGGGGATTTCTCATATATTATGTAGAATGAATATTGAGATAAGACTTGCCAAGTTTTAACATGAATATAAATTAATTTGAAGTAAGTAACCAAGCAAATTTTATTGGAAGCCATCCAGTAGGTACGAGCGTAACAAATTTTCATACTGGTATATTGGATGAAGAATTCGGCCAAAATCGATAAGGCTTTGGCTCTATGAATATCAGGCTATTATGAATAACCTTTATCTCGGTTAATAAAATTATTTCTTCCATGTCACTTGTTGACATGCCATATTTACAAAGTATTCAGACCTATTCCTACTTAATAACTTTATAATTATTAAGTAAGGTAAGTCAAAGTCTGTGACGTTTCAATGCTTAAAACACTAAACCGATTTTACTTGACACAGAGATAGACTGGAGTTTGACTACCTGTTATTGCGAAAAAAAATCATAAATCGGTAAGGTAAATACCTACGTCAAACAAGATGCGATAAGAAATTAATATTGCGATTAATTGCATGGAAAATTGAAAAATTAGCATATAGTCAGTTCAGAAATTAATTTTGCAACTAATCTTATAAAAAGAACTAATCCCACTCAGTTTTATTAATATTATATATATTAAATTCTTGAATTATATAACCCACACTGGATAAGTTGTGGCAAGGTTGGATATTGCTATCCCCAATTACGTATAATATCAAAGTTTGTGACTGACACATCTTCATAATTTATCGATCTTCTCCATATCAGGTTACCTCATACAATATTTTAACTGTAGACGAAAAAAGGAGGATGTACCTATAAGTTTGACATGTCTGTCTATGTCTTTGTCCTAATCGAATAGACGCATAACGAGCCGTTATCGAGTTATAAGTATTCGAACAAACCCGACTTTGTTTCATACATATAAAGATTTTTCTTATTTTTAACATAATTATATAGTACCACTGAATATCAAAGTCAAAATGCACAATTTTAAAGAATAGACTTTTAATAGGACAATGACAATTTTACCTTTCACCGACACAAAAGGAGTTTTTAATTTACTAGTAAAATTGAAACAAATTTAAAAAATCCCCAAAATGTTTATTACAAATAAGTATATTTCATAAATGGATAAACTGACCGTTCCTAAATTGAAACTAACTTTAAAACCCCATTTCGACCACAACAGCTTTCAAGCAATAAACCCCTCGAAATTCGTATAATCGTATTGGATCTACTAATCCTAAGACTCAGACACAGACATGCAAACCACAAAAAAATAATATTGGAAATTAATAATGTTACATGCGTGAAACTAACTTTATATTAAAGAGAATCATGCATGGTATATCTACAACGTAATTGGAAAAAAAATCGTAACAAAAGTTCGAATGTGTTAATAAATTCAAATCACGCGTGTTTTACTTTTGTTTTCAATCTGTTAAACCAAAATAATAAAAAATAATCATCACCATCTTTCACGGTCATTATTGAATTAATATTCTGTCGCTAACACCAGAAGAATGAACACGTATCGTCATTATGCTAGAAGGCAGAAGTCAGAGAAGTACAGTGAGAGTACCAGGCGTATGACTTTCTACGTTGGAGAGTCGTCCAACGTTCCCCAGAAACTGGGCAGAATATTAGAAGACCAGGAACCGGCAGACCGAGTCACCGAATTCGTACTGTCCCGTATTATTTGTCTGCGAGTATATATAATCGTATTTAAATCCAATCTGACTAATACCTAATATGATTATCACCTAAAAATAAACCTAATAATGAATTTTATCACCAAAGTGAGGACAGATTGATCTACTAATGTGATCTGACCGTGGACAGACTAATCCTATTACATTGGCCAGTTCTTTGTCCCTCTATAACATTTATATATTTAAAATCATATTGTTTATATGAAAGCGATCGGAAGTGCGTGATTTGATACGGTTTGGACCACTTTTTTCATTATTTTACATTACGAGAATCTAAAATTTTATTTAATAACAGCTCTTATCCAAAATTGAACTAAAACTGATTATAAAAAAGAAATATACTTATATATAATTAAATTAAAAAATAAATTTAACATATCTTGTGTATTAATATTAAGATTTGAACAATACCTAGGTAACTCTGATAATATCAATTTGACTAATCCATATGTCATGACCATATAATGTATTCCAACTAACAAAGTTGGCTTCAGTTAAACCATTTATATCTCAGGAATTTCCAGACTTCTTTACACTATTTTGCTATTCAATTTATCTCTGTCCTGAATAACAGATATAACAATTAAAAACATCGTAAGTAGGAAAGAAATTTCGTTTTCTCATATTATATGAGTGAAATTGAATGCAATTTAAAAACTCTGCGATATGTTAATCTGTATTCTATATTAATAAAACGAATTCGGGTCATTTACACCATTTATAATTCAAGATGGACTGATTTCAATGATATCTGATTACGTCACCTTTAAATAAAAGCACATCAGTATTAGTCTATCTTTTGTTTAGGTTTACGATATGACAGGTTGCAGATGCGTATTATGCATAATGTTTTAAGTTGAATAGTAAGACAAATTATAACCATATTTGGTAGGTCTTTCTCAAATTCAATTAAAAAAGTACACCTTTGATGAGCCTTTTGTATGTAAGTAAATTATTTTAAATGAATAAAATATTAATTTTATTAAAAAAACACCCCTGTTTATTAACCCCTGACGATACAGGGGTTAATAAACGTTTTTGACACACGATAATGGATTGACTGATGTTACTTACGTGATACGAAGTTTGCCGAGTCAACTTGAATCTATATGTCTATGTCAATTTCTTAATTAATTGGATATGGACGACAATCCACAAGACCTTGAATTTGACCTGCCCAAGGGATGATTGTTATCGCGAGTGACAATAGTTGCCCCTTAACTAACTGTTCTATGTTTGGGTTACTAACGAAAAATATCGTGTTTATTTACATTTAACCGCAGATAAGTTCCAAATGTTTCCTTTTCCAATCGACCAATTTAAAAAAAGAATCAATTTGGATATATTATGGTCTTTTGTATGTGTGTCACGTGATTGTAAATACAATTGAATGGTTTTTTGTTTTGTTTTATATGACGTAATATTGGTTTAACCCTAAAGCACATATTCCGAAATCGTTTATTTATAGAATATTATTTCTGTTTTATTTATAGCTTTTCAGTTGATTTTTTTTCGATAATACGTCTGCGTTTAACATTTGCGAGATCCTTTACGAAATTTTAGCTGGGTTAAGTTGTTTATGCGTGTACGCCTGAGGTCCTGGTTTCCATTTCCGGTAAAAAATTGCGTTTCATCTGTCTGTAAATAAAAGGATTAGTAAATTTTTAGATTCAGATATATGTCTACGCAATGCCGCACTAAGGGGTTATGGGATACGTTTCCTCGGTACTACATACCTACTAGGAATAATTACTAGTAGATAAGCACCTATGACATTACAGTATAAGAATATTTTTCTATATTAGTTTTCGTGTACTCCATGGATGTATGATAACCATACTTACATAGTTATTTGTCAACAGATAAGCGGGCTTAGATTTGAAACACAACTAAGGACACTCAACCAATTCCCGGAAACTTTGCTGGGAGATCCAGCACGCAGGATAAGATACTTTGACCCCGTACGGTAAGACTGTTAGCTATTTTTAATTATTTTAAATCACTCGTTCTAAATTGTCATGCCGCTCTACTTGCTATAAAACTAATTTATTCTTAAAGTACTAACGTGGGTGTCTCACAAATGATTTTCCCTATAGAAAAATTATAACGAAGCCTCTTAATGTGAAAAATATTGTTTTATTATTCATTAAACATATTTTAAGTAAATTATGTAGCTATTTATAAAGTCGTCTAAAATAAGTAACATAGTTAAAAGCTAAGCATTTTCTTAAAAGTAGTTTCTTTTAATGAGGACAAACTTATTGCAAGCCCAAATTTTTTTGTCGGCAGCTGTTGCATTTAGAATGTCAAAAAGCCAATTTTCATTCATATTCATAAGCTATAGAGCACTTAACCAAAAGCTTATCAGGCTTCTAAGACTTATATTTTACTCATGAACGAAACGAAGTATATCATTTAAGAATCTCCTATCCCACGATTGGGCTAAAAAATCCTTATAGTTATGCAGGCAGTTAAGATCTTTCTATAGGTAAATAAATGAGTAATTGCTGTATAATTTAAATTCACACACGTTAAATGCGTTTCAATAATTTAAAAAGTACAACAATGCACGCAGCCGTGGTGGAAGCCTTGGTTTCGAATACCGGGGAAACAACACAGCACAGGCTTTTCACATAAGACTTTACTCGTCTGTAAAGTCTGATCGTTTATCAGATTCCTAAGACACAGTGACCCAAATATGTGTATTTTGTGTTAACAAATTAAAATTCAATTCTAAAATTTTTAATTTAAATATAAAATTTAACATTTTTTATAAATATTCAGGGGTATATGTTTAAGTAATAATGGGCTTACTTCCGCAACTTGAAAAGTGCGCTTATTTTGCGCAAATATTGACGTGTAATTTAATATTGAAATTATTAATTCCTCGCCCTCCAGGAATGAATACTTCTTCGATAGAAACAGACCGTCTTTCGACGCCATCCTATACTACTACCAGAGCGGTGGTCGTCTTCGAAGACCCGTCAATGTCCCTCTTGATGTCTTCTCCGAAGAAATCAAATTCTACGAACTCGGAGAACAGGCCACCAACAAATTCCGGTATGTCATACGAAAAATGTACTAAAACTTATTTGTTTTGTTTTAAATTTTATAAATGAAATCAGCGCTCTTGTGATTAATATACTGAACAAATAAAAATAAAACTATGCCCCCATGGCTTAAAATGTGGTTAGATATATCATATATCTACGAAATTTTATGTAATATCGTTCGGTATCATATACTCGTTGTTTTTTTTTACGAATTTAACTTTTTTGAGCGTTTTGTATTTTTGTAAATATATTTAAGTACATTATTGTAATTAAATTTGGAAGTATTTTATTATTTACGAATTTTTTTTAGTTACTATAAAGTTACTTCTAGACTGTTTGAGGGGCTTACATAAAAGTTTATGCGTAATCTTATACAAGCTGCACAGTAAATAAAAGTCTTTTCAACATAATTACTCGTAAAGTGACTCTTATCGCGCCACACTTAGGTATAAAAAGACGCTTGTAACCGAATATTTCGATTACCATTACGTACAAGTGTGATAATGTAGTAAAATTTGTTTGTTATGCCTCTATGTTCTCAAAAAGTGTTTCGATACGACATAAAATCACATATGATTATCGCGTTCAATTGTATACCTTAATTGGTGTCTTAATTGCTTATTTCATATTTAAGTAAATTATAAACATGTCGATGTTTTAGCAATGACTGGCTAGGCCGTGGTTGTCATTTCAGATGCGTGCACACTCATATTTAATAAGTCAGAGAAGTCAATCATTTTATTTACTAAAAAAATTGATTTTCATTTATTTTTATTCGCAAGTGTGTTGAAAAACATTGTATAATACTCGTCAGTATTGATGATTCCTATCCATGGCTCTCTCAAATATGTACCACCTCGGCGGTAATCACCAATTTTACACACTTATATCAAAATGTACCATTATTGTTTGGTATTTTTAATATTATGACCATAACTATAACTTACACCATATTTATTTTATAATATCAACACTGTAAAGCTGTAACTGTTAGTTTTATAAAAAAATGCGTACCTATATTTATCGTGTTAACGATTGCAGTGATTTTGTTGCGAATAAAATAACATAAAAATTATGTAACAGTAGCACGAGAATGAACTGAGCTAACAACGGCAATTATTTTTTGTCGATGAAATCCTCATTATGTTGAGAGAGAGCTTAATTTGTTTCAAGTGTCCAGCCCATTGAAAACTGTTTAAATTTTTAAACTGTATTTAGAAGAAATTAAGCAACAACATTATGTTTCAGCGAGGATGAGGGTTTCATCAAGGAAGAGGAAAAGCCTCTGCCCTCCAACGAACGCCAGCGCAAAATCTGGTTGCTCTTCGAATACCCTGAGAGCTCCCAGGCCGCCCGCGTCGTCGCCATCATTTCGGTGTTCGTGATCCTCCTTTCCATCGTCATCTTCTGTCTTGAAACACTGCCCGAATTCAAGCACTACAAAGTCTACAACACCACTACCAACGGCACCAAGATTGAGGAAGATGAGGTCCCCGACATCACCGACCCCTTCTTCCTGATCGAAACCCTGTGTATCATCTGGTTTACTTTCGAGTTGATAGTGCGGTTCTTAGCATGTCCGAATAAATTTAACTTCTTCAGAGACGTGATGAACATAATAGATATAATAGCTATTATTCCCTACTTCATCACGCTTGCTACCGTCGTTGCTGAAGAAGAAGACACGCTAAATCTGCCTCGGGCTCCGGTCTCACCTCAAGACAAGTCCACGAATCAAGCGATGAGTTTAGCGATCCTGAGAGTTATTCGTCTTGTACGAGTCTTCCGGATCTTCAAGCTCTCTCGTCATTCCAAGGGTCTGCAAATTTTAGGACGCACCCTCAAAGCATCTATGCGAGAACTTGGACTGTTAATTTTCTTCCTCTTCATTGGTAAGTTGATGTTCTTTTTAAAATTTATTTTGAAATTGCAATTACATTACACAACTTTTGATGTAAGGTAAAATCAGAGAATAGTTTGGTAAGAAATTCAATGAAATTAATAAAGAATCAATTTAAGAACATCCGAAGAAGTTTGATCTTGGTGCTGAGCAGCGCGGGTGGGCTGTAGTCAAGCGTGCATAACAAGCTTTATATTCGCAGGGGTGGTTGTTTTCTCCAGTACCGTATATTTTGCTGAAAAAGGTCGGCCTGATTCGAATTTCTCTTCTATACCGGACGCGTTCTGGTGGGCGGTTATAACTATGACCACTGTTGGCTATGGGGACATGAGGTAATTCACGTAACGCGACCCGTCCCGCGCCTGCTCCTGACCACCTCCAGTCGTCGTATTCCCACTGTATGCGCCTTCATATGTGCTTAAAGGTGTGGTGCTGTTTTCATCTGCGGTGTACTTCGCGGAAGCGGGAAGCGAAAATAGCTTCTTCAAATCGATACCTGATGCGTTTTGGTGGGCGGTCGTTACCATGACGACCGTAGGATACGGAGACATGACGTATGATTCAGCGAATACAACCTTAACATCATTTTATATTTCCGTCGTTTCATTTATCATTTAGTTTGACACTTTACCATTGGACTTTTTGTTATACATTTAACTACCATCGTAAAAGCTTTTGTTTGATTTTATTTTTAGTTCGCTTGAATTGAACTCATATTTTACAATGGTCGCACATTATTAAGATTGTTTTTGTATTTTGTCGATTTTAACCTGAATCTATTTTACACATAGCACATTCGTGTAATTACCACTCTCGTTGGAATAATTAAATGATGTTTGTATATTAAAATACGTAAAAGGTGAATGAATCGTATTTATAACAATCGCCCTTTCCAAAGCGTTATCATTTGAACGACGTTGCTTTCATTGTTGAACTTTCAATTAGATTTTTATCCATAATATAAAATCTTTTTGAATAATTAAAAGACTATATTACTATTAAATGTTCACTCCTATCCATCGCTTCTGCTTAATTGTAATAACTCCAAATCGTTGTTGTGCAAATACGTGGTTAACTGTAGTTTATCGAAAATGGTGATCTTCGTAACTAAGGATAACTTTAGGGAAAGTTTCACCGCAGGTCATTTTGTATTTAATATCAGCCTTGTACATATTTTAAATAACTATATACGTATTTACGTGGTGTACACATTAACTTACGACACCAAACCCTCTTGAGGCTTATTAAAAGCATTAATGTAAGGCGTGGTTAATTACAGAGATAGTCGCCTATGTGTAAAAATGGATTTCAGGCATGCATATTTTTCTCATGTCGTCTTCATTAATAACTATCACACCATTTTCGATAGAGTTTTGTGTGTGCCGTTTAAGTTAGTCAAAAATGCATGGATAGTATTTGTAAGTTTAAGTATTTTGTTTAAATTTATGCCCTTTAAAACAAGTGCTATCATTAATAATTATATCAACAGAAATATTTAGATAGTTGCAATGCGAATGCTTTGTTGATATAATTTAGTGTGTGCATTTGTGTTTCTGGGCATATTGCTGGCGCCAAGCGAAGCGATAATTGCTGGCGAGCCTGACTGGTGATGAATGAAAGGTATCGCTGTGCGAATTGTTTTTATTTTAATTTTATAGTGGAGCCATCTGGGTACGTACTGCATGATATTGAGCATGACGAATTTTGTTCATAATTAATGTTTATTTTACGAGATGCTATTCCAATAGGCCTGTTGGAGTTTGGGGAAAGATCGTTGGGTCATTGTGTGCGATTGCTGGTGTGCTCACCATTGCACTGCCAGTGCCTGTCATCGTGTCCAACTTCAACTACTTCTACCACCGAGAAACCGATCAGGAAGAGATGCAGTCACAGAACTTCAACCACGTCACCAGCTGTCCTTACTTGCCTGGGACGATGGGTGAACCCTATTTAGGTTAGCTAATGTTACCTTTTTTTCCACTTTGATTCACGCACTTTGGCATACACTAAGAACTAAGGCATTAACTTTTAAAATGTTACTACTGCTTGTCGTTGCCTTTCTTAATTGTGTCGCAGTGATGGCAGTGGAAATTTTATTTAGTTAAATTTTTATTTACTTTTGATTTATTTTGTTATTAAATTTTCAGGAAGGGACGATGATCGTGACGAGCTATTCGATCAATGACTGTTTAGTGTTTTTAGTTCAATTGAGACTTTAAATCATCGAAAGAGACGATTCTTGTGATATTATCGAATAAGACATGGATTTGTTGTTGTAAATATTAATTTAAGTGATGTAAAGATGCGGTAATAAAACATAGTTTTTGTTTTCGTTATGTTTGCGACATATTTATTTTTAACGCTCTTATGCGTCGCTCGTTTTAGAACACTTCGAAACAGTCTGTTTTATATGTAACGAGTGATTTTACGAAACGTAGAAGAAGACTGATATTCTAATGACACGGTGACATGGTCATCTTAGTTATATTTATGATAACACGACTCGAATAAAACTAATGTCGTTGACTGGTAATTTATTCTTCAACAATCCATCTTTGAATTTGGATTTAAAAGTTTATATTTTAATTTTAATATTCAGACAAAGGTAATATTCAGATCAATATTATAACTTCAGATATTTCCAATCAAACTTTTTAATCTAAATACTTGAATAAATATTACAAAACCACTCCCTTAGCACCGTATCAAGAGCTGTAAGTTTTTTTTATGATTTTTATTTGCTTTTAACTTCGCTATTAATTTTTAACACTAACTAATATTTTTTTGCTTATTTTGTGTGGATTTGTGTTATTAATGCTATTTTTTTGGAAGAGTGATATAAATAGTGATTTTTGCAAAACCGTCTTATTAGAGAATTAAGTTGTCATAGGTATATCACCGCTTACATATCACCACATATCTTAGCAAACATCGAGAAACTTAAAACACTTAAATATCAAATAATAATATTCATACAGTATTTAAATTAATGACAAAATATTATAGGTATAAAATTAATCCTTACTGATATTATAAATGTGAAAGTCTATCTATTACGATTTTTATAAGGTTTGATACAGAGATAGTCAAGAGCTTGAAGACAAAGGCTATCTTCTATCTTTAAATGGCCAAAATAAGGCAAACAGTTGAAGGGAATCGCGACAACAGCTAGATTTAAAAAGGCTCTAAAATTGCCTTTGAAACTATCTCAGTGCAGTAGTACCCGAAATATGAAAATGCTTCATATTACGTAGCCTTCGTATGTTAGCCGTGGTTGCTAAGCCTCAATCTCAATAGTAATTGACTAGCCGCAAACATTACACCAGTAATCCGATTTGTATGTGTGGTAGCCTATATGCTAAATGCGACATAAACCGCAAAATGTCATAGCATAACAAGATTATATGTCTTTGCTTCCAGCTAGCGTGCTCCATTTAGCACCGTGGCTATGGAAACAAGATTACTTAGCGATACTAGGAATAAAATATTCTAACACTAGTTAATCAACTTATACAATTTATAGCCGATCACACAGGACAAAAATACTATGGGAAACATAAATAGTTAAATATTTATGTGTATTTTACACATTGTTTAATGCCAGTTGATAAAAAAAAATTAAACAATTAAAAAAACTTTTGGTCTAACTAACTAAGTTTAAAAATACTTATCACGTTCGTAATCTCTTATTGTTATTTATATATTTCGACAAGTAACTTGGTAATTTTCCAAAAAATCCTTTCTGAATAGATGCCTTATCCGACGCTAGAATCTGCTTACTGAAATAATATACTATTTTGATGTCCTATTTACATTCTAACAACTTTTCCTTTACCTTTTACTAAAAAATGTTTCGAACAATTTAAAAATATTAAAAAGAGTAACAGTTTGGCTTGATTTTAAATTTTTTTAATTAAATTTTTTCTAGTGCTTCACAGCTTATTTGGTCACGGTTGTAAAACACGCGAATCATCCGCAAAATTTAATAATACATACATTAAATAATCGGAAAATTGAGATAAATATACATATATATACATATATATACATAAATACACTTTAATTTGGTCAAACTGTTTTAAGTCTGTGATTCTCGCGAAAGTAAAATACATTAATTTAATATTATAAAAATGGTATATTATTTAAATGTGTGACTTCGTAAATAAACTATTAGTATATATATCTTATAAATCCTACTTACAAAATATTTATGTATCAACAATGACTTTATAATATTTTTCGATAGCGTCAACTGTGGCATTAAAGTCATGGTTGAGGTATTGTATCATAATAATTAGCAAGAGCTTCATGTGAATGGATACATAATAACGCTTCAAACAGTTTCAGGACCAATTAAGAAAACCTCTGTCAGTGACGACTCGTCATCTGATGTGATGGATGCCGAAGAATCAGCTCTGATTACTGACCCACACCTGGAGACCAACTTACGCCAGCTGCGTGATGAAGAACGGCTACTAGTCGAGCAGCAAAAGATCATGGAAACGGCTAATACCTTTGATGATATCGCAACTCTTGAGCTACTCGACGCATTGAGACTTAATCAGGTTGGTTCAAACCCTAGTATAAGCTGTCAACGTTGCTATGCTATGCGAAATCATAAATACAACATACTTGATTGTTGATGAATCTAACTTTGTATGTATTCTCTACATTAACAGATTTTTAACTGATCTGTCATAAGTTTCAAGGTGTCGTTCAAAATGCTATGAAGACCCCGTATGTCAAGTCCACAGTGAGCGCGGCAGGGGATTTTCTAAGCGGCCTAATTTGTCCACCTCCGATTAGAACACTAGATTGCATTAAATATCATTTTCTTTCACGTTTCTTTACCAACTTAAATAGATACAGCTTCATAATCTTCCTTTACCGTTGCTTCTTCTATATTTTTTCAAATGATGATTCTCCCGTCGTCTTACATTACAGATGTAATGTAAAGTAAGCAGTCTGGTTCAACAAGTTCTCCATTCATCTTCCTCTATCTTCTTCACAAGTTTCTTTATAATAACCTAATTTTCTAAATGTAAAAAATAAAACATTTATTATTATTAGATAAAACAGCATGAGTTGATGAAGCAACAGGCTGCGTTAGCGAAACGCAACGCACGTGCGTTGGACATGGATGCCCGCCGAGACGCTCGCAGGCGTGCTCCATGCAATGTGCGCGTTAACCAACTTCACAGCGCAAGCGCACCTGATTCCATAGAAACGGATGTCTGACCAACGGGTAATGTATTTTTATTTAATGATTAATATAATTTAGTTCAGGAACTTAGAATCTATTAAATGACGTGCTTCATATCCTGTATACTTAAAGCTAATAAGTCCACTAAGTTACCAAAGATTCGTAACGTAGCTACGTCGTAGGAGTCTGTAGCAGTCCTATACAGCTGCTACACCGAGTATTCTGTTAGTAAACTGTTTGATTAGTCGACGAAATTTGGAAGATGCACTATACAATACTACATATAACAATAAGTTTATCTCGATTTAAATTTCTCTAAAGTACATTAGTACTTCAACGTTTTATACATATTAAGACGTATGTTTTAATTATATCGCATTAAAATGCAGGCGGCTAAGTTATCGGCTCAGCGTTGAGAGTCATTAAATATAAGTATGTGCTGAACATTTTACTTTTACAAAATGCGAGTAAAGTAAATAATTATGCTAAAGTAATTGGCCATCTTCATGTGCTTAGTGAAAATTAAATTGAAGCAGCAAGTAACTTTATATTAAAGCTATTTAGATTCTTGAAACAAAAAGCGATTCAGTTTAGAATATAAATGCCTAGTTAAAAGAAATTTACGTAAATGTGACCGTGAAACTGATAAGCATGTCAATCTGAATAATCTCAATCGCAATGAATGGCAGTGCTAGCATACCGTTGAGGAGATGGTAAGGGTCGTGATGCAGGCGAGCTTCGATCGGCGGTGAATGGATACGTAGCGAGCCGATCGATACGTGCTGCGGCACCCGGCGGCTCGCAAAGTCCCGCCCCACACATGCTCGCCCCCTTTGACTCTTCGTCCCTCTCATCACAGATGCTCTGCGCTGCCCTCGTGTCCCGTTATACAGATATTAAAAATTTACATCCCAGATATTCGTGGTAGCGTCTATCGTTTCGAATCTCTACACGAAACTCAACGAAGACTCATAACTGAATAGTTATATAGAAGCACACCACACTCATATCACTTGTAACATTAATGCATTTTTTGGTTTATTCAGTTGAAGTAGAAGTACTCGTACATCATTCCGCGGGATTTTAATTCTGTAAGTCGAAAATGATTTTAGCATGATCTACCTCCTGGCATTTCATTGAACATGGTCATATGTCACTTCACAAAAATTATGTATCTACGTAAATTTACGCTCAATTATCGTTTCACTGAAAAGCCAGAAATAAGACAATACGCTAGTTACTTAACTTCCGCTAGCGATGTCTTAGCATAACCCCGTTTATCCCTCATTTTCTTCATCCTTGCATTCTGTGTAAATCATGAAATCGTCTAAAAATGTCTCCTAAAATATATATCAGGCCGGTGTTGAAGTGCTCTCGATTTAAGAGGCCTGAGTCGCTCACGAGGGCTACTTTAAGCTCATTTTTAAAATCAAGATCGTCATTTTTATAGACGTTTTCGTGTAAATCTTTAGACTCCCGACGAATGACAATGAAAATTATCTACATGTAATTCGGATCGCTATTAAAAGCAGTGTCATTTTACTTCCTTGATACATTTTTAATATTAATAATAAAATGCTTATCTAGTCGTCGGGAGCTAATCCAGCTCTCCTACATTATGTGTATACCTATTCCGTACGAATGTGTATTTTATTTAACCTTTTTGTCGGAAAGTGTTTTTTATCCGACGATATGTGATTAAGTGTTTAGTGTTGCATCCACAGTTTATTTGTCAACGATACCCCGATGTTTTAGGAAAACAAAATTCGCATGTAATTCTCGATTACGACACGAGTTTTTGTCTGACTAGGTGCTACTATTTTTAGGATTTTGGTTTATTGAAAGTAAAATAAATGGTTTTTCTTAAACTTTTCAAAAAAATAAGGCTTTTTTAATAATTAAACTCAAAAACTACTGGAGCAACAGTAATAATATATTATTAATTTAAGGGCATTCTTTTAAAAAAAATCTTTTTCATATCAAATCAATTATACCGGACATATTACCTATTTTAAAAATATCTATTTTCCGATCGTAAACTCTTCGTAAATCGAGATAATTGGCAATCGAAAGTATTTCAATGTGAAAGTGTCTTAGTTATTGTGATATTTGTGATATTTTACGAGCGTCCTTTCATCTCCAATATTCGCCACTTTATGTAAGAAGTTGCTTTCTAATGTGTAATGTATATATATAAGTTAAGGTCAAAATATCTAGATGGCTCAAATATTATTATAATAATATAAAAAATCAACAACAATCTTATGTATTTCTTACGTATTGTATTTCTGAGCATTTACTATGTCTATCTAAGTTTAAATAAGTCCCCATCTATCTCTGATCTGATAAAGTTAAAACATTAATAAATTTAATCTTTCAAAAGTTTAGCCGCAGGGTTTATTTACTTATTTAATAATTTAAACTTGTAATATATATCTGTGTCTACATCAGCTCACTGAATTAGTACCTTTCAAATGAAAATTAGTATTGCGTTGATTTAAGAATATATTGTAAAATAATAAAATATTTGCGATGATAATGGGCGAATGCTTGCACGTTTGCATTCCAGTACACGATACTGCTTGGGAACACGTACTGACTTGATTTGCGTTAAGAATGCGTCATACTCGCGTGAAATGCCGACATAGGAAAATATCCGGTGGCATATCGTACAAAACCCATTGCTCTTATTGAGAAAATCCTTCTACTATTGAATTGTTTACACTTTTACAGTCAACAGTCAATAAAGTAGTTCCTAACAGTCTTATTAAATTTAAATCTATAAGGGTGTTAAAACCGCAACAAAAAAGGAAGGTAAGTCTTTGTCTCGTCTATAGCATCATAGCTTCTAAACGAATGAACCGTTTTCGATGCATTATTTTTGTTTAAAAAGCAACTTGATCGGGATATACAATTAAAATGTATGATAGTTTATTCATCTATTTACGAAATATTTTTAAATTTAATCAACATTTTGAGGATGGTTTTAAATTGTCTTCAATTTCACTTGTTTTTATTTCAGATTTAATATTGACAGAATAGCGTTTATACTTCTTTTGATCTCACTCTTTTACGCGACGTCGATAGCCTGATGCGATGATTTAATTGTTTCACCTGTGGATGATAAACTAGTCCATCCGTTTACGCCACATAAACAGTCAAAAAGAGTCCGTTCATTCGACGGCTACTACCTGCCCTTCTTTTACAAAATGTACGTAAAAATTTAGTGTTTTTAAGTAGTATTAATGTATAGAAATATCGTATTTATATTATCAAATGTAACATGCCTTATCCACCTTGTATATTGTTGTTAGAGGCCATAACAAATATATATCTAGATATTTTGACAAACCAAACAAAAAACCTGTGCATTATGTCATTATAGCGACCAATAAACTAAACATTACACAAAAAATCTTTGGTCACTACAGCGAAATAGATAATTAACAAACAAATATATTATGTTCTTAAGTGTAAAACGCGATTTAAAAACTAAATATTACAATTTTTGATGCTAATTCTCAACGCTCGTAAAACATCACCGATCTCTATTACCGGGTATTTTATTAGTGTGTATAATATTCCAGGAAAGGCGAGTCGGGATTTAGATTGCAGTGTGTGGCGCGGACGGCTGCCAGCTCGTTCACCTCCTGCTTGCCATGTGTGATGTCCCAACTCGACCTTGCCTCAGTACACAACTCACGCGGACTTTTTGTGCTTCTACAAAAATTAGAATGTAGCCATTATTATAGTCTTATGCTTGTACCATTTGAGACCAGAATTAGTAATAGTTTATTTTATATCCATCTTTAAACATGGCTTTGTTGTCAAATCGACCTTCAAATATAAACTTAAGTTTACAGCCTACTAGAAACAAATACGAAATATATTCACTTTTAAATTACGATCCGCGTTTAACAAACGGAAATTAAATAATAATATAAAACTTTTGTCCTGATTTAAAATAAAAAAATAATATTTTCATGATGATAATACTAAAAAATAAACGAACGATATTACAATAATATTATACATTAAAATTTTACGGACTTTTTGAAATTGAAAATGCATAACCTCAGATTCGTTATTTATAACCAAAATGTAAGTATTTCAAATGTAATTTCTAAGACTTAAATTGGTATATCTTACAATCTTCAGCCATATTTAAAGATGGGAATAAATAATTTTAACGGCTTATACTGCTTCAACACTTAACAGTTACACACTTCGACACTTCTGTAATATTAGGAATTGTTCTTCAGAAATATGTATTGAAATAGGCCTACAATTATCATTAGATGGTACAATTAGAGCACTGGTTATGACAATACTAAGGATGTGACATAAGGCGATTGCCTGATTCCCGGATTATGAATTTCACCGATACTGACAATCATAGATTAAGACGCTTGATTAAACATGCATTTAGCGGCACAATTTATTCGATAATACTTATCGAATTGAATCATATATTGACAATTCATGCCTCTGTAGATGAATCCATTGTAATGTAATGTATAGACAGAACGTAACTTATATTGCCAAATACAATTTAAAAAATTGTTTGTTCAAAATTTAAATTAATCCAAAGAAGAATAAAGGCGCTCATACACTAGTAAAAATCATTAAATAAAATTAAACAGGCCGTTTATAAAAGAGAAGGAACTTGAATTTATATATATATTCATCTTCGAGATATTATCTCGGTTTATTATTTCAGACAAAACATGTTATAAAAAAAGTCGCTATATCATTAGAATATGCATTTTTTCTATTTAAATATCAACGAAACTGTAGTGAATATTAAAATAAAACTTGCTTTCTCAAATAGGCCTTAAGTATATACAATTTATCACTTCACAGAACCGTAATAACCATTTAAAGTGATTTGATTAGTGAATCTTTTCAGCGCGTTTCATTGTCACTGTGAGCTATATAAAGTAAATAAAATGAGCGCCTTAACGTACACACGAAGTCAACTATGCTTTGTTTCTGTGAAGGCAAGCGTTCTTAACCTACATTACATTACATGTTATAATTTGAGAGAAAAGTTTTGATCCGGTAGATGTGGAAGAGAAGGCGTTGGTGAGGCATTTAGAACGAGGTTGAAACTCGCACGGAAAACGTATTTATTTTAAATGTTGTGATTCTGTGGGTAAGCCCAATTAATTGTACTTGTAACACCCTCAAAGGTTCGTTGTAATGGATGTTGTAGTTGTAGATCGGTGTTGTGTTTATTGTTGTTCATTTATGGAATGCGGAGGTTGTGATAAGTTGAGTATTGCATATCCCAGTAAATAATGCTTCAACGGTGAGCAATACGTTCATATCAATGCTAGAGTTTTCAACTAAATTGCGTCAATTTCTCTCTAAATTTAGATTATTCGTCAATATTTCAATGTCTCTCGCTTGCTTTACGTCTAAAACATACATATCGTGTGAGCGGAATCATAAGTTTATATTTAAAATTTAATAGTATTGGAGATTTTTATGATGGAAATTTATCATCTCAAACTCATTGTCAATTTGCTGGAATATAGGTATATAACTATTGCTTTGGGTATAAGCATTATTGGGATAAACGGGCACAGAAACTGGTAAGGACTTTTTATCAATATCTACATGTTAGACTTGTGTGTACTGTAGTAGCTACATTTTTCACGTAGATTCAATGGGCCTAATCCCAAACAAGGGCTAAATCTCATTAGCGATTGCGTTGCTAAATCGTGAAAGATTTTTGTGACCTTTAAATGTAGGCTTATAAATTACTTTCACGACTCAGTGAGGCAATCGTATGGTTATTGTAATTTTCAATATTGCTTATATTTCGGAGTCGATTATTAGATGTTCAAATGGAAATAATTTTGCCATATCATTATACATGTCATAGCGTTAACATTATAATAAAAAATCGTTTAATCTCGTAGACTAAAGTAGTATTAAGTAGATTAAGAGTTCGTGTTGTATTAATAGTATACACTAATCTGTGTATTTGAAGTTAAGTTTTAAATTTTCCGCTTTTAAAGAAATTTCGCATTAATTCGAACGATTTATTAAAACAAGTATTGGCTATCTAATTGCAGTCTCACTCTTTTATGATTTTGAACTAAGTTAATTTTCTTAATAGCCGAATGGGGAGTGTGATAGCACATTCCACATCACCCTTTATATCCTTATAAAAGCAATTAAAATAACCCAAAATGAAGCTTCGAAAAACTTTAGTAAATTATCTCGTGAATTTTATTTCGAATTAAAAATATCCCATCCGCTAATATTAGTATGAGACCTGCATACTTTAGATTAGTATTTTACTATGTAATAAATGTCAATATCCTTATAATGTGTACAATCCCGCTACAATTATCAGATTATTTTAATACATCATTTGCCGTATTTACTAGAATTAAATCGGAATTATGCTATTTCGAAAATATTTTGAAATATTCACTATTTAGGTTACATGGCGAATACAGGCTGTTTCTCGCACATGCTTTGTATTCGCACAACGACATTTCATATCTAGTGAATATGAAAATATCAAATTTCTTTAATGCACAAATGTGTTGGGGTTGTTGCAAGTACATAATACTATGTGTCAATCTATATATTAAATTGTAGGTATGTGTCTATATACTCAGTAGCGCACGGGTCCACTGACTGACGAGTTACAGGAATAAATAGGGGAAAGTTGGATATATCAAATTATTAATTTTAGCATAAGACTAGTGGAAATCCTAACGGTGACACTATATTACTTTATATTCGTCTACAAAGACACACTTTTTTTAAGTATTTTCAATGAGGAACACTATGTATGTTATACATTTGAATTTTCAATACAACAATTATTGGCATTTTGATAAACATAATATTTGCATTGTTTAATATTCAGAAAGGCGATTTACATAGGAGAAGAATAGACTAGCCTTGTCAACTATCAAAAAAATAACTGAGTAATTTTACGAAAGGATTTAAGATGCCGTCGCTTGATTTCTTTCTATAGAGTCAATTTTTAAGATAGCTAGTCTATTCTCTGTCTATGGTTAATGCAGATATTATTGAAAAAATTCAATCTCATTGATCGTAATTGACCAATTTCGAAAAAAATAGTTATCTTATTGAGGCGAGACTGACGTACATTCCATTAACTATAATTATAGTATAGATGTGTCGCAATGTATTGTGAATTACTCATGTTGGCCAAAATTGTATTTACGCAGCGTGCGTATTATAATTTTTGCTCAGTATTACTAGTTGTATTGAAGGATGTTGTCACGGACCCGATGCGTATTTAAATAATGTTTATTGCCCCTTATATTTCGGTAAATGTCCGTTTTGATGTACCTAAATGTTTGATCCTGTTAAGCTTCAAATACTTTAGTACTTTTCTTGAAATGTAGGGCATCTAACAATTATATAGTAATCTTAAACAGTAGGTATCAAGATGTAAAAGAAACAAACACTAAATCCAACTTCGTTTTAAATGACTCGAAAAGAATCTTGAATACTTCTTTCACTTCAAGATTCTTAACAATTTTGTAGTTTACATAAATAGATTTCACCCAGATTATTTTATTTTATAGTTAGGGCGAAGTTGGTTACTATTAATTAATATATTAAGTCTGAAAAGACTGTATATAATATGGTCTTTAGTAAACAACTGTACTCAGTAAAATTTTTTCTCTATGTTTTATTTTAAGATCTATACTTAGGTATCTGCAAACCTTTAGTGTATATCAACTGAGTATACTTCTGCTTGAGTAATTAATGGTCTGTGTGAGCGGTTCACGTGTTCTCCGGAACTTGGACGGGACTCGCCTCTGTTGCGACAGCTTCTGCTTTAACAAACTAACATTAAGACGCGCTTATCACATTGACACGAATTTTCGTTTATATAATACTTTTAAATTCTTATCTTTTTTTCGCTAATTACTCTTTTATTGGATAATAGTGTGTGAATATCATTTAAAAACATATTTTTGCAGCATTACAACATTGGTTTATGTTCTCTCCAATCACTTAAACAATCCTTGTCATTTTTTTAAATTTTCGTAATTTTTTAATGTAATATTTGGCGTCAATGTAATAAGCTAAACTAACCAAAAATAAAATTAATTTCGTACACTTGCCCCTCTCCGTCCAGGAAAAAGCGTGTTCATATTCTATCACTGAATTATATATAAACGCATTGACTTTTATGTATTCTACTATACAAGAGTTTAGTACTAAAAATTGGCCTTAAGTTTACCAGTTTTCAAGATATAGGTCTTCTGCAAACTGAAGTTACTGCATTGCATATTACAAAACGTTACTCTTGGATTTCACAAAAATTTTGAAAACCTCCAATATCGGATTCCATCATAAAATGACTTCTTTATCTGCGAACAGCATGCACTTAAGGGGACATCGTGGAGTTCCGCAGATTGCAAGACTGTTTAACGCTCTTTAAGTGATATAGAGTTTGGAACTTACCTTTGTATACTAGGATACATAGAGGTCATTGACAACCTAATTTATTTATACAAATATTTGCAAATCACATTTAATATTGACTGACGAATATTCGGCTTCATACTAAAGCTTTGTTTAAGATTATAGCTATCGGTGGCTTACTTTACAATCATCGCGTAAGATAATAAGAAATATATCCCTCTCACATACAAAATTAAGGATTTATAATGATAAGAGCTTTTCTAGTATACATAAAATGAGATCTTATGAGATAATCAGAATTTTCGCCGTATAACATTTCCATCCAGTAATATTTATAGAATAGACTTAATATCAGTGCGATCTATAGCTCCTATTATATTGTAACTTAAATTAGATTTGAATTTTGAATGAAATCTTTTTTCCAACTTTGTCCCGTCTCAAGTACGATTTCACTTTCTATGCATACAATATATTGTCCAATAAAAAGTTGTTCAATTGCGATTTTTTTCGAAATTTCCAAGTAATTACATCTTATTAGTAAATGAGTTGAGTTCATAGGCTGATTCTTATGTAAAAAATGCTAAGGGAAGGAACTACGTTGAATTTCCGGGGAAATATTTTGTTTTGGAAGGCACAAAATGCTTCGAAGGAAAAATATAGTTTATCTGCCCCATTACAATAAAGGAACTAATTTATGGACGCGGAAAATATGCTTTTGCTTATAGGTTCAATTAGTTCATTCATTGGTATAGTTCACAATAGATATAAGCTGTAATTTGGTACTCAAATCACATCCACTAAAGAAAAACTGAATTTAGTTTCTTTAAAGTTTCGGAATCCACGTGAACATGCGTAAGCTCGTGTTTATTACACTTTTAATAAAATATATTTTTCTTAATTTTTATGAGTGTACACGATTATTTGACACATTTTTTGTAACATAGTGAGATTGCGATAACGTGGTGTCGTCCGTTCTTCGATAGTATTTGGTGAAGTGCCAATTTGTGGAGTTAAAAAATTAAAAATAAAATCGTGTTCGAACTGACATCGAAGAGCGTAGGATACTATGCCGTTTCACTAATGTATAAATTACCATCTTTTGTTAATCTAGTTTGTATTCTATAATTATATGATATAAATTCCATTTTTCCCGAAAGGTTCGGGACGGTGTATTTATTATATGCTTAGTAGGTTTCAACCAATACTATATTATAATACTTAATATAATATATTATATAAGTTGCCAATTTTGCTTTTCCGTATTTCTGAGAATGTAATAGCAATATCATCATAGTGGAATTGTCTTCTTTGTATTTTTTAAGTGGCAACATAATTTTACAACAAAAATAATCTGTATCTAAGTTCTGAATGGAAATCAGTGAAAATACTTGAGTATACCTACTTTTAAGAAAATTTATATTGTCACTTAATAATATGGTATATATCTTGATGAGCAATTTACGAAGGCCAAAGGTTTCATCTTAATATGTACTTACGTAGATTTTTTGGTTAGACACTAAATCAAGTCTATAAGAGTCTATAGTTTCACTTTTACGTGACAAAGTAGTAGTGGTGACAAGCTTAAATGATTTAGGTTTATATATTTAAAAAAAAAAAACTTTGTCGGAGATTAAATATCTATTAAAACAGAATTAAACTCTATGAAAATTCGCTGATCTGTGCGCTTATAAGATCCTTGATTAAGGGTTCTAGGTTCAACTTTTAAAATAAGTTAATATCTCCGCTTTTTATCCCTTTACTTATAAAATATGCCTAATTTGAAACTATGTCTCAAGCGCTCTGTCACTTTTCTGTGACAGAACATTATGAGCAAAGGTCTCAGTTGAGCGACGTTTATAAGTAAGGGGGCAAATATTATGGTTTCTTTTTACTTGCACATAACGTGAGGCGAATTTATTAAACTGCAATTAAAATAGGACCTTAAAGCAATTGAACAAGATTTATATTTCTATGCAGCATTCCTATACTTTAAACGCGATAGATTTAGATAACTATCAAAAAAAATTAGTTAGCTCGTGACTAAGCGGTTTATACAATTTCGTGTTACACCTGATGTCCTGGGTTCCAATCCCGAGGAAACAATAAGATTTTTCGGTTGGCTAGGCATATATTTATTGGTAAATAAGATAATAAGTGAAACTATTGCAAAAATATGTCTACCTGCATACCTGTAAATGCACTACTAGCGGCAGGGCCGTAGCTAGGGGAGGCATTTTGGGGCAATGCCCTACCTTAAAAATACCAAAAACAAAACTACCATCAAGAAGTCAGTGATATATGTACATGGTGATTGATTTAGGAGCCCGTGCTTCAAGGTCAGATCAATTATGATAATTTTTTACTTCCGCCCTACCTGTAACCAATACTGCCCTACCTTAAATTCGACTCTAGTTACAGCCCTGACTAGGGGTTGCGAGATATCACTTATCTAAGTTTGTCGTAACTTATCAATCCCGTAATCTTTAAAATGGTTGTAAATTGCTCATCGTGGTATAATCAGTCGCTTGGTTCGGTAGTAATTTAATATTTGTTGAGTACCACAAAGTAAATTATTATTTTATATCGCGTATATATTTTTGCCTGAGAATCTCACAAGAAATATGAAGATTGTCACAAAGTCTATCTGTGTGTAGATTTTATTTACTAGGTTTAAATTTAAATAAGAATTTCCACACTTCATGGCCAAGTTGTCTGTTTTAGTAAAATGACTTGTTTATTAGTAGAGTTACAACGGCAAACAATTACATAATCAAATCACTTAGAATATCGTAAATTGTAAAAGCAATTTTCTTCTCAAAGCTGTACCAATAAATTGTACTAAAATGCCAAAACTGTAATCTGAAAGAAGATGAATAGAAGTAGGAGAGGTTACATTCTACCTCTCTTATATTCTATCGTCTCAAACCCTCTTGATACCAGATTTCATCTAAGTTGACTAAGCGGATTAATGTTAAATGCTCTTTTTTACTTTTACAAAAGTAAGAGTTATTTTCATTTATATTATTATCATCTTGTAGCTCTACATGATATTCAGTCCCAAAATCTATCCCGTGACGTCACTTATTTCTGATCTTCGGAACGACATTAAACAACCTTTAAAAACTTGATGGATATCTCATCTGTACACTCACTGAAGTCTTTTCTATGATTTTAAATAGATTTAACAGATTAATTTTTTCTTATATATTATTGTTTGTTACTACAACTTACTTAAAAGTCAAGGTCAGAAAACGTATACATAACACAATAACACATACTCATAATAAGTAATAACGGTACCTGTGAGTCAACCATGACCTTACTATGGAAATTTTCGATAGATTTTTGGCTAATGACAACCGGTTAATCCCATGTAAGTTTCTACGTAACTGCCACGGGTTCTGTCATATTTTTCATACAAAATTTACGTAGATATCGAAAATAACTTGAACCAACTTGTGGTGTAATCAACTATCGAAGTTTACTATCGACATTTTTGATAGGTTTTAAATGATAATCTGTCAGCTCTATCGTGGCCAGTGCCTTTAAATAAGTGGCAATTTAGTGTGTAAAGGGTGTCGCCTGATGAAAAGAAAATTTGGAAGGAAATTGTTAAATAATTATGTTCTCAGTTAAGTCGTGAAAACAGAACGATACCAAACATCATTTCCATACAAATTTACTTTGTGTCGACCATACCCATCTTTCACTAATGCCGCTTAGCAAAACCACTAAGGACACTGCCACGTCAGGCTACACTCGTCTTACAAATATGTCGCTTACCATTACTACTAAGGGCGCTGCAACATTTTTTCATACAAATGTTTAAAGCTATCGAAAATTATTTTAAAGTCATGGTTGACGCACTGAAGCTTTGTTTGAGCACTCGCAATTACTCTATCAAACTCTCATTTTACTAGACATGGCAATTTGGTATATTAATTATGTTGGTCTACCGAACCTCACGTATACGGTGTGAAGCTTCTTATATTCCCACTGCTATGTCATCTTTCTTTACTCATTATGTGTTGTAAATCCAATGTTGTATAAATTATTCAATAAAATGTAATTGATGTTTCATTTTTATTCCTTACTAGTATCCCATGAATTTCGTACCGCCTAAATATTTTAAAAATGTTATTTTACCTTTAAAAAATGAAAAAAGATTTTTCATGTTTTTTGCAGGCGTTTATTTTTTAAATATTTACAATTCCACACAACAAATCGCAAATGCGAAAGGAAAACTTTTTGTCTGTTTGTGTGTCCTACTGAATCGATTAACGCTTTAGATAGGACATAGGTTTTCTTATAATGCGTACTCACGTACTCTATAGTGAAGTGAAATCTTAATCTCTAGTAAGGCATAGACAGTTTAGCGGATTGCTATATAAATAATAATTTAGTTGATTGGCTGCGGCTTCTATTCCTTCTTGGTATTTAATAGTTATACTTCAATAATACTCCCAGATATTGTAGGTAAATAGTTTAATAAGAAAAATAAGAAATTACATTGTAAGATATATTTAAAATACTAAGAATATTTTACTGTTCGTCCGGACATCAGAAGATCAGAAGGTAATATGAGTATATAATAATGAATAAAGATAAGACGATGAAATATTAGACATCATTTACAAATTTTATATGATTTGAATTTTAAATTCATATTCTTTGCCACGCTCAGAGTTTCCTCACTAAAGAGGCCACACGCAATTCGCCACAACTGCATACATCTCTTTCACTGATCATTTACTTTAGGTACAGGTTACACAAGTTGGTGATCAGCCTACTGTTTTGTTTTCCCAGGATTCGAAACCAGTTTCTCGGCGTAATGCGCGCATGCGTAGATCAGTAAGCTTCGGCAAAATAACTATTTCATTAAATCTGAAATAAAAACGAAACATTGGCTACTTTATTAATTATCTACTTTTTGTTTTGCTAAGTAGGTATATAGTACATATGTACTAAGTTTGACATAAAAAGTGATTCCTTGCAAGTTAATTGCATAGCTACAATTTTCAACAAAATTCCAAGCGAAGTATTATCAATAAATAAATTCAAGACTAAAATTTATCAATTATTTTAATGATGCTAATCCTTAAGAAAAAATTACATCAGTACTTATATTTTTGTTAACATGTTTAGAAAAGAAATTTCAGCTGTCTTGGATGTTTTTCTCAGACTTGGGCACGTATTGGACACTTGTACAATTAAAATTTCGAGAGTGACATTCACAAGTGATCATGAAAATGATATAACGTGAAGTAAAATAATTTTGACGAAACTGCTGTTTCTACGTGTAGATAACAAGTAGGAAGAAACAAAGGTGCATTTCAAGCGCCTACACTTCCTTTATAATACAAGATTGATTTGGCGATTGAGTTTAGTACGAGACGCAACAATCACCAGTTTCCTGTTCTCACCCTATATCCTGTTGCCTTGACTTCAATCACACCGCCTCCTTGCGTAGTAATGAAGAGCATTACTACCAGTTATGACGACTCGATTGATACGCATAGTTTTTATATTAAACATTTACCAAACGCTAAAATGGTAAACGCTCCTCAAGGTACAAAGATATACTTTAACTCGCAAATAGACGGGGATTATATGTTGTTGCCACAACCATACATATATATGTGGCTATATTAAGCTTTTTTCTTATGTACTTAAATATATTTACAAAAATACAAAAGGATCATCAAAGCCGTTAGGGTGCGTACCCAAAATACTGGCTACATTACCGCGTTGTATTGCTATACTAACGCGTTGGCCAAAATATTCAGCGTCGACTGCAGAAAGCAACAAACAGACCCTCATTCCATTGTGTATTGTGTCAAGGTTTTCATATATGTTTTATACCCGTTTAAAGCCGGGGCAGGTCGCTAGTGTTATAATAAATTATAATATTCATGTAATAAAGAAAAATAAAGAATAGATTTATATCCATTATTTTCTGCGCTACTGGTCTTCTTTCTACAAAGTTCATCTCCTTATGTTTCTGACTGTTCGTGCCAGAATAAAGTAAAATATATAAACTGAACGTTCTCTTTCTGAGCAACGTGTCGGTATTCCTATTTTCGACATTTAGTAGACACGTAAATACTGACATATTTTTGTCTTATGTTTCACTATTAAATATCATACACGTGTAAGAAATAAAATGAATTGTTACATTTGTCACGTTTTGCTTTATTTTAAAAACTAGAAACTGAATATAATTATATCGAAATTTGGTAGAGAAATTTGTCTTTTTGTGCCTATAAAACGTACCCTATTGCTGTAGATACATTAAGCCTACTAATAGATTTTACGAAAATAATTTTAAAATAAATAATAAAAGATCTCTTTACAATGTCTTAAAGATACCTTTATCTATTTAAGCAAAATCTTTTCAAAGATGACGGCCCCCTCCATGGACTGCTATTTGCCCTAATTTTGAGCAATTTTGCGCTAGTGTGACCGCCGCTACCTTGCGTATGTCATCTTCCCATCTGTCGTGGGGACTTATTTGCTCCACTAGGCCTCTTAATTTTTTTTAAACACTTCGTTGCAATAGAGTGCGACGGGCCTTATCACTAATCAGCCATCTCTTCCAGGCAACTCAATTTTTGTTGGTTTGGTTTAATACCTTCAGGTAAGCCTGTAGAAATTCAACCATACCTCCGTGCCACTTATGACACCCCGTCCGGCCAGAGACCGAATATTAATACAAATTAAATTATAAATTCGGGATCGGAAGCCGAACGTGATACTTCAGGCTTCGCGGTAGGCTTATCTTCTGTATATCTTTGGCAATCTACGACAATGATGAACTTCCATACGACATTTTCACCTATTTCAACCTCTAAGTCGTTCTAGTATTCAAATTTCATCAACATCGGTATAGGTGTGAAACTGTGAGTAACTTTCGCATTTACAATATTAGTATAACGGATTGTGAAAATATTCCTGAATAACTTTATAATATAATTTCTAGAATGTTTTACATAATCTGAAATTATTAATCTAATTATTCTTAGATAACAACAAATAGCTGGTTGCCAATTTATCCCATCTGTGTTTTCGTGTGATGGAATCATTCCTTGTATGGTGAGAGTGTAAGCGGAGTGTATTTTTATAAATTACAGTATTTATGGGTTTAACATAAAAAAATGTGTAAAATGTGTAAAAATTATATACTTTTACATTAACATTCAACAACGCGAATTTCGAGTGAATTTTCATTTCAATCGTTTAATAGTCGCAGACAAAGTAAGCGGACCGCTATAAAATTAATTAAATGTAAACTACATGATATCAAAACAGTATATTTTAATAGAGTATAGTAAGTTTACCATAGCGTGGGTTTGTTTGCGAGATCATTTTACTGATAAATTACCGAAAAATTAAGAGGCAAAGATAAGGAGTAAACACGAAAATTACTCATACAATTTTGAAACAGACTTCACTGAATCATAAATATTGATATAAGATACAGAGTAAAAATATTTCTTAGATGCTGATAGTTGATTACTCCTATTAATCAAGATGAATAATCTGTTTTAAGAATTTAGCATTGTTCACAGCCGCAATCTTAGAGGCATTGTTATTTTTTCGCACTTTTAAAATTTGAAAATGAATGCGCATACCAGATTTTAGCTCTAGTGCGTAATGTTTGAAAGAAAATATAATTTCTTCTCTCTGGTTCGTAATTAACCATATTTTATAGCCTCCGTGGCTAAGTGTGTAATGTGTTTCTTTATTAATTGAGGTATAGGATAAAACACATCTTTACGTTAAGACGTCTCTTTATTCAATCATCTCATTCATACCTTAATGCTTATATATATATATATATA
This sequence comes from Aporia crataegi, assembly GCA_912999735.1. Classification (NCBI taxonomy): domain Eukaryota; kingdom Metazoa; phylum Arthropoda; class Insecta; order Lepidoptera; family Pieridae; genus Aporia; species Aporia crataegi. The sequence goes on along the minus strand of OU538732.1, from coordinate 830,929 downwards.
TATATATATATATATTAAACAATACATAATAACTTTCTGATGTCGGACAATGTGCGACCTAAATTAGGCGAGTTCAATACACTTCAAGTGCTTCACGCGTCTGTGTGATGCGCTGGAGGTCCTGGGTTTAATTCCCGGGGAGACAAATGAATGTTTCGGTTACCCCACCAGAACCCTACCCAGACACAGAAGGCTGGTAACCTACTTGCCTGTAATGAAAATGATCAGTGAAACAGATACTGACATCTGTCTGCCCTATGCCCAACTTAGCTTTTAGGTCATTTCACTTAGCACGAGATGAGTATAGCAGTCTATTTTTCAATCTATGAATTATTTAAACATGCATGAAAATAAGGCCACATTAATACAGAGGCTGGAGAGATATATGAAAGTCAAAAAATAATCCTTAAGAGCCTTTAAGCTTAATGGGATAATGTAAATAAAAAGATGATTCATTTTTTATGTTATATATGGATAACCTACCTCCGTGGTCAAGTGGTTTATGCGTGTAGCACAGATGATTGCGTAAATAATGATTAGTGAAACAAATACAGAAATGTGCTCTTGGGGTTACGAGATTTCACTTATATATATAATATAATTCGTGGAAAACCGAAATAGTGTAAGCTGGACCTTGGCTTACATAATATAGAGACCTTCACTTTCTTCAGTCTTGGTTGAACGCGCTTTATAGAGGAAGGCTGTAATCTATGTGACATCATGATACGACGATTAAAACGTATATCCACGAAAAATAAAATTATACTCGCTGACAGTGTGACCGCCTAGTTCTCATTCAACCCAGCAACATTTACAACAAGCTAACCGGTTATAACTGGCTCGCACTGACTCAAGTTATTCTGGCGCTGCATTTAGGTGTCACAATTTCTGTTCTACTATTTTCTGGACTAAGGTCAATTTGTTCGGGGTGTGGACTTCAATTAGGCTCACTGACTTGATGATAAACATAAAATCGATACATGGCTTTATATATATCGGTTTTAGGTATTCCAGTTGCATTTAAAGAAAAACATGTGTTAATTAATTTATTTATAACAAATCCTACTGCTAAGTAACAAATGAAAATAAGTTAGAAGCCAAAACTATAATATTTAAATATTAAAAATAATTGATGACAACGGCAAAGATAAAAAATAAATTTTATGCATATAAATGCATAAAGTTGCATATATATGCACTGGTTAATGGCTATACACCTTATGGACTTTAGCCTCTTTCAGTTTGTATTTAATCTTACAATCGTTTAACATACATACGTTCAGTCAAAATTAGCCCCTCCTTTGAAATTAAACTGAAATTGAAAATTATTTAAAAAACCCGATATCATAATTACAAATATCATTATCACATAAATAGATGAACTAATGAAAATGATAAAACGTATCGTAATTGGTCAATTCGTTTAGGAGAAATGATGCAACAGACAGACATTTTTTCGTTGAGCGTTAAAAAGATATTATGTGTTTAAAAAAACTTAAATATACAATTAAGTAATGAATATTGTAAACGTCGATAATTCACTGTGTCTACGTTATCATACTTCTTAAGCAATTAGGAAAATCGTTTGAAGGAAAAACCACCTGAAAAGTACCATTCATTAACAAAATTATTATCTTCGCGTGAATTTAACATGAATTAGTTTTAATTGTTTCGCATTTACTTATTGAAGAATTATTGGATCACAAAAATATAGGGTGTATTTTTGTGACAGAATAGTAAAACCTTAACCCACATTAACCATTATAGTGACAGGAAAACGTTCCAAGGAGAACACCCACAACTTTTCAAGATATTCAAAACTACATTAACAGATTTTGAAAAAAGTTACAGTCTGCAAAAAATTGGTACAATAACAGAAAAAAAATGTCTAACGATCCAATTTCATGTAGGGATCAAAATATGCACAATGGGATCATTTGAGTTTTGAATACTTAAAAGTAATGAAATCGCCAAAAATGTTTACCATAGATTTTGGTCTTTCTATTTTATTTAAATGCCGTCTGAATACTATTTTTCATGAGATGACGAATTATACGACACCTGTTGAGAACCTTTGTTTAAATAATTATAAATAAATATATTTTAATAATACAAAGATATAATATCTTACATATTATTATCACTTTTATATTATATTATGTAGACACCATTAGCGAAGCCTTCATCCCAATCTTAAGTCCAAACCTCTCTTATTTTCTTCCACCCTGGCCCATACGGGCTATTTTAGAGAATTTATATGAAATCTCGAATTCCCCAATGGGCCATGGGGCAGATACATGTCTGCATCTTTAACATTAATCATTTCCTTACTATAATGTGAACAACTGTGCCTTCAGAAAAACTTACACTTTTACTGCTCCCGAAATTGAAACATTCATTTTCTTCAATCACAATAGAAAAGAATATTTATTCTAAAATTGCGATGATCGAATCTATTGTCATGTTAAATATTAAGATTTCACAGAGAAGTTGTTTTTCCGACCTGAAATTCTTTTCGAATCATTGCGAAGACTATAAAGAGTTGTAATTGCGTTGTTTGTAATTTGTATGAATTACGTATGCATATTAAAAACTATTAAATCTAGACATTGATTGTCGTCATTTCCTTACGTTGTATTATTGTTGACTGCGATACTCTTCGGTCTATTATTGTCTTGGTATATTTAGCCTAACATTACGTCTCATTCTCGTATCATTAAAATTATGAAAAATTGTTTAATGAGACTCATGGAAAACAAGGCTTTTTCAACATCATAGGCATATGTAATGTCCACGTGGACAAAATTGCGAGTTTAATAAACTCCTGTTTTGTAATTAATGTACTTAAGCTGTCGATAAATATACGCAATTAACTGGCATTATTTATTTAATGCGAAAATAACAAAATTATAATATTGCTTGCAAATTTCGCTTAAGTATGATCGCTTACTTACTTTTCCTTACTAGGGTTGCCTGAAAAAGATTGCCCGATATATGTATGTAGCGAATAAGGTTGTACCCCTAATTGATTATTTTTGTCATCTTGCTGTATTGCTTTCATTCTTTTGTTACTAATTGTAAGTAAATAAGTAATAACATGTTTTTTATCGATTTATTTCATGAAGGTTTTCTTACTTTCCAATTGTTTGAAGTATTATTTCAGTCTAATAATAATTATTATATTCAATATAAGACTTAAAAAAATTCTTTAATTTGCGACTTCGTAAATGTTGGTTCCCCATAAGTATTTACAAAATCGGGTTTAAAAATTGGTTACAAATTAAGTTTATCAACGGTATATGAAAAAATGTTTTTCTTTATAATATTTGTAATACCATTAAACAAATAAAATATTCGTGGCCTCTTACTTTTCGTTAGTAAACAGTTTGCTATCAAAAAAAATGTATTAATATTCTTCCATCTTATGGATTCTTGAAATATACTGGCACTCAGAGATAATATTATAAACTCATCATTATTAATTCATATTATTAAAATTTTGTAGGAAAAATGTATGAACGCTCTAAGCAAGTCTCTATTCAGAATAATTGAAAACCAATCGAAAGTTTAATTGGTGTGAGTTTAGTATCGAAATTCTTGAAAGATTATATTTACATTTTCTCATTATATTTATATTTTCATCCTATAATATCTATGTAAGTTTCAATATTAAATACTTCACCTTGTTGTCTTTGAAGTCATGCTGAATGGGCAGGCACTGTCGTGACGTCATTGACAGCTTTATTAAAACCGCGCAATCTCCCGCGCGGATTCATTTGCCAATCTGCGCGCCGCCCGCGCACCGCGTTTCGTGTTACAAATTTACGCGTGTTTTGTGCATCATGCCGAAAAATATATTTGCTGAAATGGGCTCCCAGGTGGGGTTAACGCCCTCCAGGCAGAATAAACAGGTGAGATTTTTATTTAAGTTACTTTGCTGTTTCGTATTGATATTTTGAGCGCAATCCGGCAGAGAACGGATCACTTCATGGCCAGACGTAAATAAATCTTACCGAAATACAATTTCAATAGTATGTTTCTATTCCCAGTTACTGAAATTTGGAATTGATTATTTGGTAGAAATCGCATCGAGTTGTTAACCGATTTGACAACGTTCTTTTATACAAAAGTTGGCCTACGCTAAGTTTTATTATTTATTCAAAAATAAATCCACTAAATGAATAAATTCGAAAGTTTAGATGGATGTTTGTTACTCAATCACAGCAGAACGGCACGGAAAAATTAAATTAATTAAAATTGCGCTTACTGATTTATATTGTAGTCTGGAATAGTAGACCGCAGACGGACTTTTTATCCCGGAAAATGTGCATTCCTATGTGACAGTTCCCAATAATTAAGGCCATATTTGATGATTGATTATTATTTTCAAAATATCGTTGCAGTATTTACGAATAAAAAAACATTTAATGAATAAAAAATTAAATTGTTATTTATTAAATAGTAAATATAATATAATTAATTGATAGATTAATAATATTATACGTTTATCAATAAAAATATATATACATTAATAATAAGTAAATTATATTAGAATTAATAGTTAGAAAATATGTCATCATTTCATAAATATATGATATTATAACACTTATATACAAAACAGTTATAGAAAAACTATGTAATAAAATTCTATAAAAAGCTTGGGCATATCTTTATATTTTATGGTGCAACGACTCGACAGAAAAATATGCGCCAGTTAACTGCGTTGGTGGATGAAGGATATTCCTAAATAATATTAATATTTTTCAGAATTTCATTTTTACTGGATACATACGCAATGTTTGAGTCTTTATATATTTTTAAATACGTGTTTTGTTGGAACATTAATTTTGTTTTGTTTTGAAGTTAATGTTTTGTCAGAAAAACTAAAATTAACAATAATTAATCTTAACTTTAGTTTAATTATACATAATTAAGTGAGCCCAAATGTTATAAATACATTATAATACAGATATTTCAAAATTTACTTTAAAAGTAACATAAAATACATAATAATAATAATAATAATAAAGCCTCTTTGTTTCCTATAAAACTTAAAATTATAGAGTTACAATATATTTTTAAATTTTCTTAATTCTACGAGTATGTAAGTCAATGTGATTCTAATGTTAGTCTTTATATATTATATGAACCCCTAAAATACATATTACTTGTCAATTAATCTATCCTATTATAGGCTGAAGAATTATTTGTCTCTTGGTTGTACGCCTTAATCTCTGGCTCATCTCAGGCTCAGGCTAATAGGTATTTTTTATATTCGCAATTTAGCTTCCATAGCTATACATACGTACCTAACTCAAATGAAATTTAAAGAGATAACAAAATAAAAAGTATTTAATTATTCCTTATTTGAATATGAATAAAAGACAATTTCATTTTTTTTTTTTTGGTGATTAGGTCCTTGAGAGCTAGAAGTGCATCGATTGTTTAATGAAACCGACGCGCGTAGTTGAGAACACAGGAAACCAAAAAGCTGGCTCATAGTTAGTCATACAACGCAATAATGTAGCCGATATTTTGGGTACGCGCCCCAACGGCTTTGATGAGCCTTTTGTATTTCTGTAAATATATTTAGGTACATAATCGTAAATAAATGATTATTCATTTTTTAAAAACCCTCAACACTAATTAAAAATAATAAACAAATGGATCTTCGTAAATTATCCATCTAGATCACGTAAAAAAATTATTCATTTTGCTACGATGCTACAAACTGACACACAGACACACAACTTTTAAAACGCTTTGTTTAAGTCGGAGGTTAGAGACTAAAACTAAAGCCTCTTTAATTTTAGTCTCTAACCACCTCTAATTTGACGCCTACCTAAGTTATCGTTGTAGATATTACGTAAAATGTATTAAAATTATAGACTATCAAACAATTAACAATTTACCATTTAACAGTAGGGTATATTAAACGTTAACCATACTTACACGTCTTCCTAAAATAAATATTTAATGGAATTGCTATATTATAGTAATTTGCCGCTCAAACCGGAAACAGTTGTAGTATTTAAACTTGATATGTAGATTTTCCGATGCTTGCACATTATTGACTATATTATAATGTATTTTAAACCAACATCAAAACATGAAGTTCTCATTTTTATGTCGTTTTGTAAAGTAATTATAAACCGATATTAAGTATTTTGTTTAATACGTAGGTCATATTTCAATTTTTTTTTCAAGAAATCATAGCAACAAAGGCACCGGCTCCGCTGTCTACGATGCCTTTTCCAATATTATTTCTATTCTAATATTATAAAGCTGAAGATTATTTTTTTTGTTGAACTCGCTAATCCCTGGCCTTACTGGTTTGAATTACAAAATTATTACTATGTTTGATAATCCATTTATCAATGGTTCACTAATGAAAAGATTTTAAAATGCGAAGAAAGGTTTCCTGAACTATAACACTGTCTTATTAGTGATAAGAACTTTTAATTAATTAATTTAATTTTAATATAAAAATAAAATTATCTTTTTGAGAGCAGGTGCAATTGGGGTCCCAAAATATGTTTAAGAAGTAAATTTCCCCATTACTGGCTATTAAATTTACGAATACAATTCCCGATCATATAAATAAGTGTAATATTACATCAATTGCCTAGAAGTGTGAGGTGAAACACATAAAATATATTTATTCCTATAGAATCATATACATTATACATGATCGCTCATTTAACACTTAAATGAGTGAACCGATTGTTCAATGACGCACTCAAATCTGAAAAGAATAGCCAAGGGTTTTTTCGACCGTGTTTACAAGAAATGGATACATTTTTGAACTAACAACTAACATATACGGGGCTTATTACATTTTAAACAGGGCTTAAACAGATAGGAGGTAACAGCCGCATGCAGAAACTAGTCAATAATTTGATATTAAAATATGAAAATGTTACAACGCATTTATAAATGAACATGTCATGGCCGACTGGACTTCTTTATTAGAATAAAGTATTTCTTATTATTTTGTTTTCAATTAACGATTAATTAATGTGCATTTTAAACTGCATTTATCTAAAGCAAACTCGTGTTTTCATTATATATACTATATTGGATTTACATATACATAGTACTCTGGCAACATAGTTAAATAAAATCTTTATATTTTAAGGAGGCAGGACTGCAACTGCCTTTACTTAGTCACGGGTCTAAGAGAAATTCCTCTCATGAGGCTACAAGTTGAGTTGCTAGTAAAATTAAAGATGCCGTCACATCTTGTAAACTTTAGCACGATAAGCGTTAATTAACTTAGTCTTCATTAGACCTGTTTTTCCTAATACAAGCGATCCGTCCCGGCTTCACATTGGCTTTACAAACATTTTGGAATGCATTTAGATAACGTGAGTCAGGTTTCTGGCTACAGGCCTTCTGCGCCGTTGAAGGCTCTTGTGGTGGACGCTTCTTGCTTCGACTCACTGGCATCTTTGCATCTCCATGCTTCTTCTGTAGCTGCTGATGGCGTGGCATCGATTGCAGAAAGCAACAAAAGACGAAAATGTGAAAGTCCGTGTGTGCCTGTGCGTGGTAACGATGTTTTATAACAGAAAAATATGTTTTCAATTCATGAGACAAGCACGTTCAACGAAACAGATATAGAAAATCTTCAGTTTTTTAATATTAAGCTTAGATGTTGTTATTGGTTTGTCAGTTTACAGCAATTGTTCGTTATTAGAATACTTAATTATAACCATTCCCACGTTCTTCATAACGAATCAACAGATTTCAAGTAAAATATATATCAATTATGATTTCATGCAACCGATTATTTTGATGTTTTACTCGTAGAACCATCTGTTGCCTTCGATTTTGTGTGGCGACCGTAAAAGTACTGTAATTTTTTTTTTCCTATACACTTATTACGAGCTCACAGAGTCAGTTCTTACATCATCTTTTATCTTGATGACCATAAAAGAAACGTCTATATTTCGAAATAAGCCTTTGCGATATTCCGTTTTGTACCATTTTACACTGATGCCTTGCCGTTCTGACTTGATGAAGTAACAAAGATACATCCAAACTTGACATATTTTATAGGTAGGACTTGAATGACGAAAATAACAAAAATGTCATTCTTGTGATTTAAGACAGCAAAATGTATGTATTAATTATATAAAATTTTACAAACACAAGTTATTCATATATTTCAGTGGTTTGTACTTTACATATTGTATAAATGTAATGTAATTTTCTTTTTTCTTCTTAAAGCTATACATATCACAAAATAGCCGCAAATAGAAGTTAGCTCGTAGTACAATTAAGTAAAGCCTGTACGTCCAAGGAGGCGAAGCAACGATAAATAATGAGATCACGCTACGGAAATACTATTTTTGAATTGAAATGACAATAAGTTACAAAACGTGTGTGTCAATCTAATGTCCATAAAAAAAATCGGATTCCGCAGTCTAATCTCGCCAATGTAGTGTTGCCATCGCCTCACTAATACCTATAATTTGTTTCTGCGTGATTTTTTGCAACTCTTTAATGTGTTTTATAAGCATTGCGATTCTTATATGTGTAATAAAAACCTGTTTATCTTTGACGTTACATTAATATCGTTTAATTTCAAACGTGTGTGTATAATGTTATATACATTATACCTAACCGAAATATAAATTCACAATTTCTATTAAAAGTATGGAGGGCTTAAGAATAAACTCCGACAAAATAATAATATGAGATCTTTGAAAAATTTAAAATAGCAAAATTTCTAAAAAAAGCTATTATAACTTATAAGCCATTCCAAATTTAATCTACAAATTATTTATTTGCGTCTGCACGGGATCTGAACTAAGGAACACATTCGATGCGGACGAAGGCAGTTTATATTCTAAATCAATTTCAAATATTCTATATCATTATAAATAATATTTTTAATCAATTTCTAATATTATAGTTAATATTTCTTTAATTTTCTCATAACAAATTCAATTTGACAGACTTTTGTTACACATTCTAAATTTTAATTCATATTATTTGCGCAGCGAATTTTTGCCCAGCGATGTTTATTTTATTTTTAACTGTTATATGGTTTTATATTATAGTTTATCTTAATCATCGATGGTGATATGATTAAGTTATCTGTGCTTCGCCGTTTTATCAGCAATTAAAAATAAATTTTCCTGATTTTTGCAACAATTTTCATTGATGATGCTATCCTATTAGTCGTAGTATATAGCTATATTATACATAGTATATAATATAAGAGAAAAACTATGTCTCAAGAAATGGACTATCTAACTAAACAAGAACTTCCGTTCATTTAAAATAAAGTGTCTCAATATGTATGTATAATCTAAAAATTTACAAATTTTTTGTTAATTTAAGTTTTTGGTGTTCAATAAAATTCGAAAAAGTAAAAAGTGCCGTCTGTTAATGAAATATACAATATTCCATGTAGATTTCAACAATTATAATATGAATAATATGAAATCGATTGATCGAAGTCATTTAAAACCAAATAATTATGTGGTCAATAATTACGCGTATTTCACTACATAGTATAAAACAAAGTCGCTTTCTCTGTCCCTATATCCCTTTGTATGCTTAAATCTTTAAAACTACACAACGGATTTTGATGCGGTTTTTTTAATAGACATATTGATTGAAGAGGAAGGTTTTTATATATGTTTTACACCCGTGCAAAGCCGGGGCGGGTCGCTAGTATTTTAATAAAATGAAAAGGTAACACATACCTTTTCATTTTATTGTACCTCTTATTTAATTTAAAGTCAAAAATATATTTATTTACACAGAATCACATACTTGAGCATTTATGAACGACATTTAATGTAAGTTTATGTTACTGTTCAAGAAAATGGTCAGTTTTCGGTCTCTTTCGTTTCGGAGGTCAAGATCCATTGTGAATTCCTGAACCGTAGAGTGAGTGTAGTGTTTTTATTTTTCAAGCTATTATTAAATACGATTGAAGATAATTGATTCTTACGCAATTGTTCAAAGCTCAATAACAAATCCATTAACTATAAGTTCTGCACTTGACCTTGTTTGGATTTAATTGATTGACTCCTGCAGTGACAATGCATTCCTTCTGCTTACGCACGATAGCCGGGATTTTCTGGATATCTGATGAATACTTTTGATTCAAAATCTTAATTTCATATCATTTTATGATATATGACGTAGAATTGAAGGGTTAGGACCAAAATTAAGGGTTAAAGAGTTAATTATTGCAAAAACGCTTTTCTCTCTAAAATATATGCAAAACTGAACCTATATATCCTTTTCAGAAGATTTGTGTTTGAACATACGAAAACGAAAACCATTGATAGTTTTCGACCTCTCCAGTAATGGGTAGACAGATCTATGGGTTGGTAGGACAGATCAAAATGATTAAAGTCCATAAAATTAATTTATTTAGCCAGAAAAATATTTATCTCGCGAAGAATTTACTATACCACTATATACAACAAGAAAGTTTTAAAATAGCACTTATTACTGAATGATTGAAGAAAGATTTAAACAAGGTAGCTCATTCAGGAACACGATCGACCTTCGTTCATTAGTACGCGATCTGAACAATGTGCAATGCGCATACGGCTTACCTACTATTAGGTATTTTATAAATTGTATTGTTTGATTTAAAAATATTAATTATATTAAGTGTTTCCTTGTACGTAGCGAACGATTTTAATACACTTAACCTTCACAATTGTTGCAATGATGTTATGTACCTAAACTAAAGGTAAAATTTATAACAAATAATATCCATCTAAGCCTCATTATTTAATTATTTATACACACATTTACGGCCTAAGCCTAGATCAAGAAGTAAAACATAACAAAAAACATAAAAAAACAGCAACAAAAACAGCCATGAACCGTCGACCAAACTCAATGGTTTGACTCCAATATTCTCCCGTATGTAGTTACTAGTTTCCCCGCCCCTGTGACAAATAGGTCGCTTTAGAATTATTATTTATTTAAACCATTTAAATCATTAACCATATAACATCGAAATATGTCCATTTGCTTGAAATCTACAAAGCCATAGACAGACATATAGACACAGTGACATATTAAATGTAAAACACTTTTTATTGCTTCGGAGATTAAAAGAAATCGCTTAAGTATTAAGATAAATTGTAAACTCGGTGCGACTGAAGGTCGCCAACTTTGATGCCGGATACAATCCTTAGTACAAGCACTTGTCGTACGTACGCTCGTAGCTAAATCTTAGCCTTATAAATCGATAGTGCCTTGAAAATGTTTATATTTATTTATTTATTTATTAACACTTCGTTGCAATAAACAATAGGATACAGATAATAACTTAAGCTAAATGGAGTGCAACGGGCGGCCCTATCGCTAATTAGCGATCTCTTCCAGGCCACCCAACAAGGAAAATAAAAAAAGTAATGAAGGGAGAGTGTATGAAGTGCGAAAACTACAAAATCCTTAACAATAACAAATATGTTTCAAACTAAAAACTAAAAAGTTTTCTATTACAATTTATCACAGTAATAATTGTTTATATACAATAACCGATGAATCTGGTAGACAGGAAATTTTAACAAGTCTTTATTTTACCTCATTACATTTACTTACATAAAAATTATATTTTTTTTTCAATATGGTCCGAAAAAATATCAGCAGGGCGCATTCCCGTAAAATTAGTTTGTAAATATGTTGAATAACAATTATGTGCATGATATTATCTGAATAAAGGATAATGTAATTTAAGTTGTAACAAATAAACGATTATTTTCGCTAATAATCACTGGCTTAAGTGTAGCGATTTTCCACGCGATGCTTCTCTGTTAAACTGTGAATAAAACGTATTTTTCGGCACTATTTTTATTTCCGGTGTAAAGAATGTGCCACCGTATTTAATTACTAATTTGTATAATATCGAAAAGATTTTACGATTATACTTTTGTTATTTTAACCTCCGACTAAAAAAGTGGTGTGTTATTAGTTAGACGTGTTTAGGAGTCTATCTCTGTCAGTGGAATCGTATTTCCTAAATGAGATATCCATTATTATAATAAACGTATCGGATTGAATTTTACCACAGAATATTACCTACTCAAGTGAAGAAAATTGTTTAAAGATGCAGAAAATTTAGACAGGTTTTTATGAGCAAAAGAAATATAAAACAAAACATACGAAACAAAGGGTGCAATCAATCAGTATACATTTTTAACTTATGTTACAAATAAAAATACTACATAATTTGATAAGCAGATTATTTATTTATTTTTCAGATTTTCATAAACTGTTAAAATCCATTTCTACCACGTCATATTTTAAATAAGAAAACGTATCAAAATTGGTTTATTCATTTAGGAGCCACAATCCACAGACACACATCAAATTTATAACACAAAAAAAAGGTTAAATATTTTTGGGATACTATATGTCAACAATGTAAAGCGTCTAACTTGTGCTTCTTTAAGTGATATCGATATCTCTTTAAACAATTAAAATCAATTTACATTGCCTTCGAAGGCAACGTAAAGTGGATACTTGTTAATCTGGGCTATCACAAACGGAACAAGAGTTAATCAATGATTATCGGAAATCGGTGAATCCGGATTCACCACAAAAGGTGCAAGCCTCATTGACATTGCGAGTGAGGCGGCGATTGACTGTCATGTTAGGAATATCACTTAACTTTTTAATTAGATACCTGTACCAACACCATGAGATTACTATGGATATTTTCGACTTTTTACTAATAAACAGCTGTTAATACCAAGGCTTCTTAGCCTTGTAACGCACACTATAGAAAAATAATTTACCAAACTTAATTTAAAGTTACTGTAGTAAACTAATTGCCGTAATGATTTTTTCTCCTAATCATAATATACGTGAAGCAAAAACTTTCTATCCCTTTTTACGGAAATTGCGTGAACGTGTGATCGTGGAATTTTCCACAGTTAAAGTTTATATAGAATGCATTAGAAATACATTAAATTAATTAAAATAAACATTACGAATACTACTGCTTGGATGACACATAGCATACATACAGGACTTATTGTGGTCGAATTTTGCCCATTAGTTTCAATTAATTCCCTTTCATTAAATAGTTATTAAAATAGTTTTGTCGGTTTTTCTTCCTTAATTATTTAAAACTAACATCTAAATCCAATTCTGGCTTTCATTGATCTGTAGGCTTACTTACAAATAAATATAATAATTAATTTTTGGGGTGGGCTACCCTTATCACTTAGACCTTAGACCGCCTCCTTGGTCTAGTGGTAAGCGCGTAAGCGTTATAACCGAGAGGTCCTGGGTTCGATTCCCGGCGGAGATAAAAAAAAAAACTCGGTCTGGCAGGACATAGAAGGCTGATCACCTACTTGCCCCTAAAGAAAAAATCGATCAGTGAAACAGATGTGAAATGCATCTGCCCCATACCCCACTAGGGGACACGGGACTTCACTTCACTCACTTCACCCTTATCACTTAGGGGTATGAAAAATGGATAGTAGCCGATTCTCAGACCTACTGAATATGCATATAAAATTTGGTAAAAATCAGTAAAGCCGTTTCGGAGGAGTAAGGTAACCAACATTGTGACACGATAAATTTATAAATAAGATATCTTCTATTTATTCAACAAACTGAATGGAATTTCATTAACCTGGGCGCACACGTTTTTCAGTTCACTGGCATATTCACTTACAAATGGATTCACAATCGCATAAAAAACACACAATCGAATTGCGAATATCCGCTATTGAACTCAAAATCAAATTCGAAGATGTATTTATTCACAGAGAATGAAATACATGATTAGGTTGCTAAGAATGTCACTAAAGTTCGTGGATAACGCGCGTCGAAAATTCAAGTGATTTTCCGTTAACGCGGTTATATATAGCAACCCTTGAAGAGTTCACTAGTATTAAGAAAAATAAAGGAATAAATAATCCTACTTCATCTAATGACATTTGCGATGACCCACTAACCCATCCAGACGTTTCCGTGCTCCTGACAACCCGTGGCAAACTGTCTGAAGGTTAATTTCCACGTGTACACTTGGAAATATAACACAAAATTCAGTTGAAATAATATTGTATTTCATATTTACTTTTTGTTACTACTAAGACATTTTAAAAAATCTAAAAAACATATTTAGGAATTAATAGATGACTTTTTTTTGTAAAGCAACTCAATACTACTTACTTAGATCGATATTAAAAAATTATTTCACTGATGAAATTTCTGGCATTGGCTGTATAAGAATTGTTCGAGTACTTATTCCCACGTGGATATTTCATATATGTACTAATATTAACAGAAAAGGTTTTAATTTTGTTTATAATGAGCAAAAACTTTATATACAAACTAGTAGATTATTTCTGAATGGCTCTTTATGTAACGAACGAAGTCACAAGTAAAAGCTAGTTTTAAATATAAGGAAAATAATTAACATATTGTACGCGACTGTACCAGCTATCTGATATGTGGACAGGAATAACCGTTTTACTGACGAACACACGTCAAAGGAAACAAGCGATTATCGTTACACATTATATAATAACCCTATATAATAAGGCTGAGGTTTGTCTGTGCAACTGTATAGGTAACGGTGTAAAGAATTGATGTTGCCAATTTTCTTAAGAAAAAATCTTTTTCACATCGCTCCGATTACTATAATGATCACGCATTAAACACTCTTGCTTCTACTTTTACCAGGGTATGTATTGATCGCAATATCAGATTGAATTAGCCCCGAATCCCACAAAATTATATCCACTGATATCCGTTTATTTAATTATTTTTGGAAACTGATCCCCTGTTACTCCGATAAATGGTATAACTAAAAACTTAAAATGAGATGAGAGAGTCAAAAAATGAGAACTCAAATGAGTTTCTAGGCAATTGTTCTAATAGCTGGGTACGTTCTTTAACAGCCTGTAAACATAGATTTATGATATATTCATATTTGTGGAATCGTACTTAGTAATTAAAGACAAAATTAAATAAAAAAATTTTATTGATAAATATTAGTTAACATTATTAAAGTCATATTAAGCATAACGGAGCTGCAATAAAACAATAAAAAAGCACTTAAAATTCAATTTTAACAATTATAAGATTGTGTCATTAATGGTATATTATTTCACCATTCCCTTATTATATATGAACAATTTAGCAATCTAAGTCATTCCTTCAGAATGCCAGTTGTCAACTGGTTCTATCCGGTTACCGTCATTTAATCTCGTAATTTGCTTTTTACGTTGAATCTCGACGACACTGTTATTAACTCTAAACGCAATCTGAATATTAACGTGCAGATTTAATCGTAAAAAGTAGTAAATAAAGCCTTGTTAGTGTTTGAAATAGTAATTAAAATTCATTTGTATTGTCTTTGATCTACGCGAGTTAAATAATAGTACAAGTATCATTGAAAACAATTTATAAACGCGTAGATAAATTAGCAGATCTGTTGTCATTGTTCTAAGAAGTCTAGTCGATCTCAAAGAAAAAAACCGTCTCATTATCAGTCTATTGGTTTTGGAGTATCTACGCGACAGATAAACACACAGATACACGGACACGTTAATCTTATAACACTCCACTTTTAATACCGGAGGTTAAAAATACTTACTATAAACGTGTATTTATTTTACTCTGTTTCTCATTCTTTTAAGCACTTGTCTGTCACGCTCCTTGCTAGAATTGAGGCTGTTACTTTGTTAACTTAAATCCAAAGATCTGTAGTTTCTTAATTAAAGAAGTATGAGCTCGAACTCAAATTTTAAAAGTTCCTAACTTAATAAAATAATGTTATTTTACAATAGTCCTAGATTGTGATATATGTACTCCTTCGTAAGAAGTTTTCGGTTTAATTTGTTTGGAATGAGACGTTATCATAATTTTGAATTTATATCATTAAGTTTTTAATTGCAATGTTTAGGTTAATTATTTAGTTGAATAAAGCATAATAGTATTATTTAATATGTAAAAGATTGTTTATGAATTTATTAAATACACGCATGAATGAAATTTTGACATCCGGCTACGTGAGCATTAAAGCCCATTATGATTTTTTTTGTAAATAAGTCAAGATTTTATTGTAATAATCAATAAGTATCAGGCCAACAGGATCTAAGTAATAAACCTTATTACTCTATATAATCTTCATTATGTCACAGCAACATTGGTTATACGGATGTGATGCTTGAGCAACAGACCTGGTTTTTGCCTGCCGGCCTCAATAATCGCTTTGTATTTACCAAGTTACGCACTTAAGCACATTTCAATTGTTCTCGCACAAGCACATCTTGCCATTAAAATTTGAAGAGGCATTATCTTTGTTTCGCGTATCAAAAACTCAAACTAAGCTCACCAATCACACCGCAGAGGAACAACAGTTCAGCATTAGACGTGTCGATCTCAATCACAGAAAGTTGCCGCATTTCTTAATGGACTCGCCAACACTCTGGTTAGCACAGTTTGAGGTATTGTACATTGCGGTTATATCAAAATTCCCTAAAGAAGACATTAATGCTGAAACCATTTCGAAAATGATATAAGAAGGTTGTATCGATCTCTCGATTTTGATGCCCTGTATACATCACAATTGACCAAGGGCGACAATTTGAGTTGAAAATATCTTAAAATCTAACAAAATAATAGGTAAAGATAGCATTTGTGTTAAATCAAAACAAAATCACGCTTATTGGAAAGATCACAGAATGATAATCATAAGTCATCGAAAGATATAAAAAAGCAGATTATATCACGTTCAGGTAGAATATCACGTCCTACCCTTACATTCAAATTATAAGTTGTTTTCTTTAGGAAGAGATAACTATGGCTTCACAGAAAAGTGATAAATAGTCCGTAAGATTGTTTGTTTATTTTGTACTTTTATGTAAATTTATTTACTGTTATTATCAGGCCTACAAGATCTAAGTAATAAAGCCTATTTTATATCATCTTAATTATGTCACTGCAACAGGTTTTATTATAATTAAGATATTTGTAATTCTAATTACTGTATTAACCGTCTTCTAAAGCACTCGGGAATATCTTTTCCGCACACATTCTAATTATAGTCGGAAAAGATCACTTTGCGATGCGTCAATGTTTAATTCACGGCGTGACATTTGAAAAGAAGTAATTCTATTCCTAAGTATTGAAAGAAGTTAGAATTAATAAATTCTATTACTATTTACTTGTTTATAGTTTTTTAAAATGTATTTCACTACTTTACGTAAGTTAAAATAAAATACATAGTTATAAAGCTTGATAGTCAACCTGTTTAGTGTTTACATTACTACACGTGGTGCAATTAGGGTTGTCGTAGAATTAAAAAATAATAAAATTCAATATATATTATTAAAACAGATATTAAATTTAAAAAAATTAATGAAAAAATCTTCTCTTACTTACTATAATGTGATGTCTGCGATTTCCTTTTCGTGGATATCCTGAATTGATTCGAACAATTAGCTATTATTATACAAAACTTCTACAAACGCTGACAGATGATGCAAAATTTATTTTATAATAATTTTATGTTGGTTTTATAATATTTTTCTTCAAATTATGAATGTAACGGAATAAGCTTGTTGATGTGACTCATTAAAGTGTTAGTATAGCGATATAACGCTGAAATTTAGGCGGTGTTGCATTTTATATATGTAAATAGGTTTTTAATATTTGGTAATAATTAAATAGATTGCTAATTATTGGTAATAATAACGTAATCAGATTAATTACTTCATTGTGATTAGTATAGTTTTTACGCCTGACGTCAAAACAGGAGTGTTATAATTTTAACTGTGTGTCTGTGAGTCTGTGTGTAGCCTGTGTCGAAATGAATGGACGATGATGATCGAAAATCGATTCACCCATGAGGTGTTCTTATTTGTAAACTCGTCGGGAGTTTTTAATTTGTCTTCAATTACCTTCGTTTCTCGAGTGGCACCCTAATGGAAATACTAGCAGACCGGTCGGCGCGTGAGACCGGTTTCGACGTGGAAAATTTTGCTTTCCACTGGCGAGATATTCGCCTAAGAGAAAGATCATAGTATTTATCGCAGTGCAAATTTACTGCAATACAAAACTTGTTTGAGCTCGCGGCTTTGTTGCTCTGGAAAGTCGGTATATCTTCAAAATTATTGAGACATCGCATAACTCTTATTGTACATGTTTTACATTTCAAAAAAAAAATTTTTTGTGAAAAATTTACACTTTATAAAACTTGATTTGCACTTTGCATTTAAGAATGGCGATGGATATATTATTATGAAATATTACTTTATATACATTAGTTATTAATTATATTAATAAATCGAAACGCCTCTAAAGTTGTTTTGTTAAGATTTGTTTTTTAAATTTCGTCAAAATAAATAAATTAGTAATGTCAGTTAATTGCACATACTTTATGATATCGTTTAATAAATATTGTTATTTAAAATCTTATTTCAAAAAGAGGCGTTATAGGTATGATTTGCGGATGTATGTGTGTCTAACGTAGCTTACCGAAATTAAATCGATGCGTTTTTCTGTTTGAAACCTTACGTAATCGGAATAGATCTTTATTGTTTAGACTCTTTTATTTATTTGAGCTTGTTTATTTCTTACTTGTTATTTACTCTTTTTTCTACTTTACGCGTTATGTACACGTCTCTCGGAAAAGTTTCCTGAACTAGTACAGAGAGAGATCCAAGAAATTGTCTGTTTTGTGTGCTTTGCATTACTTTTACCACAATAATAATATTTCTACAACAAATTTCTTATTTCTGATATGTTACAACTTATGAAGATCACATTCATTCATGAGATTGAGAGTATTACTTGTAATTAACATGTTTTTATTGTGTAACAGTTTTTGTAAACAATTTCAAATTGCACCACAAAATAATGTGATAAAATTTTGCACTGACAAGTTTGACCAAAGTTGTGTCCATATATTATTACGACTATATGTTCATGTTTTTAATTAATTATTTATTTTAAAGAAGTTCAAACCTTACTTATAGATAAAATGTTCAACTTTGATTTTATTCTCTCAAATTGTAAGCCTTCCATAAATTTGACTTATAGAAAATATAAAATAGTTATTATTGTAGTTCATAGCCGTGCCGTTTTATGCAATATATTTCAAATTTTTTAAATACATCCGAAATTCGGCAATATAATTTTCATATTATGCGCGACAACTGTTTTTTGAGATCGTTTTAGCGGAATGAGTAATAAAATTAAAAAATATGTTATAATATCCATGAAATAATGTTAAAGTCTATAGCGGCCTCAAAGTTTTGAAATAATTATGAAATTTTTAAAAATAAAATCCCAAACATAACCATAAAATTACAAAAACCGCTCAGCTTTACATGATAATTTCTCTTCGTTGTATAGGTATTTTTACGCAATAATTATATCTAAATATTTATTAGTTCATAGAAGATAAATATTGTAAGTTGTTTTTCGAAAAACTTTAACTATATATTATTTAGTAAATCAAATTACAAGTGGTTAATTATTAAATAAATGGTTCGTTTCAGATTTGTAATAGGGCTGTCAACTAATTTAATAATTTAAATACTAAATAACCTGATATTACGTACGACAGTTCCTAATATTTATTGTGATTGTGATTCTATATTAATATTAATTGATTTTTGACATTAAAGGGCTTAACTTATATAATATAAAGATTATAAAAATATATATAACTTTGTTTCGTTAATTAAATTGAAACATTGTTGAAAATATAATTTATGATAGCATTTTTGAAGGGTACTGAACCTTGAACAGTTAGTTAAAACAATATTTTAATTCAATATAATGAAACAGACATCCTTATCAAGTAATTGCATATAGGTACCAACAGGGCATCTATGCACTACGACAATTTCATTTTTCGTTATAGTATTCCTTACTGTTAGTTTTATTAAGGAATACTTTGACGAAAAATGTTATGACTGTTAGTTTTATTTTATTATATTGATATATGTTTTTATTTCATATGTACTATAAATGTTATTTTTTGTTTATTGACATGATAAACACTCGAAAAATGAAATACGCCCAACACGCAAGCGACACGTGTTCTTGTTTCTCGGTTAATAATACAAGTCTAAGGCTCAATCCACACCGAAATGGCAAGGGTTAGCAGCAAAGCGGCGAGCATTTTCACTGTTTTATGATTTTGAACGTTATATTCTTCATAACTATAATACATAGTATCACTGAGAAACTTGAAATAACCGCGGTGCGAGGATTCCTTCTCTGCCGAGCCGCCTACTGCCGGTCGCTGCCAGCCGCTGGCATTTCTGTGTGTATTGAGCCTTAGTTGTCAATAAAAACATACTGCAATGCGAAAGTGAGTGCGCAACCAGTTTCGACAGTTCCTCAAGGACTTTTATTAAATGTCAAATGATATCCAGCGTTCAATGACCGACAGGCGTATTTACAGTAGAAGAGAAACAGTGAAATCTCCCAAACTCCAATGGGACAGTGCAGACATACTTCTGCGTCTGTTTCACTGATAATTTTACACAC
This sequence comes from Aporia crataegi, assembly GCA_912999735.1. Classification (NCBI taxonomy): domain Eukaryota; kingdom Metazoa; phylum Arthropoda; class Insecta; order Lepidoptera; family Pieridae; genus Aporia; species Aporia crataegi. Next base: position 810,415 of record OU538732.1, on the reverse strand, counting down.
GAGTAACCTTCAGAAACCAACATAGCCAAGCGAAACATTTTTATTGTTTCGGGTATTGAATCCGGCGCTTGTCGCATTTAATATCAGACACATGAAGTAACCACTTAGCAAGATTATTTGGCATATGAAAGTTAAACAATTAATATTGATAGAATTATGTTCACCGTGGCTTAGTGTTTACGTATCAGTGTGTAGTGCGATAGAAGCTAGAAGTCTGGTTCGTCCCGGAGAATTAAATGTTTCAGTTGGGTAGACACAGAAGGTTAGTCGCACGATGTAAAATATGTTTTCACTAGAGGAATTTACATTCTCAGAATATTTTTCTTTGTCCTTGTTAAGAACAATTAATTTATGACTTATGTATGTATTCAAATTTTTTATCCATCTGTATCAATAGCACGGCTTCTGTAGTAGGCTTCAATATTGATTTATTTTATTTGATCACCTGAAGTTTTTTTGTAAAAATGTATATTTACAAATTAAATGCCAAGCCGAGATACCTCTTACTAAAGCTAGAATCGTCATCACGTTAAACAAGTCGAATGTTTTTACGCCTTAGCCTTTAGGATGTTGAAGGTAAATATGTGTAGTCACAAGGTCATACCATTATTAATTTTTATGTCCATGTAAATTTCAAATAACATTAGTTAATATTATCAAATAAATATTATTCAAAGTCAAAGTCAAAATATCTTTATCATTGAATTATCATATTTGATCATTTTAATGTAGTTTACAAAAATAATTCTAATTTTTTTTATAATATTTGGTTTTATTAAGACAGAGTTAGATCAGGTTCACTCCCAAGCTTTTCATCTAAGTAATCCATTATTTTATAATATGATTTTTTATAAAGTTTTCTTATTATATTATTATTATAAATGATCATTTTTTAATGAACAAACTCAAAAATCGTTTATAACACATGTTTTATACGATTTATGAATGCCATGACTAGGTCTGAGAACAGTCAAGAAACTGTACCAGGTTATTTTATTCTACGGAACTGCTTTTTTAATTTTATCTAGCCTGGAATTATCAAACACGCAAACTTAAGTCAAAACTCAAAGTTCATATTAGTTCTCCATGCTTCTCTATTTTCTGCCTGTTTCATCGCCTCCATGATGGAAAGCCGATAACGGATTTATCAACGATTTGATGGCCTAAGGTAGGGCCTTTTCAAACACTAATTACTTGTATCATGTTACATGACGTTATGGAATAATTAGAGAATTAGTTTTGTTATTTCCTGCATTTGAGGAAACAGCTTTGGCAAACGACTAATGAAATTCCTATTACTATGATTGTATATTGTATTGTGATTGGTGTAAAGCATAGCGTGTGTTCTCGAAAGCCGGTGCCAAAACATGCACATGCACATCACATGCAACACTGACTAATTACCTACTCTGATTTGTTGCTAAAATATTTTTCAATTTCTATTTTAAACATAGATTTCTATCAATACAATGACTATGCGATTATATTTTCGTTGAGTTGAGATCTTTGTAAAACACACAAAACAAATTTCAATACTATAAACCTATAAAACCTATAAACTTCAATTTTAAAACTGCTTTAAGCTGACTTCAAACTGAAATTTATTCCACGCTTTTGAGTGACACATCTCCGTGACATTTAACAACAGTGAAAAGAGATTGAAACTAACAATTGTTTATGTATGTACTATAAATTTTACGTTTTGTATTTAATATATTTGATCCTACGTGGCGGTGTAGTTCAAGCGTCTGCGTTGCGCCAGAATTCCCGGATTTAAATCATGCGAAAACAATTGCAATACTTCCTTTGGGTAGGCTACTTTGCCTACCCACATAATCAAAAAGACAGAAACAGAATCTTTTCTTGATTATTATTATTTAATACTTAACAATATTAGTATAACACAGTATGTTTATAAGAAAAACAGCGCGTTCAATACTTGTTGTTATAATGTTTATCAATTTATACTTAGTAATGATGCAATATACTTAGATAATATTTTTCATATCGGATGCCAACAAAAGATTCATTATAGCCTCCGGACTGATATTTCATTCAGGCGTCGATTTGATATTATTATCGTATACATATCATACTTTAAACATTAGCATTTCCTAGAACAAATATTCTCTTAATGCCTTTCTGCTACTGCTAGTGATTACTTCTAATTTAAACCAGTACACATTAAAATGTACCAACTACTGATGCTAAGAAATACTTTCGTGTAAGTTTGATAGGGCTTTTTGAAATATATCAGCCTCATCTCTTGTTTAGAATGATGAAATCCATTTTCAAGTTACGAATTTCAATGATTTGAACATTTTCTTTTCGTGTGTTGAGATTTTGTTTCGTGGTTGGCCAGAATTTTAAAGATTTTTAGAGAAATATAGTGGCTTAGTTGTGACTCTCGATAATCTTTCGTCTAATGCTTTAATAAAGTGCTTTTTGAGTACGCCATTACACAAATCAATGGGGCAAAAAGGATCTATCGCTCTGTTGAGCTGCGAATTGTACTTTAATTTAAAATTTTTGAAATAATGTTTACGTTAAGTGTGTGTTAGTAAGGCATGTTCTCATCCGAAGTCTAATATTTTATTAAAAGCTTGCCTATTTACTCGTTAAGAAATTGAATAGCGTAATTAATTGTATCAGAAATATGTAAGATCCGTATCACAAAGAGTTTAGAAGTTCAACTTTATTTTTTCAAATATTATTTTTTTTCTCCTTTAATGTTTTTTTTTTAATGAAAAATATAATTTTTACCTATTTATTAAACCTGTTGTCTGAAATAAATTCAATTTAGACTCTTATAGATTAAAAATAAATGTGTATTGTAAAAGCTAAAGTAAAAGCGACACTCGTCAGATCATCAATAATATTCAAAAATAATGCTACGACATTTTTGGAATTTGGCAAAAGATCAAAGTTTCTTGTGTCGCCAAGCCCCCGTCCCAACTGACGTACGCGAAGCTCCTCCGATAGGATACTGACGCAAAAAAAATGCAAAACAAACTCCACACGTAATATTTATTTTTGAATGACTCCAAATGATTTCCCTGCTACAAGATTACGTTGATAAACACGCAGAACCTAGTTTCAGAACAATAACAGTCAAATTGGGGGCAATTTTATAAATTTTAATAAGAATACCTCATAAACGAATGATCAGATAATAAATTCGATATCGAGCTTCGTCCTTGCAATATAAAAACTTCAAGCTCTTTTCCACTTCGCTGTGTGAATAAATCACTCTTAATGACACAAGTATAAAAGTAACCACGGAAGTTGAGCGATAAAATAATTCGCAACAATAATTAAGGTAACTATGATAATTTTGATATGAAATATATTCTTGAAAACACTTAAGGTGGCACTCTCTCTATTGTCGGTCCCTCATGTCTGAGGATCGTGGTCAGCATCGGGGTAACATCTGGAGCAGATGAACTGCCACCATCGGTCTCGATCCAGTGCGTCTCTCACGACCACGTAGAATTTGGAGGACGATGAGTCTTTCACTTGATCGGTCCATCTGGTTGGTGAACGCCTACGCGATTGTTTGCCTTCGGTGTTCCCAACGACAATCAGTTTTTCCAGGTTCTCGTCGCCTCTGCGCACTGTGTGGCCGAAATAGGACAGGATGCGTTGTTGGCATATGGTCGACAAACGGGTTTTTATTTTGAGCTGACTCAAGATAGACACATTGGTGCGTTTTGCGGTCCAAGGTACTCGGAGTAATCGCCTCCAGCACCACATCTAAGGTGGCACAGTTAGAATTTATTGTATTAATACAAACAGAATACAATTCATAAGACAAGCGGTAGGTGGCGCTAGTTACTTAAGATAGATATGTAATTATTTTGTAATCTGTTTTTAACTGTAATAACAATACTTAATTTTAATGGTTTAGATTAATTTTTTAATGTATTTACTCACTACTGTACTGATCAATAATACGGCCTAGCGACAAAATCCTCTGTATCTTGCAAATTAACAATTTTTCATCCATGAAACTAACTTTATATTAAATAAAATTTTAATATTGTATGATATAGAACCATAAATTTTATAGAACGTTAATGGATTTTTTTTAACAAATGTTCGAATTTGGTAATAAATTCAAGTGACGCGTTTGTCAAATCTGTCAAATCGAAATGATAAAAAGCAGTCATCGTCTTCACTAATTACTTTCATGTCGCTAACACCAGAAGAATGAACATGTATCGTCACTATGCTAGAAGGCAGAAGTCAGAGAAGTACAGCGAGAGTACCAGGCGTATCACTTTTTACGGTGGAAAGTCGTCCAACGTTCCCCGGAAACTGGGCAGAACATTAGAAATACTGACCCGTATTATATGTCCACGAGTATATTTCAGCTCTAATCTAGATACAAATGAATATGTATAACAAGTGAGATTGAAAATTATATAAAATTCAACAGATTTTCATAAATTGAAGTTAAGTTCTTAATATAATTACTTTTTTAAAGCTGTCGTAATTTATATTGATCATATCGCTTATGGCAGCTTTTTAATAAAATCCGTATCGATAGATAGATAGAGATAGAAACACAGACTCAGAAGACACAGACACGTTAAACTTATTACACCTCTCTTTGCGTCGGGAGTTAATATTTAACTGGCTTCTAGCCGCCATAGATTAAAGCCTACTCAATTGGTATATCTGAAGCACCATCTTAGTTTAAAAAGCGTTTAAGTTCATGCGTCCTTACGGTAACAGTTTAAGATTTTCTGAAAATGTATCCTCGAATTTCCAACCCACAACATTTCATTTCTCGGAAAATCCGAGATGATCCTCAGTAATGCTGTGAAACTTTATTTTTTCTACGACCTTATTTATTTTCCTTACCATGTTTCCTTAAGGTTACCTGTTGTGCTTGTAACTTATTATTATTTATATATTTATTTTATATTTATTATTAATTTATTATTTATCGTGTAATTAATTGTATTCTTGCTTTATTGTTTTATTTATTGTGCAATTAAGTGTTAATTAATAGATATAGGCCACTACCGCAGACTAGTCTTAGGTGTATAGATGAACTAATTTCTCAAAATACCAAGTCATTTGTGACACAAATCAGCAGATGTTAGAAACGTGGAGTCCCACGGGAGCATGTACGGCCAAAGTAATTACGTATCAGAATCCAACAAAACATTGGCAATGATTTTGGCCAGACATAACAAGTTTCTAAATAAACAAATTTTAGTTATTAGATGGAAGTAAATATAAAAATTATTTTAACGTCTTTAACAAGGACATAATTTCGTTTCACAGTTGCTGAGTATTACGAACGATCTGTAATTTTATATGTTATTGTATGTTATTTAAACAAATATTGTAAAGATAACAGTTTGGTTGAGGACGCTTATCACTGGAACAATACGTTCTAACTGAAAAAATATTATTGTGTTGTGATAAAGGGACTGTCCTTTATCAAGAAAAGTTATATAAGCATTAAGACCAAAAGGAACGGAGCATTAATTAAAATTTCACAAAAACAAAAAAATACTTTTTAATTAGTGTGGATTAATCAAATTTGTTTTATCTAAGGTAAAAGTGAAACGGGTAGAAGGGTCACTTACAAGAAGCGGTCTGCCGCCCATGGATACCATTGTGCCTACACAATAATATATACAATTCTACAACTTTTATATTAAACTAGCTGACTCGGCAAACTTCTTACCGCCAATAAAAGGTAGAATGACAGGTAGAACAGTTTAAATGGGCAAATGAAATTCTTGTTTTTCCTATCTTCCTCGCAATTTTTCGATATTTTCTCACCGTTTAAACCTTCCTTGGATTACGATAAACATTTCAAAACCAAAATCAGTTAAATCGGCACAGCCGTTCTCGAGTTTTAGCGAGACTAACGAACAGCAATTGATTTATATATACAGTGACTCCACAAAGTATTCGTACCCTAATAAAATTTATGATATCTTTATATAGAATGAAAATTATCCGTAGCTACTAATATAATAGTGGTGTTTTAGGTTAATGTAAATGAAATATAAAATTACTCAAAGTTTATTTATATTTTATTACGTGTAATAAACATTTTACAAAATTATTCTCACCATAAAGTATTCGTACCACAATGCAAAACGAAATAATTTTACTCTGATATTTTATTAATACTTTGTAAATAATCCATTATTATCAATTACTAATTGTAAACGTCGTGGCATTGACTCAATTAAATTTTGTACATATTTACTGGATACAGTATACCATTGTGATTCCAAGTGTTGTTTCAGTTCATTTTTATTTGATATTTTGAATGTTCTGATTTTCTTGTCAAGAAATGACCACAAGTTTTCTATCGGATTTAAATCGGGCGACTGGGGTGGAATTTTTAGCTGATGTGGAACGCTGTCGCGAAGCCAGTTCTGGACAATCTGAGCAGTATGCTTCGGATCGTTGTCTTGCTGAAAATAAAAATTGTCGCCAAGTCCCACAATTTTAGCAGATTCAAATAAATTATCTTGCAATATTTTCAGGTATATTTTTGCATTCATTATACCCTCAATGAAATGAATTTTTCCTACAGCATTATTTCCCATGCAACCCCAAACCATGACACCACCACCTCCATATTTAACTGTTGGAATAACATTTTCTTTTAATAACGCCATACCTTTTTTTCTCCAAACTTTTCTTTTGCCACTAGAACCGTAAATTTGAAACATGCTCTCGTCTGAGAAAATAACAGATTTCCAAAATTCCAATGGCTTACTGAGATATTCTTTAGCAAAATTTAATCTTTTTTTTCTGTTAATTTCATTAATATACGGTTTTTTAATTGCAGTTCGTCCATGATATCCACCTTTTCTGATAACTTTTCTCACTGTCTCAGCACCGACACTCTTTCCTCCTAACACTGCGAGGTCTGTTGCAATGGTTTGTGCGGATACAAAAGGATTGGATCTTACTTCTTTCATAATGTGTCGTTCATCTCTGATACTTAAAACTTTTGGACGTCCTTTTCTTGGTAAATTACTAGTAGTACCGAATTTTTTCCATTTTTGAATAACGTACTGTATAGTCGACTTACTTTTGTGAAGCATTTTTGCAATTTTTTCATAGCTATTGCCTTCCATGTGAAGCGCAATAATTTTTAATTTTTCATCACTAGAAAGTTCTTTAGTTTTTGCCATTATACAAGTATACTTACGTAGAAACTGTGATTAAAATCGTTTGATCGTCGACGTGTCGCGACATGCTCGGCTTTGTGTGACGCATCGGGATCGGCAACTCATGTTTATAGTAAGGTGGTGGGGGTACGAATACTTTGTGGTGCAACATTTTTACATATTCATGATTTTTTTCTTATTTTTATAGCTAAACAGTAAATAAATAATGTGTAATGTAAATACTAATGATGTACAATATTTCACAATTGTTAAGTTTTATTAAATGTTAACATTAATAAAAAATAATACAGTATTTGCCATCGTACGAATACTTTGTGGAGTCACTGTATATAGATTTGTATCATGACGCAAATATATATTAATCAATTGCCTTTTACTATAAACCACCAATACGAAAGGCAAACCATCAACGCCAATCTGTGGTCCAAACTAAACTACGGGTGCGTTGCCGGTCTATTAAAGAGAGCTACGCCTTTTTCTTAAATTACGTTCATACAATTTACGTTCAACATAGGTAAGTTAGAATAAAAAAATATTAAAAATTTCGTAAAGAGCACCTGCTATTGATATACCTTCTCTGTGCCTATATTGTAATAGCCCAGCTACGTAGAGGTCGTATCGTTACAAAATCGCATGTTTTTTTAGAACTGAAAATCGGTATAGTGAGCTATTCATCAACGAAATATTATGTCGGTAACTATTTTGTTGACCTATAGAGAAAAACGAAGAGCCATCACATCCGTTATTTTGCTTAAGCAGTGATTTAAGAAGTCGGTTCGTTCTTTATCTTCTTCGAAATCTTCAATATAGTACTTATATCAACCAATTTACCAAAAACATTAACAAATTATAGGTACACTTACACCCTCCACGGGTATTTCCACAGGTAGAACATTTCTAGTTTAACACGAATAAATTCATAGTCATCATCAAACTACTCAATAAAAATATAATAATAATTTTTAATGCGCTAATTCAACTAAAAATGTAATTTCCACGATTATGTAAATACGAAGTACGTTGCGGAACCGACCACTGACCACCAGCCGCGTCAATGCATTGCGATCTCTATTAGGGTTGCCACCGAGTCGCATTATATTTAGTTTCATTTTAAGTGATTGTTTGTGTATGGTTCCGTGGCTAACTGCATGTTGTTTTATTTTTATTTTATTTTATTTGGGAGGCTTACATCAGTATTTACAAAATAGTTAACAAAAATTAATACTTAAATGCTAATGACAAGCTTCCACATATGTTCCTAAAAAACTCAAGTTCAATTTCTACTATAAATTAATTAAAAATACTAAACACTTAACACTCCTTAAAGTTAACTTAAGCTATAAATACTATGCGTGTATCTGGTCAACACAGTCTTTGGTGAGAGCATTCTTCGCCGTACGGAGGCTACAAGCAAATAGATGAAAGCGATCGTCTAGGTTAAGCTTTTTGAATTGATGCATGCAACGAGGTACATGACTATTCTTCCTGAGGTTAGTGCGGCTGGAAGCGGAGGTGATTTTCGTAGCTCACGAATGGGGACAGCAATTTTGATTTCTCTCTATACCATCTGAGTAGGTTTTTTAACAAGGGTTTCAAATCTGAAATCGTACTCCAAGTGACTACGCACATAGGCGCAGTAAAGGATTTTATTGTCTTCATGCTTTTTAGGTCGTTTGAAGCATGGATGACAAACCCAAGCTCCTTGTAGGCCTTGTTGACAATGGTGTTAACTTGGTTATCAAAAAGTAACTTACTGTCATGAATTACACCAAGATCGTTAATAGTATTGGCAACAGCTAATTTTTGGTTTTAGATCTTTATAATCGAATTGAAAGATATTGCGTTTGCGAGTAACATTTATAAAGCAGCATTTGGAAACATTCAAATCTAATTTGTTTAACTCACAATAATTGTCAAGCTTGATTAAATCTTCTTGAAGAAGTAACGCATCATGAAGATTAATAATATTCCTAAAAAATTTCAAGTTATCAGCATATAACAAGAATTCCGAATGTACAAAGCATGAGCAGCAGAGGTCCTAATAAGAATGTACCTTGGATTCGAATCCTTGGGAAACAAATGAATGTTTCGGTTGGGTTAGGCGCAGAGTGTTGATCAACTACTTGCTTATAAAGAAAATGATCAGTGAAACCGATTCAGAATTGTGTCTGCCCTATGCCCAATAGGGGTTATGAGAATTTATTTTACATAAAAATGTAACAAAAATTAAGCGTAAACTATATGACTTTGTAGTGGCGGCAAATGGCAAGAGCCGAACGATGTTTATAATAATTGATGATTGTTGACATTGATTCAATTCTTATAAAACTCAGAAGAATGAGTGCGTCAGGTTAACTTAACCTTTGCCTCCCAAAACGATATAATTATGTATTGTTTCTTTGTTTCACCAGCAGAATGTAAGATTGTCTGTTAATGTTTTAATGTTTTTTAAATTTTTTTTCTTAAACATTTTTAATCTACTTTTATTTTGTATTTCGTCTTACATAAAATATTCTACTTGTGATGACGTATCTGTTTTGTTTCATGAATAATGATAGATTTTTTGTCTCGGCAACGATAACTATGTAATCATAATATTATTTTGTAGTTGAACGTTTGTATGATACGAATAAACGTTATTTTGTATGATGGCTACAAGGATTGATAAAAATTTATAAGTATAATGTGTAGAAAAAAAAATTGTGGGCGCAAGGTCACTCACACCAAAATCCGGTCAACTGCTTAATTGTGAGCAGCAGCCCTAGCCCCTTCGTAAGTGGAACCAGTTCACGCCGGTTCTAGTTGTGATTGGCGAATGATCGATGCACGCATTAGTCATTTAAAATCAGTGCAAATTATAGTAATTACTAGACAGGAAACGTGATCGAGTTTTGACATATGAATACAAGATACATAAGACTACGTATCAATTTTATGGAAAACTAAATGCTTGTGACATCGTCTATGTGGAAATTATTTAAAATTTTTGTTATACCTTAGTAGTTTCTGCGAGATGTTTAAGTAAAATAGAAAATAAATGGGAAAGTACTATTATGAGCTTACAACTATAAAGTAGTGCAATGGGCAATAAATTTTGTTATAGTCGTTTATACGTAAATTGTTAACGACATCAAAATTGAAACCCAAAAACAATCAAATAAATTTTATTTCTGATAACACTATTTTAATGCACAAAATGCTAACACTATTTAATGTATTCATTTCATATTTATCTATTAAATCTAATGTCGATGCTTATCGGCGAATAGTTGGTGGTCGAGATGCTACGTTGGATGAATTTCCTTATGTGGCGGTCTGGGGTAGCTTCAGTAACAACAATAATAACTGGACTTTCTCAATGACTTGCACATGCAGCTTCCTGTTACCCAACTGGGCAATAACTGCATCTCACTGCATGGATAAAAATGCCACAACCCTGGGGTTCGTCTTATATGGAAACATTGTCCCCGGTCAAAAAACAAAATATACAAAGGTTCTTCAAATATATCGACATCCTGCCTACTTCGACTCTAACGAGGAAGAAGGTTATGATATTCCCTTAAAAAACGATATTGGCTTAATACGAACCAAAAAAATTAAATTATTAGCATATGCAGTTTTAAGTGCAGTAGATTATACTACAATGATTGGTCATGAAGTGTTTCTACCTGGATATGGAGGTACAAACGACACAGAACGGGTGGCTGACGTAATTTCGTTAAACAAGACGTTGCAAGTTTTTAAAGGGATGATAAATACTTGTACAGCTGATGACCCGATCTTAAATTCTAGGATATGTGTGTCACCCTCTTGTGAACATGTAGCTATGATTTGCGGAGGCGATTCTGGAGGACCTGTGATACATGCATCAGGTATAATTGGTGTAAATTCTATGTCTATACTTGACTGTTGCCCATATCGTGAATTCCAAAGTATACATAAGCATTCGTTGGCCAAATCTTCCTCAGCTGTGGTTCAAGCTATCAGCCCATTCGCAGATTGGCTGTATATGACAATGAAAAGTGAAAATTAATGTCAATTTATTATTTGCTTCCTCCACGTGCTTCGTATGAATTGCTTTACGTTACTTGTAATCTTCATTTTTTCTTACAAGCGTTAATTTTTTTAATAAGATTTCTGAATCTCTTTTATATGTATATGCGGAAGCACCTGCAAGGGAATGGGTTGATTATAACAAAAAAAAAAATGTTTATTTATGACGGATTTATTGATTTTTCTGCTAATGTGAAGATAAAATATAAAAGATATGTACATAATATCTGCTGTAAGTAGCGCTAGCATTGCATATTATTCATAATATAGAACACACATACCTATTGTTTGAGTTTACGTAAAATTAAAAGTAGTAAAATAGCTATTTTTGAGATAGATTGAGATAGTCTACTGGCTGATTTTTCGAGCGTTTTTATAGGTACAAGAGGTGGTAAGACGGTTAGTATTTACCCACCCCATGGACAATAATTTTAACTCATTATATGCATCGATATAATAAGGTATAGACAAAAAACAGGTGTGTAATTCACACGTGGTAGAAGTGAAATCTTCAAAAATGTTGGTTTCAATACGAATGTAAAATTTCGTCCTATCTCATTTTCTCCCACGTTAAATCTTATGAATTTATGTGTCTGTCTGTGTCTGTGTTTTTCTTTTCATCGACTTTCAAATCACAACGATGCTAAAGAAAATTTCACTTCAAAAGCATGTATTTTTTGTCTATATATTTTTAAATATATATTTTCAAAATTTTATAACCTGCTCTTTTAAATATGTGCCCTAATCAATAAAAAGGATGATATAAAAATATATGTTTTGAGTAGGCTCTTATTTGTTATATGAGTATAAGTATATGAGATCATAAAACCTTCACGAAAAGTAGGACTACAATCAGTTTATGTATATTGCAAAATGATGTTATATTTTTTATATTGTAATAAAAATCCATAAAAATCTAAATAAACAACGTCGAAATTGGAAGCCATAAAATAATCAAATAAAGTATTTTTATTTCCTGATAATATTAATTCAAAACACAAAATGCGAACACTACTTAGTGTACTTATTTTATATTTATCTATTAAATCTGATGTCGATGCTTATCGGCGAATAGTTGGTGGTCGAGATGCTACGTTGGATGAATTCCCTTATGTAGCAGCATGGGGTCACTTTTATCTCTACAATAATAAACGGACCTTCTCATTGACTTGCACATGCAGCTTCCTGTTACCCAACTGGGCAATAACTGCATCTCACTGCATAGATACAAATGCCACAACCCTGGGGTTCGTCTTGTATGGAAACATTGTGCCCGGTCAACAATCAAATTATACAAAGGTTCTCCAAGTATACCGACATCCCAACTACTTCGATTCTAGCGAGGACACAGGTACCTCAAAAAACGATATTGGTTTATTACGAACTAATAATACTCAATTATTGACATATGCAATATTAAGTGCAGTAGATTACACAACAATGATTGGTCATGAAGTATTTCTACCTGGATATGGAGGTACAAACGACACAGAACGGGTGGCTGACGTAATTTCATTAAACAAGACGTTGCAAGTTTTTAAAGGGATGATAAATACTTGTACTGCTGAGGATTCATTAATATCTAACGGCGTATGTGTATCTTCCCCGTGTGAACATGTAGCCATGATTTGTGGAGGCGATTCTGGAGGACCATTGATACATGCTTCTGGTATAGTTGGTGTATTTGCAAGCCGTGGTGTTATGTGTGATACTAATCGTCAATTCGGAAATATACATAGGTTTTCGCTGGCTAAAGTATCGTCGGCTATAGCTCAACCGGTCAGTCCAGTTGCAAATTGGTTGTATATGGTTATGAGAAGCAAAGACTAATACAAATATTAATTTTATTTAAAAAAATAAAACTGGCCACTCAATGCACTAAAAACTGAAAAATAAATTTTGTATTATAAATGAACCTACTATAAATAAAAAGACATTTAAATACAGTTGATAAATAAAATTCAACATGACACTATGGCCGATGACGTAGGAGTGGAACAAACATAAAAAAATTACACGTCGAATTGATAACCCCTTTTTTGATGTTTTTTAAGATTGGTTAAAAATAACAATTATTCCACAAATATTTATTAATTATATTTATTATAAATATATTTTTCAATCCTAATAAAATGTTACAGTATGAATATTTATAAGAAATATATAAGAAGTAAGATATGTATATTTATAAGAAATGAGAATTGTATAAAAGATAAAGATCTATAAACTTTTGATGCAATGAACCATCTCAATAATAGATCATTTAATACGTGTAAAAAAAAAGATAAAAAAGGTTTAAAAAGCACAATCGCTTGCCAGTAAAGTTGATCGGTGTAATAATAATAAAGAGGAGGTTTCAAGAGGTGTCACCCTATGGGGTCCTTCAGAGGCAGACCACTGCAACCTACCATGTCGGGCAAAGCGCGAGCTAAGCTTAGCAGCCTTACTTCCCGTCTGTGAAACAGATTTAAATATATTTTACGTATAATTTCATGTAAATAGAATAGGAATTTACTGTGATTTACTGCTTTCATAGGAAAGCAGTAAATTGATACCAAGAATTTGTTTCCACTTCATTACTCGATTTTTATAACGTTCTTCGAATGGTGGTTATTAAAATCTGTTTTTTACTTTAAACAGACTAATATGAGGAAAGCATTTGCAACAATAACATATTTAATTATCTAATACACACAGAATCACATATTATGTCATAGAAAGTTATTGTTATGTCTTGCTCCATTTAAATTTGACTTTAAACGACCGTTTTATGGTTTGCCCAGGCCAAATCAATGATTATTATTTTTCGTTTCATAAGATAGCGAGCTAGATGCATCTGTATATATTATATCATTTATACAGATAAATAAAATTGGAGTGTCTTTGAAATACTAAATTAATGTCTGTCTGTTCATTCCGGCTAATCGCTGAAATGGCTGGACAGATTTTGACGGGTTTATCGATGTAAGGAGTAACTTATGCTACTTTTATTTAATAAAAAAGATAACTTTTCCGCACGGATGTAGTACATACACATATCTATTATTATTTTGCAGTTCGCTACTTTACTCTGTTTATAGTATAGGCTATATAACATCACGTTACGGCGATATTAACGCGGGTGAAAACGCGGGGCACATTTAGTATATAATATTATAATAATAAGTACTAGTGATCGCCTAGTTATCTAAATTCGACCTTAATTCAAGAGTAACTAAGGTATATGTGTGTGTTGTCATTCAAGCAGTAGATAGTGTTTGTAAGGTTAATTTTAACTTATTTAATGTATTTCTAACGCATTTTACATTAAAAACAGATTTTTGCACTTCTTTTTCTCCATATAAACTTTAACTTTGTCAAATTTCACGTTCAGCCGTTCGCGCAATTTTCTTAAAAAGGTTTACAAAGTTTTCTCTTCACGTAATATAGATAAAGATATCTAGACCTAAATGTCCATTGACATATTATGATTATCATCAATTTTTCATTTCATGATATGGAATGACCAATTACAAAATGTATCGTCTTCAACTTGACCGCCTCCTTGGTCTAGTGGTAAGCGCGGAAGCGTTACAACCGAGAGGTCCTGGGTTCGATTCTCGGTGGAGATAAAAAAAAACTCGGTCTGGCAGGGCATAGAAGGCTGATCACCTACTTGCCCCTAAAAAAATCGATCAGTTAAACAGATGTGAAATGCATACCCCACTAGGGGACACGGGACTTCACAAAAAAAATCGTCTTCAACTTATAGGTATGTCATGATGCAACTATTCAAGAATGAAAATTATGCAACTGCCGCTAGGTAATTGACTTTTGTTTTATTAATGACAAAGTAAATATTTTGAACATTTTCAAATACAAATGGAAAAAAAACTGATTATACGGTGCCAACATCAATGTCAAATTTTAACGAATCTTATCATTTTACTAAACAAATCTCAGTTATTTTTGTGTTTGCCAAGGTTAAGGTGGCAGTTCCGTGCGCATTAAAGAGACAAAAAGACATTGCGTTCCCTACCAAACACAGACCAAATGTAATTGTAGGCTATTAAATTTAGCAAATACGTTATGCGACAATAATAAAATTATGTAAATCAGTCACTCTGGATTACTACGTACTCGAGGCGCTTGATCGGTTGAATAGGAAAGTCATATCGGATCATCAGCCCATATATAGCCAGACGATCTATTTAAAGTATGTTTTTATGAATGACATTGCTCGACATTATTACAAAATACCATTGGCCAGACTTGGATTGGTTCCAAATCGTATTAAATATAGGAATGCGACTCTCATTATAAGAATCGCATGGTGAATGAATATTGCGCATTATATTTTTTTAAACACATTTAATATTAATTTTAATATTAATAACCGCCTCCATAGCTTAGTAATTCACGTGTTTAAAATAAATTCGTGCGTATGTAACAACTGACGCTGAAAAGTTTCTACCCACCTGAATAAGAATTCTGAATAAGAATCCCTAACCCATAAATGGTCTAACAGATCTTCATAACTTTTGGATTAAGGTCGGCTTTGAAACAAGAAAATAACTACAAAATTGGTCCATGCGTTTAGGAACTACAAATACAGAGACTCTTCAAACTTATACCACCCCTCTTCTTGCGACGGAGGTTAAAAAAGAAAATATTTCAGGAAAATACAATTAGCCAATGTGAGTAATTACATGTAGATTAGTCTGGCGTGATTGAGTAACAAACATGTATTAAAATTCTTGAATTTAGAGTGGTAGATATGCTAGTAAAAAATGACCTCACAGTACTTTTCCACAGTTCAAGATCACTCTGACGGTCACTGTATGAACAATCTGTTTTATCCGACTGTTTGCTTTGCCCGCAAACATTTAAAATCACTCGACATTATTTGATATAGTTATCTGGCGATCATGGAAAATAAAAATAAGTGTTTAAATTGTTAAAATATTTCAAGTTTAGTGGCAAATTTTGTTACGGTGAATAATAAGTATACTTACGTACGATACTTTCGTTCAATACATTAAATTTAGGATTATATTATTTTTGTTAATGAAGTATTTATTCCATCAAAAACATACAAATACGCTATATAGATACACAGAGAAAAGATATTAACGGTGTAACGCAGCAATGAATACAGACAGAAAATCATAGCTATCACAAAATCTAGTTCACTATATTTCATTCTTACACATAGGTACCCATTCAATTTCCAAAGCTTTATATACTATATACGTTTATTATCTATTCTAATACCATTAAGCACAAATCGGAGTTAGTTTGGTTGATAGGACGCACTAATCTCTATTTTACTGTAACTACTGGTTCAAATCGTACAAATCATATTGTGTCGATAGTCCATATATAACCAAAAGCAGTGGAGCATAAACGGAAAATGTTACAAAAGAGACAGCAAAATATACCTTTAAATTTTTTTCTTGAAAAATTTTAACGGTATTTAACGTATAATGTATAATTGTAACTTGAATTTTTGTAATGCGGTTAAAACCGCAAATTTATATAAGTTTTGTAAGTGATATAAAATATCACTTACAAAATCATTACTTGATGTAACTTATATATATTTGATCAATATTATAAGTGAATGCAAGGACACGGGACACTTCAAAATGTATCTAGTATTGAGGTTATATATTTTATTATACGTCTAAGTCATAGAAAACGTATAGTTATTCATACGTCTGACATTCAATGCGTATTGTACCGGAGTTTTGAGTCCCGGGTAAACAATAAATCTTCGGTTAGATATATATAGACGGCTAATCATATTTGCCTGTAGAGATAGCGGAAAAATGTGTTTGCCCCAGACCTCGGTAGATGGTGACCGTCTTTTACCATCCCAATATATCGTCATCTAATGCTAGAGCCATATGGCTGAACTTAGGTTCCCGCTAGTATACTGTAGCGTTTCCATGGACATCTAATTCGGTTATATGGTAAACATAAGTCTTCATTTGGAGTTAATCTAGCCTCACTTACCTTGCGTCGAGCTCATATACTATGCGGAGCAGGGGATGCCCAAACACGTTTCAACTTCGATAAAAATATACTAATATCAGCCTTGATAAGTGTAAAATTCTAATACCAAGATCACAGGAATTTGCTGTACTAAATATACCTATTAAACAAGTAGTGAGCATCCTAAGACGTGTGATGTCACAAGACGGAATATGATCGGCTGCATTGTAGTTTTGCATGTGCAAAAGCAGGATATCCTTCGTTACCACCGCTGCAGGAAAATTGACGATAAGAGGGGCTTAATTCAATTCAATTTACTATAAATAAACTACAATACATATTTATTCCTTCACAAGGATATATTTATTATCTTCTTACTAACCCAACAGTGATCGTTGCCATGATAATTTAAACGGCAAATAAAGCGGCTCATCCATTTTATTTTACTAAAAACTTGAATTTTTTTGTTTTATTTATTTATTTATTTATAACAAAACCCACAGCATTAAAAACAATACGTCTAGACAAAACTTAATTCCAAATCATAAGCCAAACAATGGTTTACAATTTATAATTTTAACATAACACAATGATATAAAGGGAGCAAGAGGTTAATCAAAAAAAAATTTACAAAAAAAAGATAGGGTATTTATACACAAAAAAACCATCATCGAATACAAGCAATTTGAATGTGTGTTTGTGTGTCTTGCGTGTGCATGTGTAGGTTTATTTGTGTGTGTGAGTGTTTGAAAATATTAAATTCGGTGACTAATTTAACATTTTCACCTCCTCCACATCACCTCCCTAACAGTACGTTTAAAAGTACTGCATGAGTTTGCAAAAACGTCGACATTTATTGCTTTCTTCTTATGCAGCAAGGTGTTGTAGGTGCGCGGTAAGCGTAATACGAAGCTTATACATTTATGAAGCTCATAAACTTATATGGGGTTTTCCGTCCATCTATAAATATTTAGAACAAACAATAACAAATCCAAATAAACAATATAAAAAGAGAAAATCAATAATGAATATTTAAATATTTACATATTAAGACATTAAATAAAAGTTTTACGATACTATTTTTTGTTTTGGTGTATTTGAAATTTCGAAAATTGGTGTTTATAAGACACCGATGTTTTTTTCCGAATATCAAATTTTCAATCACGCATATTAAAAAAATTGCGCCTAATACCAGGTTTTGTCTATATTTCGAACTCATTTCAATAACAAATTGACGTAACAGATATAAAATTTTATAATATTTACAATAATGTACTTAAATATATTTACAAAAATACAAAAGGCTCATCAAAACCGTTAGGGTGCGTACCCAAAATACTGGCTACATTACCGCGTTGTATTGCTAAACTAACGCGTTGTCCGAAATATGAGCCAGTTATATGTTTAATTTAGTCAATAACACATTGACTAAATTAAACATATTAAAAATTAAAATTCATATGTACTAATACCAACTATTGTTGTTTATAAAATCAGTAGTTTTGAAATGACTGTTCTATTACAATATTATCAGTAATTAATTTTTGAACTAACGGCAATCGAAATATATGTAGAATTGCAGATAAACAAATTTTATTTTAAGTTACTACATAGTGAATTCCCGTAATCCCTAGTGAGGCATAGGGCAGATACATTGCTGTGTCTGTTTCACTAATCATTTTCTTTACAGGCAAGGTTCTTACTACCCAACCGAATCTTTTATTATTCCCAACGGGATTCGAACCCAGTACCTCCGGCGCAACACGCAGACGCGTAAACCATTTAGCCACGGAGGCGGCTTATGTTACTCTACCTATGTATAAAATCCCGCAGATAGAGATAAAGCGTCTTTCTTCGTCTGTTAAACAGATAATTTTCTTTACAGATAATAAGGTGTGATCAGTCTTATAGCCCTTAAACTATCTACCGAACTGAATCTTTTTTTTTTTTGTTTCTCCGGAATTCAAACCCAAGGCCTACGACTCCTGCGGGCAGATACGGTTACTGATAGTACGTAGTATAAGTGATATTTTTAACCATGTTTTCGAATTCAACTTTACACAATTAATTTACACTTAAGTAGTGTTTAAATAAATAATTCAAAACCGTGACTCAATATACAAATTCACACCAGCAAAAATAAACTTCTAAGAAAAATGTAATGCGTTAAATTTTGGCTAAGCAAAGTGTTAGTGCGATATTTCGCACTGATTGAAATAAACATTCAAAAGTCGTGATATCTCTGATTGACTGATTTGAATGACGGTGTGTGGGCTAGTGGAATAGATTTAAAAGTCAACATCGTTTATTTATTTAGAGTAACATTCATGTTCACTTATAAAATTAAATGCCTGTTCAAGAACGCACCTTACTTTGGAAAGAACAATCAAGAAACTTAGTTCTCTTTTTCCGACCATATTTACAAAAAAAGTCCTTTTTTCATTAAGACTATCTCCTTATCTTATTGAGTGTTTATTTAGAACCTTGGGGCAATTCAACGTGAATCTCAAGTATGCGCACAGTTGTAGAGTTGGTGTCATTGCCATGTGAATTGTGTCGAGTGGGCGGTTAGCGGTTCTATAACTCAATGAGACCGAAATAGTCACGAAATGATTCGCTCAGTAAAGATCACCATAGGCAGTATAAAAATTTATACAATAGCAAAAACTTAAAATTTTTGAACAAAAAAACCTTCCGATATGATGATTACAAATAAAAATATCTCATAAATTTATGAACAGATTTCCATAAATTGCAGCTTATTTTAAATGAAATAAAACATTACTGGGGGTACTTTATTTATATAGTATTAAATAAGGTATTATGACCATAGTTTATATGGACAATTTTTTCAAAAATTACTTAACGAAAACCCACTATCAACTAAAAATAACAAAAAATACTTTACATCTATATTACTTTTGTAACTAAAGAAATGTTTGTTAATCTAAAACAACAAATTTAATCTTTTGTGTCCAAAGCATACTTTGCAAAGAAGGAAGTGAGGTCGCGAAAATGAATATAATCCTACGATTGAGTTACCTTACCGATAAATTATATGACCCCTTACGTATAGACATTGCTTAACTTGAAACAATATCTCCAATGTTCTGGTCACTTTCTCGCTGAAGCGCAATTCTTGTTGCAAGAATGAGGCAAAATACTGAGTCTTAGTTGAGCAATATTTATGAGTAAATGAATTTATTATTGACTTTGAAATGTGACCAATAAAGTGGTATTTTTGTTGCAGGATGCGGAAGAATGGTCCCGAAGGCACAACAGCTCCAAAGTCAACCCGACCTTCGAACCTGATTGCCTTCCTCAGAGGTAATTTTGATTTTATCACACCTATTTCTGACCAACCCAAGATTATTTAATTTTTGTTTGACCTGTTTCTATTATATGTTATCGCATTCGCGATTCTCGTCCATTCTGTAACACTACGCAAGTTATATATTAATGAGTGTGAATTCCCATAACTCCCTAGTGGGGTATGGGGCAGACACATTGCTGTGTCTGTTTCACTGATGATTTTCTTTACAGGCAAGTTGGTGATCAGCCTTCTGTATCTACCCAACCGGAACTTTAATTAGTCCCACCGGGATTCGAACCCAGTACCTCCGGTGCAATCGTAAGTCACGTGAACGGCGCAAACCTCTTAGCCACGGAGGCGGTCACAATAGCTCAATATATTATATACATACATACATATATAGATCATATATAGACCGATTCTAATAAAAAAATAATAAAATCACATTCTTACATTAATATTTTTATGGCAAGCTTATGACGTTACAACTTAATTACTTATTGTATTACTATTTATTGGCTGACCACGTCCGGAATATTGTCACTGATCTTTAGAGCCATTTTCACTGGTTATAAATCTTTAGATTTGGTATACTAAGTTAATCAATTTAAATAGAAGATAGAAAACCTCTGACATTATAAATATAATTTAAAAATAAGAATACATAAACAGGCTATCAATTTTAACTTTAAGATTCATTTTAATCACATCAGCTTCTATACAAAAAAACTATCATAATACGTCCATCCGTTTAAGAACTACAATGCCACAGCCAGACAGACACAAACTCACAGACACGCCAACACATAACACCGACACACGTTAAACTTATAACACCCATTTTTGAGTTAAAAATCGGCTAAGTTAATCGGCTTTAACATATGTTTAATCAAAACTAACTTTCTAAGTTTACAAGCTTCGAATAGTCATGAAAAAAATCTTCATCATCATCTTCCATTTTAGTGAATGAAAGGAATGATTTCTTTCGGCGACTTTTTTCGTTTTTTGGACAAGATGAACTTGTCCAAAAAACTTCTTCATACATTTAGGTCAAAATGATTTTAAACATCTTAGATTGATCATTATTGACTGTGCCATATCAAAAAAAAAAAAAAAATAGTTTAATCTAGCCGGTGAAATTGGCCCTTAAAAGACCGGATACTTGGTTTTATTATTCTGAGCAAACAACTACTACGAAAAGGGGAGTAAATACAACCATATTTTTATTAGCTTAGATTTGTAACTTCATCTTAATTGAGTCTTGATTTAGAATTAATAAAAATTATTTCTTTCTTTAGAGATTATTCTAATTTTAAATTATTTTATCAACTCTTTTTACTATTAAATATATTTATAAAAATACCAAGGGCTCATCAAATCCGTTGAGGTGTGTACCCAAATTTTACATTTTTTTTTTTAATTTTCATGTGGATCGGAAAGGATGATCTATTTCAGGATTTCAGGAGGATTATTTCACCCAAAAATCCTATTCTATCCTAACTACTAAAATACAAAACAAAATTTATTTATTCATAGGTAAAAAATATATTTTCAATAAATAATGTAAATTTTTAAAAATTATTTCTTATGTCTGTAAAAAACGATTTTGACTGATTCCATTAATCGAAAACCAAGATAAATTTGTAAAAACTACTTAAATACTAATGTCAGTATATAACTAAAATGACATTAGTATATAAATACTAATGCTAGTACATAACTACATATATATAATAATACTAGCTGAGCCGGCAAACGTTGTTTACCCTTATCACTTAGGGGTATGAAAAATAGATAGTAGCCGATTCTCAGACCTACTGAATATGCATATAAAATTTAGTAAAAATCAGTAAAGCCGTTTCGGAGAAGTAAGGTAACTAACATTGTGACACGAGAATTTTATATATAAGATAATAACTCTTGCGACTCCACTTTGGTTTATTCTGTATTAGCAGCTGGCCCCGCCTTGCGTTACTGCATCATCTCATTTTTTTCAACAACTTCAATTATCGGCATTTTTCAACCAATTTTCAGAAAACTCTGGCGAACTATAACCGCGTGAAAATCAATTCGGTACTTTCAAGATTAGTGCGTATAGACAGATAAGGGACTTTATTTTATAATGTAGATTTTAACTGAATATATCGAAGGATCTTTGTTATGCTTAAATTATGTATATATATTTATAAATAAAATATTTAAATTAGTTTTAATTCAGACAGCAATGCAAATTACAAAGTCATTTGTGAACAAAAGGCAAAAAAGTTTGACATCCTTGTTTGATATTTTTAATTAACCATTGAGTAATTTTAATGCATTAACGTTTCCATTTGCAATAATCAACTCAT
This sequence comes from Aporia crataegi, assembly GCA_912999735.1. NCBI lineage: Eukaryota > Metazoa > Arthropoda > Insecta > Lepidoptera > Pieridae > Aporia > Aporia crataegi. The sequence continues at coordinate 787,550 of OU538732.1, read as the reverse complement.
TTAAATAATTTTTCAACTTACAGTTAAATACATTTAATTTCGAACGTATAAAATAATTTTTAGTCAGTTTATTATTATAATTATAATAAACTACAAATTATTTATTTTCTTACTTTGACCGATTGGAAGATAATAAAGGCTTGTTACCAACAAAAGAAATTGATGAAAAGACAACAAATGTTCATAGCGTTTTTAAATTGATCTGCAATCATTTGAAATAATGGAACTTCACATAATGAAGATTCTTTATAACTATAAAATCGAGATTATAATCAATATGAATTACAATCTAGTCTATTATACTATAATTAGTATAGATAATTATTCACATTAATTATAAATAACCTAGATTGTTGGTCCAGGCTTCTCTCAGAAACAGCTAAACTTAAGGTTTATGTTTTATTACAGTCATTTAGTAAATCGGGCGATATCACGAACATTGCTAGAAAGTAACTAATATAATTCTGTCTAAGTAAGAATATCTACACTACTCTTATAATTCTCTAGAGTCTAGGAACTAATGCTTTTCGTTAGCTTTCTGACCTATAAAAATAATTAACTAAAGTAACTAATATAGTATGTACATTGTACATCAAGGGAAGAAAATTACCGGCTGTAGTTTGTAACCAAGGCTGTTGAGGCACGAGGCGCAACTGAGGGCATTAATATACTCGAGGTTGAAATCGCACTTTTTCCCCAGTGACACATAGTGCTTTATACTACACCTACGAGGAAAATAAAATACAATGAATTAAACAGTAAAGTTGCAGTCAGATAGAAAAATAACTAAGTAAGTTTATGTTATAGACATTTTAAGCGACAAGCATTTTAAATTGACTAGTAAGTGTCTACTCCTTGAGATAAATCAAACGAGCCCAAACTTGACTGGGTTGCAATGTTTTACTACAGAGTTCCTAAGACCACCTTCGGCTTCATCGTCAGACCTTGGATATTTTTACTGGTCGAGAAAAATTTAACAAGCTCAAGCTCGATAGGGCTCCGTTGTTTTATTATGTAGATGACATGGCCATCTTTTGGCCTCATCATCGTATCAGCTCTTGCATCATTTAAATATGCATTAACATCTGATTGACATATCGCACCCTTAGAATGAAAGTGACTCAACTCAAAATTCCTGTAACTCTTGATTTTACCATAAACTGACCATATAAAGCATATTCTAAAACCTTGTAAAGTAAAAGTGACCTATATCTTAGTATAACAGGGGGCAGCGCATACTTCGGTCTCTATATATTAAGATGTATTCAATACTAGAATTTTTTGAAGACTTTAATGCTCATTTACCACAAATTGCATTTTTTAGATTAGGTCACTTTCATTCTAAGGGTGCGAATTATGTATGTGAAATTGAAGCTTAATTTAAAACTGGAAAATTGGTCATATTTAACTTGTAAATTTTGATCCGAACTAAAATAAAAGCTTATAAGAAGAACGCAATCCACACGCGCTATTTTCATTAATCCTTTTTTTTTTCACTATTATAATATTGCCAAAATTGCCAAATTCTGTTAACTTTATAATGTTACCCAAAATTGAAAAAGAAGGTGTTCTTTTTAATTTGGTGAGGTTAACAATGAATTTTCATACATTTTTGTGACCCACACTCGGCGACGACAATGACTTCTGTTCTGCCTCATTAATAAAAAAGACGTATTAGCGAGAAAGTGTAGTATAAGGTAATTATATTGAATTGTTTACTAGCACCACCCTATTGCAATGGCGCAATTAAATAACGAATTTATAGGGTAAAATTACAATATTATTCTACTTCTGTCCTGTAACTTATTGATTGACTTAGTTCAGTCATAATAACAGTATACAGATATCGCGGGCTATGCACTAATTTAAATTAATATAAAATCGGTATTAGGCAAGTACCTACAAAGATTGTATTAAAGATGATTCTACAAGTTTACTGCATAAAGCCGAAATGCAAATTTCCAAGGTTTAACGCGCGTTCTATAAATCAATATTATGTTTCTTAGCAATACACCAACATGACCAAGTAAGTGCATGCATGTTCTATAGTTTTGAGTTTTAAATGGCCAATACAGTGAACGCTCTATCAAAAAATTTGTGTTCGTGCAAGATGTGATTAGAATTATGTGAAGTTTGTGTTTTACGGATAACCCGTAAGTTTGTTAACCAAACAGCGTAATATGGTGCATGGATCGTTTCATAATGTATGCTGTATTTATTATTTACTTTTAATGTTTTTTAAATTGCGCATTCATTGCATAGCACTTGTTATTTCTCTAAATAAATATAATTAAGAAAATTCAGTTGAAATTATGTAATTTATCAGCATTTATTGGTAATATTTAAAAAAAAAAATTTATAAATGACAAAAAATAACACATTATTAAAATGTTTTAAAAGGTATATGATCCAAATAAATTATATACCTTCTATTATTTGTAATAAGGTGATAATTGGTGAAAATAATGATGGAACGTTGATAAAAATAAACTACATTTTTATTTTTATTTTAGTGTAATGAGCACACGACCTTGATATCTTCTCTCCGTCATCTCATATAATACGTTGATCTTTAAAAAAGTGTTATAAATATTATGAAACCCCATTTTATGTATTTCTAATAAAAATAATAATAATCCTAATCAAAAAATACTCCAATTTAATATCCTTCCCTAATTTCATCTCCCTCAACAGATACACAGAAATGCTAAAAAAATTCATCGGAATTTAAAAAAATCAATATTCACTGTTCTATATATTTTTAATTTTAAATGCTTAAGTAGATTTTTAATTTGATTTGTTTTTCCAGCCTATCCCCTGTCAAAGAGGAGAAGAAAATCCCAGGAGACAAGGGCATATTCCTTGTCAACTTAAACGAGATGAATCTTCAAGAGGTTGAAGAATATGAGCCCTATGATAACAGGGTCGTTGACCACCCCACCACGTAAGTACACATTTTCAACCGACCTTCAAAAAAACCAAAAAGGAGGTTATTTCATTGCAACTCCACCAATCCGTATGATGTTACTACTAGTAAGTCATGTAACAGACATATTTATTTATTTCTAAAAGTCTAATTTATTTTATATTAGCTGACGCGGCGAACTTCATACCGCCAATAAGAGGTAGAATGGTAATCGAACGTTAAATGTTTGACAGGAAAGTAGGTAGAACAGTTTATATGGGAAAATGATATTGTTGTTTTTACTATCTTCCTTGAAATTTTTCCATATTTTCTCACCGTTTAAACCTTCTCTGGACTACGAAAAACCTTTCAAAACCAAAATCAGCTAAATCGGACTAGCCGTTCTCGAGTTTTAGGGAGACAAACGAACAGCAATTGATTTTTTAATACATAGATTATTTTATTGATTTTTTTATACATGGATTATTTTAGTGACTTTTTTTACTTATACGTCTTATAGTATTATATAAAAATTAAACCAAAAACATTTTACAATGTATCTATTACGATAAACACATGCATGAAACAAGTGATAAGTTTTGAATTAAGTTTCATCAAAATTAATTTAAATTTACAAAGGTGGGGAAAAAAAGGCAATAATTCACAATACAATAGAGCACTTAGGCTGGCAAATGAAATATTACTTAAATATTAGAAACAATAGTAAGGTTCTTTAATTAATGATGTTGTAAGAATAATTGTAATATATTTTAATTTATTTAAACAGTGGGAAGTCCTGTAATACCTACTACCATTTTTTTGCATATGACCTTAAGATATTTCTATAATGGCGTGTGTAATTTGGTACAAAAACATAATTTTATCATTATTTCTGCGTCCGCATTGATCTCAGTACTTCCCACGCAAAATCAACACGTATTATATGCTAGATGAACTTACACAGTATCCAAATCGCGTAACCAAAACACATCGAATGGTGTATCAAATATCAAAGTCAATTAGTTTCTTGAGTGATTAGGAGCATACAAAAACACTTAAATATAACACAAACTTCCTCTTTAGATTCAACGCAGTCAAGTAATAAGAATGGAAATCAAAGTATTACTAGGCTGTGAGTGCGCATCTCACGATGATTGACCTACTTACTTTTTAAATATAAAATGTATAAAAATTGTAGTTTTTGAAGAATTTATCCTCTTTTAGACAGTTGTATGATAAAAGAGCCTCGAATATTCTTCCTCTTCCTGCTATCTGACATAAGGAAACTACTTCTATATTCTCACAACATTTTATTACGTAGATGTCCTATTAAATGCGTACGTGTAACTTATAATAACGTATTTATTACTACTTAGGATATGGAATTAAGTCTTTGAAGTTTAGAAAGTATATTTAATCTACTCCTCTGTCCAGTAATATTATTGTAAGAATAATAAAACGATGTACTCTCAAGAAAAGAAAAAAATAAGCTAATTTTATTATATTTTAGAGTATTTTGTATTCCAAATTTTTATGTTGTAATGTATTCTTAATTATTTTATGTAATAATTGTAAATAATGAAATATGTTTATTTAATTTCAATGTAAAAATTAAATAAATTAGAAAAAAAATGCAATAAATAGTATAATTCATATTCCAGGACTTTAATAAAAAAAATGAATGAATGGGTTAGGGCCGCCTTTCAAAAAGCAACGTAACAGTTTTATGACCTTGTTGAATTTTATATGAATTTTATTTATCAACTCTATTTACGTCTTTTTATTTAAAGCAGGTTCAAAATTTATTTTTCACTTTTTTGTAGCTACATTTGAGGTCGTATTTTTTTTTAAATTTAAATTACATTATTTTAATAGTACATTATGATCTGATTATTATATTATTATGTTATTACACTCTGACGTCATTAGCGTCGACGGGATACGCGACTTTCCTTGTTAGAAATGTATTTGTTTGTTATTGTATTTTAACATTCGAGACATGCCTTTTCTGGAAAATGTTAGCAAAACATTTCCTACACAAAATAGGGTCGTAAAATTCTAATCGACGCGATTCATATTCAGAGCACACTCCTCTCGTGTTCTTATAAATTACTCTATTTACGATACTTGTTTAACTAATATAATTATATAAACAAGTTATGTCTAAATATATAGTATATGGAGGGGAGAATCCAAGTGGAAGTGGTGAAAGGATTTTTGCCCGAATTTACCAAAAACTAGTGCTTACTTAGATTTTAAATTCCCAAATAACAATGATTAAAATAAAAAAAAACGCATTCAAGTAACGCTTGTTCTTTCGAAGGTTCAAATCCCGGGGAAAACAAAAAATGTTTCGACTTCAAGCCTCTCGCAATAAAAGATAACATCCTTCTCAAGTTCTCATCTATCTCTATGGGTATTAAATCTGATCAATTTCGTTTTAGTGGTTTAGGCTTTACGCCTTGGAAACAGATAGACAAACTCCTAAACACACGTACAGACAGATCGACAGTTGGACATTAGAAACATTTCAGAAATCAAGTCTAGCTTGATAATCTGTGTCACTACCATCATATATTACATGCTGTTTATATAATATGCACGGTATTAAAACATATTTTGTCGTTTAGTCTGAAACAACATTATATTTTTCCTTGAAATGTTTATAATTACATTGCAATTTAAAATGTATTCATTCGAGTATTTCCTTTTAGAAAAACCAATTAAATGTTTATTTTGTAATTATTTTCAAATGGCAATACTTTTCCCTTTTTGCCTTTGGCGGCGTTCGTGTTATTTCTTGAATTGTCATCTTCATTACTCCTTTTAAACTTAAACTTTTATAAATTTTCTTTGTGCAAGTACGAGTATTTTCCTGTTTTCCGATAACAAAAAAAATATAATATGAATAACAGTCAATTAAAAAGTAATTGTTATAAGGCGTTTCAATGAGAACAGATAAATTTAAAACGGAATGAAGTCATTGAGGTATTAACGAATCTTTTTTTATTTAAAACGATTATTAGTCAAATACGTCGGTCAGTGTCAAACACCTTAGGTTATTTTAACCTTTTATTGTTTCCTTTGAAATGATTGCACCATTTCTTACTTGAAAACATTGTCGAAAATATTAAATATGGTAGTTTCCTGTCTCGTTTTTCTTAGTCCGAGAAAGATAAGTCAATTCAAAAATATATTTATTTAAATATACAATCAAATACATGATCGCTTATGAACGTTACTAAAATTGAATTTACATTATGCGAAAGCCATCAATTTGTTACAGGAGCGGTTAGCAGAAGCGGTTTAAAAAAATGATAATTGATGTGAATATTTTTTTGTTTAATATTTTTTTTTTTTGTATATTCTTAACTAGTAAATAAATCGATAAGCTAATGTTTACAAATTAAGCTTTTAACAACAGAGTTTTAATAAAATAATAAAGTTATTACATACAAAAAAAACTAATTAATTAGAAAATACAATACTTTAGGAACTATATGCATACTTTTGAATGGCAGAAAAGAGTAAATTCCCATAATTGTGACACGGGGCAGACACATTCCTATATCTGTTTCACTGATAATTTTCTTTACAGGCAAGTAGGTGATCAAGCCTTCTGTGTCTGCTCAACCGAAATATTCGTTTGTTTCACCGAGATTCGAACCCAGGACCTCCAACACACACTCAGACGCGTAAACCATTGAGCCACGGAGGCTATTAGTTCCTTTCCCAGTAAACAGAAAGATATACAAATTTAACGAATACAAATTTATAAAACGAGATCGCGGCGCAAATGTGAGGGTGACCAATGGCAGAACACATCAATATTTTACCGGTACCGATTCACAAGCCTAGATCCTACGGAAAGGAGAAAGGAGAGGTTTTATCCTTTTTAGTCGGGTGTTAAAAATTGATAGAAACGATTCATTCACGAGGAATTTTCTGCATCATCGAAAATATTACGCAATTAGGTCATAGCAATCCTTACGTCAAATGTTAACGAATAATATATAATAGTACAGTACAGGAAATAACGTCAATTAATTGGTACGATAGTTTACGAAACTGACTAAACCAATAATATAAATCAATGAATTGCGTATTGAAACCACATCTGGTTTATACCATATACGTGCTTTTAAAAGGTATTAAATCTAAATGATTACCTTAATAACTATTTCTTTCGTCAACACTTTTACTGTCAGGTTATTAAGAATATTTCATAAATGGATGAATAAATAGTGACTTCGCTAAACCCCTAGTGGGGCATGGGGCCCACACATTTCTGTATCTGTTTCACTGATCATTTTCTTTAAAGACAAGAAGACCAACCCAACCGAAACATTCATTGGTTTCTCCGGAATTTGAATTCCGGACCTCTGGTGCAATACGCAGACGCGTAAACCACTTACCTTCGGAGGCGATTGTGGATGGATAGAAATGAATAGATCTTCATAGATTGTGGTAAAATCCATCTGGGTCACGTCAGCTTTTCAAAAAAAACCAAATCAAAATAGGTCCATTCGTTCAGGAGCTATGATGCCACAGGGCACAGATAGACACATAGACTGGTATAATTTTAGTCTTTTTATTTTTGTTTTGTAGAATTATTAATTTATAATTATTTATTAGTATAATATTTGCAAAAGTTTTTACCATATAGAATAAATATATATGTAATTAGCATTTATTTACAATAAAGTACGTAAATATATTTACTAAAACACAAAAATGTCATCAAAGCCGTTGGGGTGCGTACCCAAAATACTGGCTACATTACCGCCTTAGTCGATACTAACGCGTTGGCCGAAATATAAGCCAGCTTTCGGGTTACCTGTGGTCTCGACTAAGCGCGTTGATATCTTTTTAAATAATCGACACGCTTCTGGCCGCTATGGACCCAAAGTCTCTTCTCCAAAAGGAACGAAAATATAATAATCATATAGACTCATACTTTCGTCTTTTTTGCTTTCTGTAGTCGAGTTAGGTATATACTTTTAAGTGCATTTTGACATCGCAACTTTATATCTTAAATTATTTAAAAATATATATTTATTTTTTTATATTTGCAATATTAGGTTATTTTTAAAAAAAGGTTTTATTCCAGCAACGAATTTCGTAATGCTTTTAATGTAACTTAATGCGTCGGGCTCTTCAAAGACATGCCTAAGTCATCAAATATATGTAACAATACTATTTTCTTGAAATAAAATACGCACCTATCATATTATATTTTTTTAATAAATCATCACATAATATGATATTCTCATATTCGTACTGAGCTTGCAAATACACAAACTGATTTCGTAAATCAAATAAAAATAAATTTCAACTTTAGGCGCTTTAGAGGCGCTTTGGAGCATCTTTGAGTCAACTATCAAATTTTAAAATTTCCCTTTAAAAGTAGCCAGTTGCAACTCGCAACCTGAGTTTCCTTGCGCGCAGTTCTATTGATATTTATGTAAACAGCTAGTTGCTAGTTGCCAGTTGCTGAAATAGTTGCTACATATACAAGCGGATATTTATTTTCATAACTCATGTTATGAGTACTTACGGCTGACCGTTTGACCGCTGGGCCGATGAAAAAATAAAGTGGGCTACTCCACATGAATGTCAGTCGAAAGAATTAGTAGGAGTTGGAGGAGGCCTTAACTCGGATGGCGTCATGTCAAGAAAAAAACAATTGTTTTTATTCAAAAATTTATTCAATTAATTGTTATGTGGCAGGTTTTCAAAATTAGAAATACACGAGTTTATCTATTTTGTTTCAGGAATACGGAAACCTTACTACACTTGCTTAAGGGCAGTCTGGGGACGGGAATCTTAGCGATGCCGCACGCCTTTTCCAACGCCGGTTACGTGGTGGGATCAATAGGAACTATAATTATTGGAGTGCTATGTACATATTGCATACACGTGCTCATTGACTCTTGCTACGTGATGTGTAAGCGGCGGAAAGTACCCTCAATGTCCTATACTGCGGTTGCTGAAGCAGCTCTCTCTGAGGGGCCAGATTGGTGCAAAGCATGCGCGCCATATGCAGCGTAAGTAATTCTTTATTCATATAAAATGAATTTTACTTCACATATTATATTAGGTTATGATAACCCCACAGCTATGATGAGTCTTGCATATTTGTAAATGAAGTCTTTTAAATTCTATGAAAAATCAAACTCCGTTACCCCAAGTTGAGCTTGAGCCAACACATTTCTGCATCTGTGTCTATGATCATTTTCTTTACATTAAGCCTTTCGTGCCTACACAAGCGAAACATTTTTTATTCCCTGGGATACGTAAAACTACGCAACTGTCATTGAATGTCAGATCCGTGAACCACTTAGCGATGTTTATTATTATAAAAAAAAAAACTTATGGTATTAGAAACATGTTGAGGCATATATTTAACTATCGATATTTTTCATGGCTTATTTTTGCCTTGAAATTTTCAAATTATATTCCTACTATTATAACCTTGACTATATCCCTCGATGACAAAATTATTAATATATTATTGTGGTTAAACCTTGATAAAATTTGCCAATTCATTCTTTTAAAATGTCATCATTTAACTTTGAATAAAATTAATGGATCAGGAAAACGATTATTTAATAGCATAATTAGAAATGCTGTTTTTATAACACATATTAACAATGAATGAAATGAAACACATGAATCATCAACGAATTTTATTTTATTCACAACATAAAACACTGTCACAGCAACTCACTTCTGATCGTAAATCCAGTCTCTAAGAGTACCTAAAAGTTACAGAAATTACAGAATACTGATATTGTATTTATTTCATACATATAATAATAATAATAATAAAGCCTTTTATTCCGAAATTTACAATTTTTCATTTAACTAGAATTAGATCACTCGTACATTAATTATACTAAGTCCCTAATTTCGGTGTGCCTTACAGCATGGGCCTCCTCCAACATCTTCCACTGTTTCCTGTCGGTTGCAATTCTTAGCCACAGGGGATTCTTAGCCTTCTTCATACATATATACATTAATAAATTAAGATTCACAAAGAAATACAACATAATATGTGTTGTAATAATAAAACTTTAAAAGTGTCTGTGTCTGTAAAGTAAAGAGATTTTAGAAATTACAACTTTAATAGGTAATTAATACGAAGCCTCCATCCTTTGTGTGCGTGAATGAATTTTTTGATGATACGTGATTTTGCTTATTTCATTTGAAATTCTTCATTAAAGTACTAAAACAAATAGCTCAAAAATTATTTTTTCATTAATTCCAGTCACATTGTGAACGTATTCCTGCTCATCTATCAGATTGGTACCTGTTGTGTCTACGTGGTGTTTGTCTCAGAGAATATTCAGTACGTGTTAAAACAGTACTTTGAGTTGAATGTGACTGTTGTCGAGGTGATGCTTTGGATCCTACTGCCACTAGTTTTAATCAACTGGGTTCGCGATCTCAAGTACCTGGCTCCATTCTCGGGCCTCGCAAACGTCATTACCATCATTAGTTTTGGAATTATCCTCTACTACTTGTTCAGAGAAGCTCCAACATTGGAAGGCAAGGCTCCCGCAGGCAAACTCGCGAACTTCCCACTCTTTTTTGGAACTGTATTGTTTGCTTTAGAGGCCATCGGTGTGGTGAGTGACTCTTCTTAATTCGAACTTCCGTACTAAGATTATAAATTCGAAAGTAACTCATTTTATCTATCTGTCTGTCTGTTATGCTTTCACGCCTAAACCACTGAACCGATGGTGGTGAAATTTGGTACAGATATTGTATAAAGCTTGGGAAAGGACATATGCCTTTTATTTCGAAAAAGAGGTTTGAAATAGAGTAAATACGCGTTTGAAGTCCTGGGAAAAAGCAATTCTTATACATAAACATTTATTTGACAGCCACACAATACAAAATAATACAAAAGAAATAAAAAACTAAACTAAAGAAAAATAATAATAGTGTTGGACTGTGTTATTGTAGTATGTCCGAGTCCGGTCCATAACATAATGAGGCAGAAGGTTGAGCGTCATGTTATGGAAAGTCAAAGAATGGTCCAATAACGCTGGTCAATCTTCCAGTTACCTGAAGGGTATAAGGATTGCTTTATAGAATATGGAAGACTAGATCTTATGGAGAAAGATTAATAAGTTACATAATTTCCTAAGTTATAAAAGATTAAGGTTATCTCTTTATCGAGAAAGAGTATAAGTGAATTAAACTGCCATTTATTTATTGTACATACATTATAATGGTATTTATTAGATTTTATGATAAAATAAAACAAAGTGCAATCCAACAAGGTAATACTGCAATGGTGAACAGTATAAATTAATATAAATTGTTTCTATTTGTAATCAGATTCTTCCGCTGGAAAACGAAATGAAGACTCCAAAAGATTTCGTGGGCTCCTTTGGTGTATTGAACCGAGCAATGATTACCATCATCATCTTATACGTTGGGATGGGCTTGTTTGGATACCTGACGTATGGAGATGCCGCTGCAGGCAGTATCACGTTGAATTTGCCCTCCAATACCGAATTGTTAGTACAATGAAAATCTTTATGTCCACTAAACTAAATTTAATTTAATCCTTTAGATAATCAGCCTTAGTATATTCAAAACATTTTTGTTTCAAGGGACCTCAGGCGGACAGGCGCAACAGACCCGTGAAACACTGAACCATAGTGGCGGTGTTTGTGTCTGTCATCGTAACCCCTAAAAAAATGAACAGATTAATATGCGTATTTTGTTTGAAAACTGACGTGATCGCCACGGTTATTAGCTATAATTTATAAAAATCTATTCATCCATTCAGGAGGTAGTTACTCTCATGTGTTATACTTTTAAATGTTTGCGGTATCTATGTCTTAATATGTGTAATGTGGCTGAACCCTTCAATAAATAAATATATACATATTCAATTTTATAAAGTCAACATTTTTTTCTAGACTCGCGAGTATTGTACAAGGTCTGCTGGCTTTTGCAATCTTCATCACTCACGGTCTTGCCTGCTATGTGGCAATTAATATTCTATGGAACGAATACATTGGCGTGAGATTGCATAACGCTACCCATCGTATCATCTGGGAATACGTCCTCCGAACCTGTATAGTACTTTTAACATGTAAGCATCCCTTGATTTTTTAAGTAAAACTTCTTAAAGCATGCTTGACTTGGGGAGTAAGCTAGTGAATGCGTGACGAGAGCGTTATGAAAAGTGTGATCGGGCGAGGCGAACCAGTTGAGAGGGAGATATGTTTGTGAAGATAGAAAGAGTAAGTAAAGAGAGAGAGGTGTGAGCATAAAAATAAAAGAATATATTCAAGCACTTTTAACGCTCCTGATGAGTCTGGACTTTGAAACTAATGTGTATTTCATAAAAATATAATGAGAATCAGGGACTTATGAAATCTCTTTAAAAATATTTTATATTCATGAATTATTTATTAAAGATTTTTAACAGCAAGAGCGTTCAAGTATTAATTAAATAAAGTCAAGTTAGTTCATGCATTTTAGGAGAATACGGCTTAGTTTTGCCTGATTAATAATTTTACTTTTACGTCATCGATCAACTACACACAAGTAGATACAGAAGACTGATCACCTACTCGCCTGTAAAAGAAAATAAGGCTTTACGTGATCTCACCCATATTTTCTAAAGTACTGCTGATAACCATTACAATAAAATTAAATTCCCGTAACCCCTCAGTGAGGCATGGGGCAGGCATCATTTTCTTTACAGGATCAGCATTCTGTGCCTACCCAACCGAAACATTCATTAGTCGCCTAGGGATTCGAACCCAGGACATCCGGTGCATCACGCAAACGCGTAAACCACTTAGCTACGGAAGCGGTTTAACTATTACAAGAACATTATATATTTACGATTTTATACTATGACTAATTAATAATCATTTAGATCGTACTTAAATCATAATATTTGTTTTTAGTTGGCATTGCAGCTGCGGTTCCAGAGTTGGACCTGTTCATTTCCCTTTTCGGTGCTCTCTGCTTGTCTGCTCTTGGCTTAGCGTTCCCCGCCATCATTCAAAGCTGCACTTACTGGTACTATGTTTCGGACTCCGAAAGAATGCGCATGATCATCAAGAATGTCATTGTTGTCCTATTTGGCGCTTTGGGACTTGTGGTAGGCACTTGGACCTCCATGGAGGGCATTATTAGAAAGTTCTCCGCCCATCATGCGTTAAACACCACACTTGCTGTTACCGAAGCTACATTACTGAATGACACATTAAGTGTGATACCTTAGATTTATTGTGCCATTATGATATGAACCGTCCGAGGCATATTTTAGTACAATACCTAGCGGTTGCCATCGAACAACTTTCTTAAGACTTTTTAATTTAGACTATTATTCATTTTAATTTCATTATTTTACTGTTTGTTATATTTATTTATTTTTGAACAATTTTTCCGATTTAGTTAGGTGATCATAGAACAAATATTTAAATATATATATATATATATATATAAATCAATATTTTTGATATGGTAATATGTAATATAAGATTTACTTTTATTTTTAAAATAGAAAGAAGACAATTACACGTCTTCAATTAAACCAGAGGCTAAAAAATTCCTAAGCTTACACGTTGTGAACAATAATATAACCATTCAAATTTATAAAAATACGAAAGATTTTAAATGATTGCCATAATAATTTTAAATTCATATATTACAAATCATATCGTATGTAACATAATATATTGTGTACTTATTTTGCACTTTATATGTTCAAAAGAAGTACAATTGTGGCTATAATTATACACTTTACCAACTTAGATTTAGGATACAAAATAAAATAGGATAAAAATACAAAGGTACGAAATATCGCAGCCAAGTGCGATATTTCGTAGGTATCTCCTATATAAATATAAATATATTATTATCTAAATCGCAGATTAAGCCAAAACTATTTTAATAAATTAAAAAGGATATCTATCGAACTGTGGTCGGGAGCCTGATTCTTATATTTTAGTTTCAATAGAACTTACTTCTTAGGATGTTAGAGTAGTAGAATGACATCTTTATTTTACAACATTATACATATAAGGCTTACATTTCCGTGTGACCTCTTGAGAGGCAATTGTGTCGATTTAGAAATCGACTGGATTGGGCCGAGTTCTTAGCGAGTGATAATATTCAAATACTTCACGCAAGTTAGTGCAAAACCACGTTTCTTAAATGAAGTTAATATTATTTAGCTAAAACTTTAATTGTTATTTTCCTTTCAATTGTCGCCATTTTGAGAACCTTCACAGCCGATTTCCCTTGCAAACTCCATGTCCCATTGCATGGCGATTTAGTGTTAGACGATCGACCAATCACAACACAATTTGATGTAAGTTTACGTCATTAACGGTTAATTCACTAGTGATAAAATACGCCGTTATTTAGCGAACAGCGTCGTTACAACGATTTTAGAATCTTTTCAAATAGATTTAATGTAAAATTAATATTTGGATACAAATGAAAATATATTATTTTTAATTTAGGTAATTTGTCAATGACAGCTAAAGATAAATTTGCAGCCGACTAAGGTCGCTAAACAGATGATTGAAAAATAAAGAAAGATATGATGAAGTTACTTATAAAAACACTAAATTGAATAAGACAGTATTACCTACTTAAAAAAGTAAGTGACTTATGGTTCTTTATCTAGCAATAGATTAGGTTAACATAGGTTGTTTAGTATTAAGAATTATTTTATCCTATGTTAGTGAGATTTGTGGTATGGCATTTTGCTTAGTGTAAGAGTCAGCCGTTATGGATTGATCCGTTATTTTGGTAACACAAATTATATTTACCTCACCAAAATTGTTACCGTCTCGTGGCCGGATAACGCATAAAAAAAGATGTGTTTATGAATTATATAATTACATTTATTATAGCACTTTCCATCTTTTTGTAACCGTTGTTTAACTTTAATCAATTTCTCAAATGGCTCATATTTTATTTTCCTAGAAATAACACTACTAGATGTTTATGAGATTTTTTGTGTTACATGTTAATTAAATTTGTTCGAGAAAAATTTTCTCTGCATACATGTGAACTCGACGATAAATCTTAACAAAATTGTGTACCTACCTTAATATATAGCCTTTTTATGATGCAACATAAAGTTTTTCGAGAACTTGTTTCTCTGTGCGAGAAGACCGAAGTTGAACAACGTTTTAATTTGCAAGAGTTGTATTTTAATCTGTGAATGATTTTCAAATTAGCACCCAGTTGGTCCTAGTATTGAAGTCTAAGATTGATAGGAATAAGATTATTTATTTTACTTTTCCCAAACAATACTACTACTAATATTAATAACATTATAATAAAACAATATGTTTTACTTATATGTAACAATAGGTACAATTAATTACAGTATAATAATAAAGGATCATAGTATCAATGTTCATGATATTTATGTCTCATAAAAATCATTTACTATATTAAAATTTAGTCTAATTATTGTGTATTTACCGCGAATTTGAAAAAGTCTGCATCAAATATATGTATATTGTATATGTATTAAAATATATGCATATTGTATATGTATTAAAAGTTACAAGTCCCTATGAATTACGCACACGGAGTTACTATGATTAAGTTGATTATTGAACAGTAAAAGACCTGCAAAGTAACCTGCAACTTGGCATTCAGTTTATATAAAATACGTGTCTATGAATATATTATGCTTCTCATCAAAATAAATAGTAGATACCTATTCTTTACACTAGTACAGAGTAATCCATTAACATTTAGAACATTAAAATTTCTAAAACTATACCTTTCAATATCTGCCAGTTAATTATAAATATGCCATAAAATTCGTCAAAAGCAAACTTTAGACCTACATAACACATTAAACAGTATCCTAAATACAACGAGGTAATGGTAGTTTTGAGAAGCACCAATAGCTATGATGGATCAATATATAATTCTGTAAATAAATTCATAATATTACATTATACTATACATTATATTTATTCATTATACTTAAGACATATTGGTAACCAACTGAGACCACTTTTAAATAACAAAAATTTGCCATTTTGCCTGTTAGAATATAAGATTGATTGCATTTTTAATGTAGTCTAGCGATATTATGTTATTCCTAGATAGAGGTCAATAGTGTATTTTATCCGGTCATGTCAGTTATATCTGTGATGATATGAGTTATATAAATAAGATTTATATTGTAGTTATGATGTGTATTACTCGTCAGTGATATTGTGCTCAGGAAGTATGAAACAAAATAAAGTTTTCTGAAAACAAACCTTCTTTTATATTTAATACTAACAGTTTCTTTTAGGCAACTTAAATTTTTAAAAATAGAAAAGTAATTTAAAATGGTTTCTTGCCGAATGCTTTTAAGATAAACAGATATTTCAGTTCTAATACAAATTTTACAATTATAATTAAATTAAAATTAAACGCTCAATTATCGTTCCCATAAAGAAAAAATAGCGAAATCTTGCCAACGTTGTCCTTTTGATCAACCCCTTCTTTGAATGTGTAATATTCGTGTAGATAATTTGACAAGACACTCTAACAAAAAAGTTCGTTTGGATATCATATTGACTGGGCAATGACGTAGGTCGGCCGTGCGCTGTGTATCCATTTCCACAGCTTCCAAACTACTAGTCGAGTGATAGGAACAGTGAAAGTCAGTATGTTTCAATTTATCTACACAAAGACTACAGAGAGGTATGAGAGCAATATTTGATCGTTTAGTACTTTATAACATGTTTTGATGAGGAATAATTATTATGAAATGATTCTACAAGTTAATAATACACTATCGAAAGTAATATACATAACTTAATTGGTCAGTGTTTTAGTGTAAGTTATTTCTTTATTGTGTACTCTGTAATGGTAAACCAGGGCATTATGTTTATAATCTATGTGGTGCAATGTAATGCTTCTGACCTACAATTCATTTGTAAATGTGTATTTTCATTTGTCAATACAAAATATAAAAAGATTTGTATCATCTTTTAACGATAATTTCATATGCATAAAAAATTACGAAAACAATTTATTGTCAATAACTGTTGAATTTAAAAAAAATAACAAACATGAATTTACTTCAAGAAAAGAAACAAATGTTTGATAAAAAAATCATTTTAAAAAAGTTGCCATCTATCTACATATTATGAAGCTGCAGTAGTAAGTTATGCATTACAAAAAGTCCCACCACTACCTTTAGCAGCCATTCCAATGTACTTCCTAAAAAAATGTTACAAATTATATATATAATATATAAAAACTCATGTTAGCTTTTGATGTGCTGCTGTGAAGCTTTTGGCTGCAATTAGCGAAAACAAGACTTGTAACTTATTCAATACATCGAGCATGCTTCCTTCCTTCATTAAAAATAGCTTCAATGACCCATTAGTTTTAATATGAAGTTGGATTGGCAATGTAGTAGGTATCTTCATTACCTTAAAATAAGGCACCGAAAGAATCTATTTCCTGATTGTGAAGTCAGTGCTAATCAAAATGTTTAGGTTGTTCAGTAAAATTTAGAGGTTTTTAACCAACCTTCAAAAAAACCGAAAAGAAGGTTATCAATTCGACGCGTATTATTTATTTATTTTTGTAGAGGAAATTTAGGTAATCGAAAAACTATTTAACAATACAAACCTATGTAAATATCATCGGAATATTGTTTTCCAGATGGCCAACCAGCCTCACACTGCCACAATCCTAAGTCTGCTGTTTTGACCTCTCTTATAGTCATGGAACAATAACCTTTATCTAAACTTTGACCTTTAGGAGAGTAGTACCGACGATCATAGGGACTGCAAAAAAAAACTATTTACAGTGATTAAAAAATACATTAGGAATATAGCTGTCCGTTACTAAAAACTCTAATCAAGGATTGGCTTAATAAGCTTTTCAAGTGAATTCACAAATAAAATTATTTTTAAAGAAACTATAAACATATATTTTATTTCACGCTTTTGAACTCGAATATTAAATGTACAATGTACTGTTAAAGTATATTACGTTAGAAGTATCTTAAAGTAATATTTGATTAGTGGCCATCATAATACAATCAATACTTACTTTTCCTCTGTCACATTATCATTTATATAAATTATTCTCCCATAGGGAGATATGAACTTGCAAAAGGTGAGGAAAACATTGGGTTGCAATGCTATACAAGTGAGTGTAGTTAGGCGGCCTCTTACAATGTTCAGGGTCGGCTCAATTGCAGTTAATGGCTTAGCTATTTTGACCAGTACAGCCTTTATCATTAACTTTGGCCTATATTTTCTAACCATTTCGCATTTCCAAATGCCTATGTTGTTTTTATTCACCTCAATGGCCAATCTGCATTCAGTTTCAAAGAAATCTGGTAAGCTGAAAATATAAAATTAACATCGCGATGTCAGATCAAGGCAAGGCATTGTAGCTCCTAAACGAATCGACCGATTTTGAAGCATTTTTTGTTTGGAAAAAATTCTCGTGACTAACAGGTATATGAAAATAAGTATAAACAATTAAGTAGATACTATATCGCTAAATTATTATTTATCACATCTATTTATTACAATAATTCCAAATGTTTCAGGCATTTTTCGCTATGTTTTGCTTAAGATGTTAATCATATAT
Source organism: Aporia crataegi (assembly GCA_912999735.1). Lineage (NCBI taxonomy): Eukaryota > Metazoa > Arthropoda > Insecta > Lepidoptera > Pieridae > Aporia > Aporia crataegi. Next base: position 769,021 of record OU538732.1, on the reverse strand, counting down.
TTTTTATAATTATTTGTAAAAATGTTATGTTATCTATTATTTTAAAGATTATTTACTTTTAATAACATATAGTTTTTTATTTACAACATCTGCCTTTATGTATGTAACTGTTTGATCACAAACAATATTTTATTTAATACTAGCGACCGGCCCCGGTTTTGCACGGGCAAACATATATAAAAACCTTCCTCTTCAATCACTTTATCTATTTAAAAAAACCGCATCAAAATCCGTTGCGGAGTTTTAAAGATTTAAGCATACAAGTGGATATAGGGAAAGAAAAAGCGACTTTGTTTTATACTAAGTAGTGATTTTTATTTTATTTTGTTTTTTACGAAAGAAAGCCTTAAATTAGGTGATGAATTTATATATTAAGGTTCGTTATTGTCGTAAATTGCCAAATATATAAGGTAGAAAGAAACGCGAACGCAGTCGCGCGCAAAAACTAGTACAAACTGTATTAGTAATAAGTAAATCTTAAGAAAATTAATTTAATAATAATTTTGTGTGTAATTAGTATAATAAGATACTCACTGGAACATTCCTTTAGGATCCATAAAAGAACAATGAGACATTGAAAAATTTGCATGACATTTAATTACAGCGGTCTCATTTTCGAGGGCAAACACGGTTCGTACGCCGTTTACATCTATTTCACGGAAACCTATTTAAAAAAACTTTAATTACTCCTTTATTAAAGCTAAATAGTTAGCTTATTAATATAAGAAGAAAATATTTGTTTGTAATGAATAATAAATTATTTCATTAATAGGAAGCTAGAATCTTTCCATTTCTTCCTAGAGGCTATATTTATAATCAATAGTGGAATGAAACCCTCCGCTCCACCTGTCAATTAGGACAGAAATATATCTAGATAGCGTATCTCATATTTATTTTATGAATACTTGTTTCCTTGTAATCACAGCCATAAGGTACCCAATAATTAGACGAACAGAAACATTATAACCAAACATGACGAAGGTATGTGGCGACGATCCAAAATCACTCCGCAGTCTGGTAAACCTGTCATTGGTAATTACCATACTTCAAATAATATAATTTAACTCACCTTTTGTTAATGCCAATATTACGATGAAGATGATCAAAGTATAACAATATCTTTTCGTGAACATTTTCGCCAAATTCAATCCAAGTTCGACCAGAAATAATTTTACTCGTACACTTAAAATATTCTTACCAGGACACGTTAAGCTGCACACAATACCTACTGACGTGGTTAAATTTGATTTGCATTTAATGCTAAATAAAATACTGAACTACCTACATCTTTTTAAGAAAAAAATAAATTTCTAATTTAACAATTAACCAACTACCTACAATTAACTGACCAATTCGAGGGGATTCTTTGATAGAACAATACAATATAAATGATAATATTATGAATTATATTATGGAAGCAAAGATATTTACAAATTAATACAATATTATCTATTTGGGTCCGCCTAAATAATATATCAATATTAGCTGAGAATACCCGCTTCGCATCATTTCATGTCATTGGGGTCATTTTTAATTGATTAGTTTTTTGTTAATTATCGCCACTGTGATGATTTTTAAATAATTATAATAATTTTAAGGAGTTTTATTGATAATATGATCATATCTAAATGATTTTAAAACAATTCTATTGATTATTGTATTTGAAAGTATTCTAAGGCCCAACGCAGACGACACACTTTTTGTGCGATCGAGTCTGCGGCGCACAAAAAGTCTGTCGCGGATTTTTGACGGACTCAACGCACACGACGCACATTGTCAATCATTTTGTCGGCAGAACTGTAGTGCCGTACACGCCATGGAAGTGCCATAATTGCCATAATGCCATAATGCCGGTCTGCCAGAATTACACGGATTATTTGTGCGCAGGACTTTTTGCGCGTCGTGTGCGTTACTGCATACGATTACATAGGTTCTATTTTCACAGACTAAAAAGTCTGTCACGGATAGTCTGTCGTCTGCGTTGGGCCTAAGTATTATTTGTACTGGCAAGTCACCCGTTTGACGGCGGCCATTCGGAAGCCTCCGTTGATTTCTTTTTAGAAACGAGTTCAAGACGGACGGAGGCAAAAATCATTCATTCGGGGTTTAACTTTAGAACTGAACAGTCGCTCTGATTAAGTTTGTGAGTCTCTAACTGAAAGTTGTTATATCATTGTGCTTTATAGAATTATATTATTATAAAGTGAAGTTGAGGTTTAATTTATCAAACCACTAACTATTAAACTTTCCGGATTGTTATAAAAATTTCAACTTTTAAATATGTCAGGAAATTTTAAAAGTATCTAGAACTATCGAGCATATTAATAATCGATCAGAACGTTGAGATACATTTTGGAGCTTTCTAGAACATTTTATATTGACCAGAAAATTGGCATACAATCTAGAAATTTCATATTAGTAGAAATAAAGATGAGACAGGAGATTAATTTAAAGTACTAATGCTTATTAAATACACACTGGCATCGAAACTATGTCTTGTTAGTTTACGAGACCAAATAAATTTTCAGAGCTTAAAATTTATTTTTAACAAGGTTTCTTATTAACAAGATGTCGTCGTGCAGTAATTTTACTTTCAAGATGTTTTTCGTACTCTTCTTTTTACCGACTTTTAAAAAGGAGGAGGCTTTGTTTTTTGTTTGTTACCTTTAATTTCATCAAAATCTGTTCAGTAGTTTTAGTTACAATTTGAAGTCCGTTTTTTTTTTGTTAAATTTTAACACTCCATTATTCATAAAATGGGTCATAATGTGGTCCTTTATGAAATGCCAAAATGACGTAACAGTACTTTTAATAATTTACGAATTTTAAAAAAAATATGAAATTTTAATGGGACCACATGGGAAGCACCAGTTTTCAAACAAAAATAGAAACAGAGTAATCGGTTCACCTGGTCGAAAGTTCTGATGTATCAAAACAAAAAAAGCGTCGAAATAAGTACCTCCTCCTTTTTTGAAGTCGGTAAAAAACTATATTTGATATATGTTTTTTGTAGATACGTTTATCTGATTCTTATATCGCGACTTATGGAAGTGATTGAATGGATGCATAAACAAAACACAGCTTTCATTCATTTTTTTATTATTCATTATCAAATTATCAAAGTGAAATTAACATTAAGTGAACATAATTAATAAAAATAAAACATGACTAAAAACTAAATTAAAAAAAACTTAATCAAAAACTTCCTAACTCAATTCGAAAGAGATTGGCAAAACAACACTAAAAATAGATTTATCAGGACTTATTTATTTTTTACCAACATCGTAGCCGGATAGTATCGTCCTGAGCGCAGTTCTAAGGTTTTCGTTTGGTGTTAATTTCATTTTGGACAAACTTTGGCGACAACATGGGCATTGCTGAGCGTCCATTGATTTGAATGCCAATTTCAAGCACGCCTGAAAAAAATCGTATATTTAATTTTTGAAGTTCGTAATAGTTCTTAGGTAATTGAAGTTTGTGACATAATAAGTTATATAATATATAACATATTATGTCACAGTAAAATTATAAATACAGTATTATGATCATGATCATAATTTATATTTATGGTGACAAGTAGAAACAAAAAATATAACCTAGATTGAACTTTTTTATGTTTGAAATATGTGTTTGTATATCATAGGATTTTTTGACGATACATGGATCTTACTTCCCAAATAGCAAAAGGCTACATTTAAAAATGAGATAAAACTGGCGTATCTTAGTTCCAAGAATCAAGAAGTAGAACTATAAGTTATATATTACACATAAAACATGTGATATTTTTTGTAAAATTATCAATTCACAAACAAACTCACCAGACAAAAGTTATGAAGACAAGGTGTCGTTACGGGCGAAGCGACAACATCTTGACATATTATACACAGGAATACTTGCATTACGTGCTCAATGAACTCCTGCTAAACATGAACAAGGGAATTTCATAAAAACTACTAAAAGCTAATTAGTAAAAAGTGCACATTTTTGATTTAAAGTATATCAAAGTACGCCATCTCTTGACATTTATCAATTTCAAGTCAATTCTGTTTTTTATTTCTAATATATTAGCTTTATACTATAATCTGTTGCATGCCATTATTTTACTGTTAAAGTAAAATTTATACATTGTTTAAAAAATCAGTGATAATGAACTCGAACTAATTTATTTTTGAAAATGAGCCAGAAAATAATATTGTAATAGAAAAAAAAGTATTTAAAAATGCAGCACCGTTTTCCCCTGTTGTTTGTAAATGTCAATGCATTCCGTCCACAGTTTGGTATTCAATGAATCGCCTTTGATAATATCCATTTCTTCGGGACTGAGACCGCTTACATTATTTTCTTTGGCTGTAGGAGACTTTGTGTCCGGTATTTTCGAGCTCGACGGTACTGAGAAAAATATGACTGGTAAATATGATTCCAGGACATCTCGCTCAATGGACACGAGAACGTTAAATTGCGAGCGTAATCTAAATTAAATATTTTAAACAGCAAAATGTTGGAAAGAGAACTATTAGATTTTTCAAATCACCTCAAAAATAATTGATTACGACTGCAAAAAAACTTACCCGATTTACTTTTCTTTCCATTTTCTTCCTCCTCAGAGCCTGACGAGGACTCACTTATCATTTTTCCCTTTTTCCCATTGAGTTTTTTAGGAGAATTCTGTTGTTTCTTTTTCAAGGTTTTTTTGGTATTTTCATGAATTTTTCGCATTTTCACCGGTCGAGATGTGTCGGAATCCGACGAAGTATCATTTTTAATTCTTTTTTTACTAGTTTTACCCTTTTTAGACTTTTCTTTGAGTGCTTTCCTTTCAGCTTCTGCTTCAAGATAGCCATCGGGATACTGAAAAAGCCATAACGATACATTTTAGAAAATTCAGAAACAAAAATGGATTTTAAAGTGCAAAGTAAACAACAACACAGGTGTTGCCAAATAAATGAATGCAGCGCGGATCGAGTGAGTCCATGGACGGTGGTGATCCCTTACCATCACCACCCGCCTGCCCTGTTGTCTATATATTTTATAAAGAAAATCGGCAAGGTACATCATTATCTTATTACTTACAACGATAGGAAATTGTTTTGCGTCAGGCTCCCATGGTGCTGGATTAGGGTCATCTCTACGAAGTAAATATTTCCAAACTAGAAAGCCAGACAAGCCCCTCTCTGGGTAATATTTGACCACCTTGTAAATACCGTCATACCTGAAAAATTATTGTAAAATTCGTGATAATTGTACTCGCTTAATCCATTTAAACTGGTTTTTTTAAATGTGTGATGCGTATACAAAATTAAAGTCATTACTAATACCTATTTTATGAAGTCGGTATTATTATTTGATTCAACAATTTATTTTTGTTTAGTTAAATTTGATATGCGATTTTGGTGTCAACTATTGTGAATCGATTTTTAATGATTCTGAGGTGGTCCCACATAAAGTTTATCGAAATTGTGCAGTCTCTGTTCAGTGTTTATATGTGTCGGAAATACTTTACTCAGAAGCATGAAAAAAGATTTATTTGTGTCGACTTCAAAGTGCTCTAACAGTAATAATTAACACTTTTTATTAAAAATACATACCGTATGCCCTCCTTGGGTGCGTATTTGGGGAAATGTTTCAACATTTTATAGGATCTAACAACACGTACGGGCTTGCCTTGCCTCCAGTCGTCGCCTGCGTCGCCTCCAGACTCGCTTATCTCTTTCACGGCACAATTACGCGCCAATGCCCTATTTAAAAAATAACTCGTATTTTGGGGTGATTTTATAAGACATTTAATCACATGATCTCGTTTTTGACTTTTGACTCTACAAGAATAAAACTGAAGAGACCTATTGTTTGGCTGAACGAGCTAATGATTTCGGATTCGATCCATAGGTACCAGTCGTTCCTGAGATTACTTTAAAAAAATTCATACTCTAACTAAACAGAAGCAGAGCATCAATGAAAAATGTTGCAAAATTGGGAAAAAAAATTCTAACCGCTAGTGATTGACGTGGATTAATTTGAGACAATGTTTCAAATGCCTTCTGATGAGCAACACTTCTAACTAAAGGGATCATGAAAGTGGAAGTTTTGTTTTCGGAAGCGGTCTGTTTATACCTAGTATTATATAAAACTCACTTATTCTCACGGGTAAGTGCCTGATCACATGACTGCTCTGCGGTCCTTTTGTTTCCAGACAAATCTCTGCCTCCACTTCCCGTGTATGTGAATTCATTACCATCGTCATAATCATCTTCATAACCGCCTGAAATCATTTAAATTAAGCATATATTGGTGTTAATTTTATATATCAAGCTATTAATTCTGTTCTTCATGAAGAGCGGGGTCTCCTATCACAAAAAAAGCTAATTACTTAATAGGAGTTTTTAGGCACAGATTAGGCATAGATTTAGGCTGATCAGTTACTTGCTTGTAAAGGAATTATCAGTGAAACAGTGTCTGTCCTAATCTAATATCTTTTTTTTTTGAAGTTGATTGGAAAATACAAATCTCTTTATAATATTAGCTGTACACAAATTACCTGCAAGTACAATACTGTAAGCGCCTTCAACGTCGCGGCCATGAATACCGGAGACAGGAGGACGATGTACACCCGACTCTGACAACTGAAACGCATTAAATGACAAATAATAAAAATGAATCGCCGAAATATAATGCATAACTTCTGAACGACTGCACCAAATTGAATAATTCTTTTTTTTTACGTTTGTCATTGTCAGTGACTTTCAAAATAAACAAAATGGAGGCTTTTTTAGACGTTCTACTAAATCGCCGTCCGTAGACCGATTTGGATGAATGAGTACGTTCATTAAAAATACAAAATTCATTTTTCGCTTTTTAGTGCGTTTTGAGATTTTATTTTTTTATTTAAAATTAATTGTGTAATCTACTATGGCCATTAGTTTTTTTATTTTCATATCTATGCAATCTCTTCTCGTGACCCTCCATTACTGACGGCCACCCCACTTCGGAAATGGTCGATTGTCTTGTGCATGATGCAGCAAGTGTGCAACAGTAAATTAGTAACAAACGTGTTTCCCAGTATTTATATAAAGACCAGGACTCATTTTGAATCAGCAGAGTGAGTTCATAGACGAAAATACGTGAACAAACCAACCTGAATCCTAAATCTCCAACACATCCCAACTTCGATACCCGGAATCGGACCGAAGTGATTAGCAGGCATGGCGCAATTCTTTGTTTTACCTGAAAAAATTATCACAATTATATTATTTTGTCCTTATTTGGCACCAACGGTCTTTCTTGTATTAAACGGAAAAATCTTATATATAAAATTCTCGTGTCACAATGTTAGTTACCTTACTCCTCCGAAACGGCTTTACTGATTTTTAGCAAATTTTATATGCATATTCAGTAGGTCTGAGAATCGGCTACTATCTATTTTTCATACCCCTAAGTGATAAGGGTAGCCATGAACATCGAAGGAACTCAGCTGGGTTATTTTCTGTTCTGATCATATTATATTTAATAACAAATATATGTAATATATGAACTTAGTGAAGTGTTGAGAAAACTTACCAACACAGGCCATGCCCCTGCCCCAATCTCTGTTAGTCTTACTGCTTTTCTTCGTTTGCTTAGCAGCTCCGGGTGCGATCACTTCGTTGGTATCGCGCTTGCACGATGGACAATACCAGTCCCCCTCAGGTAATTTCTTCAGTGGTGGGTCTAAGCATTTCATATGGAAGCCGTAATCGCATTCATCGCAAAGAATTATCTGGAAATGTAATGGAAATGTCTTTTATTTACGGGAATTTCACAATCAGTGAAACAGATAGAAATAGGCCTGCCCATGCCCCACGGAGTGGTTCCCGCACTTTTTGTACGTCAACATATTTTTAACATCTTTTCCAGTTCTCGACTATCTTTAATGCCGGCAAATAAAAAGATGAGAGAATAACTTATTGAAAGAATGGAGAAGTTTCCACATCAGAGCCTTGCGGATACCAATATCATGTCCAGAGACAGTTGTGACAAATAGGGTATCTGTACAATTTACATTAAGTACTTAAGACAAGATTTTAAACCCGATGAAAAGAGGAGTGTTACAAGTTGACGTGTCTGAGAGTCTGTGTGTCTGCTGAAGCATCATAGGACCTACGAATGGACCGAATTCGAAGCGGGTTTTTGTTGAAAGACATGTTCGAAATGGATCTTCGCTACAATTTAAGGTGGTTCCGCGAACCACCTTAACAAGCAGTGTCTTCAATTTCACTAGTGTAAATTTTGTTTAACAGTCGCTATTTGCTGGTGTGCAATTATATTTGCAAAAGAAGACAACCTACCTTGTCAGGAGACTCTTTGCCGCAGCAAATGTAGCAGCCACATTCCTTGCAAGTCACCTCTTCGTCATCATGACACGCTGTGCATCTCAATGGCTTCGATCCTATTCATACATTAACCATTAACGTTGATAATTAACTACCTTACCTATAAACATTGCTCAACAAAGTTTTGAATTCTCTTGAAAAATCTTCAAAGATTTTTAATAAATATCCGACATAATTCATCAATTATCGCTATATTTTAACTAATAAAACAACGTCTACAAATACAAATAAATCCTATCTGACAACCAATCTATCTATTTGTAAAATACATTCGAAATACTTACTTGGCGGAGGTGGTTTCGAAATCAGTTTTTTATAGGCATCAGATCTCTGAGCTAATGGTACGACCTCTTCTATTGCAAAAATTTTATCGTGGATAGGTGCTTTTGTATCATGCTGCGGTATCGCGTCTTGGCCTAGATATAAAGTTCCGACTAATTCATGACCTCTCCGCAGTTTTTTCACTTCGTCTATTTTAAAATCATACCTGCAAAAATTCAATTATGCAATTGAGTAATTAAATTAGATTTTTTTTTCCAATCCAAGATCCAACATTATTGCATAGGGATTAGTCACAATTCAGCCTAGGATGCAGTTAGTTTGTGAATCAGACTGCATTCCTGTGAACAAATGCAATCCGTTGGTTCAAAAGGCTATCAATTTACATTTTGTGTAAAAGTCTAAAAAGTAATATGTAATTTAAATCTTATCATTTAAATATCTTAATTTTTTATATATATTAATTAATTTTTTTAAGTATTAAATAAGTAGGTTTTTGTTATTTATGCAAAATAAAAAAAACCGACAATTTAGTAACAGAGACTCTAGACTGATGAAATGTTGCTACAAACACTCTGTTGCATGTCAGTTAAAAAATCTTTTTACATTTTGTGGTCATGAACATGATTGCTTATGAATATTTCAGTTTATGCAAGTGGCAACTATAATGCCACATACATACACAGTTGCAATTTTTTTAACATCCCTCTTTTTGCATCGGAATTTAAGAACAATACTCACTCACCAAAAGCCCTTCTCAGAGTCTTTGCTCATATTATGGTTGATCATAACCATTTGTCCAGGTTTTAAGTCGTTCAAATCAATTACAGTCCGTGCCCTTGGTCTTATTTCTTTTAACTTTAAGAATTCATTAGGATCATCCCCACTGAAAAAATAAACCGATAGACTAAGTTATTGTTTTCATGATGATTCCAATGAAAAAAATCTATAACTATGATTTTCACCAGGTGAGGCTTCTGCTGATTACCTAAATGTATTGCACATGTGACTAAACTAAACTAAAAATATGCCAACTTTATAGTTTTCTTGGCACATTTTGGACTAACCATGTTTGTGTTTAAATAAATGTAACATGTATTTAAGTTCATTTTATATTTCTCAGTTTGAGATCATCCATGCACCAAAGCTATGTAAAGATTTCATTTATTTCAATATTTTTTCATTCAATTAAAAGATGTCTGAATATGTTTTATATATTTGGGTGATATATAATGATAATAAGAAAACCCATATAAAATCTTGAGTTAATCAAACAAGAAGACAACAATAATATTAGCTTGTCTGCTTACTTTTGTACACACAAATTGAAAAAAAAAAACATATAACTTACGATTCATCAAAATGTATTTCAAATAGTAAATTATCATCCTCTCTGATAGCCTTGTGTTTTATCTTTTTTTCTTTTGTCTGCTTCGTAAAAAATTTTGATATATCATTATTTTTTATTTCATTAGGTGGTTGATTCTCTAAGTTACTATTGTCTAGGTCTGTGGAAATGTTTGGTGCTTGAGGATCTAGAACAATTCTAATAATTTTTCCTTCATACCAGGAGCCTTCATTTTTGCTTCGTACATCAACCAAATCTCCAACTTCATATAATGAGCTCTCAACATCTAAAAACAAATAAAAATAGTAATTATAGTAGCAGCTAAATTATATAAGGCCTAGACACTTTCTTTTTCAGTTGTAATTTTTATAAGTATTTTTTAGGTTCTCTATAACATCTTGTTGTTTATGGTATACAATAATATGACACATTATATTATGATATAATCCTATAGGTAGCGCCTTCATGGTTCAGTAATTCAGTTACATGGAAACAAATATCAGAAAACCCAACCTGGGTAGATACAGAATAAAACCTACTTTCCAAGTTAAGAAAAGATCAGTGATACAGGTATAGAAATGTGTATTCATCAAGCTCCAAGGTCCATTTGTTTAGGAGCTAAGATACTGTAGACAGACACATCTAACTTAAACACCCCTCTTTTGCATTAAGAATAAGTTTGTCTTTAAAAATAGTTTATGAATATAATTCGTGATAGGAACCTCCTTTTAGGCAAAAATGCCTGTGTCAGGAAGCTCTACTCTTACATAACCTTAGAAGACAACATGATACTACAGAATTTAGTAAAGTTTAAATAATAACATAAATTAAAGTTATGATAAAATAAAATTTAAAGTTGTGTTAATGCGAGTGTATGTGTTTTTTTGACTGTGTGAGTGATTGTGTGTGTGGGAGTGTGTGCGTGTGAGAATTTGTTAAGTAATTTAGATCTTTTCAAATTTAGAAGTAGGACCATCAAATGTGAGTTTTTCTAGCCACCTTTTCAGAGTGTTTTTGCATTTATTATATTGTTTTGAGTAAATAGATAAATTTCTATTGATTGAGTTATACAGCTTACAAGCAGTCAGTTCAATTTGTACAGGCTGTTAGTAATTTAATATTTTGAATATACATCAATTTAAGTAGACCTTCTTGAGCTCTCTCTTCAAGGTAGTTTTGCCTGCTCTGTCCCAGATGGAAACCCAATATACTATCACTGATTATATAAGTGAAACATAAACCTTGTTTAGAACATTTCTATGAACACCCAGCTCTGTGACATTGAAATAGGGAAAATTAAGAAGTATGACAAATGATTACTGTAAAAATTAATTTGATACATACATGTGTAATATATAACTAACCTAATATCGATGCAATAATGTACTGCAAGCTGAATAAACTAAAATTTATACATTTGAATGTCTTTACCTTTGTACTCTATTTTCTTTTCTTCAAATTCTTCAGGATTACTGCCTCTATGCTCATTTTTTATTTCTTCTTTATTTGAAGCTTCTTCTGGGCATTTCACCATTAGCTGGACCACATCATTGAGTTTTATGTTGTAGTCATGAAATGTGTATCCATTTTCCAGCTACAATTGTTAAATTATATAGACACAAGTTATTAAGATTTTAGTCCCTAATATTTTCAATGGTTCATGTTGTTTGTTTAATAGTTATTGTAATTTTGTAGTAATTGTTGTGTTGGTCCCTATTGTTATGTGTATTTGGATGTTTGTGGTGTCAATATCTCCCTGTATTTGTGTATTTTATAACATGTGTTATATTAAAAAATTACAATATAAACTTGAAGGACCTTGAACAGTATTTACAAGTCAGTCAGTTAGTTAGACAATGTAATGATCTTAACTTGTCAATTTTAAAAGTAGTAGAATATACCGTAATGACTTCATAATGGAACAGTTATGGGACAATTCAACAGTAACAGATTCAAGGCCTTGTATTGTTACATATTCTTCTCATTTACAAAAAACTAAACATAGATGTAAATGAAAGATTTTAAGACCAGATGGACTGCCATCATAAGGAAAATGGTCATACATGGAGGTGATCACGACCCTCAGGATTGAGGAGTACTACGCAAGGAAAGAAGCAGAATATTAAAATGTTTAGGCAGTATTTGATAAACGGTTATTACATATTCAATTCAGATAAATTACTTACCACTTTTCCTCCATAAAAAAGACGTTGTGATTTAGGTTCGACGCCAAACTTTTCTTTAATTATACGGCGGAAATTGTCTATTTTTGTTAGTTTCGATTCTAAGACAACAATTGCGTCAGGTTTTCCAAGAAATCTTACTCTAACGTGCATTTTGAAATAAAGTAGATTTTAACTATTTCAAACAAATTATTTCACAATTTTCGCACAGACCGTGTTGGAGGATTCATTTAACGGTTTTTTTTTTAGACTAAACTGCAATTACTAAAATAATTATTAAACATTCCACTTATTTTTAATGCACTTATCTTGGTCTTAGTTCTTACATAAAGTACCTAAAGGCTAAAATAACGTTAACAAATTTTGGTGGGAAAGAGCCACAGACGACACAATACAGAAATTCTCTTACCATAGACTGCTTAGCACAGAATAAAATCTTGAGACTTGGAAATGGCTAAGAACTATAGTAAAGTAACTGATATTTTTTTTAAATGCTTGATTTATTATCTTCAATATTTCTAAATTTTTAAGTCTTATTTATGATTAAGATCCTGATATTATTCTTGCGAAATATTTTGAATTTTATTCTTATAAAATCCTGAAAATAACTGAGCGAAAAACTACTGAACAAAAGTAAAATCAATGGGACCTGAAAGCAACTTGTTTGACACTTCAATCATCCACAAACGGTAATACAATATATTATATTATTAGGTGGCGAATTGTGTGTGGCCTTTTTATATTAACTCTATAATAAATATAAAGAATGATATAAAAATTCTTTGCCGTGCGTTGAATAAAAATAATAAAAATTCAAATCTTAATAAATTTATTATATAACTAGTTAAGTTTAAAACGGGGGAACAAATAAAAAAAAACAATATTATGTTGAATAATAATAAATTTGATAATATCCTATTTAATTTTTTTGAACATCAATGAAAAATTAGTAATTTTTCATTCCACTAAGGTTATGCTTAAGTACCGGTCAATTATAAATAAAGTATGTAAGTATAAAAAATAAAGTATTCATTCTAATAAAAAAACTTTTAATTACAATATAGAATACCTAAAATATTAATTAGTTTTATTTAATATATTATTGTTATTATCCTTTATTTACCTAACAAATTCTAAAATAAAGTTTTATAGTGATATTTTATGCAGCCATTTACGAAAATCACCTTGCCATACTTTTCCAACGGTTCCCAATGGCCGCCATAGCGAGCAAAGGATTTTTTTTTTTCTAAACGATTTGTACCAGCCTAAAACTTTAATAGATAATATATTATTATCCATCGACTATAATATTATCTGTGGGAAAGAGTTAGCAACATAATATTTTTTTCATACAAGTTATTAGTTAATACGGGTTATTACTTAGGTAGGACGTAGGTACCTAATACCTATGGACTGGAGTATGGGTATTTGGGTAATGGGTTATGGGCATGGTTCACAATAAAGAGGTTGTTACCTAATTAATTAATATGTAAATATTTTAATTTTCTGAATTTAAAAAATATTAAGTTTCTCTATTTCTGATGTACTATGTAATAATAATACTATTTTAGAAGCTAATTGGTACTTTTTGTGTTAAAAAGAAATCTGAATATACAAAATAAACAGTTAGGTCTCGTGTGTTCAAAGACTTAAGAGAAAGTTGGTAAACTATACTTAGAAAGCTTTCAAAAAAAGAAAAAGACCTACATATTTAAAAAATGGCCGAAGAAAAGGTACAGATGCGAAAGCAACTAGGTTTGCTTGAAGGAGTGGCAATTATTTTGGGGATTATTTTTGGTAGTGGAATATTTATATCTCCTAAAGAAGTTTTAGAACAAACAGGATCTGTTTGGGGTGCGTTAACAGTGTGGGCAGCTTGTGGTGGCCTTGCAACTCTTGGTGCTATGTCATATGCTGAATTAGGTAACTTTCAAACATTATAGAGCTTTAATTGTGGACTATGTCCAATGTTAGGATAAGAAAGTGCATTGCTTTATCAAACTTGCTTTTATTAGGTAGAATTATCAATAAATATTTTGTAAGTCTCTTTTTAAGAACACTATATCTGTTCATTTATCACACTGGGTATAATAATTACTCTGCATATTAATTTAACATAGGTATTCAATTAGTATGTCACAAGCATGTTTCATCAGATTATTAAATACATAATAAAATATGGGTTTCATCAAATTAGTGGGTTTATTGTATGTTCATATTTTAGGTACAGCACTGGCACAAAGTGGTGGTGATTATCACTATATCAATGAAGCATTTGGACCATTACCAGCTTTTCTATATTTGTGGGATGCTAATCTTGTATTTGTGTGAGTTCTATTTCAGTCTAGAAATGTGATTTTGTTATACATATGGGAAATGCTATATGTTGCTATATTAGAAAAAATAATATATTGATAAGCACTTGTATATATCACACAGCTTTAAATTTTGGCTTTAATTTATGCCTTAATTTCCACATTGATGTCAGTGCAAAGTAATTCATATTTACAATTCTATTTTTTTATTTTTTTTATTTCAAATTTATTCTGTTTTGATTTTAGACCGAGTACAAATGCAATTATGTCTGTTACATTTGCTAACAACCTGTTGGAGCCTATATTTCCGAATTGTCCAATTGATCCATTATGCCAAAAATTAATAGCCGCTGTTACAATATGTAAGTAATTATTTAAAATTAATAAGTGAATCTTTAGCTATTTTGCTGATGGTCTCTAGACTCTACTGATTGAATCGACCATCCATTTGAAACAGTTTTGAAGTTTATTATGTATTTAAATAAAAAACAGCATCTGCTCAGGTGCATAACCAATTAATTGAAATGAAAAAGTAATTTATTTTTTACTTTGTTATGGTAAATTGGCCAGTGAAAAGCTGATTATTTTCAAATATAAAAAATAAATAATACATACAAAGCCGAGAGTTCCAGCTCATTGCTATCCTTTCTATTATTATTGTTTAGAGTGGTTATTTAAGACTAACTTAAAATTTGCAGGTTTGCTTACCTTCATCAATGCATATGATGTAAAATTCACAACTCGTATCCAAAATGTGTTCATGTTTACAAAAATTTTGGCCCTTCTAATTATCATAATTGGAGGAATTGTTTGGATGTGCCAAGGTAAGTAGTCAATATTAATGTTGTTATTAATCATAATACAATTTATTTTACTTTAACAATAATTAATTTAACCCTAAAAACAATACTAACTTGGAACTGTGTAATAAATATATTGACATGAAAAGAGAGGTATTGTCAGTTTGACATCTCCAACCAATCAATCAATTTTGATATGATTTTTGTTTTTGAATCTTAGCTACAATTTGTGAAGACCTGTTTATCAATTTATGAGGTATTCTTATTTGTTATTAACATTTTCACTTGTGTGTTTATTTTTGTGTGAGTGAAATAAACAAAAAGGTTTCAGTTTGTAAGACACAGACAGCTGTGACTTTAGACAAGAAGTTTGGTGTCATGTGGATTTGAAATTTCCATGGGAATTTCCAGCGTTAACGAGAAAACTGGACGTTCTTCACTAAAGGACCTGATCTCCTTGTTGTCTACCCCATGTATCACTAGAATTACATTCTTTGACATTCCTTTTATATTGTTACAGGTCGGTTAGAACATTTTGAAGATGGTTGGGCAGGGACAAAAACATCTGTTAGTGATTGGTCTGTTGCCTTCTACTCGGGAATATTCTCATATTCTGGCTGGTAAGTCCTTATGGATAATATAATATTTATATTATATTACAAGATCACCACCATAATAAGATATATTAATACATAGGTACCTTATAAAATGTCCAAGGATTATTTGTGCCTGTTTCACTATTTAAATTAGCAAACAACTGATTTTGAGCATTCCCTATTTTATTCAAATTGGGAGTAGATTTTGAAAGAAGACATTCTCATTCTCCAATTAAAACAAGCTTATTATGGTGTCTAAGATTTTACTAACCCCCGCCGTAAAAAGAGATGTGTTATTAGGTTGACGTGTCTATCTGCTATGTGTCTGTTTGTGGCATAGCTCCTGAACAAATGGACTAATTATAATGTGGTCTCTTTTTTTGAAGCTGACGTGATCGTGATGAATCTTAGCTATAATTTATGAAAAACTATTCATCAGTTAATGAGGTTTTCGTATAAATTTATAAATAAGCTGCCGGGGTTTTGTCTTCAATTTCACTTGTAAATTACACTGTAAAAACGTTTTTGCCAAGGATTACAATTTTAAAATATTGATGAATGAGTAATCTGTTAATGGTTTTCTTGCAGGAATTATCTAAACTTCATGACCGAAGAACTCCGAGACCCGTTTGTGAATCTACCAAGAGCGATCTATATATCCCTACCTCTTGTTACTGGGATATACCTTCTAGCCAATATTTCTTACTTTGCTGTGTTGGGACCGGTCGGCGTAAGAGCAACAGAAGCTATTGCCGTAGTGAGTATTCTGTCTTCATCTGAATGTCTTTCCTTTTTAATATTAGCAGAGAAAGCAAATAATGTACTCTAGTTTAAATACTATCCTTACAAATTTAAATATGACATACAAATTACATAATAATTTATTGTAGAAAAAATAATTGCATCGGGTAATTCTGCGTGTATATCTGATCAATTTCTTAACTGGCAAGTAGGTGTTCAGACCGGTGTGTACATAAGACATTATTACATTTATTTTTGTTATCCGTAATTGCATTATAAAACTGAAGAATTTAGTTAAACGCGTTTAGTAGAACTATTTTTTAAATTCGAACAAGTCAAAAAATTCGAACAATTGAAAAAATATTTTTGGTTTTGATTTACCATTTATCGAGGAAGGCATCATCACGCTTAACGGCGAACAATAATAACGTCATAATATTCGAAGGCCTTTTTGTTGTAGGATTTTGCTGTCGTGGCTTTGGGGTGGTTAAGGTGGGCAATGCCTACATTGGTGGCTATTGCTATTCTTGGCGGCCTCTCTGTGCATATTATGACATCATCGCGCATGTGTTTTGCTGGAGCCAGAAATGGACATATGCCAGAGCTTTTAGCGCATATCAATGTTAAATGCATGTCACCGATGCCTTCACTGATGTTTCTGGTAAGTAAATAGTCCGGGTTCCCTGGAGCATTTTTGAATTTGATAACTATCAAGCTAATTTTTGTGAGTAGCTTCATTTCGATGAGACGCCCAGATAAGCGTAGGACCGCGATAACGTACCACGCAATTTGTAGGACAATGTGACTATTAAATTATATAAATATTACCTAAGTAAAAAAAATCAGCTGGTTAGTAATCATTTTTGATGACCTCGTCATCGATACATGTTGGAAGGAGGGGACTCTGATCAAACCATACATTTTGTAGGACAAATATTTTCTCGAATAATTTAGATAATTATCTTAAGATTTAACAAAAATAAAACCAGCTACTAATATACATTGTTGGGCGTCTCATCGAAATGAAGCTACTCACGAAAAATTAGCTTGATAGTTATCAAATTGAAAAATGCTCCAGGGATCCCGGACTAAAATGTTTCTTATAGAAATATAAAAGACACGATACTTTAGTTATAGACGACTGCCACATTAGATCAAATTTGGTCGCAGCGGCACATCGATAGTCCAATCATGAAATAATAATAATAATACTTTAGTTATATTTTTTTTTGTCTCTTTTCTTTCTCAATTCGTATGGAGTGACAAGTTATTCTAGAAGTTACCGGATTTAGTTTTTTTATTATTAAAAAAGAAAATCCTTGATTTTTTTTCTTTTTAATGAGAAAAGTACTATACTCATTTCGGCCGTCATTCAATAACTTGTCTCACTTCGAGAATAATGGCTGGTCTTCTAAGATTTAGGCACGTTCTTGAACAAAGACCTAAGTGACGTTGATAAGCAATGTTGTATTTGATTCAATAACTGGCCTTCAATAGAATTATATAACTGTCTCGAATTTATTATTTTCAGATGTTAATATCCCTCGTCATGTTGATCCCGAGCAATTTAACGTCATTGATTACGTATTGTACTGTTGTCGAGTCGTTTTTCACACTGCTAAGTTGCAGTGCTGTTCTTTGGCTGAGGTACAAGAGACCGCACCTAGTTAGGCCTATAAAGGTAATATAATTTATGAAGAATTTATAAGACATGACATACAAACATAAACGTTATTATTCGACAAATAAAAGGATTATAATGTTACTCAATATTGGGTATTTTCAAAAGGTTACTACAGATATATTATATTTTAGGTTAATAAATTAAAATTCTTTAATCCTAAATTCGACTAATTCTTTCTGGCAGGTTTCTCTATGGATGCCTATAGTGTTTGTTGTGGTTCTATTGGTGCTGATGATAGTTCCCGTAGTGAGTGAGCCCGTGGCTGTGATTGCTGGTGCCTTGATAACACTTGCAGGAGTCCCGGTGTACTTGTTCATTGTCCGTGAACAGCCCAAGTACCTCGCTAATGTGTCTGGTAAGTCCCAAATTCTTTGTTCTTGACTTTAACTTCCAAATACAGTGCCTTGTAGAATTATTGTTGTTTCATTTCTTACTTTTAAATTGCACTTTGCAGATGGTGCCTTTTTTGCTATCCATGTTAATATTGTAAATGCGTTAATAATTCTTATGTTACGTCTTACCACTACTATAATAGAACTTCAGAAACGCTATTGATTACCTTTTATTGCGAAAATAGGCTTGAAGAAGTTTTAATAGTGCAATCACGCGGACGCATTCAAGGGCTAAAGCTAGTATATGTTAAATAATCTACATAAGGGACCTTCAAGAAAAGAGATGTACACATCTCTAAAAAGCCGGCAACGCACCTGTAGCAAATCTGGCTACAGGGTGTCCATGCGCTTGGGACATCCTGAGTAAACCTGCTGCCCGTTCGCCTCCTTTTCTATAAAATAAATAACACTGTTTGGTTACAAATTCTTCTTAATAATTCTTGTGATGTTATCTTTTCAGTGAAATTTACACACGGCTGTCAGAAATTATTCCTAACTGCAGTTGAAGACAAGGATGAATGAATATTGGTGGCGACATGGTATTCCTCGCAAATAAAATTTATTTTGAACGAATCTCAAAAAAAAGAAAAACTTTCATTTTACTAAAAACCATTAATATAGTTTTAACATAGTTATACAAATTTGTATTAACATAGTTTTGTGTTCCAATTTTTATATATTTATATTATGTTTGCCGTAAGTTTGGTTTTCTAAATTATCGTTTGTAAATTCAATAAGTTTCTTCTATTAGCAAGTTGTTTTTCACATAGTAGGTATAAATGTTTAGTCCTAACAGTTTACGCTGTTTTTCATACAGGTATTTAACGAAGACGCAATTGAATTAATCAAACTTATGGTTTAGTGAAGTGAGTTTAACGAAAACTATCACTTTTATGTAACAGTATACGGTTCTTGGAGTTGTAAAACTTGATATATTATTATAGTGCATAGTGTTAATTAATAAAAATTTCGGTTGAGCAGACACCGAAGGCTGATCATCTTGTTTGTAAAGAAAATGACCAGTGATTTACATGTAGAAATGCAGTAATAGTGTACTGAATTTCTTTAAGGTTTTTATATGTGATAGTTTTTATTAAATCTGATCTATAACCTCATTGTGTGGTTTGTAACGCTCTCTGTATAATTTTTAAGTAATAATGAAGAACCTAATGTACAATTTAGTTAATAATGAATGGGAAATGTTAATTCCTACTATATGCTCAAAGATTTTGCTACTATAAATCTAATGTAGGCATTACATTTTCATATATACACATTCGACCCAACAATTAACCTTAAATTCGGAACCAATTGTTATAAACACGATTAAGGAAATCGTTTAAATACAAAATTGCATTTCAATTATTTTATTTAAATTAAATGCTATCTTTTTAAAGGTTAGGTTTTGAATTGCAAAACCAATCTACTTTAATATTATAAAAAAAATAAAGTTGCATATTGAATGTACCGATTTTAAAATTTATTTCATGGACTAGACACATTCTGAAATAGGCTATATATATAAGGACTATGTCAGTATTTTAAGCTAGTATGAAATTTTCAAATTTTCCAGTTGACTAATCTCCATCCAGCCCCGAAAAAGTCGAACAATTTCCTTGAAGTTAATATTGGTTTGTAATTGACCATTGAGTATAAGGGTCAATAATAACAATTTTGTAAAACTAATTTATCAATTTAAGCTTTATAAAAGTAGCATTTCGAGTTTTTTGTGCCATTGTTACTGTTTTTTTTTAAATGTTTTTTTTTAAAATAAATTTGATAAAATAATTTTTATGTTTTAATTCACTATTTTTATTATATTTAAGCTAATTAACATTTATTTTTAATTATAAATGTTTCATTAGCATTTATTTAATAGTTGACCCGGTGAATTTCGTATCACCAATATCTATCAATTTTTTTTGCACCTCGTGGATTTCACAATCGTGATCCATATTATGTCAACAAAACCGGTTCTGGCACATTATTGTTTACGTGAATATTTCCGATATAAATATTCTGCTATTCGGGGCGGAGACGAATCCAACAAATTCAAAGAGATTATTAAAAGCGGTACAGCCGTTCTTGACTTATTTATGGTGACCGGCTTCATTTTTGGATAATATAGATTTAAGTTCAGACTACATACAGTTAGGGGTAGTAGTTTTAAGCTTTAGAGTTCACTTTGCATTATAACATCTTGAACAACTGAATAAAGCATATATTTCCATGCGACTTCGATGTAGAAGACGCTCTTATTTCTTAGCGAATGTGAGAATTAGTATTTGGATGGTTTCAGGTCACAGGCCTCGAGGGGCCCATGCTCAAGTCTGATCGTCCTTTCGGACCTGCAGACAGACTGGGTTTCGCACCCTGTTGATACAGAACGGTGTTGGGGTCGGACCCAGTATAGCCCTAGGAGATAGTGAGCCGAGGAGCAGCTCACTCGGCCCGAAAAAGAAAAAAGAAAAGTGAGTGAGAGTGAAAGAGTTTGTTTGTTTGAATGCGCTAATCTCAGGAACTACTAGTTCGAATTGAATAATTCTTTTTGTGTTGGATAGTCCATTATCCAGGAAGGCTTTAGGCTATAGGCTGCAACCAATAGCAACCAACCAAAAATGTTGCGCAAAAGGGGAAAATTATCCATATTTGAGGGCTTCCGTTGCGTGCGCTGCGTAAACGGTTCAAGTTACCTAAAAAATATGTATGAAAGAACTATTACTCTTTAAATGATCTAAAAAAATATCTGCGACCGTATATGTCTAATCTTTTAAGATTGACTCATTATAACCTTTTTTATGGTAATCAAATTTGGTCGAAATTAATGCATTATTACCAATTATTTGCCAAAGAGTTTTATCAACAAATAAATGTGTTTACCATCAAAAACACAGCCAACTAGTATACGCAGAATTGTCAAGATCGGGTTGCGGGGAAAATCAATACGTTCTTCTCTCACAAGAAAATAAAACTGAAAATATCATTTACTCAGAAGTATTTTAAAATCTATTCTTTTAAAAACTTCTTAATCGCGATCATAATAACAGAAATTGACGAGGACTAATTCGCGCGCAACAGCTAGTAGTGAAATAAAAGGGCAGTGAAAAAGAGAAGAGACTACATAATATAATATAATATGTAAGCGCCATAGCCTGTGCGTACCCAGAACAGTTGCGGAGGAAACGCCGAGATAAAAGACCCTACAGTGGTTTATTTTGAAATATAGATTTCTTGTAAATTATGTAAAGTTACACGGCATTAATTAGACCTAAAGAATATCTAGTTGAACCTGTCTCTTTTTCGACGCTCATGAACCTACTAGCAGCCAGACAATAATAAGTCTGCCATTTTAAAAGTCGCCTAAAAATATTTGAAAACTATAAAATCCATATCAGCACAATTATTTTAACAAACCAATTAGTTAAAAAAGTTAAAATAAAGGCTTTTGTCGTCAATTTCACGGACTGAGTGTAATATTATGGAGAAAATAATGTTTTTATTGCTGTTTTTATGTGTTTGGAAGGTAATATTCAATAATGTCATTTATTATTTTTGATTAGTTTTTAAACGTACAATTGCACAAGATTGCAAAAGCTAAGTTAAAATTTAATGACTGACAAATCTTATTATGTGAACTTTTAGTGCGATGCCTCACGTTCACACTTTAGTAACCAGTCACACGATTTTACGACTCCTGGCGATGAAATAGGGCCCATGTTGCCCGATCAAGGATTCCAAGCGTCGACAGTCATCGCAGGACTTATGCCTGACTCTTTCGGTGAAATGTTCAACTTCCTTGACGGAGACAGTTTTGGGATTGGTAAGTTTTATCGTCAAAATATCGATAAGTCTTATTCAATTAAGTATAAGTAATAATTTGTCTTTCTTCAACGACTTCAAAAGAGTGGTTCTAAATTAAGTTTAAGTTTACAGTAGATGTCTAAACTATAATAGAAGAAAGGGCATTACGCTTATAACCAACGTGGTTAAATGTAATTCAAAAACACACTTACACTTTCTAGTCACTTACAAGAAAAATTCACAACGTTTAAATTTATTATGCGACGATGAAGTTAACACTATTTTTCTAGGACCAATGCACGAATTCGTTTACGGATGGCAAGCGATAGTAAATACTATGAGTATGAAAAATAACGTTGAAGTTCGCAAACGGGCTGGTCTGCAGCGATTCGCTTTAGCGGGAATTAACGGAATAACATTGATATCGCATATCGGTGCCACGGAAATTATGATAAATGGCACTAGGTCATACTGCTTTGGCGGTGTTTCAAGACCACCAGGTCGAAGAAGTGTTATTTGTAAGGTGTGTTAAAAAAAACGCTTCTTCAAAAGAATACTATAAGTACTTATTCAGTAGTTAAACTCAAGTCACTAGATCGATTTTCAAGACGAAAATGCCAAACTTCTACCAAATTTGATTATAATCCGTTTATAGAGATAACCAACGTGAAGTAAACATAAAAAACACGTCGAATAACCCTCCTTTTGGTTTTTTTGAAGTCAGTTAAAAAAACATAGATTGTGTTTTGTTTGGAGTATACTCATATCATCATTCTAATAGTTAAGATAATTTGATAAGACTGATACTAAAGACAAATTTCTAGGGTTCAATGTATCAAGAAGGACGTTTCTCATGTAAAGTGCCGTACTTACGGTACCCTACAGTGTTAGGCTATAGATATTGCATCGACAAGTACGCTGCGGTTAGCTCACTCGATGGAACAATCAAAAGTAAATTTTTATTCTATTTATTTTTATTTCTAAACTCCCTATAACTTTTGTGGTTATAGAGACACATTTCTGCGTATTTGTTTACATGTAAGTAGATGATCATGCTTTGCGCCTACTCAAACAAAACCTTTATTACTAAAGATGCGTCTTCAACCAGGAACTTTAAGCATTAGATACATAAAAAATAGTGCAAACTTGACGTCCATGACTGCTTCGAATTGCAATGATTTTAGATTCATAAATATTTCTTAAACTTTACTACAGAAGTTTGGTTCAAAGTAAATTAAAGACAGAAAATTGATATTCTTTAAGGTCGTAGTTTAAACTACATACTCGTATATAGTTTTTTTTATTAAATAATAGGCAATGGTACCTACGAGGAAATCGAAAATTTTAATTGAAATATTTTATATAACAGCAACATATTGTGCGCGTGGAGAATCTATTCCGAAATTCCATTACGACTACATATGCGAACGGAGAGATGTCAAAATCAAACGCGTGAACCTAACGGACCCTAATGAGAGGTTCAACAGAAGAAACCCAGTGGTCAGAAGGGCGGAGTATTATCGAGCGCCATACGACATACTCAAAGCGTGCCCCGATTGGTATCTTTATTTTATTATAGTCTTTTATAATTAATAAGTACTTCTATCACTTTGAAAACTATTCTTTGAATGCCGAAAACTTGTTTATTTTTAAAAATTTATCAACATTTTATAAAATGCGAGGATGGTGTTTGACATATTCGATACAATGCGGACAATAGACCACTCTTGTTAACAACGCCAACATCCAACGTCCTACATATGTGGCGAATCTCTTTAGTGAAGAAACTCTTAGGTAAACGAAAAAAAAATTAAGAATATCAATTCAAATTCAAATATTCAATTGATATCGATATACATTTTGTGGCATCCGTCTTCACTTCAATTCGTATACGTTACCTTCTGAAGTCTGGATCAATAGTAAAAATAATCTTATACCTATTCAACAATGTAATTTCTTATAACTTATACTTCATATTAAATTAATAACAAAGGCATGGTGTATCATTGAAGCATACTATTAAATAACAAGAATGGAGTCTCAGCAACAATACACAAATACGAATACATAAAAGCTACATAATTCCACATTTGTATGGGACAACTGAAATATATGACGATAATGAACTGACTTTCAGTTCATTATTGCTTTCTTTTTTTATCAGCCAATTATTGACAACATAGAAAAAATATAGTCGATTTGATGAATAGGTACATTAATTATTTGTCACTTTCTCCCGTCCATGAACTATTTATTTGCAGGTATGGATGTAATCTTCGCATATCACCAGAATCCCTTCATCAAGATATTCCAACAGGTCTTTTAGATGCTAACGAGACAGCTTTTGTTGGACACGGTGGGAAATATTGGCTCTCACTTTACTATACACAGGTCATTAAAAGTTGCCATTTTTATCGTCGTGAACATAAGCACAAACACAAAATAATTGCGTTTCTATTTCAAACATGGTCGGATAAAAAGAGCCCAGCTGAGACTTTTCTTACCTTAAGGTGCCTTCTTGAACAGTGTTTAAATGTTGACTTAAGTAATATTCATAAGTGATCATTTGAATGAACGATTGATTAGATAAAACCTTTAGTCGCTGACCTTGATTTTTGTCGCGAGGTTATCTTCTCCATCATTCAAGCGATCGTGTATAGGTAGGTATGTTATGTGAAGTGTGCGAACGAAGTTCAGTTTCTAAACCCGTAGAAACATAAATTCTTCTGTTTCGAAGGATCAATTGAAAAAGAAAAGTAAAAGACTACTTGGATGATGGGAATTCACTTTTTGTTTCCAGTTATCAACATATGCAATATATTTCCAAGCTCACGGAGAGTATCCTTGGCAGTCTAATAGACCAGTTGTTTCTATTGATAAAGGTATGAATACTATGCAAATTTTTACTTGCTACTTCCTCCGTATTACAGAATACAAATTCAAGTCAAAAAAATACAGTCGAATAACGTTCGCGTAAAATATATATTTGTGAAAATAATTTTAAGGTATCTAAAAATTACGTTACGAAGCCACCTCCGTGCTGGGTTCGATTCCCGGGGCCAAAAGTTTTTGGTTGAGTAGGCACAGAAGGCCGATCTTGCCAGTAAAGGAACTCAGTGAAACAGACGCATGTGTTTGTCCTACTCAGAGGTTACGATATATCACTTTCACTATACAGTAGCTACGTGTTAACTTACACATTTTTTTTAATGGGCCAGAGGCAGACACCTTTCATTGTAGGTACCTAGCAAGTGGTTTTATAGTAGTAAGTTTAATTAATTATATAGTAATAATAAACCCTAATAATAAGGCAATAAGTGTTTTACGCTTTTGAGATCAAAACATATTTTCCTTCTCGAGAATGTAACCTTCACAAAATGCATTTAGGGGTAACTGACTTCGCTGGAGGCGGGTTTGAAATTTGTGGGGTGTTGTAATAATGTTCTTAAATATTCGGTGTTTATAGGTGGCATCTGGGAGCAACTCCTCAAAGCAAACATCGGTCCAGACATGAATTTACACTATAACCTTAATGGTATTTACAATAGGTACCCAGGAGGTGTGGTTATGCCTGACATCATGAGGAATGAAGGACAGGTTAAATGAATCTATACATATTTGCCGATATAAAAACCAAAACTATGTACAAGAAAGAAAAAGTCCTTCATTTGTCTGCACTCACAATAAACTTCATCGTTTATGACGTTGATGGTTTTTTAAACAATGCAGCATTTGTTTCTTCGAGGAAGAATCAACGATTGCTTTTTCAATATCCACTTCCACAAATTCGTTCAAATTTAAAGAACGCACTAGGAAGAATCCTATTATGATAGTTTTCGTGGAAAATTTTAGGAATTGTTTATGAATAAAAAACTAATGTTTGCTATTCTAGGCGCACTTTGCAATATAATTTTCTACGCAATGGAATTGCGACTAAAAAGCAGCCTAAGGCCTTAGAATTAATTCACAAATTTAATGTAGGTACAACCAGCTAACTTCAGAACTGAAACACGCGATGGTGCACCTGAAGAGATTATTCTGAATTCACATCTTCCAGTTGATAGCTCTGGTGAGATTTTATGAGATTAAGTTTGCATTTTCGTAAATGTCAATGTCCAACCAACATGTGTAACCATACAAAGCATATATACAGCATGTTTTCATTAAGGCCCGTCGCTCATTATCGAGATTGGAACGGCTGAGGATTTTAGGTGATAAAAAGCATTATACATTAACTTCATGGCAATAAAGTAGCAATTTCCATGATATATGATCGTAGTAACAAAATTGCCGCTTCGGTATGCTTGAGGCTACTGCATCGGCAGCTTTGAGGCTTCGGGATGCTTCACACACCAATGAGTTCAAATCGCGAAAGTCTAAAGTTTATGAGAAATACGATATTGCGCGCTTCGCTTCGGCAGGCTGAGCATAATGTGATCTTGTTAGTTGCTTCAATTCAACCCACTGAGTAGATCTAAACAGTTTTTTTTTTGTTTTGGGATGGATGGGATGCAGTTCTTATATAATATTTAATTGTTTCAAATTTTTATTATTTGCATTTCAGGAGGAGATGGCGGCTACAAGTTCATTCATGATTCGCAGATTCAAGGAAATTTTGAACATGGGAAGAACTTAAAATAACATTATTAAATATATATAATATTAATAAATGATATTATGTAGACGTTTTCAATGGCATTTATTTTATAACAATCGTCAAAAATTCTCAATTTAGTGAAATGTTACCAATTACAGTAACAATAATGTAAGAAAACTGTATATGCCACGTATTAAATTTTTTCCTTGTGTTTTCATCCAGATGTTTTGAAATTGAGTCATTATTTATATGTTCAGTCAAATAAGACAGCCAACATACTTTTCTTTGTCATCTGTTGTACCAAAAACAACAACATTCTCTGAAAACAAAATCTATTTGTTATTAATATATAAAAACAATTAATTATACAAAAATTTACCCAATAGATTTTAATATGATATTATTGAGATGTTTATACTTAATGTTTCATAGTGTAAAATAACCATTTTGAATGTGGTTCATTTTCAAATTTAATCCTAAAATAAAGTAACAACTATATAATTATATACCTTGGTATTGTAAAATAATTTCCATAAGAGGTGCAAAAGCATGTAAAATTAATGTTATTTACAAACGATTAATCAATATTTTCTTAATGTTTTAATAAAAGGTAATGTTTCATAGAATATAGATTTACACAGAAATATCACCGTTTATACTTTATATTCAGATTTACCTATATATATTATTAACCTTACCGCAGCTGAGGCTGCCTCTTGTTTTATAAGAGGTGCAAGGGCGGAAGATTCAACATGGCTTGCATCGCTGCTGTGGGTGTATTCATGCCTCCGGTGATTGCTAAGCATGCTAATCTTTGAAACTGTTGTAGTTTGTTACACGCAGTTATAAGTTTGGTGTTTGGCCACCATACAACTGCTCCGTAACATATCATTGGCTGCAACACTGCTGTGTAGAGCCAAAGGACAATTTTCGGGGATAATCCCAAAGTCTTACCAATCATTCTACGGCACTGCTGTGTAGAGCCATAGGACAATTTTCGGGGATAATCCCCAAGTCTTACCAATCATTCTACGGCACTGTATATAGTTGCTGCACGGATTTTCGCCTCTATGTGCGCACCCCAGTTCAGCTTGCGATCGAGTATTACACCGAGATACTTTACCTCGTTAGCTAACTAGAGTTCAGCATTGAACAGTTTCGGAAGTTTGTAGTTGCTTACATACTCTATGTCGCTGTAGAGCATCTTTTATTTTGATGAATTTTGTCTTGTCAAAGGCAACTTCAATGTCTACGAAGATGCCCAGACAGAAGCCTTATACATTATACCTCGATGACACTTACTACGGCTAGAGTCGGTGCATTATTACCTTGACTATACGCATGTTGATTCGGGTGCAAGTGTATCCTTTGAAGGTAGTTTTCCTTCAGCTCTCTTTTGCACAGCCTCTCCAGAGTTTTAAGGATGAAAGAGGTGAGGCTGATTGGTCTGTAAGAACTGGGATTGGAGTAGTCACTTTTACCTGGTTTTGGTATGAAAATGACTTTCACCTCCCAAAAAAAAGAGTTATCAATTTGACGTTTTTTTTTTTGGGATGTTCCACACCTACGTCGTCATCCATGGACCGATTCAATCTTGATTAAAACTTGTCATCGGAGAAAAACTAAAACACGTTAATAATTATGCGTCCAGTTGAAATATCTATAATTCGATGAAATATCAGTTTATATCGATGACTCTGACATTATCATTTAATAAAATATTAAAAGGATCATAATATTATATTATGGTAGTAAAACCAATAAGGTAGGAAAGATAGTTCTGGAGATAGAGAATATTATAGTAACTGAATTCATACAATAAATCACGATGTGCGTTCACTTGCATAATACAAAGCACCATGAAAACATAATTTAAGTATATGAACATTAATTTTTAGTATTACACGCCACAGTTTTGAATCTTCTTGGTACCTACTTACCATTAAAAAATATTTGTGATACCTACGTTGAATAGTTTTTAATAGGTTGGGCCAATTTTTGCCGAAATTTTCACCTTTTTGTAATTATTCACGTAGCACCCAGTGAAAAGTGAACCTTTATCAATAAATGAGATGTTTTTAAATTCATTATTTAATTTATAATAATAATAATTACGAATTATTTTAACTAGACTAACAGTTTTAGAGATGTAGATGTAGGTAACAACAATTAATAATTTTCAATGACTTCAATTTGGAACTCCAAAGATACATGAGATAATAAATTAAGGTAGACAAATAATAATATAATAAACTAATTAATAAAAAAAAATAATTGAATGTTCGTGATTCATGCAACAGCTGATACCGCTTAGATTTTTAAGTTTTTAGTTTGAAACTTATTTGTTATTGTTAAGGATTTAGTTAGTAGATTTCGCACTTCATGCACTCTCCCTTCATTACTTTTATTTTCCTTGTTGGGTTGCCTGGAAGAGATCGCTGATTAGCGATAAGGCCGCCCGTTGCACTCCATTTAGCTTAAGTTATTATTTGTATCCTATAGTTTTATTGCAACGAAGTGTTAATAAATAAATAAATATCCTGCTAGATTTAGAATATTATCTTGATGAAATTCAGTAAAAATCTAAACCTTATTTTTGAGATAAGAACAACATGACAGTTGTATGTAGGGTACCTTGTACCTTTTTTTTGCAGATAAAGTACATTGGTAGGAAAAAAGTACATAGTATTAAAATAAAGTACAATTTATTTTTATTGTTATTATGTTTAAATACATATTTTTTATTTTTTTTTGCACTTTGTATTAGATTAGTATCTTTACTAAATAATTGCAAACCATCTTCCATTATCATTAATTAACCAATCACCATGTTCGATTTCCCACTGACTTTTATACTTCTGCAATCGTTTATTTTTCCATCCATTTGATCGGCTTCATTATTGAAATTACGTTTTGTAGGTGTAAGTGGAGTATTCTTGTCCATGATTGTTATAAAGCGCGAATCTATAAAACTTTAAATCTGCTTATTGTAATTGCATTCAAACTATTTCAAACCGCCTCTCACAAAATAAACAAGAAATTGTGACAATTAATTACAGTGACAAGACATTGTTGACATAAGAGATTAGGTTGCGTTCAGAAATATTAAAGAGTGCATAAAGATGTGGGCGACATGTGTGCGATGTGGGTGTGGTATTTTGCGTAACGAAAATGTACATATTATGACTAAACTTTTCGAAATCCCAAAGAAACCAAATCATGCCAAATAAAGTATTTTCGTGTACTTTAATTTTCTCATAAAGTATAGAGTACAATTACCTAAAATAACGTACAATACTTTATTATAAAGTGCGGGTGGCAACCCTAGTTATATGCCCTTGTTGAATTTTATATGAATTTTATTTATCAATATATTTACGTATTTTTATTTATTGTATGTATATTTATTTATAATATAAAATTTATTTTTCACTCTTAAGTGCATTTTGAGGTCGTTTTTTTTTATTCAAAATTAATTTATTAACTGTTGAAAGAATTATCTGTGGCTGAAAGGTGTCTTCCGAGTTCGCCTGACGTCGCTGACATCTTTCTTTGTGCAACCTCGAATCGCTGTTACTACTTGTATAAAATCCCGTTAATTTGTTTTAAACAAAGGCTTTTACAATTTGTGACGGTGAAGTGATTTATGAGCAACACGACACGGGCAGTTGGCATCTGTGTGTTCGCTTAACGGCGTGCTATAATAAAATTTTGTGATAGTATATTATCGATTAACATTCTTCAACATATTGTTTTCGATGCTGTTTATTTATTAGTGCTGTGTGGTGACCTGAGAACCAGCAGCAGGATTTTTGTGTGGAAGTGCATCTCAAGGTAAGTTAAAGGCGGCGAGTCGTCTTCCTTTCTTATTGTTTGTTAGAAACAAATTGTTACATTAAATGGATCATAAAAACTTCGGGATATTTTTAGATCAATATTAAGGAATCGCTCTCTCGGGCCATGGTGAATATTGAATCTCGATACAATTTTGTGATTCAGTTATTTATATCACCGTATCAGAGAATGGTGGCAGAGAGTGGTGGCTACGAGGCATGAAAGGTGGCGTTTGGTTTTATCATTATTGCGAAATTTTGTTCGATATTATTAAATCGAATGAATGTGCATTTATCTATCAGGCAATTTCGTTAAATCTTGATAATGATCTCATCGATAATCTAAATGTTCATGTGTGACAACCTATAATAGTGTTGAAGGTGTTATGACAGGAATGTATGTAATAATACTGCAATTTAGCAATTGAGAAATAGGGTACAGATTAGATTGATTGCTTACAATAGTTGAATAGACATGAACATCATTGGCTAGACATGTGAATCCATTCAATATAAATTTACTTAGCATGTTTATGTAACTAATAGTGTGATGGGATCAATATTTATTTATTTTTTCTAAGAAAACCTAAATAAATATTAAGTTATTGAATAACTATTCATATGTATGGTTAAAACTTTTAAAAGTATTTTAATTTTGATTTAATGTCTTGGTGATAATCTGAATTGCTTATGACTATGTTCAAGTATCCACACTTAACTAGATATAGATTTGGCTGTGTGCTAAATTAGATAATTCCTGTTCAACTAGTTACAAACAGAAGTAACTGAATTACAAAGCACATAAAATTACTAGAAACATACATATAAAAGTGAAAAGCTACAAGAGGGACATATTTTGTATTATTGTGTTGTTTCCTTAGTTCATTTGTGTTCCATTAATGTATTTAAAAGATAATGAGGAAAAATACTAATAATGTTATCTACATTAAAACTATTAAAACAGTGTAGTGACTCATTAATAACTTTAAATAGTTTGTAAGGCATTTACTAACAGCAAAGTTCTGTATTGCCCACTATCTTTTATAATAAATTATGTTTAGTAAAGATAACTTAAAGGTTTAAGTGCAACAGCACTCTTATTAAGACAATAGTTTACAAGCACTAGTGATTAAAATAGTCTTTGAAGTAAGAAAACATATTATAGTATTGTCTTTTGTTTATATTATCACACATTTTTGAATCGGTTCAATCTCATTCAAAGAAATATTTAGATTATACTAAAAATTTATATGTATTTGTTACAAATTTTGTCAAAACATACAACTCTTCTTTTGTCACAACTCTTTCATAAAATTTTTTTTTTACTATGTAATCCCATTAGTTTACAAAACTGGATGTAAAAAGTTAGTAAGTTAGTTTTGCCTCAATTGTAGAAATTGCTTATGAATAAACAGACCGACAATGTATTTGTTTGAGATTTTCACTAATAAGTCTATGAGAGACAATATTGATAACTTTATTTGTTTTGATTGTAGACTGAGCCGTGTCTTGGGGAAAAATCAACCCGGGCACTACGGTGGCCCCAGAAACACCCGCTCCAGCACCCCAGCCACCAGGTAATTTTAGTTATAATTTTTTTTTTGCAAAAGAACCACCAAGTATTGCTACAATTTATTTTTTTGTATTAAGTAAATTAAACTTATATTATATGTATATTTATTTATAAAATTTAATCTATAACTAAATGGAAAGATTGAAAGTGACTTCACAGACATGTATGTATGTTATGTCAATGTATTTTTATTACGTAATACTAATCTTCTCTTTTCCCTTTTAAAACTGCCCTATCATTTTATTTTGAAACAGAAGCCATCTTCTAAGAGAAAGTTTCTACAATTAAACTTGACTACATTATGCTTAAATATATAAAATATAGTGTCCAATATTGTGTGTAATCTGACTTAGGCGTGTAATGTCGTAAGATGGGACTGATGGATGTCAAGTTGTTTTTTTAATGATCACTAAATAATAAACAAACAAAACGTACGATAAAATTGAAGGTCGCTATATAACATTGTATTTTGATAGCCTGACGCGTAGCTTACAGATAAAAAAATTAATTTTTGATCCAACGCATATTTCGATACCTAAGATGTTATTCCTTTAGTTTAAATCTTCATAAGTAGGTACCTAAATATTATGAGAGACCTGATAATTCTCACACATACTTGGCAAAGTTATGTAAGAGCGCATCTATTAAAGTAATCCCATCTTAATATTATTGGCAATGGTTTCATTTCAATCGCGTTATTATCTCATAAACGGCGCTCTTTTTCTACTCGATATCGGATTTTTCAATAATAATTAATATTTAATTGTACATGCAATACATACACTATTTGATTGCATAAATAAAGAATTACAGAGAAGTTTGAAAAATTATGGTAATGTAGTGTAGACGTGTGTATGTGTGTGTAGTGTGGTGTGTAGTGTTACCTACGTCAGTTTTCGATTATCCTCAACCTTATTGCGCCGAAATATTTGTATATAATAGGCATTCTATTTTTGTCTCAGTTATTCAAGTACTTAGTAAAGAGCGTAAACATCTTAAATATACTTTTACCCCCTTGGTAGACTGTTAAATTTACAATGTCTGGAATGTTCTGTGTCTTTCTCGCGGTAGTGCAATAGGCTAGTTCACTCATATTAAAATTTATTTAAATAATGTTTATTTCAAACATTATCATGTATAAAGATCCAAAGTAAAAGGGTACGACAGAATTTCAACTTTTTTTCACACACCGAAAACGTCTTCTGCCATTTACTTGACGTCACTCAAATTGTAAACTACGAAAAGTCAGTGATATTTTCAAAATCCCTAATATTTTAAGTTTGAAGTTATTAAATTATCAATAATTTGTTATAAAATTGATCATGAAAGTCGGATTTGTGGAAGCAAATATGTAGTACAAATTTGCCGAAAATCGATACATTGATGGTTGGTAAATTCTTTGCATTGAATGCAGATGTCTGCTTCACCGAGCTTAGGCACTATGTAATTATACAGTTTATTTAGTCAAAAATATAATAATAAAGAGTTTAAAACAAAGTAAAGATAATCTCATAATATCACTATTTGGGCTCTTAAATCCACAACTTTTCTGTCTTTATTAATATATTTTTGCATCCCTTACTATACAGAAGGTAGTTACTTATATTTTCCATGTAATTTATTAAAAATTGTGGTTTTAGACTGGTTTACGCCTATTATTTACAATTCGAGTGATGGCACAAAAAATGTATAGAAAAAAAAAACATTAAATTAAATTTGTTTTTTTTTTCAGTTCCCGTATTTTAAAAAAAAATACAATATTTACTTTATGGTCTAATGTAACAATTATGAATAATTTAGGCTCAAATTAAAAAATGGGTAACTAGCCTATTGTTTTTGCTAAAACGAGACAAAACACTGAGCCCAGATCTTACTAACTCAACGTTTATAAGGTAGTTATTGAGTAATTATATATATAATAACAATTTAAATGAGAGTTATCTAAGCCTCTTATTAAAAAGTTTATCTAAAAACTATGTACGCCAATGAAGTCTTTAAAAAAATATGAGTGTTATCGTAAAAAATCTGATAGGGTCTTGCTAGCTTGAAATGAACGATTGGAGTGGGCGTATTGATTACTTACCAGTTGCGCTTTGTAGGGTTTTCCCAGCGAGAGTATTTTAAACTAAATGTTTTACTCGTCTTGTCATGCGTAGAGATTGCCTCACGAAGAACAATTCTAATAACCAATTACATTTGAAATTTACTTATTTGATTTTATTTCTTCTACGCTGTGCTCACGAAGAATAAAGACAATAGTTTCTTACATAATCTAATTTACTTATCGATTTTTTCGATGGACTTATATTATATAATGTAATCCTCTATCATGAACAATATTTCATAATATTCCACACAGTATATTTGTAACAATTACATTTTATATGCAATAATAATAACATATAGTTAATTAGTTTTTAGGTTCCTGGAGAGATTTGTTCGGTCCTGTCGAGGTTTGTCCTTATAGTAGAACTATTTTTTTTGCTATTTGGTAGAATTTGCTAAATTCGCTACTAACGAGTCAATTAAATTGAAATTCAATTTATTTCAATGGTGTTTGTGCTATATCATTTTTAATTAAATGTAGTAACACATATTTAAAAATTGTTTTATTATTTTTAAAGGGATTTTTTTAATTTTTTATGCATTTAAATAGTAACTGTACCGAAACAGTATCGAAAAAGAACTGTAAGTACACAGGCGGAATTTAAATGAAACATTTGAAACATTAATATTTGATAACATAAACGACACCTTATAAAATTCGCAATTCAACAAAACAAGGAACATTAAAATCGGTCCACCCGTTTTTGAGTTATAAATGGTATAAATAACCCAAATTCTGTTTATAATCGGTCCATTCGTTTAGATTTACGATGCCACAGATAGATAGACATACACTTCAAGCTGATAACGCTCCTTGTTTTGCTCCGGGGGTTAAAAAATACTACGAAGTCTACTTGTTAATTTAATTCTACACAGATGATCAGCTAGGCACTATAACCATAAAGTCTAGAGCGACGTTAGAATATTTTATTTGCACTAAACTATGTATTTAAACATAATGTGTCGTAGATGCCTACAATGTAACTTAGAGTTATGGCGTAAAAGTACCTAACACAATTTTGTAAGCGTTTGCTGAATTGCTGGTGTTTATTTTTAATATAGGTACTTAGAACAATGTACCGTTTGTTTCACTTAAGTTATTGTTTAAGCATTCTCGGGATTCGTGAGTCAATCATATATCATTTGATTTAATTCTCGAAATGCTGTTGTTATCAGGATAGGAGTCTGAGAATGGACCACCAGCTTATTTCGATATTTCGAAAACTGCCAACCCTATATTTACACAGCTCATTTCTGGTCGATTTTAGGGTTTTATCATTTGTTATACAATTTTTAACTTGTT
Organism: Aporia crataegi; assembly: GCA_912999735.1. NCBI lineage: Eukaryota > Metazoa > Arthropoda > Insecta > Lepidoptera > Pieridae > Aporia > Aporia crataegi. Next base: position 733,107 of record OU538732.1, on the reverse strand, counting down.
TATGCTACTGCAGACCTACCGTTAAGCAAAACCATAATTTAGATTTAAGTAAAGTTTGTATGCATTTAAGCTACAAAGTAGTTACGCCTTTTATTCTTTGTTACTTACTTGAAACGGTGCCTCGTATTTCATTAATAGCTTTAAATAATCAAGTTACAATACCTTTAATTTATATTTAGTACTAATTATTAAACAATGAAAATATGTAAAAAAAGGTTGTAAATGGAAATAATGTTTTTGACAGATACCGTTTTATTATAGTATTATTTATATAAACTATACGTTATTAATTTTAAACAAGTAATTTGATGTAAATGGAATATTTTAACAAGTTAAGACGTGAATCTAGCGCCACCGAACGCTAAGGGCAAATTGCGTACACAATAAAAAATTGTATCAGTCATACCGCATATGTCATCAGTAAATCAAAAGTTCCGGAAGTACTTATTATTTATTTTAATTATAATTTGAAACAACGTTAAGTTCGCGTTAGTTGATACTGAATATATATATATGTATGTATATATTGTGGAAATTACTTAAGACTAAGAAATACAGTGCCCAGGCATAGGCTAGTTGACCCATTTTTTAATTAGAGCCTAAATTGTTCATTATTGTTACATTATACCATAAAATAAATATGGTATTTTGAAACCTAGAAACTACAAAACTATAACTTGAACGTAATTTAAGATTTCATGTAAACGGACGAAAATGCTGTCAACCATGTTGGTCTATACATTTTCTGTACTATTATATCACTCGCATTGTAAACAGTACGCGTAATAAACAACCTTTTGGATTTCAGTCTAAAAACTATGATTTCTAATACATGGAAAATTTAGTATCTTCCTTCTGTATCGTAGAGAACGCAAAAATACCTCAATAAAGTGCCTAAGTATTGATATAAGTTTTAGTGATTATCTTTACTTTGTTTTAAATTCTTTATTATTATATTTTGAATAAGTACCAAATGTAATGTAAGTAACATAGATATTTTAACGTGCCTCAGCTTGGCGGAGCAAAAATCTGGCCTCAATGCAAAAAATTTGCCAACCACCAGTGGGTAGATTTTCGGCAGATTTGTGATATCTGTTTTCACAAATCCGATGTCCATGATAAATTTTATAATAAATATGATTAATTTAACAACTTTGAACTTAAAATATGTTTGTATTTATTAAATTTTATTATGAGTCAACTACCCTATTCTGAAGCCGGTACAAGTTCTTTGAAATTCAGGAAACTATATTCTTTCATTATCTTGAAAACTATTGAACGTAAAAATACCTACTGGGGAAAAAAATTGTGCCAATAAGATGCTAAACCGATTGACACCTCGTTCATCGAAATCAAACATACATACTTGTTAAATTGATAACCTCCTTTTTTATCGAACGCCGGTTAAAAAAGTTTATATTATTATTTTATTTTGTCAATTTCCCATAAAATTCTACCATAAACAACAATGCAAACTTTGTCAAGTTTGATGTAAGTTAGAAATGTTTCTGAATACAATTTTTAAAACCTGAGTTGCCAATATTCAGTTAAATATTAGCTTCTCTTATGCGAACGTTTCTGAATTTCAGCCTTAATTTTTCTCAGTTTAATTTGAACGTTATGGTAATTACCCTCCCATAATAATTGCTGAAAATTAAAACACCACGCGGTACTAAAACGTCGACCGTTGATGACGATATCAGCGTAAAGTTTTGTGCACCAGTCTTATAACGATCATTAGAGAGGTCTCGCGTATTTGTCCCATCAACTAGTCCTGTCCATTGGTACTGATGGCCTTTTTTTATAATTGTTTCCCATGTTTCATAAAAAGCCAAACCTCTCGGGACGGTATGGATTTGCATATACATTCCTAATTGTTTTCTAATAAGACATTATTATGAATCGATCGTTAAATAAGCGTATTCCCTACTAGTTAAAAATGTTGATTGATAAAGAAGAACAATTTGTTTAGTGTATAAATAATTTCATGGATATTATTTATTTTGAAATTTATTACAATTTGGTTATTATTACCTTTTTTGAGGTTTTGTTTTAATAGTATTTTTTAATATTATTATTGCGGGTATTAAATTTAAACAAAAAGTAAACGTATATAGCCATACGTATTTAAGTGTGATTCAATCGTATCATAAACCATTTTAGTAAAGTTCACGTTGGCTAGTGTGCGTTTGAAGTTTTATGTAATGCTAGTTTGACCATATTTTCATTTATTATAGATGCCGTTGCAGGGGCGTTGGAGATGACGGGAACAGACAATATACGCTTTAGTGGGCATACCATTGATAAAGCCACTAAAGCAAAAGTCACTCTTGAGAACTTCTACACGAATCTCATTACACAGCACTATGAGAGGAAGCAGAGGTAATTTTTTTTTTTACTATTGTCTGACCAAATATTTTGACGTGTCTGCTTTATGTGGCATTTAAGCTAAACGACAAAGTAAGCTTCAACTTTTTGTATTTAATCGTGAGTTGATCGATAAGAATTTGAGCTGTAATATAGGCGAGCATTTATCTTTGTTTTTGTGTCTTTTTTCATCTTTTCAATTCATGATTGAATCAAGACGCTAGGTTTATTCCTCATTAGTCAGGCATTCAAATCTGGACTTCCATGAAGATACGCGGCGTGTATTGCTTAGTTTAAAAACCAAATAGAATCTGCAGGAAATTCAGGCAATTCATACTTTAACCTAAGATTCGGTTACAGTGAGCATTGTATTATGGAAAAGACAAATGCCTTTTATATAAAATGGCATGTTAATGTTTGTGTTTTATTTATTCTACTAAATTTATGACAGAGTACACAAAGAGCGTTCAACGTAACATGAGTAGCACTGTTGTATACAATGTTTCTGCAAGTTCTTAGTATCATACATATAAATATTTCAAATGAATTTAATTAATTAACATACATTAAATAGTATTCCGAGAATGACTATATAAATAAAAATATATAGGCGTATAAAATAAGCTCATAACTTTTAATGATAATGTATATTGTAGATGAAAACATCTAAATGTAACAAGTGATATTGAATACAAATTCAAAACCTCCCGAATTGTAAAACAAAAAGAATACCTTCATAAATTGATAGACATATACAGTGTAGCTGAAAACCATCACGATAGCGTCAGCTTTCAAATTCGTTTTGCGCCACAAAGACACGGACACACAGACACGTCAATCTTATAACAGCCAACTTTTTGCGTTGGGGTGTGAAAAGTTAGCGACCGTGACAGAGGATGGGATGGAACTAAAGGAAAAGATTTGGGTTCATTTTTCTAATTATTATTTATTAGTCCCGTGTAAAGCCGGTACGGGTTCTGTCTCATCTAGTAGATGAGAATTTTGATTGTACTGAAATGGCTAGTTTGAGTGCTGTTAGCTAGTATTTGAATGGAAAAGCAGCTTGGAAGAAGTCGCTCTTGCCGTGTTTAGTGTAGCACTAATATCGTTTTGGCAATCGTCCTCCTTGGATAAGCGCCAATTTTCGCTTTTTCAAGACATAGACTTCAAATCGCGGTTACGTAACCGGTCTGTTATTAGTATCCGGGGTAGTTTTAATTACTTTTTACTCGACCTTTAAAAACATCAAAATGGAGGTTATCAAATCGACGTGTATTTTTTTTGATGTTCCACGCCTAAGTCGCTGTCCGTAGACCGATTTGGATGAATGAAGTGTTAAACGATAGAGTAACTCATCCAAGTGATCCCATTTTTTGGAATTTTTACGATCAATAGTTTTTAGGACATTGAAATTTTTGTTTCGTGTTGTGTCAGGAAATTGAAATTGCTTTGCTTATAACTATATAAAATATAAGTTCAGTATTACATTTGCAACAACAGTAAGATAAATTTCTAGTTTAAAAAGACGAATCAAGATAATCCAATTTAAAGTTATAGAGTAATTGAGGAAAATAAATGAAATATTTAAAAAACTACAATTACTAACTTCGCTTTGGCAATACAGAAATCCATGTTATAGTCCAAGATCCCAGAGCCTCCAGATGTTACTTATTTTCTCATAAATAATATAAGTGTGATAAACTAGTGTTACTTTGAGTGTGTGCATATCTGCTAGCTTGAGTCGTCGGCCAATTTATCGAACCTAAAGGTCGATAAATACAGTACTCACTTTTCTTAAAGTTTCAGTACTGATTTTTGCATATGTTTTAGAGAATTTTGTGACAAATCAGTAATAATTGTTAACAGACATTTTCCTTCGGCGCTTACCCACAGTAAAACACTTAGCCACAAAGGCCCCTACTATATATTCATAACAGTACTGTATTATTTCAGGTTGGAGAAACTGGAGGAATCGCTCAAAGATGAAAGTCTCACAGAGAGTCAGAAACAAGAGAAGCGACAACAACATGCTCAAAAGGAAACCGAGTTTCTCAGGCTCAAACGATCGAGGCTCGGCGTCGAGGACTTTGAACCCTTAAAGGTATTCTAATTAAAACACATTATAACCGAATCATTTTTTTCAACAAATGAAATTTAAGACAATTTATAAACCCTCCGACATGTTATTTACAAATCAGAACACCTCATAAATACATTAACAGTCTTCATAAAATGTAGCAAATATCCACAAAAAACCTTATGCCTATGCAGAGCTACCATACGCTTTTTGCATTGTGGTTAAAATTATGGTTCCCAATTTGTCTGGAATATTTAATTTTCCTACCTCATGACTATAACATTTGAGTTTAAGAATCTCCAGGGACCGAGACACCATACTGCACAGATGCAAAAATAATTTTGAAAATTCTATTATCTATACGTGAAGCGAAAACTTTGTGAACCTTTAAGAAAATTGCGCGATCGGATTAACATGAAATTTGACTTATTTAAGGTTTATATGGAGAAGAAAGCTATTTTTTTATATAAAATCATTAGAAATACATTAAATTAATTAAAATAAATATTACACTCCACTGCATGGATGACACACATATACATACCTGACTTTTGAATTGTGGTCGAGTTTGGGCCACAAGGCGACCATTAGTATATGATTAATTCTTTGTTTCTGTGTTGCAAATAAATTCACCTAAGAAATAAGCCCCAGAAACTTCTGTGCTAATATCCGGATTTTACCGGCTAGATTGGCTTTTGTGCCTTCTAAATCAAAACCTTTCGTTGGTTACTAAATATTTGAACTATTTTTTTTTAATGAGAACCATATTTTTGAGTTTGTGTTGACAATATATAGGAAAAAAGCTAGACAATGATTTCATTGAAAATCCTTATAGGTTATAGGTAGAGGTGCGTTTGGAGAAGTGCGCCTTGTTCAGAAGAAAGACACGGGTCATATTTATGCTATGAAAATACTCAGGAAGGCAGATATGCTTGAAAAAGAACAAGTGAGTATTGGCAATTCTATCTAATTCAATAAGATTCCCTATACAAAGAGATCCATAAAAGTCATTAAATTATAATTTATGAAATAAAAACTAAGGTCTTATTTAAATAATTGGATTTTTTAGATACTTTAGATTTAGATGGACTTTCTAATATATATACTTGTAAGGATTAAAAAGTATTTTTAATTTTTTGTTTAAATATTTTTTCTACCATCCATGTTTTACACTGTTAAGTGTCGAAATTGTGTAAATCTTCGTCTGTTTCACTGATCATTTCCAGGCAAGTATAGCAGGGTAAATGAAATATTTATTTATTTCTCGGGGATTCGAAGCCAGGACCTCCTTTTAAACCACAAATGAATGGGTGATACTGTTGCTATAATAACTAAAATTGTTATGAGAACATCAAACAAAATAAAAATCACCTCCAGGTTGCCCACGTACGAGCGGAAAGGGACATTCTAGTGGAGGCTGACCACCAGTGGGTGGTGAAGATGTACTACAGTTTCCAGGACCCCATGAACCTTTATCTCATCATGGAGTTCCTCCCAGGTGGGGATATGATGACCCTCCTCATGAAGAAGGATACTCTTAGTGAAGAATGCGCGCAGTTCTATGTTGCGGAGACGGCTCTTGCCATCGACAGTATACATAAGCTCGGATTCATTCATAGGTAAGCTCCAAGGGAAGGAGTCAATTACCTCGAACAGGCAAATATGGAGGCCTGAACAATAAAACTCGCTTTACATTATTGTGTTTATATTTTATTAGCTTATTCCGTCATTTCGTCCGCGTGTTTTCTTTATTTCAACAATTTGAAACCTTTTTTCGTAATAAAATGCAGCTTTTGTTCTTTCCTTAGCTTAGTCTATCACTGTACACTAAATGTACTGTACAATTTTATTAAAATCGGCTCAGTGGTTCAGACAGAGGTAGTTTGGCAAATAGAGAGACAATTTAACAACATATCAAGATATGTTGTGACCCGACTCAGGACTTTTAGAGTTAAACATTTTCAATTAGGCGTACAAATAATATTTTTAAAATCAGGTAAGGTTTTATGATAATAATCTTTTCCAGAGATATCAAACCCGACAATTTGTTGCTGGACGCACGTGGGCATATCAAATTAAGTGACTTCGGTCTCTGCACCGGCCTTAAGAAGAGTCACCGTACCGACTTCTACCGAGACCTAAGCAGAGCTACTCCTTCAGATTTCAGTGAGTCTATATTAATACTTAAATACCTACGCCAATAATGATTTGTACATGAAAAATTATTGGACCTATTTTAAAAATTCTTTCACTAATATAAAAATAGTCTGAGTGACATAAGTAGGCTTTTCTATAATATATGATGAATATCATACCAGTATGGTATTGAACCAAAGAACTCCGACGCATTGTACCGACAAATCCACGGACCAATGAATTAGCCTGTAGTAGTTGATAAAATTTTTGAAAAATATATTCAACATACATACATGTCTTATGTACAGTGTTTTTCCAGTCTTTCCGTAGCATTGAATAGCAGTCGGTTGAATAACAGCTCTATAATTAAAATTGCACATATTTAGTCTTTTTTATTATGGATGTAGCTCTTAATAGTAAAAATATTTGCCTTAAAACATAGCAGTCTCTTTCCAGTGTTTACAAAAAGTACAATAATTTAAAAAAACATGTTTTGCTAACGTCACAGTCACACTGCCGGTATGTCTTCTGGATTCAGATTATTATTTAAAATTATATACAATGTCAATACATTCATTCTGAGAAAATCGGAAAGTGTGTAGAGTATATACTGATTTTGTATGGAATTCAGGGTTTTCTGAATTAATAATCTGAATTCAGAGTTGTGACTATATGAGGCCAGCGTTTGGCCTTTTTGACTATGAATTTAGCTCTTATCAATAAAAATAGTAACTCTAAAGATATATATCTACATAACGAGTAGTCTATTTTCCAGTATCGACGTCGTCATCTGCGATGGACTCGAAGAGGCGGGCCGAGTCCTGGAAGAGAAATCGGCGCGCCCTTGCCTACTCCACAGTGGGGACACCCGATTACATCGCCCCCGAGGTCTTCCTGCAGACTGGGTACGGACCACAGGCTGATTGGTGGAGCTTGGGAGTCATTATGTGAGTATCCGACTTCTAGCGACTTCCAATTTCAAAATTTGAACTTTTGAATTTGATATCAATGAAAAACACTTTCTTTTACTGCTTACGATAGATGTAATGAAATTTTGTAAAAGGCGGACACAATTATGCTTTTCATTGATCTTTTTTTTTATTTTATCTTATTATCTTTGCTTAGCGAGACGTCACTCCATACACTTACATTTGTTTATGCGTGTAAAATATTTTTACGTGTCACTTTCAAAAATCTTTATTTTATACACAAGTATATTTTTGTATGTAGTTTTTATTGCTTTTAAATTTTATTTTCTTTGACTAAGGTGTCCTATTTCCTTTTCTGTAACTCTCACTATGCACGTACAAATTTAAGTGTTATAAAAAATTATTTTGTCCTTTTTGAGATTTGTATGTTCTCATTTTGTGATAAATATTTTATCAAGATTGAGTGTAATTTCAAGGGCGGTGCGAAAAAGAACACATGCCGAATGTCAATTGCAAATGTAAATAATCGCGTGTCGTGTTTGTCGAACTTAATAAATTGCGGCTTCAATATGCCAGGTGGTTATTTTCCAAACCAATTTTCATTTATTTGCAAAATTATCTTTCATAAATATTAATTTGATACTGTTCGGTCCGACCTTGACACGGGTGTAACGTAACTGTATGGGTTTGACCATATTCTGTCACCCTCAATCAGTCGCTTATCTCCAGAGTGATTGATTTAACTTAAAATGTTTCTTTGCATGCGAAATTTATTTTTCAATATTGTGGTATGCTTCTTGGTATGGTTGTAAACCCACACTTTTGATGGCTAGTAATTGGCAAGCGTAAATTTAAGTTGGTATGATGCTGGTTCTAATTCCCTGAGTGAACAAAAACGTGATAGCTTAGAAAAAACTTGTCTTCATTTTAAAAGTAGATTGTCTTAACTTTTGAAGTAAAAGTGCAGGACGAAATTCCCTTAAGCCTGTATTAAATGAATGCAAATACAATATAAAACTACTGGCGTTTTTATGTCTGATTTTGCTTAAGCGAAATGTTCTATTATTCCAAGACTTGAATTGGATTAATCACTGTCATTTTTTAGTCTGGGAAAAAGGAAGATGTCACTACTATGCATGTGTCGTTCGCTCGATCTGAAAGATCTGAATCAATACTGAGCCATTGACAAAATGATCTGGTTCGTTCGACCCGTTCAATCAAACGATTGATTCAATTTAAACGAACTAAAGGTCATTTCGAACTGAGACGTTTCGGGTTGTAAAATAACTTTGGTTCAGAGTATGTATGTGTCGTTCGCGATTGATATGATTATTAATCAAAATTAGTTAAGCTGAATCCACCAACACTTCTTTAAGTTTTATAGATAGAGCTATATATGTATTCATTATATACTTAAGTTACTTTAACAAATAACAATTTCATAATAGTTTTCTATGAGATCGCGAATGAGCTGATTACCCAAGCCTACTTCTACACATCGGGATATCGGAGCACGGTACAACATAAATTGATCATTAATACATAAAAATATTTAGTTATAGAAAACAAATATAAATTATTGAAATAACTTACTTAATAAATCAATAGCTCTAAACTTATTATGTTATAACGTACTTTAAAAAAGAGAAACTTTCGTAATTAATCACTTTCACGCGCCACTTCATTAACAATCAACACGTCAAAGGCACTGAAATATAAAATTGAAATGGGACCTTTTTTTGTTTTAAAGAATAAAAGTAAATTTTCAAAATATATCAGCTAGTTCAAGTAGTTTCACAATAATATAACTACGACTAATATTGAAGTTTGAACCTTATTTGTATCGTCATAAAATAGCTTATTAAACTGAAGTCGAAGCAAACTAAAACTATAAAATAGATTCTAGCTCCAAATGACCTACATTTAAGAATCATATTCGATTGTCTCTGTCGTAAATTTTAAATACCACATCCTCGGCTCGCGCTTGGTTCGTTCGTTACTTCGTCTCAATACTCATAGCTCACTTACCCATGGATCGCTACGGCTCACCGCGAGTCGCGACCTTATTGAGCGAACGAATCATTTTTAACGAAGTGACCCATTCGTTAGCGAGGATTTTAAGATCTGGTTCTTTTGAACCGATCAATCGCGAACGACACATACATAGTCACTACCTTCTATAGTCTGAAGGCTTATTCAGGAATTTTTTATTTCTACAAATAATGTTTGGTTTAAAGCTTTCATTTCTTTTAAACTTTTTGTTTTTGAAAATCTACACAGCGATATATATAGGATATATGATATAGAATGTGATGCACGCCTATCCTAAAAAGTGCATGTTCTCTCGAATTGTAGTAATTAATAGAGTTCTCTCCTGCTTCAGGTACGAGATGTTGATTGGTTACCCGCCATTTTGTTCCGAGTCACCCCAAGAGACTTATCGCAAAGTGATGTCGTGGCGAGAATCCCTCACGTTCCCTCCGGAGATACCCATCAGTGAGGAGGCTCGTGAGACCATACTACGATTTTGTTCTGAGCCGGATCGCAGGTAAATAAATTTACTAGCGGCTCATGGATACGTTAGTCGTGCGAAATGATAGTCCGTTTACTATGTTAAATACTATATTAGAAAAAATAGATACTATGAACTTCAAACATCGACACCAAATGTCAAAAGACAGCGCTGTTTTAATTGAACTATTAAAGTTATAAGAAATAGAAAGCCACTGAAGTGGCTTATACTTTGAATTATAATTTGTACTGATAAATTAGTAACTAGTTGAATGACACCCATTGAGCAAAATTAATTCATTTCATTTTGTAACAACATGTTATACCGGGTGTAATCGTTAAGTGTGCACAGGCGATTATTCAGTAACTATTACAGATATCAAAAAACTTTAAACTGATATTGAAAGTATTTACTTAATGAGTAAAATGACAATAATAACTTTTTTTAAAAAAACGAGAAATATCCAAAAAATACATTATACACTCCCATACATTTACTGGTGGAACCTTAACTGGACAGAGATATTTCACCTTTGTACAAAACGATATGCTAAGTCTCTCCAACACAATACCGGTTCATACTATAATTTTCTAAATTACTGTAGTATATGGTGAAATGTTTTTAGGCTGGGCTCACAGCGCGGCATTGAAGACGTCAAATCCGTGTCCTTCTTCCGTGGCGTTGACTGGAATCATGTCCGTGAACGTCCGGCTGCCATTACAGTGGACGTACGCTCCATTGATGATACGTCAAACTTCGATGACTTCCCAGACGTGAAGCTTGAGATCCGTAAGTAACATTAACTAAAATTAAAATCCAATCTACCTTTTGCTTAAAAGTCTTTAAAAAAAATAGCTGTCTCGGTTGAAAAATCAAAGAAGGCTATTCATCTACTGACTGTAAAGGAATTTGATGGTTACTGGATTTCACAATCTTAGCTTACCACTGTAGAATTGTTTACTGTGTAAAATTGGGTTATTTATTATGTAGAAATATAGGCTATTTTAATTTTCTTCATCTACTACTACTGACTTCATCACCGGGGGGGCAAGCAATACAATAAGTTACTCGGGAAGAGTCCAGTTTTTAGCTTTGCCGCGCAACTCCATCCATAAAGCATAGGAGCATAAAAAATGTAGCGTATTTCACTCCAGCAGAGTCCAGCTTCCTATCAGTGATATTATTTTTATAATCGGTCCATTAATTATTGAGTTTGTCCATTACATACAAATCTTAATAAAAATCAGTATAAATGAGAATATATTTAAAAGTTACAATTATTAATTTCAGCATCAGCACCAATAACTCAGGACGGCGAAGTGGCGTATAAAGACTGGGTATTCATAAACTACACGTTCAAGAGATTCGAAGGGCTCACTCAAAGGGGCACTCCCACTAAGAAGTGAACCCACTGCGCTAAATTACACTCGAGCTTATTCACCTCACCGCGCCAGATAATTAAAAGTCACAATGGGTAAAGTATTGGATACGCCTGCTGTGTTTGTTTTATAGTAACACAATGTTATATCAGTAAGGGTTATGCTGTCATTGACCCGTAATCAACGATCAATACGTCCAGACTTACTCTGGACAGGTTACTATTTAACGCTATAATGATTTAAAAATGAAGTCATTTGTACATAATCTTTAAGTTTACCATACTTACTGTATACAATATATATACACTTATAAGTTTAAACAAATGTCTACAATTTTAAGCAATTTTTAATTAAGAAATAGCTAAAATTTACATCTTTTACCAAAACTAGAAACGCTTATATTGAGAACGGCTGAGCCGAAATGACTTGTGATTTTTATTTCTCTGGCGAGGTATAGTTGTACTGGCACTAGAATTTCTTTAAGAATTTTGATTGCGCCCGGCGAAATTCTTTTTTATGTTATATCTATGATTTGTAGGAAATACGTAAATACGATACTTCAGTCGCTTCTCAATATTCGTTCCTAAAGAGTGAATGGGATTTGATTTGAAACAGTCGTTCCACTAGGGCAGCGGTTTTTATATCTCTGTAGAATATTATATACTTTTTAATTACTAAATGACTATTCACAATTGGTAAGTTGTCATTTAGGCTTGGTTTTTGATCCATAGCTAACGCGACCAATGTTTAAAGAATGACAATCAAATAAAGCAACATATCTGAGAGTTACGGGTTACAATTAATAATTTCATTACGTGATATTTTATTTTTCATTGCAACAAATACATATTGCATAAAGTATCCACAAATGGACTAAAAAGTCTCAGAATAATAGTGCTGATGTAAGAACTAAAATAAATTTATGCGCGATATTAATTTAACAAATCAATGTTACTGAAAAAAAAAGGATTGAAAGAAAACGCCTTTTTAACCAATATCTTAATAAATGTACATATATCTAGTAATTTAAATATATATATAACATAATATGCGAATATTGATTTGAGATATTAAACGAATGGTTGCCAAAATCACGGATCAACAACCGAATCTTAATGAAACATCGTTCCCATTATTCTTTTTAAGGTCGTTCATGCTTCGTAGTACGTCATATTATGTGATCGTGTTTGTGTGAACAGAGTATTCTAAACGAGATAAACTATTTAGCTCTCATCGTTTCTTAAATCGAAACTTATTTTTAAAACAGGCACTGCATTTTTACACAAATTCCTATGGACCAATCTTGCCAAAGTTCCCACTCCTTCGAGCGCTTCCATTTTAAGTTACGTTAAAAAACATTATAGATCGCATTACGAAAGTTATTCTATATATTCTGTTGTTAAATCTATGTCAAGACAGATCCGTTTCGAATAAATGCGTCTAATGAAAACAAAGTTAGCTTTTTGTGCAGTAAAAATCAATCGAAATTAATATTTCTTAGATATTCTTAATCATATCAAAATTCTTATACAAATAAAGTTCATACAATCTTTTCTTTAATGAAATCAAAAATGAATTTAACATTTAAAAATAAAGGTATAATTTTAGTCGCGAAAACGATTGAATGGATTTGGCTCTTACAATATCTAATAATTTTTGTTTGGTCTTTATTCTATTACGTAGCGATATCGGATCGCAACACATTTGTCTTATATTTTCACATAATATATTTCTAGCCATGAGTCGAGTCTTTCACATTGAATCGAATTTTATTTGGAAAGAAATGACGTTCCTATTTTATAAGAAACTATAATAGAAACGTCACTTAAATAATCTCTTTATGGAACATTTCTTGAGGTGCAGTTTTTAATTGGTTTTAAAAATTTAAGTTGTATCGTGTCATAAAACTACACGCCAATGAATTCCACCTCTATGGGTCACTTAAATCCTACATAGCACGGATGACAAGTATTTACGCACATAATAACATACTTGCTATCCATATTTTTAAAACAAACTGGAGTTATTAAAAGTATGTATGTAAAATTACACTATAAATGATATAATACACGTTCAAATTACATATAAAAAATAAATCGCGATCTTCAATTAGGGTTTTCTCGTATAAATTGGTTATTTATCAGAAATAATTCCTTTGTAACTATCTATATACATGATATTTCTTAGAATATTTTTATATTTATGTAAATATAAAAATATCGAGTTCAGAGTTCAATTCATTACAATAGCATTCCGTCCAAAAATTAAGTTACTATTAAATACTTTATTCTTAAAATCAAATATTGATTATCAAATAAATTGTACATTATAATTAGATTTATACTAATTATTTCTGATAAATTACCAAATTTTAACGATTTGGGACCGAACAATTATTTTATGTGATCCAATACACTCGACCGCTATTTCGATCAACTAACTTCTGTACCTCATCAATGAGTTTACTGTCAATAGGTTTTACATTTCAAGAACTGTCTATGCCATCGGTCAAGAAAATGGCTTAACAGTTTTGACACAAATTTCTATGAGATCTATTGATCGTTGAGGTAGCGCTGTCATCGATAGAGCCTTTGTTGTAAGACCTTCGATTAAAAGTCAACCGTAGAGTAGACCATATATTTCTGGTCGTTTGTTATTAATACCGGCGCTCTAATATTTCGCAAACTATCAAATACTTTACCGATCTCATGGTTGACACACTGTATTTTTTCAATAATATTCAGTTACAGTAAACGCAAATAATATGTAGTTTGTATTTATGTATACAATGCTATCGTTGCTCTGCTAAGATCTTTGCTTAAAGTGTTTTGTTCGTTTTATTAACAACATATGCATGTAAGTGAGAAAGGAACAAAGCATTTGAGATATTGTTTCAAGTAAAGCAACGTTTACTGGCAGGGAGTTATGCGGCTAAATATAAGTTTTATTTTAACTAATTTTTTAATATTCTTTATTTTCGTTTAGTTTTTATTTTGTCAATTTAAAATTTATTCCTTCGTTAAAATTTGCTAGGTAACCTTTAAGTAGCTTAGCTCTTAATGTTACTAGTATTTGCTGAAGGGCGTGATTGTAACTAGCGTTTTTAATACTTTTAATTAATTTTGAAAAAAAAAAAATATTGTTTCTTACATACATTTTACATATTGGCTCAACAAAGATCTTTGCTCAGTCTTTGTTTCGTTGCGACAAAAATGACGTTACGTAAAAGTAGGGTTCCATAATCCACAGCACGATTTAACAAACGCTCGTTTCTTTCATGGCTAGGTACTGTTAAATTATTATTTTTAAATGTATTATTTTAAAGTGACTAATATATTACAGATTAGTTAAATTATTTGATTAATAGTAAGTAAAAAGATTTTGTATGCGTCTATACTCTATACCATGGTCAGTAGATACTTAGCTCTCTCTTGTGTTCGCAGTGAAAAATAATACAAATGCATCATTTTGCGGTACGAATCTTTTTAATGTATACTTTCCTAAACTGTCGACTAAGTAATGAGTTATTTTAAGTAATACGAGTACATAGCAATGAATTGACAATTTTTCTCAAAACTTATCGATCATTATCATGTCCAAAAAATATGCTGTCTCTGTTTTTTGAATTATAAAGAAAGAGATGATCATATTTAAGGAGTCTTTGAGTATTTTGACGTTTTTGTAAAATAAACTTGTGTCGAATGAATTTTAATAAGAAAACAGTATTGTTGAGTAAATAAATAGGTAGTTTTTGTCACTTAATGTATTTTTTAATATTCATGTATTGCCCAGGTTCTCTAAAAAACAAGTCGCGATTGCTTCGAGTTGTAGATTCTACGACTAAGGCCAAATACCATCTGTTTCTTGAGATCGGCGACTAGTTGGTTTCAGAACCTGTGCATCAGGCATGTCACTCATATGGAGTACTTGTTTAAAAGCCGGAACGTTTTTTCAAATATTGATTTGTTATCTTTCATAACACTAGTAATAGGATATTTTGAGGACCAGTTGTTTCAAGTTATTTGTACGTACACGCAATTACGTTATAATGGATTCAACTACGTTAGACCGAAAATTGTATAAAATGGTGGTGGTAGTTAAACGTATGTTATAAATACATTTACAATCACGTGAAAGAACGCTTATACAAGCTCGTGTAGACGTTGTTTTTAACGTAGGTGATTTATTGAAACAACTTAGCCTGAGAGTATCCGGGACGGCGCAGACGACAAATTATCCGTGGCAGAATTTTGTCTGTAAAAATAGAACCTATGAAATTATATGCAGTAACGCAGACGAAGCGCAAAAAGTCTGTCGTACATAAGTATCCGTGCGCAGACCGCGCCGCATAAAAAATCTGTTGTCTGCACTGTCTCTAAAAGAGACTAAATTCGTCCGTAAACTTACAGTCATGGTATAAAATGTTCGTCACTTCAGTACGTCAAGCAACAGTTGGATAAGGAAATTTCCGAAAGGTTTAAACCGTTGACAAGTTTTAAGTCACATAATACTCGCTATTGAAAAATACTCGACTAAACTTGGGGTGGTGGTACAAATACGGTTTTTCCTTAGCGCATCAAGTTATTATTTGAAATTGTATGTATTTATATTTGTTGGTTTTTTATCACATGTGAAGATTCGCCTCTTTTATATTAACGGAAGTAATTTGAAAGAAGGATAACTTCTCAAATCAAATCAGTGCTTGTTTTCCTGGGTTCAATTGCTGTTACAAAAAGCGATTTAGAGGGCACCAAAAGACACATCACTTTCTTGACTGTAATCAAAGCGATCAGTGAAACAGACGCAGAAATTTATCTGCCTCATATCCCTTAGGGCTTAGGGAATACAGGACTTTCGTGTTGCGCTGGAGATCCTGGTCCAGTAGATATTGAAGGCTGGTCACTTTACTTGCCTGTGAAAAAAAAAACGATCTGTGCAACAGATGCAGAATTGCCTATGCACTACGGTTACCGGGATTTCATTTAATATTTTCATTATATATTTGCAAACAGCCGTTTAAGTGATGTAGATTCGTACCATGACTGTTAAAACAACTGAGCATATTATTAAATGTAATTGCGCAATAATTCAACTAACTGTTATTCGTTAAAATCTAAAACATTTGCTTATCTTAGTTAAATAATTTTTGTCTCGATATTTGAAGGTGAGTGACAAAATTTTCTATAGCTAAGATAGGACTTTTCAGATGTTTTTATGAATGATAATCGCGCACGTAAATATATCTCCAGTAGTTTGGCGCCATCCATACTAACGCTTTTTTGCCTCGAGCCTGCATTTCCAATGAAAGTCTACGCTATTCGCTTTGTTATTGTTAAAGTAGTATGTGGATTGTATTATTTAATTTGTTTAGATGTAAGTCTTTAAATATTATTTTATTAAACGTCTTGTTTCTTCCATGTGGTTTAAGAAAGTGGCAATACGGAACTGTATTAAAGAGATATAAAGTAATTTGGTATTTTTTTTTTTCAATATTCAATTTCATTTGGCTTGTATTAACCGACTGGAAAAAAAAACAGACAAGTAGATGATCCGCCTTCTGTACTACCCAACCGAAACATTAGGTTCGTGGTTGGATTCCCTGGGATTGAATCACGTAGCCACGGAAGTTGTTAGAATAATAAACAATTCATCTGCTTGAAGTATGGAAAGTTAACTAAGTCTCGGTTAAGTATGTAAGAACATAAGCCAAATTTGTTAACCCAGATTAACAAATTTTCCAGTCGGGATTATAAAAATTCTTATTGTTGAATCAAACGCGATGTGTTGAACAATGCTGGTTTAAATAAAAACACAATTACATATAATCAATTTAATTAAAATTTTGCAAATTAAAATAACAAGAAAAAATCTAAAGACAAAAAACGAAACTAGATTCGCGTCACAGATATCGTAAACAACAATTATGTATCGTATCATCACATATAATGCGTGCTAGCATCCTGCTAGTGATAACCTAGGAACTGCAGGCAGATTGCATTAATTCGACTACGAAAATAAATGCACGTATATAATTTTACCTTCCCCATACACATCACGTACCCCTCACTAGAAGTTAATGCAAAAATTATCTAAACCTATGTTAAATTTTTAAAAACTTTATTTAACCATTGATCACAAGAAATTTATGTAGTTAAAAATAACATTAATTTCCAATAATATCTATGTTTTTTATAACTCGCCGTACAGTTTTTGCTCCATATTGTCAGATTGTATTTTTCATGTGTGTATATGGTAGTCTCACATACGAGAGACATCGTTAACACATTGTCAGAATATATTTACTTGTACAAAAATTAATGATGATTGGTTGGATAATATAACTGTGAAAGTGCATATAAATTCACATTCGATTTATAATATTATTGAGAAGTTAGGATGTCATGAATACTCATAATTAGTTAATTTTTGCGTTATCCTTTAACCTACGATTCAAAATCACTCACTAAAAATATACATTCACCACAAAATGATTATATCACTTTTCGAATGGAAATTTAAAAATAATTTTAATAGAAATAAGTAATTTAAGAATACAATAGACGCGGACAGTTCGCATTCTATCATAAGCTAATTGAAGTTGAGCAAAAAAAGGTGTTATATCTTCTTAATACTAATAAATGTTCAAATTAACCCTGTTATTATTTATAATTAAACAAATGATAAATCTATAAGCATTCTCCAGCCAAACATCGCATACATATCATCAGTCATCTGCCATGAAGATATTTGTTACCTACGTATATAGCGCACTAGTATTAAACATTACTTATTACTTCACGTTTAAGTCCTGATCTTTTACGTTATATGCTTCTCATCAAAAAATTGGAAAAAGTACTGCAAATTTTATTCAAGCGACAATTAATTAAAAAGAGGATTGATATCATTTAATATTTGAAACGTTAATATTATTTAAATTATAATATGCACAATTAACTGGCATTTTATTGAAAATAATAAGTACTTAGTATTAGTGGACCACAGACATAGACAGCCCTCGCCATTCATCGTATTACTTTCCTTGAATTAACTTAAAGTAAACAATAGTGCCTTAAGTAAATAGTAGTAGGTAATAATTAACGAATAGGAAACATTGGAGCCAAAACAAATTAATGCATTTGACGCTGCAGCCATAATTTTAAAACGGAGAACTTATGTCTGACTCTTTCTAAATTCATACATCTTTGATCTTTTAAAATCAAAACCAGTATTTTCTTTAGTTTTAATATTTAACAACGCTTCCAAATATTGTGCATCTACGATAAAACTGTGTAAAGATTATATGAAAAGTATTACAGTGGCTAGGGGTATCTTAACATAGCTACTAGAGTGTACAACGCCTATTAAGTTTTAAAAAGGAATTAAATATGCAAAACACTTTCAATAAACTGAAAACTGAGCCAGACATATGTTTTCAGTTCTTACACACTATAACTATGATTACATGCTTTACGTATTCAGATATACCGATACACATAGGTATACATATTATGTATGTATATGACCATACTTAAATATAATATTTTAGACACAGAAAGTGCTCATCTAATATATAGGTTGATTAATACTTTGCATAAAGTATAGCATAGTATGTCCGACTACTAAAATCAATTGACGCAACCAATAAACAAATTCTGAAATAGTGCGTTAAGAAGCGTTAGTGTAAAATAGCCCCAGGTTTTCATACAATTTACGAAATATTGCCAAAATTTTTTTAGAATACGTATTAGTAAGTACTCTTATTACGTATTTGATTGGCTATTGTATGAAGAACTTGTAGCATTTTCATATGAACCGCTTAACAGGAGGCGGCCTGTTCTGGATTATACTCCTCCTCATTCTTCGGTATGTCAAAGATTTCAGAGAAAAGAGCAGGCAGATCCAGGCGTTGCCAGTTAACGCGGCACCAACTCAGCATGTCATGGTGTCTATCACCAAGCACACGCACTTGTTGTGCCAGAGCATTGAATGACTCCATACGGTTCGCCACATTCGATGTTCCACCTTCTGTCATCTGTACGGTTTGAATAAATCAATTATCTTTTATAATTACATATTTTTAAAATGGAATGCTTTATCTTCATTACATTAATTTTTTAATTCAATGTCTGCAACATATTAATATAATATTTCGGTCATTTAACTGTATTTATTCCAGACAACACGGTCCATAACTCTAACTATCGAAAAAGCCGTTCAATAAAAAACGAAGGGTTACTATATTGCTATTCACTGATCATTTTTCTTGTCAGGAAATTATAGGACCAGAATACTGTGTCTTCTAAACTGAAATATGTATTTAACTCAGAGTTCGAAAAAATCCGATTTCACCATTTTTTTATATAAATCCAGGCCAAGAAAAAGAAGCTACTTGCATTATATTTTCTTTTTTTCAGCTAATTGGATTAAACACTTAAAAATTTGATAGGAATTTTTAAATAATATAAGTCATTAAGTAGTAGTAAGTAAGTGTCAAATTACCACAATATGTTTAATTAAAAATAATAATTTCAATAAAAAGCTATCCGTGCTGGTTTAGTTAAATGGAAATTCCCCAACTTTAAATGAGGTTGCCATTTTAGGAAACAATCTAAATTATGCTGAATTGTAGTTTTTCGCTACGTGTTGCCAGGATAAACTTTAATCTTTAAATTTTTAGTTCACTAGACAGGAGAAAATCAATTGATATATATCAAGATAAAAATCAACTGATATATATCCGCTGATATTCTCGTATATCGGCGAACCCTGATTTAATCGAAACCAGTGCTCCAAATGTATAGAATGTACATATTAACGGACCAATTAGGCTAGTTAAGCTTAGTTTTTCACTAGTTAAGTTT
Source organism: Aporia crataegi (assembly GCA_912999735.1). Classification (NCBI taxonomy): domain Eukaryota; kingdom Metazoa; phylum Arthropoda; class Insecta; order Lepidoptera; family Pieridae; genus Aporia; species Aporia crataegi. The sequence goes on along the minus strand of OU538732.1, from coordinate 712,846 downwards.
AGTTCCGGTTAATTTAGTATTTTTTTTACTTACCACGTATACAAAGGCGTCCTTGACGCTGCCCAAAAGTGATTCGACGCTCCCGCGCTCGCTAAGACCAATGCGATCTGGTGACACGAGGAGACAGGCCGTAAAGAGTGCAGCCTCATCATCTGTCATCTTTATATTGATCACTGCTCGAACGTACGATAGTATTCCCGTAGCAAAATCAGTCTGTATGAATTAAACAGTCTTTAACGCTTGTTGTTGACCTGTTCTTACCTATCTGCTCGTAAGCACTCAATGATTTTGTTAAATAGTACGTCACGTTCGGATAGACTTGATGACGGGAATGTCTTGGTGTAGATAAAATTAAATTAGATATTAGATGTTGCTGTTGCCGTTAAAACAAGGCCACAATAATAACAATATATGTTTTTAAATAAGACTAAGCTACCCACATACTTCAATTGATTAAAATCCATGCACGTGTTGTTATTATTATAGATCAAATTGCGTCTTGTATAACTTGTTATTGGAAGGAGCTGTGTATGGTTATTTTTCAGCGCCACCCACATAGCTATTGTTTCGTTGTCAATATTTGAGCGCGTCTACGTAGATATTGTTTTTCATAGTGATGACAATGCAATAACTTCAATCCTATGTTTGCATTGCGTACAATCCTTTAAAAGCTTCTTAGGAATTCGAAAACGCAATAAAAGAGTGACATTTTATTTAATAAGACTTGTTGCAAAAAAGAAAATAAATAAGGAATCAGGAAGGCAACGGGCGCCGTTATTGCTAACAAGCGATCTTAAGGACAAAAGAGATCGCTAAGAAGTGAACCAAAGTGAAATGAATTAAATCTTTTAGCGATTATTCAAAAACTCTGAAACTACTGGAGATAAAAGATTCACTGTTAAGTGAATCATTCACCTGAACAGTAATAGGCTCTCGAGTTCCTTACCAATTGTTGGATCAGTCGACACCCCCCTTCAAAGTGCATCCATTACTTCGATTGGCACAAAGTAGATCAACTGAGTTAGCTTGTTATTCCAAATAACATTCACGCTTATCCCTTTTTATTTATGTATATTTAATACAGTCTACTTATATGTTAACACAGGCGCCATTAATATTTATTCTGTAACAGCGGATCGCTTATTCTAAGTAAGCCTCCTGCCCGTTTGCTTACTATGCTACATGAAAATCCAAAATAATTCTAAAAAAAATGTTGTAAAAAAGTTGGATTTAACACAGCAATAAAATTAAAAATGCTTTCTTCATATCCACATGTATGTTAGGAAAAAAATCTAGGTTCAAATCCCGGGTAACAAACATTTCAAAATAAAAATAAATATGATGCCATTATAGTCCACTATTCGTTCAGATTATATTTATTTATATTATCTGGAATATCCTTTTTACCCCCGACGAAAAAAGAGGGTTGTTATAATTTTAACATGTCTGAGGCATCGCAGCTTTTAAACGAATGGATTGAACACTATGGGATTTTTTGTTTGAAAAGTTACGCTATCGAGATGGATATAAAGACAATATATAAAAATTTATTCTTCCATTTAAAAAATATTCATATATTTAGTGAAAATTATTATGTCGGAAGGTTTATTAAATTATCTTCAAGTTCACTTGAACATCTGCAGCTATAATTAGGAAATGTGTAATAGCGTTCACTCACGTCATATATTGACTCGAGCTGACGGTGGCTCAGCGCAGTACCGTCGTCAAAGATAATAGCCGTCGGCGAAGAGATGCGAGTGGCACGAGTCAGCCACACCTCGAAGAATCCGAGCTGCAGACAATACAAACTCCCACTATCCTCTTTGTTTCAAAACACATGACATAACAAACAAACTTTCGCGCGTAAATACAATTGCAAAGGCGTCGCAACGCATGGGTGGACGTCCACGATAATAAGGTAAGCTCTTACCTTGATCAAGATGAGCTGGTCATCTTGCGGCAGAATGTGAAAACCAGGTAATCGTTTCGCGAATTCGACGACTTGTTGGACAGCTGGAGTCATGCGGTAGGCGACGTTGGACCACAGGACCGTGAGGGCTTCAATACGAGCGGCGGGGGAGAGGCTGGCTGCAGCCTCGTTTCCACCTTCGTTTTCAACAGCCGGCTCAGTGCTGCTGCTTGGTCTGCAGTTTTCGTTTGCAGCTGCAGCGTCACCGGATTTGCCAACGCTGCTACTGCTGCAACCTGCTTCCCCTACGGAACACATTTTTATGAATACATTTTAAACCCACACAACATGCATTTTACAGAACGCTGCTTAAGAATAGATTAAGGATTTTTAAGATCCTGTAATATTTTTACTAACCTCCGACGAAAAAATAGAGGTGTGTTTGAGTTTAACGTGCCTACCTGTATCTGCCTGTGGAATTGTTTCATGTCTACCATTTATGAGGATCTCTTCATTTCATAAGTCGAGAGATATTTTCAATTGTTTTCAATTGTCCTGAATTCAGTTATCTAAGATACAAATTATATTCAACTTCGCGATAGAAGATAGACCTTATCATCAACTGTGAGTCAAATCATTCAAATCAAAAACATAGACAACTAAAAGAGTACACGCGTGTATGATAATTACTATTTAAAAAAAAATTAAAGCAAATAAGTGTACGACGCAGTTAATGAAATTGACTTCAGATTTCCTACTCAATGTTTAAAATAATATTGACATTTATAGACTAAATTAGTTAAAATAAACTTTATTAAATAAACTTAATTTAATTAGTCGGTTAGGTTTGCAGCTAGTTGAAGCAAATATCTGAAGCGCTCTTAAGGTAGAGTCAGAAGCCCGACACGTGACAAGGAGTCTGCTCAGTTTTCGCTACTCTCTTCCCTACTTCCAATTAATGTCTAAGTAAACTTATTTTATATCTAAACTTTCAACGTAATTTAAAAATAGTACGAGAGTAAAGAAAGAAATTCTAAATTATGAATACCTTCGCGATTGTCATCCACTTTCACAATAAAAGTCTGCAACTGCAGGGACTTGCGGAAGTCCTCGGTATACGAGTTGAAGTTCCGGTGCGCCAGGATGACCATTCTCGCGAGATCCTTAGAGGCTTCTGTCACATCGACCTCATGCTCTTCAGCGGGCGCAGCGGCCGGCAGGACCGGCTCTGCATTCGCAGCTAGGTCCTTAGTAAGGTCAGCCATTCTCTCAGGTGTGGATGGGTCGCGTCGCTTAGGTATTCTGCCGTACCTCACAGCTGATAACACAATATTGTTGCACAATCGGCCACTGACGATGCAGCTCTTGCACTGCATCTATTCGCTGGGCGATTGACTCGTCAATTGGTAAATAGATGTCAGCGCAGTGCGTTGATCTGTGCTCTATATATTGTTAATATGTTGGCGGTGTTTGATGCAGTGAGAACGGACGCATTTGTGATCATATCCGATTTGCAAATTTATTTTTGTATTTGTTTGAAATTTGTGTATTTCAAATAGAATTTATTAAAAATAAATTATACCTTAAAAGAATGAAACGTTACAAAAATAATTAATCCCAAAGAAAAATTGTATTAAAAATAAGTAATAAAAATAATAAATAGGAATTAAAATATTTCCCTTATAAGGAAAAACATCTAAAACATTTCATAATATGTGGATGTGTGTACTGTAAGTCCTAAATAAAATTATTATTATTACAACTACGCGATGAACCTCTGAATCAAGTTAAAAAGAACATAGACCACACTTCGTAGTTAATATTGAGTTCACTAAACCCTCGCTACTTATAAACGTTAATCAACTAAGATCTTTGATCAAATGTTAAAACTCGACAATGACTGGACCATTTTAAATTGAGTTATTTCCCAAATATAAGGATAACAGTATAGTAGGTGCAAAAAAGCTAAAGCTAAGCAAATACTAAAGCATGGTAGGTGTCTATGGGCGGCGCGCTGAACATCAGAGAGATTCCTCCCAGTTTTTCTTTTCATTCTATAAAAAAATATATTAAAAAAGGCTTCTCAAAAAAAAAATTAATACAAACTCACAGTCACGGCTCATGCCAACCGCAAGGCACTTTTTAAACCGGCAGAATTGGCACCGGTTTCTGTTTAGCCGAATCACAAGGCACTTCCCGTCGCGTAGGCAACGATATTCAATTTGCTTCTGAATACTTCGCCGAAAAAATCCCTGCACCAAAAAAATTTTTTTAATCAATTTTTATTATCCTGTTTCTTTGTTTTTTAAAGAGAATTATAGTTTGACATACAAATATTATTTATATACTATAACCAGTGGTCTGTTTACAATGAGTGGTGTGTTTTTAATAACATGCTTAATTAAAGATAAATTGAAAAATTATTAAAAATACTTATTTATTAAAGTTAAAACGTATGATGTTTATATAATTACATATTATGTACGTACATCTGTCGACTCCACTATGAAATAATAATATTAATATATACCAATATTAATATTAAGTATATAAAGTATATTACATATCACTACATAGTATAAAACAAAGTCGCTTTTTCTTCCCCTATATCTCTTTGTATGCTTAAATCTTTAAAACTATTTGAGAAATCCGAATGCTACTAAGTATTGACTATTAGAGTCAGCTAGTCTCAAATAATAATTCATATCATAACAATAAAAAGTATCATTATAAAATAAACTATCATACAAAGTATCATAATTAAGCTACTCGATATAAAGTTATATAACATCCCATCCATTTGCGTCGGGGATTAAAATGAAAGAGACAGAGGTTAGGATCTATAAAGGCAAAGGGTAAATTTAGTCTTCTTTAAACCATTCAAAGGCCGCGCGGGCATCAATCGAATTGTAGAACGATTGAATCCGCGTTTAGTGGGCGCATAAAAAGCAATATTGTTTTTAAATGGTTTCTGGTATTTTATTACATTTTAACGAGTGAGATTTCATTTCAGTGACATTATCTTATCGTAAGGTTAACTGGATAATCTTTTCACTTTTTAGCTTCAAATCGTATTTATCCTTTTAACGTATGTAAAATTAATTCGTCATAAGTAATGATACGATTCAAAATAACCTCGTTATTGTGACGGTTGAGTAAATTAACGCTGCACTAGATGCGTGTTTATTTAAGCCCTTCACTCAATTCATGCGGTATCCAATTGTCGAGCTTTTTCACTTTTCCAATTTGTTTGAAATGAATCATAATTCTCTTATCACCCTGAACCGTGCCGCTAATTCTGATCTTAAAGCTTCCACGACCACTTTTAATTCATCATTGTTAACTGAGGTCTTTGGCCATCCACGGAGTTTGTTCTGTAGATCAGAATCTCCAGAACGAATGACATATCATATGTGATGACTTAATATATACATATATAACTACAATTGATTATCTAATTAAAAAATAAGGTAACTGAAGCTTTCATCAAAACGCTGCTTCAAAACATTTCTACCTCTAATAAAAGGCTACGAGGCCCATTAATTATTTATTTTAAATATCGCACCAAAAAAGGCAGCACCTACCAACTGAAAGAGATAAAAACCAAAAAACTTAAATGTATTCTTAATTATAGATGTGGACCGTATACAAAAAATTTAAAAAAATGTTCAACTTGTACATAGGTACCTAAAATTAGAAATAATAAATAAACACATATGGACATATACGGTATTTTAGTTACCCATTCTGACTCTAAAAAAATAATCACACTTTAACGTACCTGATTGGAAACTTAATTGGAATTATATAATCGCAGATCTTTTTATCAAATCTTCATCAAATTTAAAACCTTAATCATGATAATATGATAACCATACAACTAATGAATATCCGAGGAGTTATCGCAAAATAATTACAAACGCATAAAGCCAAAATAAATTCAAACAGTCTTACAACGAAGTGATGCGGGGACACGTGAATAAACCTTTGCGATGCTGGAGAGCGCAACTGCCGCTAGTGATTACGTGCCATACGGATCCTTTAACGCCGCTCAAGATCTACTGAACTTTTAAGCAAATACGACCAATATTTATAGTTACGTGACAAACGAAGTCACCTATAACCCTACAGATTTGCAAAGAACATTTTAAATAAGGGATAATATTATGTTAAAGACGCAGATGAGCTGATTACGCTATGTGATGTAAATGCAGTTCCAGTGAACATAAACTTGCATTTATAACAATGGTCTTATCTGCTTTAACAACATAACCCTTCCGCGAACAATTAACTTCTTGAAAGGCAGCATTCATTATTCCTTCTACTCCTATTATCACCTAGCCCACTTCGCCTTCTTGCTACAAAATTAAAATTGATTTTTAAAACCGAATTCAAAACGCACTAGAAGTGATAAATGAAAATAAAATACATAGTCAGTATCAAGTCAGTGTCTTAGGATTAAAGATATATTGCATGATTCTATTTTAAGTTTCTTATTTTAACTCATATTACATTATATTCGTAATGGTTTTGTTGGAGCGACTATTAAAATAAAAAACTTAAAATGTCTATATTTAAGATAATATTACAGCTTTCTAAGCTAAAACGAATTTAGTAAAACCTAAAAGATGCGTCGAGAGGTCGAGCGGTCGTTGAAGGCAAAAAGCTGTTTTCAGAAAGGTCTCTATTACAAAGTTTTGATGATGATATCTTCGCTAACAGTGGATATTCAAATTATGAAATTGAATTGCCTAAATCAGTTTAACATGACAAAAACATGACGTTCGTGTACATCTATGTTATATATGATTACAAGTTGACCTGGAAAACGTTGTTTTGCCATATAAATTATTTCTAGTGAATATTTTCGACAAACATTTCAAATGACAAAATTTCAATGAAATGAGAATCATGAATATGTAAGTACTTAATATTTTATATTTGTATAATACATCGTCCTAATCCAAATATAATTTGCAAATGTAAAACTGAATATGAAGTTGGCGACAGAATAAAATAAAAAATATTCTGCATGTATGTTTTATTTTTAACATGCCAACCCGTTAGACATCAAAGGGCTTAACTGAACACAAATAAGCCCAATAAATTTACTGGAGGCTTCTACGGATCAAATAAAAATATTGAAAACGGATACAATCAATAAAGCGACGCCGTCCTACTAAATTAGAGAAATTGCATTTCAAACGAAAAATACGAAAGATAAGTGAAAATACTTGAGTCTGTTTTTTAACATACTAGTCAAGATTTATGCCCGAAACGGTTACTTTTCACCGGAAATGAAACAATCAAAATCTTCCGCAGGACACACATTGAATGTCTGGCATGTGAAAACAAACCTACGAAAAATACACAAAAGTGCAGTAATTATAATACTGAAATCGCTACTGACACTTTTCTGCATCTGTTTCATGGTAATTTTATTTAAAGACAAGAAGGTGATCAGGCTTATGTCGTACCCAACTGGAATATTTATTTATTTGCCCGGATTAGAACCCCAGATCCCAGATTTTCGGTGCAACACGCAGATGCGTTTAGACACGGAGAATCAGAGGCAATACCTTTTGTTATGCTTTTGTTATCTTCTTAAACAAGACTCTTCATAGACATATAAGTAAATATATACATGTCAATATTTAGTGGGATACAAACGCTTGTCTACTTAATAATATTAAATATCTTAAAAAATGTTGTATACTACGTTAACTAACAAATAACGTTTATATAAAATTAAAAATAAAAATCTTACCGTAATCTTAAACTACGTCACATATATTTTTCTAAAATAAAAATGAATTGATGTTTTTTAGTCTCACAAAAATTCAAGAATGTGTTAATAAAAATGTAATGAAGTGTCAATTCAATTGTTAAGAGACACGTCCGGTAGGTATGTTATAAATTACAAAAAATTATTTACGCCCGATTGTTGAAAGAATAATCAAAGTTAATCTGACATTTGTGTTAACAGCCCGTCAAATCTAATTTAGAAACGGTCCTTAAAGGAAATTTTACTAATCCATTAACCTTTATTCATGACAAAACATTCGTAAAGTTGATAATTTGATATCTCTGTTAGCTGACATGTTGATCACATTAAGTCGTGATCATCATCCAATTCACCAAACACCAATCTATACTTGACAAGAGATTATTAAATTTAGTTATTTTCCCGTTGATCAGAGATTCGAAACTGTTATATTATACTTCTGTTGTAATTTCGCGAAAAAATGCATATTTCTCATTAATGTCACCTCAGCTGTACATTTCCACGAGATGTCATTTAATATGTTATTATTATGCTGCCCATATTAACTTCTTTTGTTCGATATAGACAATACTGATTATGAGCCATATTATAGGGTATGCATTTCTACGAGGTGTAATTTAATATTTTATTCTTTTAACCTATTTGCTTCTGCTTGATATAGGCAGTTCTGAATAACGAGCCATTTTAAAGGGTTTGAATTTCCACAAGGCGAATTTATTAAATTACCGATATTATTTTTTTGTTCCATATAGGTTATTCTGAAAACGAGCTATATTATATGTAGCTTTAAAATAAACGAAATTAACTATATCTGTTAATGTCTATCTGTTACACTTTCACGCCTTAACGACTGAACTGATTTTAATGAAATTTGCATAGATATAGTTAGGAATATAGATAATCACCTTCGTGGCTAAGTGGTATACGCGCCTGCGTGATGCGTCGGAGGTCCTGGGTTCGAATCGCGGGGGGACTGGTGAAAATTTTAGGTTGGGTAGGCGCAGAAGGCTGATCACCTCCTTGCCTGTGAAGAAAATGATCAGTGAAATAGACACAGCAATATATTTGCCCCATGCCCCATGCACCATGCCCCACTAGCGGTTACTGGAATTCACTTAATAGCTTCGGAAAAGACAAAGGCTACATTTTATTGCGTTAAAAAGACTTGAAGTTGTTGAAGTAGGGGATAAAAGATTGTATAGAAGTTTATCATTGCAGAAGATTTCCGAATATATTAAAACAGTGTAAACACACGGACCAATTCACGGGCAAAAGCTAATAAAACAGAGATTTGTTTAAAAAAGATTGATTTTTAAAACAGAATACTATAAGGGTTACTTGAATTTGAGTTCTGTTAATTAGATTTATAATTTTAGACATATTGAGGTTAAAAAATCAAAATTGAAAAAAAAAAAAATAATGAGTCCGCGAGGGTGATACAAATATTCATGTTATATTGAATTTATACTAATTGTAGTACTTTAATTTATATATAAACAATAAAAATATTCACTTACAAATATACAAAAGGCTCATCGAAGCTGTTAATTAATTCCGAGTTTGTTATGTTAAACCTACAACGGTCCAGTTAATAGGTTAATAGTCAAACGAGATTTATTTCAAAAACAATAGCTTACTGCAAGTCAAGCGCTGACTGACTTTTATAGATATGTACCTATATTTAATTTTGTATGTATATAATATTAACTTTATGTGCTCTGAATTAATTGTATGTGTTTTTTTAATTTAGAGGGAATAGGCCGTGTATGGAATAGTTAACTCTCTTAATACTTGTTAGTATGACATTTTCATTGTTGACTACCTAAATAAAATTTATTGTCATGAATCGTGTAACCTGATTTTCTCCTAACACTGAAAATAAACGCAACATAATGAGAAAGTATGAATATAAGTAATTTAATGTTGGTTACCTTTCATTAAACTTTGAACAACTTAGATTCAGTTCAAGAACAATTAATAATGTGCTTTATTTAAGCGAGCATCATATATTAAAGAAAACATATGGAACGGATTAAGCACGTAGTTTATATTAAAAAGTATCTATTATTTGTAAGTAGACATCATTACGTAGAATGCTAAGTTTAGACGCAGCTTAATTGTATAAGAGGCTGATCACAACCGAATCTATATTTCTAGAAGAATGGATGGATTTCCCTATAAATAGGGATTCTTTGCAACCGTCTTTATAAGGAATGTTGTTATGAAAAAAATTATCGAAAAACATTATTATTCTACAGTATGTTTGATCGGGTTAAATTTTTTAGTTGGTTTATGCCTTTTAATAAATAAATACATATACATAAACAACCAAGACTCGGAAACAAACATTCGTGCTCATCACACAAAAAATGCCTACCTACCTACCTACCGGGATTCGAACCTTTTGGCGCAGAAAGCAGAAGTACTACCAATTGCGCCAACCGGCTGTCAAAAACAGCATCGCATTAATTTATAAAGAAAAATCAATACTTTTTTAAAATCCCTATAATAAACATACCGTCTCCCCAACCAGAGAAAGTCAACGACGATGGAAATAAGTAAAAAAACCTTACTGATCTACTGCTTGAATGTATTTTTAAATTTCTCACCTATTTATATTTAGAATTAAATTAATCATAAGCGATTGTCCTAATCTGTGGCGTAGGCTTCCACTTAAACTTATACAATCGTCCCTTTCTTTTGCCATTTTCATATATGCGTTCTTAATTTAAACCCTTTATTAATAACCGAAATTTAGTCACATATCACAGTATATTCATAGTAAGAGATTATGTTGATATAATCGAACGGCTGTCTCGTCATGTGAAGCTTCAATCGGTAGCACCGAGGGGTGATCGAGACACCGCTGGACATTAATTAAGTCTGTTACAACGTTATTACGGGCCCATTGAACCATGAAATTATTGACATCGTATATTTTCGTAAAGACACCGACGTGTGTTTATCTTAATTATTCCAGCAATCTTCGTCAATAACGTCATCCCCTACTTCCACCATTTCAAGTGATTTTTCGCAATAAAAGAAGTAGGAATAAAATTTTAATTAGGTGTAAGATAAGATATCTGTGGTGATTCTAGGCCTTATCAATTAAAATACTTTATTGTAAACTGGCTGTTTTACGCGTGATGATAAATAAAACCTACTTACTAAGGTAGGTATGTAAGTTTGAATGATACTAGCAAATTTTACCATTAATTGATTGATCATTTCGTAGTATAGTTTCAGTAAACGTGGATTTTTTTAATGAAAAGGTTTGTTCAGTTTTTGATTTTTTAACCTCAACATCTCTTAAACTATAAATCGAATTATCTTGATTCTAATTTATTCTTATCGAAAATTAAATACTAATCTAAAACATCTAATTCATCGATTAGATATATATTATTTTTATATAAGCAAATTTAAATTAATTTAGAATAATTTTATTTAATAAAATTAGTCTAAATTATCCATACCCGTTATCAGCAAAGAATCATAGTTGCGTAACATTAGGGTCGGGCATCGTGACTGCTGAAGAGGAAGAAGAATATCAGCAAAAAATAGGGTAGTGATACTCCAGAATCAATTAACGCAAATAATGGTCCTTACATCAAAAGTATGTACAAACATATAATATTGAATTACAACATTTTTTAAGAAAAATATTTTTATTTGCCCTCCTAACAATCATAGATAATGTTTTCATTATGTTTCATTAGATGGCGCTGCACGTAGATAAAAACCACTATTGTTTACTCTCCATCGTAAATTATAATAAGCTTTTGATTTCTAAATTATCAACCACACACAACTCAACAACGATGCTAATTAGGCTAAGATTAGGTTAAGTTTAAGTTAGTCCTCCTTATATTAAGGGGGATTTAGATTTTTGACAAAACATTGTCTTATTAGACAATGTTTGATAATCCTGTGAGCCTTCAGTCCCTGAGTACCGTCTTTAATTTATTTCATTGTCGGTATTTTGGGTACCCACTAATTATTTTGTCTATGTAAACATTGTTGAAATATAGTTAAAATAACTTTTATTATTGTATTTCTTTATAGTGGGGCGTGGGCTGTTATCATATTATCAAAAGGCGTATATTATAATTATGTACATATAAGGTATACCAATCCATACCTTGTTAGTTATATTATTTATGATGAACTTATATAATAATATATGTATTATTGTAGGTTTTTGTTTAATAAGTTGTTTAAAAAATATTTAGACAGTATAATACGTTACACGCAGTGAAATGCCTTATGTTTCTGTGCGATAATTAACAAATCATAGTGACGTATAATATCCAAAAATGTTACCTATTTAAAAAAAAATCCATAAATAATTTTATATTTTCGAACGACTTCAAAAAAGGCGGTTATCAATTCGAAGCGTCTTTCTTTTTGTATGTTTATTAAGTAATTATGAAGACAAAATTCAACAAAAAATTAAAAAACGTAGATATATCTGGACGTCATGTTAGATTCAATCTTAATTCATTGTTAAATACTATAGGATACAAGAATGTTTACTTAAAAGCATGAAAAAAAATTTATTCACAAAAAAATTATAAAATCCTACTAATATTCACAATCGTAAAACAACATACAACCCGAATTGAGAAGAGCGTAGTTTTGTAGCGTCCATTTGAAAGTGATCAATCATCAATTACTACTAATACCCGGATTTCACAATCCAACAAAAAAATCAAATATATTTGCATCTAAATTTTTTTCTACAATGGCTTCACTATGATTATTTTCACCGATTTTTTAGATTTCTACTATTAAAATCCTATTGATATTGATATTATCATGGTGGTAGACTGGTTTCAGCAGTGCCTAGCTCGCCCTACTTGCTGCCTTCCCGGTTATTCGAAGCAAGCTCTTCTCCTTCCTTCTAAGCGGCCTAGTTAACGGTTTGTGAAATTTAAAACCATCTTATTTCCAAGTAAATAGTTGATACGTAATTAATATTCTAAGTTCTTTACTTAGGTCTTATCTTCCGTAATCTTTGATATAATTCAAGAAACTCTGCTATGAAATTAATAATAATAAGCCTTTATTTAGATTTATTAAAATTTAATTCTGCTATTACATAACATTATTTAAATTGTATATTTCAAATACAGACAGATGCCAGATTGCACAATCAAAGTTAAAGGTAATTTTTATCCATTTAAAAAATTTTAATTTTGAAATTGAAAATTTCTTTAGAATATTTTATTTTCCGACTATAATTTATTGCATACCAATATTTATTGTGCGCTCGCTTCCAAGCATTCCATTAGTTCCTACAGACTACGTCTATTGCTAATAATATCTACATATAATAATTTCATAAAGAGAAAAGAATTTTCTCTATTTTGATTTATAAATTCATTCTTAAAAAATATTCCACAAAAATTCATGAGTAAAGCTAGTCATATATATAACAAATTTATGTAACGTTTAACTTCATTTGCTCGCGATAAACTGTTTAACACACCCTACTCCGTGTACATTCTGGTGTAAATTGAAACATCGGGCAGTTTTTCTAACGATTATTTTTCATTATCAAATTCATGCAGATTTTAAATTTTACGTATATGAAATTTTTCTCAATTATAGGTAAAACTTTAAAACTGAAATAAATAAATGTTAGAACAGTTGACAATTCGTAATTAATCGATGATAAAATATTATCGAAATGTACAACAAGACTTAATTCTAATTAATAATTAATAAAAAAATTAATAATTAATATAAATATTATTCCAATATTTATTTATTTTATTTTATTTATTTATTAAATGAGTATTTACTTTAAGAAACAATTAAAGCACAAACGGAGTAGAAAATCGATATACAGACTTCTAGGAAACCGAAACCAGTGCAGACAGTATTTACGGTATGCTATCGAATGCATACTGTAAATACGTGTTATACTGTGTTAGTGTAAATAATTTTTTTTTGTGTATGTAAATAAATTATTTAGTAGGACTTTCAAAATAAATCAGAAAAGCTGATCAACACTTAAATATGTACTTATAACCTTTTTTAAATTTCAATTTAAATAAATTATTTAATCGTATTTTTAAAATAGTATCAAAGCTGAAGTCTTGACAAAATGGAAAAAATTAGCTTCCTTTGTTGCAACCGTATTTTATTTGTAACGCATAATAATAGTTATGTATTTAATTAAATATAATATGTTTATTCAGTTCGTTGTTTCCCTACCTAATGTTTGTTTATAACAGATATATAATCTAAACGCCTCGTGTACAAATACGTGTCACTACTCATAAAATATGTACAGTGAAATTTGTCATTGTGTATAATAGATAATGAGCTTCGGCCTCACAATATGTACCGGCCGAATATGGAAATTACGTGAAATGAAACAAAGCCTGCTTGCTAAAATTATATTGCAATAATTAATTAACAAGAATGCATGTTAAAGGTAATTGGTTTATTAATTTTGAAGAGTATGAGCAGGTATATTTTATTGAATACTTTTTACTCACGGCTACTTGCACGCATAATATAGGCTATATATAAGAGCACTTTGGCATAATAGGAATTTGGTCTCTTTCATTATTATAATGAATCGAAAGTAAGGAATAAAAAAATATATTTTGTGTTTATTCATTGCAAGCAAAAGATTATTATGTAATTAAATATGTAACGAAAAGGAACTGTCATTCAACCACAAGTTGAAAAAAACGACACAATATTTTTTTATAAGAAATTCCTTTCCAAAAAAATGGATCAGGGACATAATTCAAATAAATCTTCTATATACGATTGAAGGCTTGTTATTCTTATAAAATCTTGAGAATGGCTGCAACGATTTGGCTTTGAAATACTTTGAGAAGTCAATGGAAGGTGTAAAAGGTGGAAAATATTAATTGCAAGTTAAGTAGAAAAAAAAACATTTTTATTATCCCATACTGTTCTATGTAACTGTTCGTACTTTCAAACAGGATACGTTTTAGAAATTAATTTTGCGACTTAAAAAGAGACTTATCCGATAATTACTTATATAGACAACTCTTATTAGCTATACGAAGTTTGCCAGGACAAAGAGTATTTAATAAATATTATGAAATACTTGTAAATAAAGACACCCAAGCAATGCGTATTCAAATGCTTTCTACAATTGCAATTGTATTTGCTTTAATAAAAAAAAGGAACTTGAAAGCGGAGGGTCCAGTAAAGGATACAACTTTGTGGAGTGTTCCTTGTTCAAAACTTGATAGTTACGAACGCTTTGGAAGAAATTAATAACTGGTGATGAAAAGTGGTCCACGTACGACTAAAACGTGTGAAAAAGGTTGTGGCCAAAGATCAGTCAGGCTTCACAAACTGTGGCAAAACCTGGGTTAACTCTCAATAAGGTAATACTGTGTATATGGTGGGATCAGAAGGGCATTGTTCGTTATGAGCTTTTACCACCGGGCAGAACCATCGATTTGGATCTCTATTGCTGACTACTAATGAGATTAAAGCAAGAAATTAAGATAAAGCGGCTGGAATTGATGAATAGAAAGAGTATCTTTCATCTCGATAACGCTAGATCATACACATCTTTAGTCACTAAGCAAAAGTTAAGAGAGTTTGGTTGGGAAATGTTGCTGACCTTGCACCACCTTTTTCGGTCTCTTCATAATTCTTTAGGCAGTGTCAGGTTAAAATCAAAAGAGGTTCAAATCAGAAGTCCCAAAATTTATAAAGCAACGGGATCAAGATCAAGATTCAAGGATCCTTTAAGATGGTAGAAAGTCATCGAAGAAAATGGCACAAAAATATTGTAATTAAATGTAAATAAACTTTGAAAAACAAGTGTCCTGAGTTTGCATATAAAATGCGAAGAAAATTTTTCCCCATCCTATTATTTATATTTTCAAAGTGTTAACGTATATTATAATTCACACTAAGTGAAATTGATGTTAAAATGCACTGCACTGAGCGGTGTGTAGAAGTGCCCTACATTTCGTAATCCTTGACTGACATATAGCATTAACAATACATGTATATAATGTATTATTTGCTGTACATGAGTAGCCTATTCAAAATATATAAATAGTAAAAATATTTACTTTGGAAAAAATTGGTATTTTGCATTGTAATTCAAAAACTACTGAACAAACTTTAAAAATTCTTTCGCTAAAAGCATACTAGATCCTAAGTGATAAATTAACTATATTATATCTATTTAATTTACTGATATGATAAAGAGAAAAAAAATGAATTTCTATTCTAATGTTAACTCAAAAACTAGACTAGAAAACTTGATTCATGTGACATGCTATGCCAAAGCCTGTTTAAAATAATGTTATAGAAATTTCTATCCGAAAAATAAATTTTCTATATTTTTCGAATTTGTTGTGTATAAGCGTATGAATTATCAAAAAATTCAAAACAGTAATATTCAGGTGGAACTAAAATAAGAAAAAGGATTGATATCATTAAACTTTTGAAACATTAATATTCGTACGGTACCGCAATGAGCTGGCATTATTATTTTAAATTTAAAAAGCTACATAATTCATAAAAACTAAACTAAAAAGTTGTTTCGATTTGTTTTTTTTATAAGGTTATTTTTAACAAAGGTACTTCCATAAAAGGCGAATTGATTTAAAAATCTAGTGTTAATTAACCTCTTGCATAATCTGACATTAAAATTAGACTTCATACAATTTGACCTTAAAACCGCAACCCAATCCATTTCACGTTTCGGGTTATATATATGCAAATAGATCTGGTCATCTGTTTATGAAGTATTCTTAATTGGATTTAACATAATATTATTCTTCCATTTTGTTTAATTATATTTAAATGCACAAGCAAAAAATCGCTACCTATATCTTTCAGGCAATCCTGGTAATGATAAAGAAATAAGAAAATTGTGAAAAAGTGCGTAAAATATGAGACTTATAATACCAAAACATCTATTTATATAAACGATAATCAATTGTACAAGTGTACAATTTATTCATATATTATAAACAAAAATAGACAAAATATCAAGATCAAAAGCACAAGAAAATTAAACAAAATAAATAAAAGAGTACATAAGCCCGTAACAATTAAATGAAGACGAAATTTAAAATGATTATTTAATTTATAATTGTATATTAACGAAATTAAAATATATAATAATTTTAAATTTGTATTATATTAATAGACTTTTTAAACACTTTATAAACATAAATAAAATAAAATAAATAATGAGTACATAAGCTCGTAAAAATAAAAGAGACACGAAAATTAAAATAATTACTTAATAAAAAAAAATAATTGTAAATTAACGAAATTAAAAATTTATTATTTTTAAATGTATATTTTAATAAAAATTAAATATTTTAAATGAATTTTAAAAAATAAATATTTTAAACACTTTTTAAACACTTTAAAAAACAAAGTGATGAACTGAAAATACTTGATATTAATATTAACGTTTTATTTAAATTTCAATCCAAATTACTTGAACTAAATTTAATAGTTTTAACTAAATGAAAAATGAAAAGCTAGTTTAAATTGTACGCACCGCGCCGTCGTAGCGATTCGTAGCACGTCGTAGCCGTCACACGTAGCCGTTGCACGTTGCACTTACCTTGCAACCCTCGCACGAAGTGACGCCGTAATGGTATCCGGAAGCTTTGTCCCCACAGACTTTGCACGGCGCTGCCGCCTTCCCGCTCCCTGCGCCTGCGCCCTCCGCCTGCACTTCTGCAACAGATTGCATATAATTTATAGTCCAAGAGCGTACATAATTTTAATTTAACCCATTATGAAAAATCATTTTTACTAACAAAATTCAGTTTTAGTGTACATTTAAATCAGTTTCATTATGAAAATAATATTTATTTCACGCTTTTATAACAGATATTAACAATGAACAGAGATTGCAACAAACGTATTCTATATAGGTATGTGAATTATTTGTTTTAATTTTAAATCACTGAAACAATTACATGTACCGATTAGGTTGGCAAAGAAACCCGATCACATAAATGTCTGTAAAAGAAATGATCAGTGAAATCTCCGCTACCCCATACGTTTGGGGTTACGGTGTGTAATTTCTAATAATATTAGTGCATATTAATGAGTTAATTAAATGTTTCTATCTTGAATATTTGAAAAAGATTTATGTTGTAGCTTAGGCTATATCGTTATGGTTGTCACCTTGAAGCATACCTTTTGAACTTATCTGAGAGTTTCACTGAAGTTTTAAAATAGATTTAACATAACGACACACTGACAACGCATACCCAAAGATTAATGAGATATTTAGGTATGGCCCACATAATTTGAATTCCGTTCGCTTACTTTGGATTATGTGTATGAAGACACTCGCTTCAAATTTTCCAGGTATGTACTGATATTGCATAGTATGTAACATTTGCTTCATAATCCCCATTACGCATTTCAAATGATGCGGTCAAAGTATCATCGAAATACCTCTTTGCTTCTACGAACGTAATAAAATTACATCTACTAAAATAACTTTTTGATTAATTTTTATAAGTTTATTAAAAGTCTGAAAGTCTGTAGGGTCTGAAAAAATAATTTAAATAAATGTTTACAAATTAATAACACCTGAACATGATCAGTACTTAAGACTGATTAAGATTTTACTTAAAAATTTCCATAACTGAAATGTCAAAATTTCGTTACTTTTACTAAGAAATGTCATTTTAAATTATTCCAATTTATCTTTTATATCAATTTATTAGTAAATCATTCATATCTCTCACTTAATTACTTTCTTATTTTTACAATCAGTATCTGCGGGGTGACAGATAAAAAGTCTTGGTGCTTTTTCGATACTTCTAATCAATATACTCGTCATAAGAACTGTAGTCTTAAAACTTAAAAGCATTTAAAAAAATGATGCGTAATAATAAAAATAGCATAAATTTAGATTGTTTTAACCTTTCATTTAAAATGTTCTCAAAAAATATGAAAAAGTCCACTACAACAAGTCACTTCTCGTATATTAATATAATATCATGATACACGTACAGTTTCATAGAATCTGCTTTCATTTGAGTGACGATTCTACTTGTTTATACTAAAACTGCTAACAAGCTGTCAGAAACAAACTACCTTTGTATGTAACTTGTTGATGACAGCTGTGTAATAGGATACAAAATAATAATAATTTCAAACGAATGGAATAAATATTGTCCTGACATCTTGTACTCAGAATATTTATAATTTAATTCGAATAGTTGTTAAAACTATATACAAACACTATTAATTTTTTTTGCGTGTAAAAATCCATTACCGATACCACTCCTTGACGCAATTTCTTTTTATTTGTATCCACTAAAACTTTACAGCGCCTTCTCTTACTGGCACACCGAAGCTTTAAAAATCCGGACTACTGTTCTGATTTTTAATATTTAATAATTTGTCTGTACCGCTAAATACAAATTTAGCGCGACCACAGGTTATTTTGAAACGTCGAGAAAATCAATTTAGTCTCAACATCCACTGTTCACTTGCTACATAACCTAAATGCAATTATCTACATTACGGGTACTCCTAATTATGTGAAATAAC
Organism: Aporia crataegi; assembly: GCA_912999735.1. NCBI lineage: Eukaryota > Metazoa > Arthropoda > Insecta > Lepidoptera > Pieridae > Aporia > Aporia crataegi. Next base: position 693,596 of record OU538732.1, on the reverse strand, counting down.
TTCCTATATTGTGTTAAATATATTTTTGCTCTTTTTTCTGCCAACACACAATATTTTGGATACGAACTCAACAAATTTTGATTAGTTTTTTCTATATATTATATTTAAATGAATATGTAAATTTCGTCTAATATAACTTGCACTAAAGTTTTGAATATTTTAGAACTGAATAAAAAAAATGTGGCATGTAGCGCTGACCAGCAAATATGTATTTTGCAGAACAAAGATGTATTTTGTAATAAATATTTTTGCACAATATTAATTCCACAATATTGGAACGAGTAATTGAGAGGCTTTACCGATCCTTTCTCTGATATCTCCGGGCGTCTCTTCCTAGATGTTTTTGCGTTTGCATTACCTGCTTTCTTGTTTTCTGTCCAAATAAGCAGCTGCTTTTGTGCCAGAGGCGGCGAGAATCGGTGTCGAAGTTTTAAAAATTTAATATTAATATTAAATAATTAATCATTTCTAGCGATTACGGGATTTCATCGAGACAGGCCCATGAAATATAGTTACAATTTATATTACTTTACTAGTTAACCCGACAAACGTTGTTTTGCCATATAAATTATTTCTAGTGAATATTTTTGTATTCATATATTTTTTCATATTTTCTCAGTGTTGACACCTTCCCTGGACTACGACAAACATTTCAAAACTAAAATCGGCTAAATCAGCCCCGCTGTTCTCGAGTTTTATCGAGACAAACGAACAGCAATTAATTTTTATATATACACACACACACACACAGATTTACTACATTATACTTATTATTGGTTCGAAACCGTGCAAACAGATATTTCCGTCCAGGAACAGGCTGTTTACCTGTAAAAAAATAATCAACGAAACAGACACATAAATATGTTGCCCTTCGGGTGGAAATTTTTTTTTAATTCGGTTACGAGAATCCACACAATCGTTAGCCATAATAATATAAACTCAATATAATTCATATAAATTAGTCACATATAATCTATACTAATTTAAATTTAAGACCATTTCTGCATTTTAATTAAATCAAGAATATCTCATGACCACTCATGAGATCATACATATGAACTAGGGTCCATTTCTCGTCAGCATTTAATTCCAGGAAATTGGTCCAAATATATGTTTAGGAACTACGGAGACACCCAACGACCCACAGAGTCACCCCTTCAATATGCATCGGGATTAAAAATATAATAATGTTATAAGATTATAATGTAAAAAGAAATAGTACGCTTCAAATGTCACTACGAATTAACCAACGGAGATAAATTGAGTCGTTAATTTTACATGTTAAATTTATTTGAAAAACTTAGCTCATCAAAGTTAACGTCAATCCGAACAATACTCTGCAGGCAAGATTATTAGCCATGTAAAATGACATTGAGAAACTTTCCGTCGACATGACACAAAGGAGGAACTAAATAAGTATTGAATTTCTTTTAATTCTGTAATATTACGTCATTTCTAAGTAAACACGTCACTTTGCTAATGCCTATTTTTGTAATATAAATTCACTACCTTAACGCCTTTTGCATTGTTGAAATATTTATAAGAGTAAATTATTTATGATAAACAAACATATGACAGGTACTATTTTAAGAAAGACAAAACGTAGTTGAAAAGAATGAGATTAATTATCTTAGTCTTTCGAGTTTAGATACTTGTTATATGGCTATATTTTATAATACAAAAAAACGTTAATTTTAACTTTAATTTCAGAAATAAATCAATGACACACCAAGTGCACAAAGAATTAAATATATTATAAAAATAATATAAAATATTTTCAGGAAGATAATCTGGATGCTTTATTTATTTTTTAATATTATTATTATTTATTAGGAATATGTATAATAATTTACTGTCGTATAAATATTTTGTTTAAATTCCTGCATTTGAAATGAATTCTTGAATCACAGTGGTGTTACGTACAAATTACAACAGTACCTAAATCCAGACTCGGAGCAACAATTTGGGCATGATACAAAAATAGTTTCGCGTGGGCATCTAACCCACGCCACGTCCTTACATTGAACCATAAAGTAGGTTTACCAATTGAAAATATTTCTCTAAAGCTTGGCGCAACTTACGAAATAATGATGAAGCTTTGTCTTCCAACAGAACCGCAAAATCTTTTTTTTTTTGTTTTTGGCAACAATTTTTACAATGTTTAAAAACACAAGACGGCATCTTTTAACGTAAAATAACGAATCGTTTATAAAGTTTAAATAGTACGACGCTTTGCTTGGCACTCCAGTGAAATTGTATTCGCTTTTGAATTTGCTTTGGTGGCTTCACTCGTGTGTTCGGTGCGCTCCATATGCCTTTTATTATGTAATGTAAGATAACGATCGTTAAATTGGTAGTGTCGTGAATGCCAAATAAACAAATATCTTTGTCTTTTCAAATTAAATTTGTTAAATTTGAAAAAATATATATATAAAAGTAGTAAACGTATAAAATAAATAGATTTTTTTCTGTTTTTAGCCGACCTTCTTACAAGCAAATAACCCTTTGTATTGCCCTAGTTTCTTGTGTAACAATCATTCAATAAATAAAATATTGGCTAAGTTGGCTATGTTTGAATCAAATATTTATTTGATAATACATGTGTTTTCGTTGATTATAGGTCGCAGTAAGTCACTCCATTGTGCTAGAAAGCTTAGAATCTTCTCTAAGATCCAGCCTTTAATGAATTACTCACGATACTTAACATAATTAATAAGAACAATTAAAGTGCTGCACGTTCAAAGAGACAAAACCAAACAACTTAATAACTTATGCCTTTGTCTTAAGTCTTGTTCTATTTTAATTAAAAATCCCTTGTCACAAATATTTTCCTTTTTTTCTTTTAGTTGCGTAAAATAATATATTTAACAAGCGTCTATAGATACAGAAAGAAATCGTTTTCGCTAATACGATATTTTCCAGGTAACCCGTGTTAAAACAACACAAAAATAAAAAATAAAATCAGTTAATGCTTCAGTTATTATATTACAAAGCAATCTAATACATAAAATTCTCATGTCACAATGTTAGTTACCTTACTCCTCCGAAACGGCTTTACTGATTTTTACCAAATTTTATATGCATATTCAGTGAATTTATGAATATAATAAATGAATTTTATTTAATTAAAAAATATAAATTTATTATGTAGGAATAAATAACAATTAACTACAATATTATAGTATGCATGTTAAGCTAGTGAGACGGGACAAGTACCTGCTCTTACAAGGTACTTCCTTGTAAAGGTAGGTACTTTAACCGTTAGTTACAGGGAAACAAACGTTTTTGGCAATTTCTGTGATTTCTAATACTCATACCTCAAATAGTCTCATAGTCTTTTGATCCCTATATAAACTAAGAAAAATTGTTTTTTTTTATTTTAGCTTTTTTGCTGACCGTAGTTATTTCTAAAATCTTTTAACGCAGTTCAGAATATCTTTAAAAGTTGGATGGTTTCCTAGTAAAGTGTTGATGTAATTGTAACAGTTAAAGTATCTTCTTGCCCTTCCTGTGCCGTCTCAAAAACCCAGCCTGTATAATGTATAGGCTGTTTTTTAGAAGAAAACAAAACTGGTATCATATATTAGAGTCTCAAAATTGGCTAAATTTGATAAAGGCTACAATGTGACGTGGGCGTCCTTTCGGCCTGCGCGAGCGCACACGATCGATAAAGCTACAAGTTACGTAACTGACTTTCTTCCGCGAAGTTATCTCGCTCTAGACTTCTCACTCGCACCTTAATTAGGGCTGCCAATAATTTATATGCAATCATCTACTGGTTGGGAAATCCTAATTAGGAATACAGTCTTCATTTCTTTCGTGAATTTTGAAATTGGATAACAGTCTTTTATTATTATTTTTATTCATCTTTCGATACGATTCATTTTAGATCTAATACCAATCCCCAAGTTTATACATTTAGTATACTGTATTTCTTATTAAAACTCAAATGTACATGATTACAATAAAACATAATATGACATTTTAAAGACATCTTAATATGACGACGAACATACACATATTCTAAGAACGATTGTGAACAATTGAAATTCTAAACACCCCTTTTATTGCTACTAATTATTTCAATGAAAACCAATAAAATGTTAATAACTAAAAAGAAATACCTATTAAAACAGAAATAATAATTCTTCAATTAAAAACCGGTGCCTTAACTTCAAATTCAAAAATTCAAAAAATTAGTTATATTACATTTTTACGTATTAAAAAATATATTTATAACATGTAACGTGGATAGGTAATAATGATTCAATTAGCTATTGCTAAGGATTTGAATGTATCGTAATATATTATTACGTATAAGTATTTACAAATGTCTTAAAAATATAAAGACGATTATTACATAAAATTACATAACTTTAATCGGTAACCCTAATAATTTACCTAAGTACCGAGTACAGTTCAACAAACTGCGCAAGAGTCGAACGTTGAACCTGTACTAACCGTTACTCCATCTTGCTCTAGCACAGCGCCAAACCTATAGCTATCTTTTTCTAGACCGTAATACCTTCTCTGATAATTTCCATTAAAGTTACTCTTCTGTAGAATAGATAACTTCGTAAAGTATCTTTGAGCAACCTTTGCTATGTTTATGTTATTTTAAAAGCCCGTCTATTAGTATATCTAAGCTTTTACTAGTAAAAGAAGAAGTCTAGACTTCTAATGACGTTTGGTGAATGTTGAATTTATTTTAATAATACAAAGAAGTATGCGAATTTAATTAATTCTTATATTGTCGTTCCTTTTGGCATTGAGACTGGGTACACGGGGGCAAGGTAGATTGTTTAAAAAGCGCTCAGCTAAGGCTTCTGGAAACATAAAAGCTTTTGCGTTTGTCAAACATCTTTTGTCAAACGTCTTAATAAAGCGATTGTCATTACCCAAGTATCAGGCTTCATAACGCGGCAAGAAGCTCGTATCTTGGGTACTCATCCCGATGAATCTATTAAACTTATTGACCATTTGAACTAACCCAATCTTAGCTTGAAAAAAATGGAAAGATGACGAAGTGGCATGTTTCAAAGTCAAAGTAAAAAATTCGAATTAAATCAGCTTCTACGAATCGTTTCCAAATCGTCAACTGTTTTTGATATTCTAAGATAGATCCACCAGTTTTCTATACCTAAACAAATGTTGCCATTGAATCTCATATTCCAGAATAGGAACCAAATGTTTATCTGGATTTAAGATTGTTTCCCGTTATCGATCGCTAGGCAACTCTTGACTTTAATTAAATAGTTCACTTTGGTTTTTAGGATTGTTTTATGTTTGTACATGTATATACTAACATCATCAAGAACGACTGTTGTGATTTTGAAAATTTTAGTAAAAGTAATAGCTAATTGTTTGGATCAGGACACTTCTTTTTATTCCGGACAATTTTATGTTTTGACGTAAAAACAAAAATCGGTATAACTAAAAAACCTATATACTTTGAAAATCTTTGCTCCCTTTACTTATAAAAAATCTCAATCAATAACAACTGCATTGAATTGAAAAATATATTTGCCTTGAATAGTCAATTTATTAAGAAAGGTAACAAGAATAAAAAAAAAGGCTTAGACCAATTAGGAGTGGCGAATCAATGAAAATTTTTGCAAAAATCCCTTTGAGAGGATAAAAGGCAAGGTACAGCTAGCGAATAAAAAACAAAAAACTCTTAAAAGAGTCTCCGATCAAAAATACTACCATAAAAATGTAGTCGACGAGAATTATATTTTGTTATTTGCAATTTGGTTTCTTCTAGCCTTTGTAGCAGAAATACAAACCGAAGCGGAGGTTTTAATACTTGATTTTTTTATTTGGTGTCATCGTATTTAGAATTATTCTTATTTTATAACAAGCTTTTGCTAGCAACTTTACCTCTGAGTTATTTCTTTGAAAAAAAGTACCTTTCCCTGGCTCTGACGTGCGTATAGAAGAAACCATCTCAATGACAATCTCTATGATCAATAAAGACATTTTAACCCTTATATACAGCAAATTATGCTACTGATTTTGATAAAACTTGCACTGCACCTGAATTTGAAGTAAATATCTATATTAATATTATAAATCTGAAGTCTTTATTTTTTGGTTGAAGGCGCTAATTTCAAGAACTACTCAATCGAATTGAAGAAATATTTTTATCGAGGAAAGCTTGTTAGCTGCGACAAAATTAAATTTCAACCGCGGCAGATAGACAGTACCTAATCCAATAAAAAGTATGCTCGCAATCCGATTATCAGTTTCGGAAAAAAATCATCCACATACATAGGTACTTACGAAATTTGTTTTACGAATTTAGAAGATTATATGACAAGACACACGTCATTTAAAGGTTATTATGTAATGGAATAATTATCAAATCTAAAATTAATAAATGTATACATATTAATAATTTTATTTTATTTAGTAAGTGAAATGAAGTTAAAAGCTTCTGGTATGGTATTAGTTTTTAGGTTAGTTAAGTTTTTTAGTTAGATTAGTTTATTAATTCTTCATAAATTTTAGCCAAGATCTCCTGTTGTGATCTCCAATCGCATCAAAATCTGTTCATTCATGAAGTTACGATGCTATGGGCACGTTGAACATATAATACCCCTCTTTTTTGTCGGGGGTTGAAAAACATTCATGAAATTATTTACTTACTGACTGACGGGACAGAAGTTGTCCTGTCTTAACTTAGTGTCAATACCTTTTTCTTCATTCATTCGAATTGATATAATTAAAAAATTCCAAACGGAATGTGTGCTAAGAAATGAGAAATTATGATAATTTAATCTAACCTTTCAACAACTGACAGTTATGTCAAACGCTATAAGTAAGATTACATTAGAATATTTTATTTCTTTCCAAAGCACTAAGAAAATAACATTAAAAAAGTTAAGTTTTCTTACATTTTCTAATATGAACCTTTTCCTGACAATAACAAACACAAAAAAAAAATATTCAATTTGGTACAATCCTTCAGAAGTTATGTATGTAGTTATATTTCGGAGATTCATTTTTACTCATATAAGAAGATTTATCGCAGCACGTAATTTGAAAAACACTGAATCGAATTGGTGAAAAGCTTTATTGTATGGTAACTGCCTACTTTGGTCTTGAGAAATAGTTAATAATGGCGCGTTCACACGGAGCCGTGAATTGGGCGAGAATACTACTACTTAGGAGAATTAGTCGTGATCACTATCTGGTGTGAACTGGTAGTCGTGGTAGTGAGAGTCGTCAGAGACCAAAAATAGTACCAGTGGTCGTATATTATGGGTCGTGTAAATTAAGCAGTCGTGAGACATGCGCAGAACGAATAGTTTTCTCGCCCAGTTCATGACTCCGTGTGAACGCGCCATTACACTGTTAACCAAGACAAGTTTACATAAGTTATATAATTTATGTGTGATCATTTATTGATCTTCGATGAAAAATAAGTCTGATATGTCTGTGTGTCTGCCTCAGATTTCATAGATGCTTAACGAATAGATACTCTGCTTAAAGGAGATTTTTATTAAGATGTAACTCAGCTACTAAATATGAATGCGTGTTTTTACTTTTATGAGATATTTTGATTTCAGGACGTTCGCAATTTTACAGGAAGAAAATTGTATATAAGGTTGGTCCACGCGGATCCCGGGATCACATGCCGCAACGGATCTTTCGCGTATTGTCTCTATAGATACTGAGACCGTTGATTAAAACCTAATGGCCAAGAACTAAAACTGGCCAGCTTTTTATTGTTTCAATAAGGTGTTATAAAATCGCTGAGAGACTCAATACTATAACAATGCACGTCAGCGAGAAAGTTTCTCGCTGACGTCCATTGTTATTGCAAAAAAGAGACTTAAACTTTGAGCAAAGATCTTGGTCCAACAACGTTTATAAGTAAGGGGGTTAAATTTAATTCCGAGCTATTTTAGGATATAAGAAATAAGCATTATCCAAATCGGACACTGACCTAGGCCAACGTGAAAGCAACTCCGCAATAGCAATGATCACGCGGCTTGCATAACGAAAGGTCATTGACCTCTGTAGCCTCCCCTCTCCAGCCCTGTAAGCCACTTGCTTCCGAGATTAATCTTGTGTTATTTAAAGATTATGAAATTAAGTGAAATTTGTTATCGAAGAGGAAGACTGAAACTTTTTACACATTTCACCGCCCAAAAGGCCGAAAGTAATACAAGTGAACAACGAAGAAATTGGTTCTTACTTGGCAGTTGGCACTTCGTCCGAGTTAGCAAATACAATATACTATGCCTGCCTCCGTTGTTAAGTGATTAACAAAATTAATGTATAAAAAATAGAACATTAGTAATAAATTAATTTTAAACAAAAAAATAAAACCGACCTCAAAACGCACTGAAAAGTAAAAAATAATTTTTGTATTATAAATGAACGTACTATAAATAAGACGTAAATAGTGTTGATAAATAAAATTCATCTAAAATTCTACAAGGGCATAAAACTGTCATGTTGCTCTTTGAAACCCGGCGCCAAGCCATTCCATTAATTTTTTTATTAAAGTCCAGGAATATTCATTCAGTCTTTATTTATATATTTGGCACCGCCTTTCAAAAAACAACATGAAAGTTTTATGCCCTTGTAGAATTTTAGATGAATTTTATTTATCAACACTATTTACGTCTTATTTATAGTAAGTTCATTTATAATACAAAAATTATTTTTTACTTTTCAGTGCGTTTTGAGGTCGGTTTTATTTTTTTGTTTAAAATTAATTTATTTTATACTTTTGAGTGGCTCTCCTAAACCGTATAGTTGGTAATCATACCATCAAAACGAAACTAACATGGACGCTCTGACTTTACACTCACCTTATACACTAAAAACTAATTTAATTAATTTTATTTAATAATTTAAAATTAATAAAAATAAGAAGACGCAAAACTGAATCGTTTAATACTAAAAATTTAAGTAATATCGTTCATATAAATTAAGTTTTCATGGTGTTTTATAGTAAGCAAGTGAACGCACATTGTGATTTCCCGTAGGAACTCAGTTACTATATTCTCTCTATCTCTAGAAGTATTTCTTCTACCTTATTGATTTTACTATCATATATGACTCTTTTAATGTTTTATAAAATGATATATAAGTCATCGATATAAACTGATATTACATCGAGCTATAGAGATCTAAACTGGACGCGTTAACAACAACGTATGACATGTTTTTCTATGTTGACAAGTTTTGCTCCATAACATCAAATATATGGCTTAGATTTTCATAAAATTTCGTCAAAAGCTTAACAATGTGAGTTTTAATAAAATTAATTTATTATAATTAGTATATATTTAATATAACATGGACATCTCTATTGCTAAAGCGAACTAATTGAAGAATTTTCAATTTCTTATTTTATAACCTCAATATCTCTAAAACTATAAATCAAATTATTTTGATTCTTATTTTCTTTTGTTGCAAATTTAATACTAAATCGAATAACATCTCATTCATCGATAAGGATTCATAAATCATAGAGTTATAAGCAAATAAGCACGACATGGTCGCGCGGAATTCAGCGATTTCTCGTCCGATTGTGAAACTATTCTTTCAATATGCTGAAAACTATTGATCGTAAAAATTCTAAAAAAAAATGGGACCACTTCGACGAGTTACCCTATCGTTTGACATCACACTCATCCAAATCGGTCTACAAACGGCGACGTACGAGCGGAACATCGGAAAAAAAAAAAAATACACGTCGAATTGATAACCTCCTTTTTGGTTTTTTTGAAGGTCGGTTAAAAATTAGGTACAATCCTGCTTTTGTTCTATTGGTCTATTCTCTATATCATCCGCAGATACCTAATTTAATAATTATTAATAATAATTTAATTATAATTTTTATTTAATTACGTAATGTCACGTCATACTTTGTGATTTTTTAAATCCAAATAAAGTAGGAGGCAACGGGCAGAAGACTCACTAAGTGGTTGTGTACCGCCGCCTATGGATGGCGGATGTGATGCCGGCTTTTTAAAACGAGCTTCGCTCTTTTCTTAAGATCCCCAATTTGTAAAAATTCGGAAATACTTCTGAAGCCATCTGTATAATTAACGCAGATGCTATCGAAAAATAACTTTACCAAACTGAAGGTAAAGCTGCTGAACACTCAGTAAAATTCAGAAAAGTTCGTCCAATCGCTGTCTAGTGTGATATGCATGATATGAGGTCACAAGTAAATTCGTCGAACAAGATTACGGAGCCTGTTGCTGGCCACAAAAAAGTCGCAAATGTCCGAACATTGTTTTACATTCATCGTTGTATTATCATAAAATATTCAATTGTATGACGTCAACTTCATAATTTGGTGACTGACAATTTTAGAATTTTGGCAGGGAAATTAAATTTCAATAACATTCGAATTTCAAAGTAGTCGAAAATTGCGAACTTGTTGTTTGAGTTACAGCTCATTCACACATAAACGAATCGTGAAAAAACACGATTCATCAATAAAAACGAATCGTCCTCATGCAAATGAGCCCTTACATTAATGTCATTGTTGTGAAATCCCAAAACCCCTAGTGGGGGTATCACTTATCATTTTTTTCGACCCTTGACAAAAGAGGAGTGTTATAAGCTTGACATGTTACTGACATGTGTCTAGGTTTTTTTTATTTAAAACGTTATCAAAATGAATCTTATCTTACAGTATACGAAGATCTACTCAGCCACTTATGAGATTTTTTTTTTTTGTAATCCTCATTTCGGGAAGTTATTTAAATGTCACTTGTTAATTTTATAACTTAACAGGTAAAATGGGCAAAATTACATTTTTGATTGCCCGGGTATCGAACTTATAACTTTCCAACCATCTGAGCTGTCGAAACAGAAAAGGCTATAAATTAATCAATCTTTAAATATGGAGGAGGTTTTCAATTCGACTTTTATTTATTTAAATTATATTCAGACAGATGATAAGTAATACAGACAGAAAAACCAAAGTCAATGTTCTTTATTCATATAGACACAATTCACATATTTCAAAATATGTTCTTAAGATGCGTCTACTTTTATATAAACATCAGAGAATTTACTAAAACCATAATCGTAAATAAAAAACCGAAAATTTTCTAATATTTGGGTATGACTAGTGGCGAAATGACAAGTATTCTTTAAGTAGGCAGAATGCGGCTCAATTCCACATATAGCGGTAGCCTTCGGAGTATGTGAAGTTCCGTATGAGATGCCAAAACGTGGCATCCGTTTCTCTGATAATTTTCTTTACAAGCTAGTAGGTAGGCCTAATCTATGCCCATCAGACACAGGCACAAATGAGGCTCATGATCGAAGCCGGGATTGACGCAACACGAAGATGTGTGAACCAATTATGCCATGGAGGCGGTTTCAAATAATACTATTACGTTTTTGAATTATAAATATACCTTTTATGAAGGAAAATTCTCGAATGTAAAACTCGGTCATCTTTTTTTTAGCTCATGACCGATACTGGCACGCGTTGCAAAAGTTCAAAAAAGTTTTATAAGCTTCAGCGTCCGAACTTTTGGACTTAATAAACCAAAATTAAAAAACTACTTTGTTCCAATACTTTGACCAAGTCGTCGCCAGTTGTCCTGAATTCCGGCCAAATAAATATTTCGATATAGTAGGCATAAAAGGCGAAACACCCACTTACCAGTAAATAAAATGTAACGCAAAACTGTGCCTGTGCCATGCTCCACTAGATGTTACTGGATTTTAAATTCCAATACGCTATTAGGACTTTATTTCTGAATATATAAATATTTTCCCTATGTCATAAGTAAAGACAATAAAGTAAAAGTATAACTAAACAATCTCTTATTTACACGAGTATTGCATATTTAAACAGTTTAAAGGAATTAAAATGCGTATATTTCGAGTGATTTGCAGTAATAAGTAAAGAAACGTAAAATTGTGACAAATATACATGTTTATATCCGATGAAACTTTTTATTTTAAATGTACATATATTGAATTTCAAAGTTTTACATTTTTGTTATTTTCTTGAAGTACAAAATTACATAAACATTTTCTCAGATCATGAATTTTTTATCGAGCCCTCCGTTATTAATAAACACTTGTATGCGTTGAAATGGATCAGACAGACGATTCAGTATTCTGTATAATATAATTCACTTTCGCTTATATCAACATCTGTTTATATAATTTGGCTATTCAGTGAAACTTGATACTTTTTCTCATAATTTTCCATATCCACTCATTCTGTTAGCAGCAAATACATAAAAAGAAGCCTATATTTTATTAAAGTGTTTTTTTTATATCATAGGTACGTAGTAGGGCTTGAGGCAGACATATGTCTACATCAGTTACACTGATCATTTTCTTTAAATGCAATTAAAACGTCTGTGCCTACCTAACAGAAACATTTTTCCTGGAATTCGAATCCAAGAACTCTGACGCAAAATATTCAGTAGTGTTCTTTTTTAAAGTAATTAACGCTTTAATTTATCTATTAGAATGTAGCAATATTACGTTTCTGACTGTGCATCGAACCGGAAACTTTCGATCTCAAGCAACCGAATTGAATGACTCAATCAGTCAGTTATTGTTTTTATATTTAATGTTGCTTCTATTTTTTGTAATCTATACTCATAGAAGAGATTTTTTGTAATTTGTTATCAATCCAGATTGTTGACTCTAAGGACTCTTTCAAAGCCAGACTATTTCATTTACATAAGCCATTATTTATTATACTTTTGACAAAGAAGCTACTGTTACAAATAAATTCTTATAATAAAAAGAAACTTTAGTTACAATGTATGATATCTTGTTTTTGTTTATCAAGTACTCGACGCGGTGGAGCACATCGTTTGTTGTCTTTCTGAGTAGAATTTACTAACAATCCTACAATATTGCATTACCTAGTTGGTGTTTTGCTCTATTACACTACAACTTTATTTATATTGACTTCGTAATGTCTCATTTACTTTCGAACAAAAGTTTAGTAACTTTATTGTATGTCTGCATGTCTCTCTGTGACCGAGGCGGTTTTGACGCGGGTTTTTTTTCTTTGAAATCTGCTAGTAGCTACGATTTATGAAAATTCATTTATTCATTTATGACAGACTCATATTTTTAATCATCGTGTAGGGCTTTTTATAAATTGTCGTAAAATTTCACTTGTTACAAAGTATTTTTGGGCTATTTCATACATAAAATATTCACAGAAGTGAAAAATTAATGTATGATATTTTCTCTTTCTCAAATATATTTATTTTATAACATAGATATTTAGCATTTAGCATATTCAATATTTATTTGTCTATTACATTATTGAACGATCAACTCGGAGAATGAGTTTCTTAGATGTTTTTGTCAGCCACAGCATGCGTTCCTAACAGTCTGTAAACTTAAGAATAAAGGAACGTTAATTAGGTAGACATCAAAGGTATAGAACCTAATTAACAATGAACGAAATTTTAATAAAATTTTCTTCAAATACTGTCTAGAAAGGTAAAAACTTTAATATACTTCAATATCGTCTGTAAGTCTTTATATCGGTTTGTCTTCATTGTTCTTATACGAATGGAGCAATTTCGAAAGAGATTTTTTTTCTGAAAGCAGATGTTATCAAGATAGATCTAACCAACAATTTATGTTCATCCATTTATAGGTTTTTATGTGTATATAACTAGCTGACCCGGTAAACGTTGTTTTGCCATATTAATTTTTGGGGTGGGCTACCCTTAACATTTAGGGGTATGAAAAATAGATAGTAGCCGATTCTCAGAGCTACTGAATATGCATACAAAATTTCATGATAATCGGTCAAGCCGTTTCGGAGAAGTATGGGAACGAACATTGTAACACGAAAATTTTATATTATATATTAAATGTTATATCGGTTTTTTTTTGAAAGCTGACGTATTCGCCATGGATCTAAGCTAGCTATCCAGCTAACAATTTATCAAGATATCTTCGTCCATTTATGATGAATTCTTATTTATCATGTCGGGGCCTTTGTAAATTGTCTTCAAAATTGCACTTAATTTAATAAAACCTTAATTGAGTATCCTCGCTATTAATAGTAAGTGACATTTTAACATTAAGTAGGTTAATGCACAATCAATAAACTTGCCTCTTTTGAACGCTGACTAAAATACTTTAATATTACAGTCAAATATATCTAAGTAGGTACTTGCTAATTACATATAAGAAGTTTTTTATTTACTCGAATATTACGCATTTAAAAGATTACATTAATATTATTTTATTATTCGTATATTTTATTGTAATACAACACTATTTTTAGTTTTTTAATTCATTCATAATTCATCACGTTTCTATATACTTCAATCGTTAGTATGATTAATAAACATACCTCATATTATACGGAAAGTTTGCCATAAATTATTTTTTAAAACCGCATTTCTATCGGCTGAGCCGTTTCGGAGATTAGAACGTGGATAGATATACCTAGATAAGGCAGAAATAATTAATCCCTTTTATAGACTTAGAACTAATTACTAACCACTAAATAATAATAGAGAGCTTTTCTTAAATCTACGCAGACAAAATCGCGGGCAGCAGCGAGTCAGTATTTATTTCATAATTTATCTAGAATTCTATTAAATCAATAATTACGAAAGTTTCAATAGTACTTACTGCGGTGTGAGTGCAGTACAAGCGTTAACAAAGTTAGGTACCTAAGTACTTTTACTTACTATTTTTTAAATTTGGCATGTTCTAATTTAAAGTGTGGAATATAACAAAGTAGTTTTTATATTACGCAAATATTGGTAGTCCAACATACCAAAATGTAAATAAATAATAAAGTACAACATACCTTGCTTCTGCTGAGCCTGCGTGGACTCCTTTTCGTAAAAGGAGAGGCCAAAATTGGTGTTACCGACGTTCAGACTTGCCCGTACGCATGAAGCGGAAATGCCGCCCCACACGTCCATATTACATTCATTCCGTACGCGACTCTTGCGCTCGGTGGCCTACCGAATACTGAGCTTCAACTTACCAACAGTTTCCCTCTACAGCTTCCAAGTCGCCTTTGCTCTCTTCAAATATTAATTCTACATAATATACAATTCAGTGCAATACTGTGATAATTTAAAACATCCAGATTTCTCCAGAATTATTAAGTATATCTATAAAATATAAATAAAATTGGAGTGTCTGTTTGTAATATTAAAATTACCGATTTTTACTAAATGCATATGGATGAAGAAACGGTACATATACCAAAATAACATTATTTACATTTTTGGTCTGTCCGTCTGTTTTTTCCGGCTAATCTATGAAACGGCTGGACCGATTTTCACTGGCAAATAGCTGATGTATCTATTTAGGAGTAACTTTTATTTTAGAAATTAATATTAATAAAAGTAAATAAAAAAATAACTATTCCGCGCGGACGAAGTACATAATACATATCTATTATTATTTTGCTTTTCGCAATTTTACTCTGTTTATAGGCTATATAACATCACGTTACAAAAATTGACGCGGGTGAAACCGCGGGGCACATCTAGTATTCTATAACGTTAAAAGAGGTTGTTGATAGTATAAAATTTACTTTTACTATCATCATCGGAGTTTTTTAATCTTTGAACTGAACTGATAGGTGCTTTCACAAAAAATATTTATTCTTTTAGACATTAGTGCTGTAAATAAATATAGAAATTGAAATATATATGCTAAAATGGTATATGAAGGACCCCTTTATATATATATATATAATATATATATATATTCCTGCGTCGGTGTCATCGATTATTTCCGTTACAGACAATCAGGTGATCTGTGTCAATCCAACCAATGCATTTATTTGTTTCCTCAAGCTTCGAACATAGGAGCTCTTTCGGCACACACACATACACAAACGATTAAGCCACTGAGCTAGATAGTTAAAAAGCTTCACTTATTTGACAATGTACCAAAATCTTTGAGTTTCCAAACAACTAGAAGATATTAATACATAGTAAGCTTTGAGCTAGAGTTGATACGTCGTTGAAGTCTATTGTTAGGAACTACGAATGCGTAGACCGCGGGCGATGTTATTACATAATATAATAATCTATACAATACATGTATGTATTTTTGCAATTGTATGTTAATATTTTTAAATAATTACTCTTAATATTTTGACACGGAATAATTTATTGTTACGAAATAAAAATATTATTATTTTGATTTAGAAGTCCCAGGGAACGGATTAGTTCCTGTTTATTAACCGTTGACACAAAAGTTGGGGTGTTGTAAGGTTGACATCTGTGTTTCTGTCTGTAGCAACTTAACTCCTAAACGAAAAGATCGATTTTAATGCGGGACAATATATCCAAATATTTTTCCCGGTCACGAACCAGGGCCTTTTATATAACAAGCACATTAATAATAAATAGCATATATCATAAAAATCAGCTACAGAGGGAACATTGGCTAATAATTATTTTTAATAGATTATAGAACTCAAAAGTTTCCAAGTTGTAAGAATATTAATTTTTAATTCACCTTCACTCCCCACGAGTAACTATCCGATCGGATTTTAAGAATCACATAGCGATATGCTATGATTTATGCATAAATATTTTATCAAAACATTATTTAATATCCAGTTTTTTACAAAACAAATAAATTTGTGTATTGACTTAATAATACTTTTTTCAACACATTTGCTCATTACCATTACGCACTAGTGCGATAGTGTAGTAAAACCTTTTTGTTCTCAATAAGTTTCGATATGAAATAAAATCTCATTGGATTAACGCGTTTAATCATACAAATTGTTTCTTGCTTGCTTATTTCATGCAATTTCGTGTTTAAATAAACAATTTTAATTTGTATATGTTTTTACACACAAGTGTATTGAAAAACGTCGTATAATACACTTGAGTATTGATTATTAACATCCTTGGCTCTCTTAACAACCACCTACGTAATCACCAACTTTACACTTTTATACCATAATGTATTTATTTACGCGTATATCACACGTTAAGAAAATAGTTGAACGTATTACAGTAAGATTTAGTTATAAATAAAATAATTGTTTAATATACTCGGTTTAATACACTATTTTTTTTAAATATTTTTGTACAAGTAAAAGTCATATTGCCTATGTAATTACGCAGACAATGTGACTTCCAGGGTTGTGCGAACGGTTGATATTTACGTAACTTTCCACAAAATGTATATAACGGTATAATAAATCGTCTGCGGGGTGAAACCTTTAAAACACATTGAATTTCAAGAGGAAATTTACAATTCTTATAGAAGTGACCGTGACGCGCGACGGCCAAATGGACGAATTTTTCAATATCTGTAACTATGCAATGGATTTATTTTGGGATCTTCCATTATTGTCAGATTTTAAACGAAATACCATATAACTATCGGTCCATTCGATAAGAAGCTCCAATGCAATAGACAGACACTTTTTTTCTGGAGGAAAGCTTTAGTATTTTAGATTATTAAACATATTTTTCATCTAATAATTTGTTATTCATTTTACTCCCAGATGCTACAAGTTTGACGTCTGTCTTTTGCATCGTAACTATTAAATGAGTGAACCGATTATGATGCGGCTTTTTTAAACGCGGACAATATTGCGTTGCTTTTTAGCTATCTATCTACAAGATCTATTTATGCATTTATACAGTATATTTTTCATTACTGTAAAGGAAATCCGATTGGCCTACTTGGCGGTTCTTCTCAGAGTTGGAGGCGTTCTTAAACAGCCTGTAAACAGTAGTGCCTTACAAATTTTTAAAGCCGCGTTCTTAAATGTTCCTTCGCTTCCTTATAAACATATAATATTGCAAAATTAACTAGCAAAATTTATCTTCCACATCACAAAATTAAAGTTACATTAAATTTAAAGTTAGGCGTATTTATAGTCATTATTACGTAATCATTATCAGTTTAGCATTGAACGAAATTTACAATTACGACTATGTAATTCTTGATATACTAAGAAAGGCATTAGATATGGTGAAAGTATAAAATAATACAGATGCTTTTATATATTTCCAGGAAAGTATCCCGAGATATATTTGTAGAGTTTTAGATTCATTTTGAGATATTATACTATATATGTGTTTAGTCATACACATGGAGTAAGCTGGAGGTGGCCTATACCCAGAGAAAAATGGAATTCGAATAACACAATGTAATCAATTTATACTAAATTTATTAATAATATTTAAGTAAAGTTTTAAGAAAATATGTTTTGTAAGGTTCTTGGAATAAATACAGGTTAAATTATTATTATATATCTTCTACGTATAAAAATCTGTTTTCCTAATTGTGAAGGCAATATGCACAAATAAAACTAATTTTTCCTCGGGTATCGAACTGAAACGACCAATAAACAGATTTAACGAAACCCATCTTTATTGTAATTTATTTCATTTAAGCTAGCTATTTCTTGCGTCTTTGTCTGCGTGTTTGTCCTGCCCCAACTAATTTAAGACTTTGTTTCGCAATTGGATGTAATAGACTTTAATCACAATCGGTTTAGCGTTGTTTATGTGAAAGAAGTATTTACTTTGGTATTTATAAAATTAGTAGAGGTCGCACCAAACTTACTCGTAGTGTTATTCGAATTATGAAGTAACAATTATGTTATAATTAAGTTAAAATAATACATTTTTAATAATATACATAACAAGTGTAAACAATAATATACATTTAGGCAATATTGTTGTTGTCTTGTGTAAAAAGCGCAGCTTCTACGACTCTCGCACAGGAAGCCATGAGGTGAACGAACCAAACATAGCTGTTAGAAGGTGAATGCCAGTGCACAATCGACTTTATCTCATACTTAAAGAAATCAAATTAAGTGATTCTCCCGCTGTATACTTGTAATACTCGCAAGTATTAGCATCTAATCAAACATGTTGCAATCCCAAGTACCCAAAGCTTTTTCAACTCTAAATACCTAGAAGTTAAATCTCCTTTGTATCGTGCATCTAAGCTTAGACTTTGCGAAAAAGCTGAGTTGTCTCTGACGACTTGCAGATAACTAAGATTAACAATGAACTTAAGATTTCTGTCCTCAACCATGAGCTTACGTTTTCAATCTTATAACACAATGAAAACTTGTGTTTAATTATTTAGCCCCTACCCCATCTTTCTTGACGTGTCTCTGTGTCTTTCTATGGCATATTGTCTCCTTCTCAACAATTTAAGAAAATCTGTTTATGAATTTAGGATACAGTCTTATTTGTTAACTTCAGGTCGGTTTTTTTATTATTTTCAATTTCACTTTCCAGATAAACAGAATTATTAAAATAAATGTTGATTTAAATTATATGACTAGCTATGCTCCATAATCACCTCCGTGGCTACGTGGTTTACGCGTCTAAGTGATGTGTCGGAGGTCCTGACTTCGAATCCCGGTGGGACTAATGAATGTTTCAGTTGTATGATCATTGAAACAGACTCAGAAATGTGTCTGCCCCATGTTCCACTAGGGTTAACGGGAATTCACTTTTGTGCTCCATGCTTTCACCCGCTCATTGTAGCGTGATGTTGTATATTTAATAGCACCCTCAATAGGTGGACTATGCGCCACAAAAAAGAACTTTTCAGATTCACAGTTAAATTATATTAAATAAATTTCTGTTTATTGAAACTAGTGGTCGCCCATTGGTCGAAATTCTACAACTCATAAATAATTCAAGTGTGTATGTATGTATCATCCAAGCAGTAGTGTGGCTAATACTTATTTTAATTATTAATTTAATGTGCATTTCATATAAAATCATTCATCAATCAATCATTCTCTTTATGCACTTCTTCTCCATATAAATTTTATATCGTGACAATTTCCTGATCACCGGTTCGCACAATTTTCGTAAAAAGGGGTACAAATTTTTTTCACGTATTAATATTATGATTAAATTCTACCCTGCATCCTACCCCACAAAAAAATATGAGTTGACAAAGTCAATAAAAATATATTTTTAAAGAAGACTTCAAAGCTAATCACGTGATCTACCTAGCCTCTCGACTTAGTGCATCGCACTCGTAAGCCTTCGCGTATAAAGAGAAGCTATTATATTTTTAAGAGACCGCAAATCACTACATAGTATAAAACAAAGTCTCTTTTTCTTTCCCTATATCCCTTTGTATGCTTAAATCTTTAAAACTACGCAACGGATTTTCATGCGGTTTTTTTTAAATAGAGTGATTGAAGAGGAAGGTTTTTTATATATGTTTTATACCCGTGCAAAGCCGGGGCGGGCCCTAGTTAAGAATAAAAACAAATATAACACAACTAGTGTACCTAAAAAGTTTCCTAGCAGTGATAAAAATAAATAATAATATCGTTTTAAATTAACTAAATATTAATCTATCTATCTCAATCTACGAAAACTTATGTAAAGTATATTTAATCATTAATTATATAATATGAATGCTTAATATATGTAAAAAATACCATGAAATAATTATATGCGATTTTTAGTTAATTTTTGCATTTTCAAAGTTGACGGTAGTTTTACAAAGGTGTTTTAAGACCTACTCCTAGGTATACTAAAGCCATCTATCTGAATTTTGTGTATTGGAAGACCAAGATACCCAATTTTATATCGGGACTAAAAATGGCGTTCCTTTATCTGTAAGTTTAACTCATAGTCGATTTTACTAAAGTGATTTATATAATATACCTCTAGGTATATTATTTTGGTAATTTCAGATTCACAAACCTAGAAAGCACCCTTTATTTTCCAAATGGACGACTAAAAAATAAATTCGATCCAGGCAATAGCATTTACTATCATATCTCAGATTTAACGCAAATTCTTAGTGCAATCCCACTAATATTATAAATGCGAAAGTTTGAAATGTTTAGACGTTGGTGACTCAATCACACTTAAACGGCTGAATGGGTTTGAATAAAATTTTTCACGCAAATAAATTATCCTCTGGGTTGACATATAGTGTACCTAATTTATATACTGGTAGTGTGTTCCTGTGGTATTCTATTTTTCAACTTCAGTACAAAATTGTTTGGATATTATCTATTCATTGCACATAAATTATCCCTTACATTTATTTTAATTCTCCATAATGATAATTTAAAAAAACACTGTATTGTGATTTTTATGTTCTATTTTATAAATTTAGAGATTAGATTATTCTATAGGCTATATAACATGACGTTACGACGAAATTAACGCGGGTGGAACCGCGGGGCCCAACTAGTAAAAATATAGTTATAGCAAATTATATTGCAAAAGTATTAACCGGCATGATTCTCCCATAAGTAGTGATATCGAGTTTTTGTTCCGGATCCCCGGCGCTCGTACCAGGACAGGATATAAAAACTAAGCGGTCCTCAACACCAGTAGTTAACTATGAGAATAAACACGTATCAAATGTAATTTTACTTAATGCGACTTATATATCGCACGTATTTATTTTACACATATAATAAACTTCATAATTATAAATACTAAAGAGTGAAAGACATCAAAAGAAGCTTTTCATCGTTCATTCTGGTGTAGGTTTTTTGTATTATTGTTAGGTAGATCTTCACTATTGAGGTTAAGGAGATTCTGTTACCGACTTGCAAATGTTTTATATGTAGAATAATTATTTCTAATATATTTTTAATTTGAATTACACTATGAACTTTGTAGTTTTTTTAATTTTATGTGATTCCTTGTTTTGACTTACATATGACATGGTGTTCATGGCTAATTAAGGCTGTATTTATTTTCTGGTCTTTGTTGGTCTTATATTGGTTTTATCTTGTTGAAATGACAGATAATATTTAAAAAATATATGTATAGACTAGCTGTGCACGACTTTGATCATGTTATAAAACATTTGGGAAACTTTTGAGACCGACCAATGAAAACTGCATTTAAATAGGTATTTTTTTGTGATACTAAGTTAGGATAATTATATGTTATTATCATAGATAATACAAGACAGTATACCCTAGCTGTGAGTTATATTTATTTTATCGCAGCGTAATTGTTATGTAGCTTTAAATGGACTATACAACACAACAAGATTCAGTCGTTCCTGATATGAGCGCATACCACCAACGAACCATACAAATAAACCCAGCATTGTAATATTAATATATATTCTCAATAAAAGCAAAATTGTTTTTCATTTTTATATTTCAGTTGTACTTATGCTTCCTGTGAGTTTTAAGAAAAAACAGGATACCTGAACAAGATCCAAGGCTAAATTTAAATGTTATATATGTGCATAAAGTTGAGTGCATAAACCATACAAATTGACAAGGTATACCTACTTACCGAGCGAGCTTACAGACGTTGTCTCGGGCTCTTCTCTGAATCTGTAAATAAAATTGCTCTTCTTAATATTGCTCTTATGGTTATTATCTACAAATTTTAAAAATAGAAAAATTATAATAGTAATAGGCGTTGCAGATGAAGAACTTTTTTATCGCAAAAGATTTTTAATTCCACCACGCGTTCATTACAAATTGTAATGGTCCATCTTGATTCAGTCAGTTTTCCAAGTAATTAGCTTCACCATCTTAAAACACAAAAAAAGAAAAATATACACCCAAATTGAGAACCTCCTTTTTGAAGTTGGTTAAAAAAAAATATCAAATCATAATTTGCAAAGAAAATTAAATCCGGAGGTTTAAAAAATTGTTTTAAGCTTAAAAACGTATCAGACAGACGGTATTCATTTAATTTCGTAATATTAGTTTTTATGCAGACACATATAATACATGTTATAGAGCGCCAAAATTTAAAATACACTTTATGTCCTTGCCCATAAAAGATATAATCATAGCATCAATCCCGGCCACTGGGTTATTGCGAGGCATCAAGGACAAGATTCTCGTCTAAAAGCGCTGCCAGAGCAACTGTGACTGAAATTTAAATTGTAAAGTAAATTGACGAAAATCAAATATGCATACTGTCGACACCTCGAACCCGGTCAAATTATATTCACAAATTCATCGAAGACAATACAAAATAAAAGATTCGGTGTTTCAATTGCAGTTTTTTATGCCCGGAGGGAATTTAAAACAATATATGTATCTTTTTATTGTATTACAATCTGTTATTTATTTAATAAAGGACATTTTTTATTTATTAACCTAAATTAAAAAACAAGAAACATAAATATACAGTACAAATTAAAAAAAAAGTGTATAGTAACGTTGACAGCATTTCCTCACTAGATCGCAATAAAATATTTGCTGAAGTTTTAACAATAAAATGCAGTTTTAATCAATTTTTTTAAATTCATTCAATGATTTATTCCTTTAAATAGTTCGGTAGTACATACACTAATATAATAAAGAGACAAGATTACTATTTTCTTTGACCCCAAAAACGAATGAAACTATTTTAAAAATAGTTTCACAGATGGAAAGCTCCGACTGACTAACTACGAATTCGCGGGTAAAAATTCGTTATTTTATAATTAGTATAAGATGATGTTTATTCCATTGCATATATAACTATACATTATTTAAAAGTGAAGTCCCGTGTCCCCTAGTGGGGTATGGGGCAGATGCATTTCACATCTGTTTCACTGATCGATTTTTTCTTTAGGGCCAAGTAGGTGATCAGCCTTCTATGTCCTGCCAGACCGAGTTTTATTTTTTTTATATCCGCCGGGAATCGAACCCAGGACCTCTCGGTTGTAACGCTTACGCGCTTACCACTAGACCAAGGAGGCGGTCATACATTATTTAATAATAAGAAAAAAAGCAAAAGGCGTGACTTGGTCTGTCGGATAAATTATTACTGTTCATTAAAAAAAAAATTAAAATAAAAAGCCTTGTGATGCCTAAAAATAACTGTTTTATTATGTTAAATGATTTTTAAACTATTTAAATTGCTCTGTTTTTTTAATTCATTATAGAATTGTTAATTAGTGAGTAAAAAATAAGTTCGCAACTTATTTTTTACTGTCATAATATACATAAATAAATTGTTTATTTCGAAACCCCTCTCAGATGGAGGCCTCTTCCATCGTGTGCTATTTATCTCCATTGTGATCTCGCTTCTTTCTGATGTCATCTTTCCATCGTGCGTCCCCCCATGATCCTCCCCCCATCCCATTACGTCCCACAACATTATGATTCATTTCAAACAAATTGGAAAATTGAAAAAAGCTTGACCATTGGGTACCACATGAATTGAGTGAAGCATATCCAAAAACACGCGTCGAGTGCTGCTTTAATTTACTCACCCGTCACAATAACGAGGAGATTTTGAATTGTATCATTACTTATGACAAATAATGGATCCTGTGCAATAATCGGAAATTCTCTTCGTAATGATTTTACCCAGGAGAATCCGCCAAACCTCACCCCAAGCGAAAGTTATCTCAGAAAAAGTTACTGGTGAGCGTTTGGTGGACCGGTGCTGGGGTCGTCCACTATAGGCTTTATGAGTTCTGGCAGAACAATGACGATAGATGATGTGTATTGTCAACAATTGCAAATAATATTGAAAAAGCTAGCCGTTAAACAACCAAGAATGGTCAGTTGCTCTAGCCCATTGCTGCTTTAAGACAAAGTCTGACTTGACACTGCACAACGAACGGTCGTTACGCTACAGGAGCTAAGATTAGAATGTCTCCAACACCCATGATGCTCCCCGGACATTGTTCTAACATATTACCACTTTTTCCAAAGTTGGGCATTTTCTTACACAGGAAAAAAAAAATTCCGATAAGGCAAACTAAACCGCCTTCAAAGTTTTTATTAATTCTCTCTCACACAATTTATTCAGTAAAGGAATCAATGAACTGCCTACAAAATTGCGTAAATGCATAGTAAATAATGGTACATACATTGATTTATTTAATACATTATTTCCTTTTTTTTGTGTTTTATTTTTTCCATACTAAACACCAATTTCATATGTTATCACTACATAGTATAAAACAAAGTCGCTTTTTCTTCCCCTATATCCCTTTGTATGCTTAAATCTTTAAAACTACGCAACGGATTTTGAAGCGGTTCTTTTGATAGATAGAATGATTGAAGAGGAAGGTTTTTATATATGTTTTATACCCGTGCAAAGCCGGGGCGGGTCGCTAGTTACTTATATAATTTAATATTAGGAACTTATAAAATATAAATTAATGATGCACTTTCCACATAATTTTTTTAATGGAAAAAATATAGCCACTAGGTAGGTTTTTTCATTTGAACTTATTGAGATTAAAAAAGTACGTATTAAAATCCCTTACAAATAATCATCTGATTTAATATTACTTTAAAAGTACATGGGAATAAACGTTGTCCTTGAAAATAAAAGATCTACACTAGCCAAGGACAAGAAGACCTTGTGGCCAGCTGACAATGTTATTGATTGACTTAATAGCGGACATGTTCAATATACACTTAAGTATTCTAAAATGTAGATAAACAACTTACGTATATAGGTCGTCTTCTACAGTAGAAGTAGCCTCGACAAGCATTGAACAACTCATCACTGGTTACCTGATAATAACAACATCTTATAAATAAATTTATTTTTTATTTCACATTCCAATTAAAGTTTTAATCAGAATGAAACCTTTGTATTTGTTACAGAATGATGTATTAAAATCTGTGGCTGCCGATAGGGAAACTTTGAAACAACGTATGACGATAAGCTAATTTGTCACATATTTTATTACATTAAATACGAAGCTGTTGTTTACAACACAATTTTGTTACGCAGATCAAAAAACAAATAAAATGAAGATAAAAAATTATTAAATTATATGGATAATAATTTTAATATCTTGATATCTCACTTCTTCTATTCCCTGAGGCAAGGAGGTCATGGTGTTCATGATCCTCCCTGGGCTGGATTCAAGACCAAGGTGGACCACTAATTAAAATGGTTTTGTAATGGTTTAATATTTTATATATTTATATTTTGTCTCAATATAGATCTTTTGTAAGTACATTAATAAAATACCTACCTAAAATAAATATCTTGACAATTATCTAAGATATGATATGATAATCATATGTTAAATTAAAAGTGGAGCCGTCGCAACAACGTTATATCCACCGTCATGGGGAGAACGCGCATGCGCCAACTTAACCTTGAGAATCACTTCCCGGTTCACGGGCAACCCTCACCTTACTAGGTCAATGTGTTTCAATGTCTGCCGTTCCCTTCTTTTCATAATTTTACCTACTTTCCTGAACAACATCCCCTATTTTAAAAATTATCGTTTATCTATTAAAATATATAGTCTTGAATAGATTTCGTTGTAATTTAATATAATTTTAATTTGACTATCGCTGTAATTATTTTATTAACTTAATTTGATCTTCTTTTAATCAGGAGCTCAAATCTTTTACTTCTGCCACTCTTGAAGCGCCCGTAAGGCGTACACGCGCCCTAGAGAAGGTGCGTAGTACACACTTTGAAGTGTAAAATTTTAATTTATTTTCTCTGCTTAAATTAACCACACGAGCTACAGCACTTTTATACTGTCTTCCTTGCTGTATTTGTATATTGGCATTGACAGCTTCCAGTCATCAGCAAACAATAGGCATTTTGCATGTTTCACAACACTTAATTTTCCTTATTATATCTTTATAATTTTTAAAAAATAATTATCTACTTATAATTTTACTAGCGACCCGCCCCGGCTTCGCACGGGTATAAAACATATATAAAAACCTTCCTATTCAATCACTCTATCTATTAAAAAAAAAACCGCATCAAAATCCGTTGCGTAGTTTTAAAGATACAAAGCATAAGCATACAAAGGGATATAGGGGAAGAAAAAGCGACTTTGTTTTATACTATGTAGTGATAGTGATTACTTAAGTATATTTTGTCGTTGAGTTCTCTGAAACGGCTAAGCTGTATTAAACAAAATTAAATCTGTGTTCATGTGGGTCTCAGGGTGGCATCTTCTCTCAAGAAAAACAGTATTTTTGGTTAGGTATCGGTATATATATATGTACAGGTGTTACACGGGGTATTGTAACACATTACCAAGCAAACATTCGCGGGTTTAATATATAAAAACACAAGTCAAAATACACTTTTAATATCCATAGCACAAATCAGCACTTAATCTAAATTTAATGCATTAAGTTCTGCTTTCTCTGTGCCCCTGACATTATGTACATAACTATTGTAATCGATTCAGTAGTTTCATTATTTATAATATTAGATTAGGATTCTTGAATTTTCTTTTTTTAAACGATCTCATAGCGTGAAGATCCGGTCAAAATTTGTCCAGCAGTTTCAGATATTTTTGTCTATCCTAGACAAAAAATTTAAAATTCGCTACCTTGTTAGACTTCATAATTGTTAGTGAAAATCTGTTTTTTTAATAATTGTAGATAGATACTCTTATTTTGTATCTATATCACGGGTTTACTGATCTCATGAGACCAAATCTTTCCTTATAGTGCGGGCCTGTGTCACTTAAAACTCACTTTTTTGTAAAATTTATTTCATACAAATCTTGTCCTGACAGTTGCAATCACAGCTGTTCGATTTTGTAGTGGACTGTCGGTAATTGAAGGGCACCGGTAAAGAGAAATATAGCCACTCACTTGGCTTCCACCTCTGCACTAGACTGGTTCCCTTGGCTGACGCACGGCACAACAATTGTAACGGACAATTAAGTATGATGGTACACTCCAAAATGTCTGGTGGACCTTCACTACGGTCTAACGAAAATGAGGACTGGCTCGTGGAAGTAAATAAATCTACCTACCAGCCTCCACAATGACCAAACAACAGCAAATAAAAGTCTGCTGAATAGAGTCAGCCATTTTGAATGTATTTATACATTTGTTACAATTGATTTTTATTCAGAGATATTTTTTTCTTAATTTTAAATTTTTGTATAGGTATATGTGGTGAGAAGTTGGGTAAAATTAAAAATATAGTTATCTCTACAAACATTTTTATTAAAACTTAAAAATCTTGCGACTAGATAAAAAAATTAATAATTTATTTTAAATCTAAATACTTTAATTTTAAATTCGACGCGCACACATGGCCCACCAGACATTGAGGGTGTCCATGGGCGGCAGATTGCTCCTCGATAAAAAAAACTAAGAGATCATGAATAACTAATTAATAATATTATAGAACTTCATAAATATGTTTATTTATTTTATTCATAAGATGCTCATAAATTTAATTATTCGACAAAATTAATTTTAATTTACAATAATACTTAAATATATTTACAAAAATACAAAAGGCTCATCAAAGCCGTTACGGTGCGTACCCAAAATACTGGTTACGTTACCGCGTTGTATTGCTATACTAACGCGTTGGCCGAAATATGAGCCAGCTTTCGGGTTTCCTGTGGTCTCAACTAAGCGCGTCGATATCTCTTTAAACAATCGACGCGCTTCTGGCCCCCATGGACCCAAAGTCTCCACTCCAAAAGGAACGAAAATATAAGAATCCATGAGACTTATATTTTCGCCTTTTGTTGCTTTCTGCAATCGATGCCGCGCCACCAGCAGCCACGGAAGTAGCATGGAGATGCGAAGACGCCAGTGTGTCGACGCAAGTAGCGTCCCACACAAGCGCCTTACCACGACTCCAAGCAACCAGTGTCATACCATCAGGACGCCTGCCATCACTGCGTATAATGCCATTCGGCTCTAAAATGGCCGGCATATTAACGGAGACAAACGCCCTTCGGATAACATCGTTGATGCTAGAGTGGCGAGAAAAACGACCAGCACTCTTGAGACATGAGAGACCATGACGCCCAAGTGTATCCATTAACGCTCCACAACGACACTGATGAGGAACTGTACATTTTAAACCTAGGCGAAGCGATACTGCTATTGACAAAGATAAATTGTCAAGTAGAGTACCGATAGGCGCAGAAGGTAATGCCTGTAGCCAAAAACCCGACTCAATTTGTGATACGGCCAAAAGACGAGCTCTCTCTTGCATATCAGCAGAACTGATAAGCTGCTCAAAAACAGACTTGCAGATAGGCTCGTCCCATAACCGTTGACATTTTAAATCCTTTGGAATTTCATCAATGATATTCAGCCAGGCTGTTCTCGCTTCACTTATATACGCAATATTCGAAGTAGACAAATTACAAGGCACAATTTTTGTCACTAAAAGGCCGGAAGGGCTACACTGGTAATTTGGCGAATAACCAAACCTCCATACTTAACCGGTAAAGTTCCCTGGGTCCAAGCTTGTTCAGTAAATGAGCAATTTAATATTAGACTTAAAAGATTTTTGAGAGAAAGATCAGCGACCTTAAGGTTATAAAATTGCCAACAAGGGCTGGATCTCAATAAATAAGTTAATTTAGGAACAAAAAGGCAATAGCGGAGTATGGTCAAAGCCATGTGAGAATTAATTTTGACTAACCGATCAGACATATTAACGAATTTATCAATATGTTCTTGTAGTACCGAAGGAACTGAATCGTTAAGTACAGGAGCACCCAAGAGGCGAAGAGAAGTTTTGTCAACAATTTTTAAATTAGGAGCCAAAGTATTAAATTTATTAATTATGTTATTTCTAACATCAAAAGGAATTTTGTCATCAATAAAAAGCTCGCATTTAGAAAAATGTAACTCAAGGCCGATTGAGTCAAATCCCTCTATAACTGCTTTCGAATCATCTATGACTGAATTCACATCACCTCCCAGAGTGCCATCATCCAAATACCAAACATTAAGTTTGGAATTTAAACGAGAGATTATTGGGTGTATTGCGAGGCTGAAAATCGCTGTCCCTAGGGGATCTCCTTGCTGACAGCCAACTGACGAGTTTATAATATGATTTTTGAAAATTAATTTTGAAGTGTTGCTATAGCATTGTCAAAGATAAGGAAAACTAAAGGAATATTATTTATTATTTCTTTCAACAAAGAACCCGTATTTACAGAATTGAAGGCATTTTTTACATCTAATTTTAATAAAACATCCCCAGCATTATTTTATATAAAAGTGCGAGTAGCGTGGACTGCAGCCTCACAACCGCCTTTGCAACTAAATCCCAATTGAACCGGCATAAATTTTGACGATAAAGTAGCCGAAATATGTTTACATGCAATTTTGGAAACTAGGCGACGAAAAGTGCAGCCCACAGCAATAGGACGGATACCACCATCTTTTTTCTTTAAAGCGCACATATTAGCGCCATATAGAATTGGTACTATTTCGGCAGGAATACGGCCTGAGAGCATATGATTTACCAAATGCTTAATGTCACTCAGTAAGTATCTACCAGCATCCCCATTGGTAACACACACCAGATCCTTAAGGTGCTGTGGTGTGATACCATCAAGACCACCAGCAGAACCACTTTTGAAAGACATTATAGCATCTAGCACATCATTGTCTGAAATTTGCAAATTGTTATCAGAAAGAGATGGTGGATCCGGCAATTGACAATTAGGAGCTGGCAACGGATGTTTGCTTTTAAGAGCCAAAAGAGTTTCTGGTGAGTCGGGTGCTAGTGTATCATTAGAAAAGAGGATTGAAGCGGCTCCTTTTAAATCACCATCGTTGATTTTTTGTTCAACTTTACAAAAAAGGTTGAATTTGGAATTTACAAGACTACGAATAATACTATCATCAAAAGAAAAAGTGGCATTAGAACAATTGTCCTTTATTTTTTGAGTGAGCGAACCGCGACCATCCCTTTCTACATGTATTTTTTATTTTATATTTCTACGTTCTACTTCATAAATATTACTTAAATAACACAGGTAAACACGATTTTTGAGTCTGAGTTCTGTGTACCCGATTTTGATTTCTTATACCTAATTAATAAAAGAAATAATATTTTTATCTCATAGTTTGCTTTTAAGAGTGGTAATCTCTAAGCATTTGTCAAAAATCGTATATTTTTCTATGATCGTATAAAGTACAAAAGCAAACTTTTTTTATATAAATTTAATAATAAAAAAAAAATTTTTTTGTTGACTTGTGTAATAAAAAATAAAAAAACAGACTTTTAAAAACTATTGTCTGAATGTTAACATTGAAAAATAACCAAAAATTAAATTTATATAAAAAAAGTTTGCTTTTGTACTTTATACGATCATAGAAAAATATACGATTTTTGACAAATGCTTAGAGATTACCACTCTTAAAAGCAAACTATGAGATAAAAATATTATTTCTTTTATTAATTAGGTATAAGAAATCAAAATCGGGTACACAGAACTCAGACTCAAAAATCGTGTTTACCTGTGTTATTTAAGTAATATTTATGAAGTAGAACGTAGAAATATAAAATAAAAAATACATGTAGAAAGGGATGGTCGCGGTTCGCTCACTCAAAAAATAAAGGACAATTGTTCTAATGCCACTTTTTCTTTTGATGATAGTATTATTCGTAGTCATGTAAATTCCAAATTCAACCTTTTTTGTAAAGTTGAACAAAAAATCAACGATGGTGATTTAAAAGGAGCCGCTTCAATCCTCTTTTCTAATGATACACTAGCACCCGACTCACCAGAAACTCTTTTGGCTCTTAAAAGCAAACATCCGTTGCCAGCTCCTAATTGTCAATTGCCGGATCCACCATCTCTTTCTGATAACAATTTGCAAATTTCAGACAATGATGTGCTAGATGCTATAATGTCTTTCAAAAGTGGTTCTGCTGGTGGTCTTGATGGTATCACACCACAGCACCTTAAGGATCTGGTGTGTGTTACCAATGGGGATGCTGGTAGATACTTACTGAGTGACATTAAGCATTTGGTAAATCATATGCTCTCAGGCCGTATTCCTGCCGAAATAGTACCAATTCTATATGGCGCTAATATGTGCGCTTTAAAGAAAAAAGATGGTGGTATCCGTCCTATTGCTGTGGGCTGCACTTTTCGTCGCCTAGTTTCCAAAATTGCATGTAAACATATTTCGGCTACTTTATCGTCAAAATTTATGCCGGTTCAATTGGGATTTAGTTGCAAAGGCGGTTGTGAGGCTGCAGTCCACGCTACTCGCACTTTTATATAAAATAATGCTGGGGATGTTTTATTAAAATTAGATGTAAAAAATGCCTTCAATTCTGTAAATACGGGTTCTTTGTTGAAAGAAATAATAAATAATATTCCTTTAGTTTTCCTTATCTTTGACAATGCTATAGCAACACTTCAAAATTAATTTTCAAAAATCATATTATAAACTCGTCAGTTGGCTGTCAGCAAGGAGATCCCCTAGGGACAGCGATTTTCAGCCTCGCAATACACCCAATAATCTCTCGTTTAAATTCCAAACTTAATGTTTGGTATTTGGATGATGGCACTCTGGGAGGTGATGTGAATTCAGTCATAGATGATTCGAAAGCAGTTATAGAGGGATTTGACTCAATCGGCCTTGAGTTACATTTTTCTAAATGCGAGCTTTTTATTGATGACAAAATTCCTTTTGATGTTAGAAATAACATAATTAATAAATTTAATACTTTGGCTCCTAATTTAAAAATTGTTGACAAAACTTCTCTTCACCTCTTGGGTGCTCCTGTACTTAACGATTCAGTTCCTTCGGTACTACAAGAACAT
This sequence comes from Aporia crataegi, assembly GCA_912999735.1. Taxonomy (NCBI): domain Eukaryota; kingdom Metazoa; phylum Arthropoda; class Insecta; order Lepidoptera; family Pieridae; genus Aporia; species Aporia crataegi. Next base: position 661,133 of record OU538732.1, on the reverse strand, counting down.
ATTGATAAATTCGTTAATATGTCTGATCGGTTAGTCAAAATTAATTCTCACATGGCTTTGACCATACTCCGCTATTGCCTTTTTGTTCCTAAATTAACTTATTTATTGAGATCCAGCCCTTGTTGGCAATTTTATAACCTTAAGGTCGCTGATCTTTCTCTCAAAAATCTTTTAAGTCTAATATTAAATTGCTCATTTACTGAACAAGCTTGGACCCAGGGAACTTTACCGGTTAAGTATGGAGGTTTGGTTATTCGCCAAATTACCAGTGTAGCCCTTCCGGCCTTTTAGTGACAAAAATTGTGCCTTGTAATTTGTCTACTTCGAATATTGCGTATATAAGTGAAGCGAGAACAGCCTGGCTGAATATCATTGATGAAATTCCAAAGGATTTAAAATGTCAACGGTTATGGGACGAGCCTATCTGCAAGTCTGTTTTTGAGCAGCTTATCAGTTCTGCTGATATGCAAGAGAGAGCTCGTCTTTTGGCCGTATCACAAATTGAGTCGGGTTTTTGGCTACAGGCATTACCTTCTGCGCCTATCGGTACTCTACTTGACAATTTATCTTTGTCAATAGCAGTATCGCTTCGCCTAGGTTTAAAATGTACAGTTCCTCATCAGTGTCGTTGTGGAGCGTTAATGGATACACTTGGGCGTCATGGTCTCTCATGTCTCAAGAGTGCTGGTCGTTTTTCTCGCCACTCTAGCATCAACGATGTTATCCGAAGGGCGTTTGTCTCCGTTAATATGCCGGCCATTTTAGAGCCGAATGGCATTATACGCAGTGATGGCAGGCGTCCTGATGGTATGACACTGGTTGCTTGGAGTCGTGGTAAGGCGCTTGTGTGGGACGCTACTTGCGTCGACACACTGGCGTCTTCGCATCTCCATGCTACTTCCGTGGCTGCTGGTGGCGCGGCATCGATTGCAGAAAGCAACAAAAGGCGAAAATATAAGTCTCATGGATTCTTATATTTTCGTTCCTTTTGGAGTGGAGACTTTGGGTCCATGGGGGCCAGAAGCGCGTCGATTGTTTAAAGAGATATCGACGCGCTTAGTTGAGACCACAGGAAACCCGAAAGCTGGCTCATATTTCGGCCAACGCGTTAGTATAGCAATACAACGCGGTAACCGCCCATGGACACCCTCAATGTCTGGTGGGCCATGGGTGCGCGTCGAATTTAAAATTAAAGTATTTAGATTTAAAATAATTTTTTTTTTATCTAGTCGCAATGCACGAAAAAGCGAACCGCGACCATCCCTTTCTACATGTATTTTTTATTTTATATTTCTACATTCTACTTCATAAATATTACTTAAATAACACATGTAAACACGATTTTTGAGTCTGAGTTCTGTGTACCCGATTTTGATTTCTTATACCTAATTATTAAAAGAAATAATATTTTTATCTCATAGTTTGCTTTTAAGAGTGGTAATCTCGAAGCATTTGTCAAAAATCATATATTTTTCTATGATCGTATAAAGTACAAAAGCAAACTTTTTTTATATAAATTTAATTTTTGGTTATTTTTCAATGTAAACATTCAGACAATAGTTTTTAAAAAGTCTGTTTTTTTATTTTTTATTACACAAGTCAACAAAAAAAAAGTCTGTTTTTTTTATTTTTTATTACACAAGTCAACAAAAAAATTTTTTTTTGGTGACTTGTGTAATAAATGCGAATAGAAAAAAACATAGATAATTAGCAGTAATTTTACACTTTACATCTTTCTTACTCGCTAATTTGTATTTATTTCAATGTGATCTGTTTTCCATACGTGTATCATGAACACTTTTACAGGCTAGTCGGTGATCAGAATTTTTTGCCTAATCAAACGAAACATTTCTTTTCCAGATAGTCGAACCCAGAATCACAACATGCACACACGTGGTATTCTTAAAATAGGTATAGTAATGCTAGTTGGATCGTCTGATACAGCAGGAATTGGTCTTTCTGAATGCAGAATTCAGAAAGCCCAGCATTCCATACAATGTTACACACATTCAGATTTTTTCAGATTATGAATTTGAATTGAATAATGTATGTAATGTATATCAATTCAGAGAAAAATTCCGACTGTGTCAAAAAAAATCACTTAATATAACTTCGTAAGGTTAATTTAAAGTTACGCCAATCATGACATGTAACTAACATACAACCGGCCAATATATAAGAGCTTAAGCTTTATAATTGACGTCAAATTCACTATCACCCTGAGCACCGGCGACTTCAAATTGCGCGTACACACTGGGGATATTTGGGCCGAAGTATATCTTTGTGTTTAACTTTAGGGCCTCGAATTTCTTTAGAGTTAAATACTCTTTTGTTAAAAGTAACTGGTGTGCTTCTGCCCTCTTCTTCAATATTAAGAATTCCGCCTCGGCCTTTGCTTCCTCCTTTGATTTGAATATTTTATTTTGAATTAGTTCCATTGCATGTTGTGCTTCTCTTTCCATTATTTTTTGATCATGCTGTATTTTAGATACTTGAGCTGCTTTATCAGCTTCAATTAATGCTTTGCGACGAGCTGTCTCAGCTTGTTTTTCCACCACCTGTAATGTACATTTATTCACTTAAATTGAAGACAATTAAAAAAACATAACACCATCTATAATAATATTAGATGAATAGATCTTAAATAAATAAATTGTAGCTGAGACAGGTCTGTTCGTGTAGGAAAAACGATGGGACGGATAGACACATGGACACATTTAAATTAGAACACAACTCTTTTTTAAAGTGTTAAAAATATATTTCACGATTATATTTTACTTAATACTTATGTATCTTTCATGTATAAGAAAACGAAATTTGCGGCAACATACATAAAATAAAAAACTGTTCAGTTATATCAGCTAATTTTACTTTCATTTTGAGAGAATGTATGGATGTTTAGTATTATTTCACACAAAAATTGAATGCATATTAATGAAACTTTACAATAAAATAGATCAGAATAATAAATAAACTAAGCTAATAACAATATAGTGCAAAATGACCATAACATAATAATATATTATATTGTGTATGATTAAAAGGGATAGTTCCCACACGAAAGAAGTCAGCAGTCAACAGCTTGTCGTAATCTTCATGTATTTAAGAAAAAATAATTTAATTAATTAAAATTATGTTTACCTTTTGTTGTTTCTCAACGATTTGAAGTTTAAATTTCTCCGTCTCCACAAGCTCATAATTATTAAGTATGGTCGCGGGTATTTTCGGTTTTGTCACTCTCACAGCTTGTATCTTTAGACCTGGAGCCATTTCATTTAAATCTGACTGTAGAGCCTGTAACAATATTCGTGCATTTAAATATTATTTTACATTTCTTTAGTGAAGTTGTAAAATTATAACTACTAGGAGTAAAAGAATAATATTAAAACGAATATTTTAAGTACAAAAGGACCTGAAAGTTCGACGTGCGTCCCGCCGGGGAGCCCCTCGATGATGATGATACTGCTAAATTTATAAGAATGGGAAGCTGATACAATAATTTAGGTATTATACAATAGAAACGCTGTTATAAATATGATATTTTAGATCAAAGTATGATTACTTAATAGGAAATATATACAATGAATAATATAATAGACTGAGGGTAGTAACAATTACATACTAATAATCTATTTCTTAGAAGGAAATATATTAGAATTTTTGTTTTTGATATATGTTTGAATTTGAAACTCAAACATATGGTGTATTTAATTTTTTTTTTTTGATATAATACCTTATACCTATATGGATCTAGTTAGTGCGTTGTCCGCATGGACAAAATATAGTCTATGTAACTTGGGATAAGTACAAAATCTTTCTAAAAGACTGCACCAAATTAGATAATTCTATTTATGTTGTGTTTGTTATTTCCTGTAGAACGTTCCTATGTAAGAAATAATTAAGAAAGTTGCGTGAAGCATTAGAAAATTTAATAAAACGGCAATATAAACTTTTCTAATGTCACCTTCTTAATGCTTTTGATAATATAAACTTTTCTAATGTAATCTTATAGCATTTGACATAACTGTCAGTTTTAGAATTATTATGCCAATTCGAATTCAATATCCATAGTTAAAGCCGGGTTCACACGGAGTCGTGAACTGGGTGAGAAAACTACTCGTTCTGCGCATCTTACGACTGCTTAATTTACACGACCACGATTTTCGATAACGTAGGTCTTAGGCGATAGGTGTGTCTTGACTATAAAAAATTATATAAAAATAAAATGTATTATCATTTTAATTAATGAACTCATTAATTAAAATGATAATACATTATTAAAACTCGCACAAAAATCGAAAAAATACGCGTATATACGCGAGAACTTAAAAACTAGAAAACTATATCCATTCCATCTTTTATTGGCGGTACAAAGTTCGCCGGGTCAGCTAGTATGTATCTCTATAATGATAGTATATAAAAAACTTACAATTTTCAAATTCTCATCGATCTGGTCGAACAGTTCAATATAAACCTCATGCAATGTATGTATGCTACAGAATTGATTTATCTCATGATGGATTTTGTTAAAAATTAACGTTCTATCGTAATCGGCGGTGTAATTTCTTACAATGTCCATTACTGAAAATATAAATTAAATACTAAAAAAAGAAATTAATGAACAAAACAGAAACCAAAATGTATTATTAAAGGTTAAATTTTTATGAAGGTAAGTAGATCAAAATCAACCTTCTAAACTTATAAAACCTGAAATTTTTCTTTTTTCTGGGAATTTTGAATGGATTCTATGCAACACATGGCATGAATTATGGACGTGAGACAGGTGACCATTATACCAGAGAGAGCTACAATGGACTTTAATTTAAATTATAAAATTTCTGTTGGCTTACCACTGGAATGTTCCAGTTTGTTTACTATTTCAATTCGCTCAAAATATATTATAACTCCACCGCTGGTACCACAAGGAACATTTTTTACTTCGTCTGTTTGGAGGGTAACCTGAAAATTTTTATTATTAGGTTAATAAGATAGCAAAGAATTAAAAAGTTCAGCTTAAAATAGCCTAAAATTTTACCTGGATTAATTTAAATGAAGTTACCACAGGAAACATCATATGAAAACCAGGTTCGCTCATGACTGGTAATAGGGCACCACCCTGAAACATTAGAAATAAATCATAATTTTTTTAAATAGACAAAAATGGTCTGATACAGGAGCAGATCCATCTTTGTTGCCAGGAGGGGGGGTCACATAGTCATGGTCAAGTCACAAGAAATTATAATTTAATTTTATAATTGTAGATATAAGTAAAAAGTAGGTATTTTATTAATGTAATTTTATAATTTTATAAAATATTATAAAATCTATATTGTGACAAAAAAATATATCAAAACATTATGTTCAACAATTTTAATTAGTGGTCCGCCTAGGTCTTGAATCCAGCCCATAGGAGGTCATGACCCCCATGACCCTCCCCCTGGATCTACCCTTGGTCTGATATATTGGACAATATCATGGTTTGTTATTGAATTTGAGAATAGTAAGACTAAAATTTTTGTATAACTAATAATTTAACTTCTATTCTATCAAGTTAGTCACATATTATCTTCTACAACAAATGGAAATAATACTATTTGTATTAAAAAAAATATTTTGTTTTTAATAGTTATTTGTCAGTTTCTTTGAAATATTGTGCTCATAAAAATAGTTTTAAGTTCACACAGTAAGAAATAAAAGCTATTTTGCCTTGGTTAGTAGTGTTAAATGTAAAAAATTAATATAAAAAATCTGATAAATATAAAATGTTAAGTTTAAAAGTTGGAGCTAGTACTCCTAGTAATACTGTGTAGTATGTAAGTAGTAGGAATGAATTTGAATGGGCATGTTTGGATTAAATGAAGCCCTGGAAGAGGGAGGTGTTGCAAAGGCATGGTCGACAAGACAGCTAGTCACGAGTCTGGAGATTAAAAGTAATCAAAAGAAAGCTAGAGAAGATTTACAGTAAAAGTATTTTAAGTTAAAGTACACAAGGTAGCGGAAACAGGGCGAAACATGTAAAAAATGTAGATTTTTATAAATTCTCCTTGAGCTTCTAATGTTTCATTGATTTATGATGATTGAGATGAGGTTATTCGCTAATAATAATATACTTACACGATAGTAAACTGCTACATAACCTTCTTCTACCTGATGTAGGGAGAGAAGAAAGATTACAGATCCCATTAAATTCATCATCCCGAAACCCAGATAGTTCTGCCACATGGTACTACTAGACAAGAAGGAGAATAATTACAACAAGCATGATAATTAATTATTTAAAATATCTCTAATAATAATTAACCCTACCTTATTAATATACCTAATTAAAATTTCTAAAAAGAGCAGACTAAAAAAATAAAAAAGCGAGTAATAACAAATAGTCACTGTTAAAGTGATAACTCTGACACTGAGTACTGACTAATGACACAAATCTAGGAGAAATGTCATTGTTGTTGACAATAGGTATGTACACAATGGTGATTATATAGCTACATATTTCATTTTATATAGTCAACTTCATGGTCAACTTAATATTATGACAATTGGCAATTGATGACAATCTCATATAATATAAAATTTACTATTTTCATTCAACTATTAATTTCATTGAATGTGATTTAAATCGTTAATTATTTTATTTTAACTAGTAAAATGCTGATAACAAATGCGCAAATGGTGCGTTGTGTGAAAGTGTATGTATTTTTTATTAGCTTTCTATGAAATCTAAAAATGTCCGCTAGCGATTACTTCTTTGACATACGTAACATTTGAACTGTCCTCAGTTTATAATTTGTACATAAATAAAGGCAATAATCTGCTCTGGATATTCAACTACTACTACTATATTATAATATAAATGCAGATGTAAATAGACTATTTGTTGAATACAACAAAGCTTAAATAACATATATAAAGCACATATTTCTCCATGTTCTCATTGAGAAGTAATTGTTTATCAAAATGACATCATATTTATTATAAACAGATGTTGCAATGCATAACTGGACTCCCATCAAGTAATGCTAACAAAGGTATGTGATTGGTTTGTCAGCACTTGTAGCTTTAATGCAATTACATCAACACCAATTCGCCCACTGGCTTGTTTACTCATAAGCTTCTATATCATCAATAACATCCTCTATTTTAAGTTTTCCAATTCTGACCTCAATATTTTATTTTAGACAAAATAAATACCATTTTTTTTTAATTTTATAGCCAAAACAAAAAGAAGCAATATGCCTCTCTGGTGTTGTGGTCAGAAGCAGCTACACTGCTAATACATTTGACACATTATTTTTTTCGTTGCAGCATTATTAATATAAATTTTTAATAGTTTGAACATCTATAATCATTCACTATGATGACCTCCGAAGAATCAGATTCATTAAGTTTTATTCCATCTGATGGCCTTCCTGAAGACACATCAGGTTAGTTTGAGTATCACCTTTGTTTAAATCTAACCCTTTAAATATGTAACATTGTTTTACTTTAATAAGTGGCTCTAATGTGTGTTCCATTTTTCAAATATTAAGTATAATTAATGCATAAAGTTCACTGAGAACACAAGTTTTTAATTAAAGACAATTTTTTAAACCTGGCCAAAGTTGAACAAAGTGTATTAGTAAGGTGTTAAATGTCTATTGCTGTGTATGTGTAACATTTATTTTTATTGGTGTTAACATCAGCAATTACGAGAAACACCATTAGACCACATTTTTTTGTAAGATCTGTCATGTACCTTACTGATAGTATGCTTATGCATTAGTATAATTAAAAATACAACAGCCATGTTATGTATTTTGTTTCATAAATTCATTTATATAATCTGTTGATTTATATATATTTAATATTATTGTTTATAATTATCATCATCACTTCATTTAGGGGTATTAATAATATTTCAAAATGTTTATATACATACAATATAGATATAGTAATAGCACTTAAAGCACTTTAGCACATTAGATAGAGAGTTTATATACAGGCCGTACTACGGATATTCAAAGTACTTTCCCTCCATGCGGCATGTCCTTGGGACGCCCTTTATATGTGAGTGTTCAGTCTTAAACTGTTATCCAAGTAAGTTTATTATGAAAGCTTCAGGTACAGAAGAGGCACCCTCCTCTATGATTTCAAGCGAAGCAGAGTCAGAAAGCAGTGTAATATCAGAGACTCAAGGACATGAACAGAGAGAAGGCCAGCACAGGACTGAAATGGATGCAGTCAATCCACAAGACAAGTCATCACAGTCCTCTGATGTGCGGAGCTCTGTAATTTCATATATTGCTAACAGAGGTGAGCTCATTTAACTTTTTCCAAATGATATTCTAAGTCTGTGTGCTGACACATTTGTTCAACTTCACAGATTATCTATCTATTGATTATTATAAGGCTAAATATAACTAGTTGATAGTAAAATTAGAATAAAAACAGGTGTGACATTCTACAATTACTTATCTCAAAAAATCAGTAGAACCGATTCAATAGTTTTGGCTTGAAAGAATAACAGGCGGATGGCATTTTTAAAGACACATTTTCTTTTTACACGCAACGAGAAATATGATAAAGTTTTATTACTGTATACAATATACTCAAGGTAATGATAATTATAAAACAATTATAAAATATCATTTTTGATTCAACACAAACAGTATGCTGTGTTGGCAATTTTTTTTACTTCGTTTACATCAGCAAAGAAGAATTGACCATATTTAAACAGTAATTATTAGGTCAGTATAAACTATCAACTCAAAAGAATAACTGTAAATTTTTCATTTTTATTTTTCCACTTAAATACTTTACTTATTCAATGTGATACATAATGGTATTCGTATAAAATTACAAATATTAACGTTACTGAAATCTAAGTTCAGTGGCCAGTGCAAGAACAAGCCCAAATCTGAAAAGACATCAAAAAACTTGGTAAAGCTGATTATTATTATTTCTTGGATGCTTTGTTGAGTTTTAGTTACCTCTAACAAGTATACTTTATAGTTTAATATTATATTACACAATTTTACAAAAGAAAGTTGTTGTACCTATAGCTAGCTTAAATGTAGGCAATCAGTATTATGCATATATGCATAGCTTAGTCTTAGCGGTGGTCAGTTATCGCTGCCTATCCCTTTGGGGAATAGGCGTGGTAATATTAATAAATAAATAGCTTATATAGATGGTAATGTGGTGTGTTTGGTGATTTCAGGATCAATGTTGCCATGGGGTCAGTCAAAGGGGCCTTCGAGTTCGGCGGAGTCCGATCTGCGGCCCGGAGAGTTTGTGATGCGGCTGCTCTTCACCGAGTACACGGTGCAAGCTGAAAGGAAGATGGAAGCCGTCATGGCGGAACCATTGGTAAGATATGTTTTAGATCAGTCGATTTGTCAATTGTCTTTCAATGTTCTGTTTATAAAAGATGTTTATTAATTGACTATTTTGTATGCACTGTGATCGGTATTTATAATTTTGCATTAAGTATAGGTACTTTTCACGGGCATGGGCCAAACTTGACAGGGAAATAAATTTGATGAATTAAAAAAACAATATGTGCTACTTTAATGTTTATCGACAGTATTATAATTTTATCGACGTCTGTTTGCCGTTTTAGATAGTATTATTTGAAATAATGTCGGAGGTTTTTAAATTTTTATTTTTTTATTTACGACGTAATAGAAAAAACGAAGTGCATGTTATCTATATCCATAATCATCCATAATTTGGTTCGCGTGGCGTACGTGTCTAACTTTATACAGTGACTTATACAATGATTGCAGGAGAAGCCTCTAAACAAGACATTACAACGAGGCGAAGATCCCCAACTCGATCAGATTTTGTCTGCGTTCGGTACGGTCGCTGAGCATTGCCTGCCATCTTTGCTTCGGGCGCTTTTCGGCTGGCTCGAGAGGCAAATGGCTGACTCACCCCAACTCACAGAACAAACGAAAAAGCCTCAAGATCTTAGGAATAAGAGGTGAGATCTTTGTTTTAAATCACAAAATCGTAAGGCATTTGCCTTAAACGTGCTATGCGAGGCGTACTAAAAACACAAGAACTTGTTATTTCAAACTGTCACTCCATTTTAATGTAAAAATTATAGTTTTTAATGGATTTTAATTACCTCGTTCTACAAATATCATCTTATATATAAAATTCTCGTGTCACAATGTTAGTTACCTTACTCCTCCGAAAAGGCTTTACTGATTTTTACCAAATTTTATATGCATATTCAGTAGGTCTGAGAATCGGCTACTATTTATTTTTCCTACCCCTAAGTGATAAGGATAGCCCACCCCAAAAATTAATATGGCAAAACAACGTTTGCCGGGTCAGCTAGTGAATGTATATTTTTCTGTTTTAAGCGCTGATTATCTAATTTTCTGATTTATTAAACTTTAGCTACACAATGAAGGGACATTAGTAATAAAGTAAATAATGGAAATAGGCAAAGGATATTTAAAATAAAATTTATGACAACAGCGTGTGTTCACAAGTTCTGTTTGTATTGAGGTCGTAACATATAGCTGATAAGTATTTGATCGTTAAATGATCTGCTTGCGTCATATAAGAGCGAACCAAACAGTAAATCTCATTTGTTAAAATATTTATTATAATAATAATTTTTCTATAATCAGAGATCATCAAAATCTGTCCAGCCGTTCTTGAGTTATAAATGGTGTAAATAACTCGATTTTGTTTTATTAATACTAAGTAATTAAAATGTTGATCATCGTACTAATGCGAATGATTTATGGTTTGTAAGATGTCGCTATGTTGATTTTAAATGCACTGTGCAGACTTTTTTGTGTCAAAATATTAAGAGATAGCAATTAAATTGTGGTGGTTAATTCTACATTACATAGATTTTTTTCTGTTTCATTGATTGAATGATATCAGTAAAAACTAAAGATATTAAATTCGCAATTATGAAATTTTTTTTTTTTAGATGAAAAGATTTTTGACTGGTAACTCAAAATTTCAAGGTCTAATAAATAACATTTCAACGTCTTGATTCTAGCAAATATTCATTTACTAGATGTTGACGTGTATCATCTGTAGTATCAAAAAATAAATACAGGGTCCGACAGAAGTCATGACACGAAAATAAAGTTCAATAAAAACACGAAATCGTATTCGAATTCAATATTTTTTTTTATATTTAATACATTCCATAAGATTTGTAATTTATGATTTTCTCACTAATCGGTCTGATAAACCAAGGGCGCTTGCATGTTTCTTGGCAGAACAATGAGGTAACTTAAGAAAGGAGTTCCTTACAGCTTCAACATTTTCTGGTGTTCTGGCTGTAAGGGGTTTGCCACTTCTCTTTTTGTCTTCGGTAGATCCAGTTTCATTAAAATTATCCACCCAACGTTTAATTGTTCTGCGGCTGGGAACAGGATCGTGTCGACCAAGGCCAAGCGTTGTGCGCAGAGCGCGCTGCGTTTTTATAGGCGATTATTTTGAAAAAAAAAAAAAACACTTCACAACGAGCGCAAGTTTTTTACCCGACCACAAAATATCGAATACTGAAAATGGCAACGTCGAAGCTACACAATGCGCAATCCCACTCCTCCACTCCCACCACAGCCTAAACAAAAGCCCTCTACTTTCGTGTCATGACTTCTGCCGGACCCTGTACATCGTACTAACATAATTTTTTAAATCTTAGGGAAATACAACTAGTTTTTAGTTTGAAGTAAGATTGATAGAGTAGCCGACACATCAGTGTATCTGTCACATACCTCGTGAGACTTAAGACTTACTTCATCATTAAGCTTGCGTATGATGCTGATTTTATTAGATAATCTTGGCGCATTGACATATGCGATTGACAGTTCTGTCAGCTATCCGCTGCTGTGCTAGTAATATGCTATGCTGATTTCAAAAATTATGTTACGCTGATTACAAAAATTATGTTACGCTGATTACAAAAATTTAGCTATGCTGAATACAAAAATTATGCTACGCTGATTAAACATTTATATGTTGTGTGTAGTCGACCGTCCTAAACTCTGATAGAAATGATGGTTAACTATAATGTGTAATAAGCAAATGAGCAACCTTGACTCGTATCCAACTAATTAAATTAATCTTGAAATGAAGGGAAAAATCGAACATAAGCATACTTTCTCCCCAGTATCATCTACATAGTCTCCGGCAGTGGTGCCGGCACGGAACAAGTAGAAAAAAGTTGCGAAGAACTTCACGCGGAGAGACGAGATCTCGCCGTAGAGTTTCTCTTCTGTCTTGCTCTTATAGAGGTATTGAAGCAACTGCCATTCCATCCTGGCCACGAAGACTTAGTCAACTATATTGAAAATGTCGCTTTCAAACGGTTCAACTATAAAGAAGGGTAAGTTAGCATATTACAATGATCCGATCTTAGCTTTTTTAACTGCTTTAGTAAAAAATATAGTTGTTCAGACATGTTAAACCTTAGCATGTTTCTTCCTACGTCTATAATTTTTTATCTTTATATCCACCCATGAGAATACTAGGGAAAATATCGATAAGTTTTCAACCGTTGACTACCTGCCAACTCCAAACAACTCCAGTGCAGCATTTATTGAGATCTTCTAGTAAAATATTATGTAATTCTTCAAAATTTTCGTAAGACATGCAAAAATATTCAAAGAATTTCATCGGATCATTCTTCAATTGAAAGAATATGTGATGAAATTCATCACAACATCTTTTCCTGTATATATCGTGAACACAGACTATGTTTGCGACGTTTATTACTTTCTTGCTCCTCATCCAACAACATTAATAAAAATAATTCAGAGCTATCCATTGTCGCACAACCATAAGCTTGCTTGTTGCGGCCCGACCCATCTCAAATGGACGTTTAGCTTTATAGTTCATTTCAAACAATCTACTTCAATTCTATGCAGCCGCTGTCAAATAACATTTTTACGAAACTCATGGTAGATACTGTTAATTTTTATTGTTTGTGAAAAATATTTACTATTTAATAAAATACTAATATAATATTTTTATTGTTGGTATAATTTTAACCATGTTATTAAATAAATCATGAATGTAATATTTACTATAAAAAAAGTATTTTTGTGACTATGTCATCTCTTTTAATATTTTAAGATTAAAATAAAGCGATTTTTGCAGATGAATTAATATAAAAAGAGATTTAAGTAAAAAATGACATCAAATTACAATGAAAATATGAAAAATAATTAACTGTATTCTTAATATTTTTCAGCCTTCAATCAAATCCAAATGCAGCAAACGTGCACATAATAGCCGATCTATACGCGGAAGTGGTAGGTGTGCTGGCGCAGTCACGCTTCTCGTCAGTTCGCAAACGATTCACCGCTGAACTCAAGGTAAACATTTCTCATTTTGAAGAACTTATAACACTTCCGACATGTCATTTACATATAAAAACGGACATACAGAAACTTCAACTTATAAAATCGTGGTCGGTTAAAATATCTTATACTACAGCTACACGTAAAGTAAAATAATATAAGAGTATGAAGTAAAAAGTTTGTAATTACTGTGTAGAAATGCACGCATAAAAACATCGAGCAAATACCCAATAGAGTAGTAACGCGCGCGACTTAATTTCACCATACGTATGTCTCAAAGTCAAAGTCAAAATATCTTTTTTCGTCGTTTTTTTAATATGATGTAGTTTACAAAAAAAAATATTATAAAAAATAATAATATAATATTTAGTTTTATTAAGACAGAGTTAGAGCAGGTTCATTCCTAAGCTGTTTTATCATCTAATTAATCCGTTATTTTATAGTATGCTTTTTTATAAAGTTTTCTTTGTGTTTTTAAATTTACTCACTGACAATTTAAGCATATCACTTGGGAGTTTATTATTAAAGCGTATACATTGCCCTTTAAAAGATTTACTAACTTTATGGAGCCTACTAGTGGCAACAGCGAGTTTATCTTTATTCCTAGTATTAAATTCATGACTATCATTGTTTTTCTTAAACAAGTTAATATTTTTGTGTACATATATCAGATTTTTATAAATATATTGACATATGACTGTCATTATATTTATCTCTTTAAATTTATCACGGAGTGATTCTTTCTTTCTTGTCTTTAACGACTTACAATTGAATGTGACCGTCCGCGCCGTGAAACCAGTGACTAGCCTTCGTGTTACGCTTCTGTTGGTTTGCAAAATAATTCAAACGAAAGTAATAACAATAATAATGGTGTATTGCTCTATTCGAGCTCTATTCAAACTGTAAAACAGAATCACCGGTCAATCGGTTAGTTACCAATGAATTGTGATGAAATAAAAGATGTTCATTCATTTTGAATAGTTTGCTTTCATTTTGCCATGGCTCAAGTTAAATTGGTCATATTGTCAAATTCATAGGTTAAATTTAATCTATTCATCTCATTCTCATAAATTTCTCATGTATTATATCATCTCTTTCTAATATTTTTGTTAAAAACTAGCTGACCCGACAGACGTTGTCCTGTCTTAAGTATGAATATTGAATTTGAATTGGTATAATTAAAAATACCAAATGGAATGTGTACTAAGAAATTAAAAATTATGTCAAACGCTATAAGATTACATTTAGAAAAGTTTATATAGTCAAAAACACTAAGTAGGTGACATTAGAAAAGTTGATTTGTTGAATAATAGCATTTGGTATTTAATAGTGATATTTAGTTTATTGTATTTTTCAAATAACTGGGCCTAGTGATACTTCTTTTTTAATTTTTTTTTTAAATTAATCGTTATTTTAGAACTTGATTCATTGTAACATTCATGAATATTTTCTATTTAGAAAATTTGGTATCATATTCAATATTTTTATTTCATGATTAACATGATATATTGATTGCAATCATGTGCTCATACCTCACTATTAAGACAACATGTTTTTGGGTCCTCCTAGCAACCACTGTTGTATTTGGTGAAATCGTTTTCTAACAAATTCTGTGACATGTGTTCTGTGTATTTGCTCGATGCAAAGAAACATGTATAAAAAAATTCATCGCTGAGTGATGAAAAGTATCGCTTCATGTAAATTATTTTATCAGAGTCAGTAATACTGATCAATACGATACTGTTTTTTATGCTATCCCTACACATATTTAGTATTTCTATAAGAATATTTTTGATTTTTTAGAGTAGAGATAACAAATATATTACTACGAATTCATGTCAAAGTTTAATAATAATCTACTAAATAATATGTGATAGTGACAGAAAATAATTTATAATTATTATTAAAAATAAATATTTTTAATAATAATTACGTTTCACGTTGTATGTCCGCGATGGACTCTTAAACTACTTAACCAATTTTAATAAAATTTACACACCGTGTGCAGTTTGATACAACTTGAAAGATAGGATAGCTTAAATCTTAATTTATAGTCGCAATATTATTTTATTGCAAATTCGTTTTCTCATACATTTTCTATGGAATGACGTTTTAGGTGACACGTTATTATTCGGTACTCTGAAGCGATACGAAGTTCGCGGGCTCCACTAGTATTTTATATATTTATTTTGTAGAGCCTCATAACACATGTTAGGACAATCACAAGACAAACATTCAAACACGCATTACAATGGGTACAAACACAACAATCCTCAAATAATTGCGTCCAAAGAATCTGTAAAGTTGGTTTATTAGCCTACAAATGCGTAATGAAACTGCCAAAGACATACGATCTACAACAACTAACCTAATCCATCAACAACATCTGAAAAACTACTCACGTTGCAGGAGCTAAAGAGTCGTGAGCAGTCTCCACAGACGACGCAAAGCATAATCTCTCTGCTCATGGGCATGAAGTTCTTTCGAGTCAAGATGGTACCAATAGAGGAATTCGAGGCCTCGTTCCAGTTCCTCACAGAGTGTGCCCAGTACTTCCTCGAGGTCAAGGACAAGGATATAAGGCATGCGCTCGCCGGGCTGTTCGTTGAGATACTTGTGCCTGTAGCAGCGGTTAGTCATTTACTTTACTTTCATACATCCCGGTTTTATAAACTACCGTTAACCGAGATACGGATTGCAGCGGTCTTATAGTTCATTGTCTACGAATGGTAGATAATATTAACCCATATTTATAGCAACGCATTTAAAAAAAAAAAGAAAATATTTGTAATGAATAAACTCTATTAGATTGATTTTAAAAATATTTTTGTGGAAAACTGCATTTTGACATAGGCAGTGATATACGAGTATGTGAAAGTGTAAAACATGTAAAAAATAATTACAGACGGTAAAGAACGAAGTGAACGTCCCGTGTCTGAAAAACTTCGTGGAAATGCTGTATAGTCACACCCTGGACGCGAGTACGAAGTCAAAACACCGGCTGGCCTTATTCCCTTTGGTCACATGTCTACTCTGCGTATCTCAGAAGCAGTTCTTTCTCGCGAATTGGCATTGCTTCCTTGCAATGTGTCTCTCCCATCTTAAGAATCGCGATCCTAAGATGTGCCGCGTCGCATTAGGTAAGACTTCATTTATTGACATATACCTTACTGAAAGATTGCTTAAAGTAATTAATCAGTTTCTTGAATGCTTTGTTGCTTTCTCGCTAAATTTTAGTAGCGAAATGAGATAAAAACATTGAACAAAGATCATAGTTGACTGAAATGTAAGTCAAGGTTATAATAATAATATGACTAGAAACGTAACTCTCATACAGATAGCACTTCAAAAATGAACCCACCAAAGTTTGACCGTTACAAACATCAAGGTCAATACGTTCGCACGTGATTGGTCGCGTCAAGGCGATGGGAATCTTCTCTGTGCTTAGTTGGTAGCAAATGCAGCAGAAATATTTCGGTTTGAAATGCGTAGAGGGCTACTTATCTGTAAAGAAAACTGTACTATTTGTCTTAAGCTTTTTTTGATTGCAAAAATGTATTTTCAGAATCGCTGTATCGTCTTCTCTGGGTGTACATGATTCGTATAAAATGTGAAAGCAACTCTGCGACGCAATCTCGCTTACAAAGTATCGTAAACTCGCTGTTCCCTAAAGGCTCAAAAGGCGTGGTTCCTCGTGATACCCCACTCAATATTTTTGTGAAAATAATACAATTTATCGCACAAGAGAGGCTAGATTTTGCGATGCGAGAAATAGTTTTTGATTTACTCATGGTTGGGCGACCGATTAAGATAATTCTTACCCCTGAAAGAATGTCTATAGGCCTCAGAGCGTTTCTCGTAGTGGCTGATAGCTTACAACAAAAAGAAGGGGAACCCCCGATGCCGAGAACTTCCGGAACACTACCTTCAGGAAACACCTTGCGAGTGAAGAAAACTTTCCTTAATAAAATGCTGACAGATGAAACGGCTCAGTCGATTGGAATGAGTTCTTACTTTCCATACGTGAGACGTGTCCTCGTCGAGATATTGAGAGCATTGGACGCACATTATGGCAGACCCCTGATGCTGACAAACACACAAAACGTGACTAAAGAACAGGAGATTAATACGGGTGAAAGGAAGCCAAGAATCGACTTGTTCAGGACCTGTGTGGCAGCAATACCCCGGTAAATATATAAATAATTATTATAACTATATAATAACTTGTATTATTATATAATAACTGTCTGTTGATGAGAAAACCACCTACGATGACTGCGAAGTGTGAGATGACTTCGCTAGTGAATTTTTCTATCGACATTTACAGAACTTGGGTGCAGTTTAACCAGTTTTAAGCGATTGTGTGTATGTTAATACATTACAGTAATAGTAATTTAATTGATAAATATTTATTTTCAGTCTAATCCCGGAAGGCATGAGCCCCAACGAGCTGGTGGACCTTCTGTGTCGTCTGACTGTCCATATGGATGAAGAACTTCGTGGGCTCTCTTTCCAAAGTCTTCAGACTCTGATCGTTGACTTTCCTGAGTGGAGGCAGGACGTGCTTGCTGGTTTCACTCAGTTTTTAGCTAAAGAAGTTCAGGTAACAAACGTAATTTTGACCTTAGTTACCACAGTTAAATAATCATTTAATGAATAAACTTAAATATACTAATTTCGTTTAATCTTCCAGGATACGTCACCTCAGCTGGTAGAAAACTGCCTTAGGATGCTCCTACAATTGATAACGAGTTGGAAAAATGGGGAACCAACTAACGCGCCTCCCAAGACTGAGCCATTAGCTTCTGTAATACGAGCGGCCGAAGCATTAGGCCTAGTAATGCTTTGCCAATGCAAGGCATATCCAAGGAGATTAGCAGTGCATATACTAAGGTGGATGTTTTAATTAAATAGTAATAATAATAGCAGATAGTCATCATAAAATTTTATTTTTGCCGCAAAATTTGAGGCAGCCAATGCCAGTGATTTTATTTATATCTTTACAGAAATTGAAAATAGAGCTTAAATAATTATTATTGCGTGGTTAATTTCGATACTAATATACATTTATTGATGATAGTGAATTTTTTGTTCAGAGAGTGCAAAAGTCTCCTGGAGCGTCTACAACTGACTCGTGACGAACCGGCGCTGATAGACGCGGCTGATAGCCACGTGCCTTACTTTACGGACAAGTGTTTGGGCGCTCTACCACCCACTGAGAAGCAGGCATTACTGGCCGCTGCCCAGCCGGACCTCGTATGGCTTGTTGAAAGGACACACCCAGTATGGACCTGCGGTAAATATAAAAATAAACCCTTATGTTAAAAACAACAAAATTGTAACTTTTAAAAATAAAATTATACACATTACGAGGCAGACACATCTGTGTCTATTTCACAGATTCTTTTGCAGGCAAGCAGGTGATGATCTGCTACCTAGCCGAATAATTTATTTGTTACCCCGAGGTGAACCACCTCTGCACATGAATACACCATCTATATATACAGAACAAAGACAATAATTATTCTAAGTCAGGTTTCTAAGGAAATACAACAGGCAATATGTCTACGTAATATTAAATACTTTGATGTTTTAGAAACAGATTAGGGCTCTTATTATACCATAAGGAACCCTTTTTTTATAATTGGTTTGTATACGCATTGTACCAAAACTATTAATCGTATATGGATACAAAGTAGAGTTTAATACATAAAGTATTATTTATCTTTAATTAGAAATGATACATGTACTAGTGGACTCCGCGAACTTCGTATCGCTTCAGAGTGCCGAATAATGTGTCACCTAAAACGTCATTCCATAGAAAATGTATGAGGAAACGAATTTGCAATAAAGTAATATTGCGAATATAAATTAAGATGTGAGCTATCCTATCTTTCAAGTTGTATCAAACTGCAAACGGTGTCCAAATTTGATTAAAATCGGTTAAGTAGTTTAGGAGTCCATCGCGGACAAACAACGTGACACGTAATTTATATATATTAAAATTTTATTTTAGGTCTACAGCACGATGAAACACCATCCAAGAATAGTTGGAGCGGCAGTTCTACCAACGGTGCGGATCCATGGGAGGTAAATATTAATACATACAAACATTTCACACAATGATAACGACTAAGGCCCTCACAAACACAAAATTTATAAAAGGTATTAAAAAACCAAAAAGAATTCAAGAGTTATGTGTGAAACGCCAGTTTTACGTTAATTTTTTGGATGAAAGAGCGAGGCATGTCCTTGCTGTGATTCGTATGAAATTTGTAGTCAATAATTTAAGAAAATTAAAATGTGCCTAGCAAATGATTTTCGCGTTTTTGGTTTGAAAGTAGAATAATGGATTTTCATATCTTTTCTGGCGAATTTTGATGACGTTCTGTAAAAGTGGCATTTGTGAATTATTTTTTCAAATGTTATAAATGTTATGCGCATGTTTGAGATAAAGTATCTTATTGTTTTATACAGGTAGTATTGTATGGGTTGCTGGAAAAGAACCGGGTGCCAGCCAAATGCCCTACAACGATACTGCAAGCCTGGCCCATCCTTCACGCAAGAATTCATGCACTTTACACCATCATCGAGCCGGCGTTAGTTTAATTTTATTTATTATTTTATGTTTACGAACCATTCGAGCTTTTTCCTAAAATAAAAATAAAAACTTGCAGAAATTTGTACCAATAAACACAAGAGTGCAAACTTTTATTCAAATCGTTCTAAAAGTTATGCGCCAAAATTTATTTTTATTTTATATCATTATTTAAGTAGTTTTAATAGATTTTACTATGTATTCTATTTCATTTTAACCTTATTTTTTCTATAAAATGGTCAATTTTGACACTCTTAGTCTCTGAAATTAAGAGCTTTTGACAACTTTGACTTATAGAATATTATAAAATAGTTATTATTATAGTCCATAAAGGCCTCGGTTTTTGTAATATGTATTTATTTATTTATTTACATTTCAATCTTAAATATATATCAATTGTTTTAAATATATCCGAAATTCAAGAGTATGATTTTCATATAATGCGCGTCAACTGTTTTTTGAAATCGTGGATTGAATTAATTAATTAATTAACTTACTCTAAGTTAACAAAATAAAATATATGTTATAAGATCAATGGATCTTAAAATACTTATCAAATTTTTAGAAATAATATCCCAATTGCGTGCGTGTCAGTTCTGTGATGGGGCAGTTGTATGAGAGTTGTATGTGTCAACGCAATTTAGTTATAGGGCTCTTAAGGATAACGCACTATAACATATTTAATATACAACATTTGAATTACTTTTCTCGCGCGTTATTTAAAATTTTGCGATAATTTGTATATTCATTTGAATTAGTTAAAAGGGTAATATTATTCGGCTGGATTACAGGATTTCTATCTTTTTTAATTACTACATTCTATGTGATAATTTTTTAAATTTACAACAGTTATATTGAGCTATGCCTTAAATATAGACTTATAAGAGAAACAATCTTACCATACATTGTTTTCTTATATCAAAAAACCTCTGGAAATTATACATAGACCCTTCCTTCCACTCTATTAGTGGAAACAGGCTGAAAACTTTATTTTGTGTGTATTGATGATTGATTAAATATTATTTTCTTTACTGTAGACCGGTGAACGACAATCGCGCTTCTCTGCTGTCTCGTTCGCCGGCCTTACCTCGGAAACCTGAAAAAGAAAGAGACGGTTATATGCAAGTCTGGAAGTACTACCTCACTATGGCCTATCTCGTGGTCCCAGCTGTGCCAAGCCCCGTCGTCCGTTGCGCCAGCCCTGACTTAAGTCTTAGGTAAGTAGACTAAAGCAATTATTTAACAACCACAATACAAAACATACCCGTACTTAATTAAACAGCGAACGAAGAAATGGAATTCCTTACCTTCCTCAATTTTTCTTGCGAAGTTAAACATGGATATCTTCAAGAAGCGGGTGAATAAGCTTACTAGAAACACAATTGAGGCGTGCACAGAATTTTATGACAGGTTAAAACCAGTCTAAGACTTCATATCAAATATAGAATGATTGACTAACATAATTATATATGTCACATTTATTTCGCGTTATGTTCTAAATTAAACCTGATACTATTTATCTGAGTTTGTTGGCATGGGCAATGTCCTTTTTTCTATAGTTACGCCACTAAAGAGATATAAAACTTCTTCATATGAAGTCACTTCAACTATCACAAACCAAACAGTTTGTAATAAAAAAAGTGGTGTATTTCTAGTAGTTACGGATTCCAAATATTCGCTTGGACAGAGCGTCCAATAATGAGTTATTCGGCTTATTTTTACGTCTAAAGATTTTTTTAAAGATTCCTTCTTCTAATCCGGTACGCTCTTGACAGAGCGGTCGTGATCAGTATGTACTCGTAGGAATTTTGTTAGGAGCAGATGTGATACACTTCACGACATCTCGCCACCGCTGCCTGCTAGAGGTCATCCTGCTGCACTCGTTGACTGAACCTCCAATGGCAGACTTGATCTGGTCAGTCCAACGCGTAGGTGCCTTCCGCGCGGTCTAGTGCTTTCTACTTTCCCTTGGACGACAAGGCGTTCTATGGACTGATTGTCACGCCGGGAAACATGTCAGAAAAATGTCAGGATGCGAGATTGTATTATAGAAAACAAACGCTGCCTGATACCGAGTTCTTGAAGTATCAAGACGTTCTTGCGAAACTCGGTCCACGAAACCCCAAGCATTCTTCCCCAGCACCACATTTCCAGAGCATCTATTTTCTGCTTTTCCACATCTCGCAAGGTCCGCGTTTCAGCTGCGTGGGAATTATGGGAAATATAAGCGTCCTCACGAGCCTGGTCTTCGTGGCTTTAGTTATGTTTCTATTCCTCTCTATTTTCCGCAACTTGTCCATCGCTGTTCTCATGATTCCCATACGCCGTTTTGATCTCATCGATGCACCCGCCATTGTTTAAAATTAGAGCCCCAAGATAGATATAAGATTGGACCACGTTGCAATTCGCGATTTGGGTCACTTCAGGTGAATTATTCCTGGTATGGTCAACAATCATCACCTGGGTCTTGCTGCGATTAATTTTTAACTCAAACTCGTGGCTCACTCGTTCCATGTTTGACAGTAGCTCTTCCAAATGTTGCGAACTGGTTGTAAATAGGGTTGTGTCATTTGCATAACGCAAGTTTGCAATCTTGTATCCACCAATTGTTACACCATCCGTCCAGTCTTCCAAATTGATACGCATTATTAGCTCTGTGTAGGCATTGAATAACAGCGGTGATATAATGCACCCCTGGCGTACTCCGGCACTAAGATGGAAGTCACTTGACAGGACATCATCTATGCGAACTGAGGCTGTTTGGCTGAACTGGCCTTCTTCATATAGACGTCTCAAAGGTGTACAAGATGTTTTGGTGTGCCCATGTCTAGCAAGGTCTTCCACAATACCGGCCATTTTACCGAGTCTAATGCTCTGGAGAAATCAACAAAGCAAAGGAATATGGGCTTATTGAATTCTCTTCTCGATTCTCTTGACTTCTCGATGATCTGGCGTACGATGAGAACCTATTTTCTTGGAGGATCGCAACTTTGAGTTTTAACCGCATCTTTATGATAACGAGTTCGTGGTCGGAACCACAATCAGCACCAGGAAGTGTGTGGGCATTGAGAACGAAGGTGCGCCAGCGTGATCTAATCAAAATGTACTCGATCTGGTTTTTGGTTCTGCCTCCAGGCGACGTCCAGGTAAACAGCCTACGGGGATGGTAATCGAATAGACTGTTTGCTACCACCATGTTGTTCTCGTCTGTGAACTGCATAAATCTTTCACCCCTTTCATTTCGTACCCCAAGTCCGAAATTTCCCACACATTTGCTATACTGAGCAGCGTTTGCGCCAATTTTCGAGTTAAAATCACACCTAATTTAGTATTTCTCAGTTGGGGATTTTTTTGACTGTTGCCTGTAATTCTTTGTAGAAAATCTCCAGGACGGAGGGTAGAGTTTCACTGGTGGGGCATATGCCTGTATTAAGTTTAGTTTTACAGGTGACGTTTGAGTTTCATTGACATAATGCGGTCAATAACTGCTTCATATCCTATCACACTGTTATTTTTATTCTTAGAAATAAGAATTGCTACTCCGTTTTGGCTCTTGTCATCGTTGCCGGAAGAGTAGACTGCATGGGTATCGGTAAAGAAATGCCCGTAGCCTCTCCAGTGGGTTTCGGCTAGTCCACAAATGCATAAACCACATCTGGTAACCTCCTTCTCTACATTGCCATGTGCCTATCTTCTGGATTTTCCGCAACTTGAGAGAGTTTTCAGTAGCATTATTTCCATGCAGAGTCTGGTCTCCTACTACATTATGGCCGGTAGTCCATTTCCCATCGCTCTTTACCTCCTTTTAAATATAAAACCTTAAATCTATGAAAATAGATTTTCAACTACAAATTAAATTACAAAAGCAAAAAATTACGAAATTACGAAACTGCACCTATAGTTTATGAAGCTATTTTTGGTTGAGTCGAACTATTTTTATTAATTTGCGATAAAAAGAGACTTAAGATCTAGTTAAAAACTAGCCTTAAGTAAAGTGTGTTCTTGTTAAAGTCAAAATTAATTGATTATCCAATTACTAGTTTAATTATTGACGAGTTTCTATAATAAAGGACAATATGTTGCTAAATAAAATATCAAAAAATCAAGTTTTAGGGAAGAGTATTTTATACAACACCGTTTTACACAGTACATACAAAACAATATAAGTACGCAACCCCTATTAGGACATGGGATAGGTAAATTGCTGCATCTGTTTTACTTATTATTTTTCGTAACGGACTCGTAGATCAGCGTTATGTGCTAGGATTCGAACTTAGGAACACGCAAATGCGTGAAGATCTTAACCACAGAGGTGTTTAGTTAGCTTAGTACTTAGTAATAGAGTATTAGTTAAGTATGATAAGACATCTGTTAAGTCTGGCAATGTTTTAGGTGGCGTCTTGTTTTTGCTACGTGTATTGTGTGCCATTTAAATAATTTGCCATAATAACCATTTAATTATTTCATTATTAGGTGTGTAACGGGAATGTTTAGTAGTCAATGTTTAGTTTTTTTGAGATTACTAAATTCTATCGTGTATTTGTGACTTAATTATAAAATATTAATTAAAGACTCCAGGTAATTTTTAGCATGTTTTCTATTTACACACGATAAATTATTCCACTTTATGCAAGAATTTTAACACGGTTGAATGTTTTATATATTTTGACAACTCTCATTTTTTTTTTTGAGGGCAACGTTTTCATCATTTTCTCTATAATTTACATTTGAATCATTCAATCAAGCAACGCGAAATACTAATATTTTCAAGTGCTGATGTGAAGTTGTTTGTATTGTTTTGCTTTGGACTCGAACCTGCGACCAAACGAAAAAGTATAAGCGTCATGTGCGCATTATCACGTTGTGTGAAAATATTGATTATGGCCACACGAAGAAAAGACTTAATGAAATGGTCGTATCTTGTGGCCCTGTGTAGCACGGAGGGCGAGTCGTGGCTCGGCACTCAGCTGACTGCCTCCAACGAGAGCCTGAACGCGCCGGTCGGTTTCTTCACGCTGCCATTGAGTTACGCGCGCGCGCACAGGCATCACAAGCGAACGAGGTTGCCATAAATATCGTGCACGACCCATTTGGTCATTGGCATCCCAATCTGAGCTTGGGAGATTCCTAAGACAAGTTTTCTTTATATAATAAATAAAGTTTCACAATGACGGGCATTGTTTTCTCTTGAATATTTCTGGATGCGCGACGGGGAACAAAATTTGTTGCATTTATCGTACCTTATTCTTAGAAATAAGGCTCCATAAAAAAAAAAATAATTCAAGGCAATAAATAATAGGTTAGGAGTCTCCTAAACTAAGAATGGGTTAGTGAAAATGGCCAATTATCATTGTTGCGATTCCATCTTTATCACATCCTCAATTATACAGAGTGGATAAGGACTTGTGATTAAATGAAAACCTACCAGTTATATTTATCAAGACAATAATAAAAAAAGCAAATAAAAAGTATTTAATTTTCAAATAAAGCATATTTTATTAATTGATAATATCTAGATATGTATTTACATGGACTATAAAAGATACATGCATTACATACTATATATATATAATATCTTGCTTCATATTTGAAGCAATCAACATACATTTCGTAAAAGAAAATATTCTATTCAATATGAACATAGCAATATTATGAGTAGGCGATATTCTAACCCTAAAGAATGGAAATATAATTCCTACTCTCAAATCATTGAGCGTAATATTGTTAAATTTAAAGCCGACATGTCGTATCTACTTTGTACAACGGTAGCTCTGCTATTAGGTCGCTCTAAATCAAAGAGTTCCACTCAAATGCACCATTAGAAAATCCTTTGATTGAAGTTTTGACTAAGTTTTTAGCTGGCCTTGTTTTGATCACCATGTATCATTGGTGCTACGGTACTTTTTATCACATATATAAGTTTTCAATATTTTGTATTGTTGTAAGTAATAAGACGATACTGGCTAGAATGGCTATTTATGATATAAATTTTCAACAATTTCCTATCAATTCATGATGTACTTGGGTAAGATGGAATCGCGTCCCATAAGTTTACTATGGCTTCCAAGTCAATGTAATTCATTCACAGTGCACAGCTATATCATACGACCATTGTGGCTGCTCTATACGACATCTATACATAACCATTACGTGTTAAATGTTTGGAATCGGGAATATGTTAACGCTGTCTTCTAATTGATTTTTTAATCGAAAGATTTGTTTGACAAAAGGAAAAATATGCTTGGGAATGTGCTGCTCTCGAAAAAATCGAAACATTATTGCAAGTACTATTTAGGCAGCATTTAAATTATAAAAAAATATCAATAAACATTTGAAATATTAATATTCGTCAAACGAATTTGGCAATTGAGTGGGTTTGGTAATAAAATAAAATAAACAAAAATGTTTCGAATTCATTGATGAGAAGTATATTTTTTAATCACGCTTGATACGAAAATATAATTAAATACATTAATTATTAAAATCTTTCGGTTTTAAAACACTCTTAGTTTTGTTCGACCTATTTGGGCATGTTCATGAATGTTTAGTACATGCACATTTAAATGATATGCAGAAATGTTGGCAGAGCATGTACAACACACTCAAAATGTTTAAAAAAAATGTTTGTTGTTCTCAAAATGTTTTAGTGAAAACTGTAGAAAATTTTCTCTCATCGAAAAATGACTTTGACATTGTCAGGGACATTGTTAGGCGACATTTTTCCGATATCGCGATTAGAGTGGCAGAAACACGATGTGACAAGGTGACAAGTTTCAAATTTGGGAAGATCATATCGAAATCTATTAAAACAATTTCCGAAACTTGGAGAACGTTTCAAGTAAAACGTCTTTATTCCGAACCAATCGACTGTAAGATATCGATAACAAGTAAATAATACAGTCGAGGATATATTTATTATAATTAAATCAAATACATAAATATATTTCTATTATTGTTACATTACGCTCCTCACCAATTATAAAATACTATTATATTTTTAATTCACGGTACATTTTTAATTAAGAATCCTAGGATTTTTTTTATTTGTATCTTCTGCTTAGTTCTCGCGACTTTTCCCTTTTTATTTAAGCATAAAACTTAGAAAACACCTGATTCTAAAAATTTCAGAATAAAACTAACAGGCATCTCTCGCTATGGTATCTTTTAAGCGCAAATTAAACCCTTATAGATTTTCAGAGGAAGAATAATTATCTTATTGAATTTATGTAAGAAAGGCACGGTTGAATTTTTTGATTATGTTTCAATCTTTTCCTATACAGAAATCGTAAAACGCAGGAACCCAATTTCAATTTCGACGCGGTGTTTAGATTGACTGAGTCCTTGGCATGAATAATTTAAATTAATATTATGTAAGAGTAGCGGCACGCGCCAGCTTCGCAGTAATTTCTATACGTTACATCGTCTCGTTTACTCACTGTACTAATTATATATATTTTAAGAAGCGGTACCTCTATACTTTCACAAAACCACGAAATTAATTCATAGATTTCAGTGGTTTTCCTTTGCATTATAATATGTGCAAGCTGTTTTAGCCGTTGTTTAACAACTGTTATGTTGCTTGTTAGAAAATACTGTAGTAGCATTTTGTTTCACACCACGTTCATAATCATACATTGATGCTGATGTTCTATAGTTGTTTGTTTTTTATGTTTTGTTTTGTGTTTCTGTAATTATGTGCTAAATTAATTACGATGCCATTGCTACCAGCGCGCGCGGTGACATAATACATATTATCATTTATTATTTTCCTCGTGAGCATGTGTTGAGTAGTTCTAATCAAAATTGACTTCCATTACAATTGTTTTTTGAATTGCTCATAGTGCGATGTCTCCACGCGCGGTAGTAGTAGGCTTTATGATCTCGGACGCAACGTAATTTCACTTAACATTTCGGCAATGCTTTGAATATGGCTTTCGTCTTACAAAGTGAGGAAAAGAATTGCGTCCGGGTTTAAAAGTTAATGTTTTTATGACAATATAACTTCAACCATGAGTTTACTATCTAATTTTTTTTAGCTGCCTATCGCGGTTGTAGTTTGCGCGTAACCGCTACGGGC
This sequence comes from Aporia crataegi, assembly GCA_912999735.1. Lineage (NCBI taxonomy): Eukaryota > Metazoa > Arthropoda > Insecta > Lepidoptera > Pieridae > Aporia > Aporia crataegi. The sequence continues at coordinate 633,133 of OU538732.1, read as the reverse complement.
GCTATAACATTTTTCATGTATGTTACGCACACGCTATCGAATAATACTTTTCCAAACTCATGGTTGAGGTAAAGAATATTGTGTGACGTAACGTTGTGTGACAGCTCGTCTCCGGATTCCTTGAGCGAGCGAAGTAGTGGTGAAACACGTGGTGCAGCAGCGGTTCCAAGTTCTTTGCATAAGTTGGCCGTACCTCTTGCCCGCTGTGAGGTGGCTGAAGTGAGAGACGCAGCTGTCGATGCCTGTGGACACATCAACCCTGACGCACTCAAGTAAGTCTTGCAGCTAATATACACTCAAATTGTTAATGTTGAGGTTAGAGAGACCATGGAATATATAAGTACATATTGAGTGGCACCGATGTGTATATGTTGCCACTGTCATAAATATATAATATGATAAAGACATTAATAAAACACATGTAAATAATACAAAAGTGTAGGTCTATAGCGGAAATGCCAGAGGCTAGAAAAAAGCCATTTTATTACTTGTAAAAGGGGATTAATGAAGTGTTTTAATTTTTTTATAAATAACATCTTTTGATTTTATTGTCGTTCGTTTAGTTTGGCATCGTTAATCTTACTGCATATTGAATTATAGAAATATAAATTGAATTTCTTGTTTTGTTAGGGATCTCTTCGAAGAGTTGGTGCCGTTACTACGCGAGGCAGTCGATCGTAAGCAAGAAAACATGCGTCGTCGTAGAAGACGTGATGCTTTGAGATTGCATCTTAATAAAATGTTGCTCATCATTGCTCAAAGGAAAACTTTTGCGATCAGGTGAGTTTGGTTTCACTGAAAAGTCTATTTTTGTTTCTTGATTTATCAACATGGAAACGTTGAAACGTTAAAAACATAATTGATGGGACCTTAAGCACTTGTGGAATATATTTTTGAGTTGAGTGTTTGAACGTACGAAAAGTTATTATTTGCCATATTGATATGGCATAGTATTTCGACATCGTATTATAAATATGAACAATAAAGAAGCAGTCAAACAGCTTATTTTATTTTGTAGCCCCTTTGCGTTAGAAGGCGGTGGTTTACATCCCGCTCTTACCGAATATTTGGAAGGAGTGCGTCAGAGTCTCGAAGTGGAGGCCGAAAAAGACGCACCGGCCGCTAGGGAACAGAGACTCACATTCGCTGAATTCGTCACCGAACTTATAAAAAGCTTTCCACGTAAGTATACGTTGTGTCTTTTAATACATGCTGTTATTTTTTAAGTTATGACATTAAGATAAATTGTTCTTATGCTTCTTCAATAGTGTAATTTTGGTAATTTTGTAATATAAAACAATCTCGTTTGGCTATAACGACACATGTAGTAAATTTAACCCGAAATTTAAATACCACTTACATTACGTAGACATATTGCTAAATATCTTAAGGAATCTGATCCATTGTCTTTTATAATTACTACATGTTTAATTTAGTTTAAAAGTTTACAATTTTAATTCAATTAGAAAGTAGTAAAAGTCTATGATAACATCTCCTGCTGTTTGTCTCTCTATTAAAACAATGTGATAATAGTCCTAACGCAAAAGTTCCGTAGTCACTACATAGTATAAAACAAAGTCGCTTTTTCTTTCCCTATATCCCTTTGTATGCTTAAATCTTTAAAGCTACGCAACGGATTTTGATGCGGGATTTTTAATAGATAGAGTGATTAAAGAGGAAGGTTTTTATATATGTTTAATACCCGTGCAAAACTGGGGCGGGTCGCTAGTATTAGATATTTGGAAAGTGTCGACTTTTTAATAACGAATTTAAAGATTTCTTTTTCACTTTATCATTGATAAAGTGAATAATATATATACATTTGCGCAGTGGAAATGTATGGTACGTTGGTGAAGCGAGAGCTCTGCAAGTCTCTGTTCTCATTATTTGCTGGATGGTGCGGTCCGCTCGTGAAGCATCTCGGCTCGCTTGTTCCACAACCGTCCGCGCCTGAAGTTGACGAGCGACTGAATCGAGCTGCACTCAAAGTAAGTGTCCTTAAATCTATTCTACAAAACTACCTTCACCAGACAATTAGTACTCAATTGGTATTGACTATAAATATTAATAATATGACATTGAATGTGTTAAGGTTCTGATTTTTTTTAAGTTCTCGTGTTATTATCATGAACCTTTAAACCTACCTGTACGGCTCCATCTGTCAGCTGAGGATTCATGGTGCAGACATATATATATGTTCGCGACTTTTTTTTTTCTGTGTGTTTGTTTAAATTTTATGTGCTGTTTTCGTATTTTTAATGCCACGGAATTATGACAGCTGCAATTTTTTTAACAATTCAGATATCATAAACTTTTTCTGTTTTGAATTATTTGGATATATCTGTAAAATAACAAAAAATATGAAACAGAAGTAGATCAAGTAATATATTATATGTATGACAATCTAAATAGTGTTTGTTTTATGCATTCAATGCACACTATGAACTAGAATGTATATTTTTTGTGGCTAATTGAAAAATAGAGTAATAATTATAGTAACTTTAATAATATGATCATAAAAAATATAATTACCATTTTAAAATAATCAGTAAATTTTTAAGTCTTAGTTTTTCTCACTGAAACACCCTTAACTCAAGAAAGGTTTATTTTTTATTTTGCTAAAATACTTTCCGATTTCAGTACGGACATTATAAAGTTGGCAACACTTCTGAAATATCATGTCATACTTTAAAGTTTGAATCTTTTCAACTTTAACTATGAAACACTTTTAGGATACGATATACTTTGTCGTAAGAGGAGCAGTGTTATAAGATTCCACTAAAAATACGTATTGATTTTGGTGACAAAACATTATATAGCTGAAATAGGCATACAAAGGCTTTTAACATTTTAATGACTAACATGGTGGATATACCTATAGGCAATGAGTGCACTGGTGTGTTGCGGACCATGTTTCGCACCGACTGCCCTTGCTGAAGATGGTTCTTTGTATCCGTGGCTCAGCGAAATGCTTTCTTCTACTAATGATAAGGTATGATTTAAATTAAATTCACAAGACAGATTTTTTAAGAAAATGATTTTATAATCCTTTAAATATTTTTTTAACGTATTGGTTTTGGATACGGGTAACATGCATGTATAAAGAATTACGCCTCCCCATAGACCTTGCTGTGTTTGCTTAGAAATATATTTTTTATTTGTAACACGTTATTTGTGTACATATTTCCTATTGCATTGGTTATCCACTATGTAATAGCTATAAAGCTTTGTGTCTGACAGAAAAGCAGAGCAGGTTGTATAATTTTTATACAAGAGCTTTGAAGAATCTGTGCCATGCGGAGAAGATCTTCAATCCACAGAAAAGTAAAAATGTTTCAATTTAGAAGTCACACAAGGCTGATTTTCAATGTCTATAGGTCCTATAGGTATTCCTACTGTTAGGGTGTAACTCTAACGATAGAAAGGGGGCTTGATCTAAAGAGATGTTGGTTTGGAGGTTAGAAAAAAACCTATTAGAATAAACCGAAACAAACGCGAAAATGTGTATGATCGTAGCTCCTAACGAGTGGACCGATTTCGATGCAGTTTTTGTTTGAAAGTTGACGTGATTGAAATTAATCTTTACGGAATAATTTATGAAGATCTATTCTTTTTGATTTCTTATTTATGGGGTATTTTTTTTTCTTAGATATATGAGCTGGCACGTGAAACAATAGTTCTATTATTGGAGTGTAACCCCGATATTGGGCCGCTACTGGACTGGACTGTCGACAAATGCTTTACGGGGACACCCAGAGTCGCTGACGGCTGCTTCATGGCACTTGCGACCATCTTCAGTGCAAGGTTTGCATTTAATTTTAATCCATTTTAAAATGTTCAATGCATTTAATTTCCTTATATATTCAACTTACAAAAAAAGGCTGTAAATTCGAGTGATTTTTTGTATGTACGCGTTTATGATGCCAATTATGAACTTATTTTGATGATTCTTTTTTGTTTTGTGGATCAACACAGGTAAATCCTTTTAAATTTAATTGAAAATTATTGTGCGTCGTTCGTATCGTTAAATGACTTTATCATTTACCGATGCGAAATGTTATTTCAACCTCATTTGTTCGTTGTTAAAATTGTGTCGGGAAACAATCCATTTATTGAAACTCAATTAAATAGAAAAAGATAAAGTAAAATAGCCTTTAGTGTTCTAAAATATTATTATTAGCTGTCACCTTTTGTTTGTTTCATCATGTTATTTATTAACAATGTTATACAATAATTACACAAGTAAATTAAATAAATTTGATTTATATAATTTTATTTACTCCTAAAAGTAATCGCATTTTTGTCTGAGTAATACATAATGCTGTATATAGTACAAATGCGAGCAAAATACAAAACAAATCTTTGATTCTTACGACTTCGCAAACGTTCTCTGTCAATACTAGATATAGAATTCTGTCAATCACTACATAGTATAAAACAAAGTCGCTTTCTCTGTCCCTATATCCCTTTGTATGCTTAAATCTTTAAAACTACGCAACGGATTTTGATGCGGTTTTTTTAAATAGATAGAGTGATTGAAGAGGAAGGTTTATATATATGTTTTATTCCCGTGCCAAGCCGAGGCGGGTCGCTAGTAATAGAATATATTGAAGTTATTACACAATAGATAAATTGAACTTTGAAATAATATATGTACTTAATAGAAACTTAATATCATTTTTAATAAGAAGTTTTCATGCACTTTCTGTACACATATTTCTACGATAGTAATGAAAACCCGTTTCGTTTAAATAAAGCACGGAAATATTCTCCGAACTGTACTGAGACAGACGTACTGTATTGTACGTGAGGAGATTTAAATGGCGTAACATCTATGACGTTGGTTCTAGGATTTATGTATAGGATACAAGGATCTGTAAACAAGTACACGGGCTTGTTTATTCGTGCTAATGCTTGCCGCACTGTTACTGAAAGCTTCTAAGGGCTTATGTTATTATACAGAGGATATTGAGCGATGCACGGTGTCTTAAATACTTATTCCATCATCTAATAATATCATAATTAAAATATATAATCCCACAATAATATATACCAATATAATATAATAATATTTTTAGAAAAATTATCAATTTACCATTTAAAAAATAATAAAAACCACTCTAAACATAAATACACGTCGTCCAATGACTTGTTTATTTAATCAAAATATACAAAGACTACTCAATCAGACAGAATGGTCCTAAATAATAATGGTCTAAGAGCGACCGCTGAATAATAATGCTGGCCGGTAGCCAAGCACGCCGGTTATATTGGCTGTGAGTCAATCCCCACTACCTCCACTCTAACTGATACAGGGTGGCACGGTCTTGAGCTAAACAAGCCAGCGCGCGCACCTGCTATCAACAAGTTAGATAACACGAAACTCCACTCGAGCATTCACGATATCAGCCGATGCAATTAGCTTGTTACAATATAATATAATCGGCTCAACCAATTCAAAAAAATCTTGTGACCTCTGTGTGAAGCATGGGTAGACACATCTTTACCTCTGTTTCATTCTCCATTTCCTTTACAGACATTTCGTCAGCCTGCAGTGCCTATCCAACCGAAACATTTGTTTTTATCAGGATTCGAACCCAGAGCTGCCGCCGCAACACGCAGATGTGTAAATCATTTAGCGCCAGAGGCTGTAACCCCTACGTAATTAACGATAAATCATTAGTCTTAATAGAGTGACACCTGGAATTCGTATTTTGCAGTCAGATTTTGTAACCGACCTTTAAAAATACTTAAAAGGAGTTAATCAATTCGACGTGATTAATTTTTCTTATTAGATTTTACACTCCTACGTCGCCGTCCGTGGTCCCATTTTGATGAATGATGTGTCAAACGACAGGGTAACACGTCGAAGTGGAAGAATTGTAATACTATAATTTTATTGTATACCTATTACATTGTCAAGTTTTTGATGGAATTTCAGGAAAATCTAAGCCATATATTTGATGTTATGAAGCAAAACTTATCGGCGGAGAAAAACAAAAACAAATTGTTTCCGCGTCCAGTTTAAATCTCTATATCGCAATGAAATATCAGTCAATATCGATTACTTATACCTTTGTATCGAATTATATTAAAAAATGACTTATAATAAATTAAAACAGTCATATATGATAGTAAAATCAATAAGACAGTATACGAGTAAATGGTTCTGGAGATAGAGAGAATATAGTAATTGAATTTGAGCGATAAATCACAACATCTGTTTACTTTAGTGTTAAACACTAATGAAATTTGAAACTCTATCAATAAATGAGATGTTTTTAAATTCATTATTTTATTTCTAATAATAATAAATAAGATTTATTATAACTAGACCAATAGTTTAAGAGATGAGGTAACAACAAATAATAATTTTCAATCAGATATTAAATTAAGGTGAAATACTTTCATTTAACTAATCACCTGGGTACATTTAGAAGATCTCGACGAAATTTAGTGAAGATCTAAACTACATTTTTGATGTAATGAAGAGAACCTTCTAAACGGTAAAAAGCCGATCATACACGCATAGGTATGATTTATCGCGTCTAATTTAAGTCCCTATTTCTCAATAAAATGAGGTCTAACATTAATGGTTGATACATCATTTAATTTGCCATTACATCTCGGTCTTATATTGTAGAAAAGTCAATAAGATCCAATGTACAGAGAATTAAGTAACTGAAGGTGGGCGTAAAGTCAAAGCTTGCATGTCATACTTTCATTTTATATACGAGTATGAATGTATGGTAAAAAACTATACCGTTTAGAAGTAGATATAATAAAAAAAATGAAATACAAAAATAAAACCTACTTACCTCAAAACGCACTTAAAAATTACACGTGAAAATTAAATTGTGTATTACTAATGAACCTACTATAAAGATAATAAAAATATTAAAATAGTGTTTGATAAATAAAATTCATACTAATTTCAACAAGACGATTATTATGTTGTTTTTTGAAAGGCGGCTTACAATCATTCGGTGACAGTATACAATACAATTAGATAGTAGCGTGCGCTTTATAGACATAAAAAGACAATGCCTACCCTACAAACTCGGATAAATACGATGAGTTATTTAATTTTTAAATACATAATATTTATGTCAACCAAGACTGTATGTATTACTAAATGATGAAGGTGAAATTTTTAATTGGAAAAAATACCTACTCTATCCTAAAACTCAAAGCATGTCACTGTAATTATGATTGTTGCAGGGAATATCCGTGCGATCATTACACGGCTATAATAAATGTGACGCTCATGTGCACGGGCTGTCCAAGAGCGCCCGTCCATGAGAGCGCCTTACAACTTCTACAACTGCTCGACAAACGATTCTTCGGCACCGTCGGTCCTCTGACAGCTGAAGACGACGCTGGTGAGTGTTCTGTTTTTTTTAATACGGAACCGCTGCTGGTCTTATTTTTTTTAGCACACAGAGCCTTATATGTGAAGGACTCTGCCGATTATGAAGTGTTTAGTATAATCACTTTAACAATCTAATAAAAATGTTCTAAGATTTCAAAATGCTGACTGTGAAGAAGCATCAAAACTGCCGTAAATATATACATGCCAGTTAAAGTTTTGTCACATAATCATGGATCATATCGGGTCCAGGACACAAAATCTCTCTCTCACTTTTAATAACTCTCAGAAAAACCATAAGTACAATAATTACACCTCAGAACATCAAAGTTCCATAATCCTTGCGTTATAATAATGTAACGATCTCTGATAAATGAGCAGACAATAATGGAAATACATCTTATACACTTCCAATTAGTATTTCTTTTTCAAGTTTTTTTTTTGTACTCAGTACGCATAGAGTCATTTGACCCCTACATGCAATAGGATCGATTGGCATAATTTTTTTTTGATATTTTAGTTTTTTTTTGTTGCCTACCTTTTTATTTTCAAAATCTGTTAATGCAGTTCAGAATATCTCAAAAAGTTATGAATGATCTCCTTGTAATGTCCTGACTTGTGTGGCCTGACTGTCCCGTCTCAAAAATCCACCCTAAATATACAAGAAACAGGAAAAGCCCAAGTATAGATCCCTGCGGTACCCCAATTAACATATGTGATCCCGACGAAGTGACCCGTTGACATTTACTCCGTGGATTCTTCCCTTTTAGTATGAGTCCATCAGGTTGGAAGCTGTTCCATTAATACCACAGTGTTGAAGCTTTTTGACAAGAATGTCGTGGCGAACACAATCATAAACCTTTCTTTAATAGGTCGCAAAAAACTTCTACAGCGCATGCGAATCCTCCTAATCTATATAATTATTTATTGAAACGGCCTGGTTAAAGTTTTCGAAAAAATCCGAGTATTCTGATATTTTTTGAAATCGCTAATTAAGAGCACCCTTCAGCTTAGCACGTCGGGCACTACAACAAATCCTTGTAGAATACAACTCCGTGAAATATACACGGATTCCAAAAAGATACTTGACAAATCCGGCCATATAAAACTTATTCATAAACTTAAATTGCATGTATTAATGGTGACGTGTTACGTCTTATATTACAAACAAAAGTTAGGCAATAACTTTGACGGGGTTGAGGTGTAATTTCGTCACGTCAAGTCATGTCAAGTCACGTCTGGTGGTCGACGAGGGATCTTCTTGGCCCTGCACTTGATTCTCCTTACTTAATAAGCTTCTTATACGAATGTGGAGACGCCGCCTGAAAGTATAAAAGACCAAAAAGACCTTGTCCGACTAACAACTTTCGTTTGAGCTATTTATATAAATCACTTAAATTATTAAGAGGCATTATGATGTAGATTTCGTATTATAAATAAAATATAATAATAATATTAAAGTTAATATGTTTAATATATACAACCAAATATACCTTAATAAGTAGGTACATAAATACTTGTGTCTCTTTTATTTCATGTAAATATGAAATAAGTTGTACATTTACTATCTAGAAATAAAAATACATTTGAAGGTTTTAAACTCAGAGCCAATACCCAGCTTTGTATAAAATTACAATAAGCAAGACCTTTCTGTATTACATTAAAATTAGTAGTAATTAAAATACAATATATGAAATAAATGTATGTTGTATAGCTGATGCCCGCGAATTCGTTACCGTGATAAAAAATATGCTCTCTCAAGTTGGACATGCATTTAAGATGCGTTGCTAGTTGCAATAACGATTCGTTTTTTAAACAGAAACAAGGCTTTGTAGTCGAGGCATGAAATCTGAATAGAAAATATCAAATTCCTATTCCATGACATACCAATTAATCAATCCTATTACGTAGTCCATTAATTAGTTCGTATTCAAAGCAGGATATCGGATGAAACACATATTCATGAAATATACGTGAATTGCGCAGCTGCACCCTGTGTATCTATAACAAGTATATTGAGCGACGGCTTAGTATGAGAAACAATACTAAACAATGATACATTGAGCTCAGCTTAATTAGTGTTCGCAAGATCAATATTATGATATCTAATCGGTAGAATTCCAATATCCTTGCACTATTCTTGTGTATATTGATATTGACAGCTCGAATTCAGACTTAAGCTAGGTTCACGTATTGAAATTGACTATGCTATATATTATTTAGACTTCGTAATACATATATACTATTATTCTATAATATGTCTTGGAGGTACACTATCCTTTTTCTAAAAATAGACAAGGTTGAACAGTTTTAGAAGTTGGGGAATGTTGAATTAAAAATTTGTGTTAAATATTAAACCAAACCGATGAAAGCACAACTCGTTTAGTGCCTAAAGAGTTTATCCGCAGTTTATAGCGATTAAAGTAGCCGCTTAAAAGCACCAACTATTTACTGCGGCTACACTAGGCTTGAAAGTTTCAACGCTTTCATTTCAAAGTATGGTAAAATATTGTGGACTTAGTCTAAGTAGTATAAATATTCATATATTTATTGAAAATAAAATCAAATGCTAGTTAATTAGCACATTAACACATTAACACATTTATTACTAATCACTACATAGTATAAAACAAAGTAGCTTTTTCTTTCCCTATATCCCTTTGTATGCTTAAATCTTTAAAACTACGCAACGGATTATGATGCGGTTTCTTTTAATAGATATAGTGATTGAAGAGGAAGGTTTTTAAATATGTTTTATACCTGTGCAAAGCCGGGGCGGGTCGCTAGTTGTACAATATAAAAATCCGACTGTCTATATGTATCTTTGACAAATGACGAATGTGTATTATTATTTGTATTTTATAAAAAAATATTATTTTTTCTGCAAGAAAACCTATAAATTTATTATTCTTATACTTTTAGTTATTTAATCTTATAAATAAGAGATTTTGTGGATTTCTGCTTATCTATCTGTTATATATTATAATCTATGATATACACTCATGAGGCCTACAATATAAACTAGTTTATTCATTTATTCTAAATTATATAATAAAGTTATTTGCTGGAAAATTGACTGTTGATTTGTATGTTCATTTTCAAGTATTTGAAATACGAATGAAAATGTTGAGGTTTTTTTAGCAAAGTAAACTAAAAACATTATCAATTCCTAAACGACCCGATGAATCGATAATGACTTTGAATATGTAGTCAGACGGAAGATGTAGGTTCTTGTCTTACTTATATAATATGTTACTTCGAAACAGTTATGTTAGTATCAATCGATTTAATACACAAAGCGTTAAGTATAAATAATCTTAAATTCATAAAAATGAATTTGAAGATTCTTTTAAAAACCCCCAACACGATAAAAATAGATGACCTCATAGTGAAGTCCCGTGTCCCCTAGTGGGGTATGGGGCAGATGCATTTCACATCTGCTTCACTGATCGATTTTTTTTCAAGGGCAAGTAGGTGATCAGCCTTCTATGCCCAAGATCCCATCCTTCCATTCCATCCTCCATCTTTCCCAGATGACCTCATACTAACCTCATAATAGATGAACAGATCTTGATAAATTGTAACCTAAGATCCATCTCGGTCATTTCGGCTTTGAAACGAAAAAATCATACCAAAGGTCGAATGTATAACACCTATTTTTTGCGTCGGAGGTTATAAGTGAGTTGAAGTCTGTTGGAATAAATTAAGCATGTTTCAACAATCAATCAAATCCATTTAATGGTTTGGGCGTAGCAAATATTTTCCATTTTTTTATACAAATAAGCTTTTTCGAGGTTCAGAAAGTAAATTTTACCAAAGAAGGCCGGAAATAAACTCGGTGATTTTTCTTTTTTTAACAGCCAATTGTTACATACATAACTTTTTTATATAAATAATTTTATTAAATTAATAAACATCATAATTGATTCTCCGATGAAGTTAAACGCTGTTATCTCGTATTGTGTAGATATACTAATATTATATAGATAAGATTTGTATTTTGTTTGTACTTTGTAATAGGTAAATAAATTCAAAATTGTACTAGATCGAATTTAAAAATTCCTTTTAAGGCTGTATTATATATTATGCCCACGCAAAGTTACAAGTAGAAGCGCGTATGTCATATCTTTGCTCTCTAGCGAAATTTGCATCGACTAATGTTTCAAATTAATTAAGTGTAGCGTTATATATGACCACAATTTCTTAATTTTATAGTTTAGTCCGCCACTATAGTCGTCGTAACACGTGTTAGCAAATAATATTTTATAATCTACATTGCCTATAATTGATAGGTGCAATAAACAAATTATAGTATCCAAATAAATCTTACGCATCAACCCATAAACACATCACCTTCAAAACCTTAAGCATAAAATAATTTCCTTTTTTGAAATTGATATTGTGACTGTTGTTATAAACAAGTCAGCAGATAAGAACCCGTTTGTCCGCTATTACATAAAAAATAGTTAATAGAAAGAAGAGGTTCTCACTCAATTTTACTATATATTTTTTAATAAAATGTTGTTTGTGTAAAGCGTGTTGATAAATTTATCCGCAATTTGTATCCATTATGTAATAGACAATCGAAATGCTTATTTAGCTACATAACACATACATTAATTGTCTTCGATGTGATTTATTAAGTGATCTATAGATTAAAATAAGCCGACGAATCCTTCGAATCTCACGTTATTCCATCGTTGAATCAATAGCTGTTGTTATAATAACATTAGGCGACCGATGAATAAGAGAGAAATTTGTGAGATTGTTTGCTTAAATGAAACAAAGTAACTAATAAAGCATTAATTGGCGCCCTGCTTCGCCTTTATTTATTTTCAATTGACTTAAAAAAAAAGGATCGTCTCAATTCGATTGTTTATTGTTTTGTATGTTATTTTTGTAGAGGATATAAATTGATAAGGCAATTCTTGAAACTAGGATATACCTACATATATGACATGATGATTTCAATCTTTGTTCATTGTTAATATTGGTGTCATGATTGTTACACTTAAAAGTGTACAGTATTTAACTACAATAAAAGAAAATAAAGTTTACACATAAAATTTAAATAATGATTCTATTTATTCTATAAGACTAAATAGCCGCACGTACGATCCGTACAGTTTAGAAACCAGCCTTAGCTTTTGCCATATTTGAGAATCGTTGCCAAACTGTAATAGGAAAATTTAAAAATTAAGATATATTTAGCCGATGGCACCGGTATAGCCTAGTGGACTCTGAAAATATGCAAGTAGAATTGCAAGTACAAGTATTATTTAAGTGAATGTTAAATCATACCAAAAATAAATATGAATTTATTGCTTTACTTATGTTTTTAACAGATGATGTCTTCTTAGAGATCGTATGTTTTTAGTTTCGTATTTGTTTGATATTATTACATGTATGTATATTTTAATATTTTAAATAAATGAAATAAGAATTGAGATTTATATTATTACCTCTAAGTTAAAGAACTAAGGAACGCTGCCGAGGCTAAGCGGTTCACGAATCTGAGTGTCGCACTGACGGACGCTGATGGGCCCGAGATCGGATTGCGGGGAGATCAATAATTGAATACTTATTGGTCTTCACGGTTGTGTATTATTTATTAATTCATTGATAATTATTTCGATACTTTTTACCTATTTGAGAACTTCTTAAAAAAACAATTCTTGACCAAATCTCATGCGTTTATCTAACGAAATCATTAAAAGATTTAACTTCTTAACTTTAAAGTGGTCCGGTTTTTAATCCCCGATGAAAAAAGAGGGGTGTTACGAAGGATCCGATTTTTATGCGGTGAAAGCGTTAGGTTTAGCAATCGAGAAAGATTTTAGCCAGAATTCATTTAAATCTGTTAACCCATTTATGGGATATTCTTATTTGTAATCAACATATGGAGGGGTTTGAATTGTTTTCAATTTAACTCATTTTCCTTTTGTACCTAGTTAACTGAAACATTCATTAAAAAATTGTACTTAGAAAGAATAGATACAATAATTTTACCTGACCTCTAACGGATAGTAGCCTCACGTAGAAAATGTATCATACTTGCCTCGTGCAAGGATAGACGACGCGACACCTCCTATGTGGTTTTCAGAGAAATTTTCAGTTATTTCAAGTAATCAGTCTTTATTATTTTTTAAGTAGATCCTTTATTAATCGCTTAATACAATATTATTCAACATAATAAAACAGAACTATGTTTTAATGTGTTTAACTTCAAATTATGTAAGTTAATAATAATAATATTTTTATTCATCTTAAGTTTAGAAAAAATATGACAATCAACTTTGGCATTAACATTAATTATTATCACCAGAAGCTAGTCTAGTGTTTAGTGTTAGAAGTGTATCTTTTTTTCTTATGTTTGGTCCTTTTTAACTAAATCTGTGTTATCGGATTCCGTTTCTCAACTGCTGTCGATATATTTTTTGGCCTATTGATTTGTTCGTGTTTTTTGCTGGTCTTCGTTATACTTGCCAAGCATTATACTCATCTAGAAGAAGCGCATTAAACAATTGAATACTTAAGTCATTTTAGGTTGGACATGAAAAGAAAAAAAAAAACAATTAAAGAATTTATAGTTGAGTAGAGTAAAAAGGGCGACTATATTTTTTGATACGGATACTTGCCCTTTCTATTTGTGAAATATATACAATCTCTTTCAACAATAAAACTAAATGAACAGAGTGATTTAAAATCAAATACATGCAAAGAAACAAAAAGTTCCACTTCCACCTCTACAAACATACCTAACATTAAAACCGAGGCATTTATCCTTCCGACGCAACTATGAGGCTTTTACCCTACAGGTGAACCACTTAACCTCAGAGCCGGTCAATATTTAGGGTTAAGATGACACGCGCATCGGGGAAATAAGCGCAGGAGATTTTCTTGAGAAATTAAAGAACTTAGTGGTAAAAAGTAGTTTTTGATATTTCATGGTATCTTCCTTTTCACAGTTGCTGTTACACAATTGGTTAAATTTTATAACGAAGAAAAAATTATCAAAGTTACCTCAAAGATTTACATTTTACAGGCATACGAGACCAAACGATTTCTCAATATTTTTTATGTAGATTAGCCTACACACAGATTTTAATATGCCAGTTGCATTCTTTGTTCAGTAATAGATTTTTTTTAAAAAGGTTACAGTAGCTTAATAACAATCGGGTTGAATGTAAAGCGCGGGACGAAGGCGATTTATTATTTATCAATTATCTTAAATAAATAGTCCTTTATTGTTTCTTCTTGCAAAATATTATAATTTCGTTTATAATTTCAATCCTTAAAGATTTTTTGTTTGGGTAAAATAAAACACTAATTTTTTCGTGATTTTTATTTCATCTACATTCAGATTATACGAGAAAAACTCTATTCTACGTCACACTGATTAATGGTTAATAATATAAGTTTTTATGACCTTAGAAGTAATTTTATTCTTGAACGTACTCTACGTTTGCTTTGCTATATATATATTTATATATAACATATATATTCAAAAATGATTCTTATTAAAAATAAATATATATATATCTTTATCTATATATCTATACCGGGTGTATATTATATAATTAAATAATATATATATTAAACGATTGAGAACATCAGAAATCTGTTATAAAAATATTTTAAGCGTCTAACTCGCGACAGTTTGAATTTGAAAATATAATAAATGTAGCAATTCAATATATAAGATTTATTCTAATAGTTTGTAATGTTTATTATTGTTTTTCTTGTTGGACAAGCATATAAATAAGTCTTATAGACAAAAATAATTTTAAACTGTTATAAAAATATGTGCTTCTAATTGTTTTTAAATTATCATATATAAATAACAAAAATTATTTGAAATTTTATTTCAAACGAGGTCTATCAAATATCACTCAGAAGCAAGGTTTAAACTTAGATTGGTACCAACTCCATGTCCGCCAATTTAAGCCTCGGAAATATATATTTATATATATATTTAAACATATATAATATATAATATAATAGATATACATCGATTAAGCGATCTACTTCGGACCCCATTTTCAATTTACCAATGTGCACATCATTGCCAAACTGGAGTTCAATATCTGTATTGAAACGCCAATCATTCATAAGTTGAAAGTACGGCCCTTAACTTACATTATTCTGATAGCAATTTATGAGTAACCTTAACACCAGCAATCACTACAAAATAACTTAACACGATTTTGCATGGACCCACGATATCCATGAATCGTGAGAATTGATTTAACTTAATTCTTAAAAGATATTTCATAGTGATTGCGTATGTTTTGATCCGCTCTAAACCTATTTAAATGAGAATGGGTTATGCATATTGTAATATTAATAATCGTAAGTTATCTAAAACTTTCCACTTTTGCTAAATTTAGAACATCTATTCTTTTAAAATTTCATTGAATGTAAATGTTATCCCACTTATTATTCTGCTATTATAATCTTATATAACAGAATAATACATTTATGTCATCTGTTCATCAAAGATAGTTGAAATACTTACTAATCGAATATAGTATGTAATAGATAATAATTTTAGTTAATTCTTAAACATGTAGAATATATTTGGCTTAAGCTAATTATATTTGAAAGAGACAAACGTTCCTGATGAAAACCCTGCACCGTATGATTCACTATTCTATACCTTACGAGGAAGCCTCTGCAGGTCTAGCCAACTTCTTCTTTGTCATAATACCGCGTATAACTGAACAACCATAAAATGGCTCATTTTTATGGTTTTTCAATCTTAATCGCTTTCTTATTATCTAGGAATAAATAGTAAACATTTATAATATTGTAAAACATTTAATCTTTTTTTTAACATTTTTTCTTTTTTGTTTTTTTTTTCATTATGAATACTTTATATTAGATTAATGCTTAGTATCTTGGTATATTATAAATCGGTAATCAAACCGCTTGAGGTCGTGAAATAGTCGTTAAACATTTTCCGAAGCATATTTTGGATGCATGAAACCATACCAAGGTTACTAAGGTAGCACTTGTGCTGAACATACGAACATCTACTTTTAACGGCTGGATCTATCCTGCTAACTTCTACTTCAACATTTATTCTTAGCTAAATACGTCATATAGGATATTAAGAACATCTACTTTAAACTTTGGAAACTAATAATAATAATTGTGATTAGACCTCTATTTCTTAAACGTACCTCAATCAATAAATGTTGTAATATTTATTGACCCCTTCTCTACATACTGGTTGTCTTCGTAGTGATGTGGTGCAGCTCGATGATTTCTGTACGTTGTCGACTCTGATAGGATTGTGATGGCTGGTAGTTTGTGTTGTCGCGTCGAAATCGACTATTATCAAACGTCCAACGACTGATGAATGGTTCGGGACGCCGTCTTCGGGTATTCGGTGTGCTTAAGCAGGGCGCATTGGTGGTGGCCTCGGTACAGTTGCTGATGAATGAAGCCGCAGATAGACCTGTTAGTTAAGTCTTATTAGGCAATGGATATAGGAAGTAATTAAAAGTAAATATGTTTGTGTCGATTTAAAAAAAAAGAAGGATTATGATAATTGTTTCGAGCCTATATAGCCCTTAAGCCATATTCAGTAAATTGTATTTTAGTGTGCCGTAGTTTTCCCTAGTTACGATAGAGGCTTCAAGAAAGCATCTTCGATTTGAGAAGTGCTAATCTATTTCACTATAAATAAATAAATAAAATGTAAGTAGGTATTTATTTGTTATATCTAAAAAAACTTTCTACGTAATGCATATAAATAAACGATATGACAAAAAAGCAATTTTAAAGTTCATTATTCGAGTTTGAATGAGCTCTCTAGAAACATGTATTTTTAAAAAACTACGGTACGTAAACATGGTTCCAAATAAAACAAACATTATTATGCAACTATTCGAGCGTGGCTTAGGTGTCGTTACTATTATGAAAAATCTTTTACCAATTTTTCTTACTTTAGCATTTTTTTCCCTTTCATTCATACAAATCTTATTCTGAGAATTACAAAAACATCAATAAAATATTTAGTCAAGTTTAGCTATTTAGAATTTTAACGCCTAAAAACATTCAGCAAATAATTTTTTATTTATATTGATGATTATAAACTTTATTAAACCAGTATAGCATTGTTATTACGTTTATTGATATTTGAGAATTTTAATGGTGTCGAATATCAACGGGATCTCTTGTCCTTTGATAAACAAGTTCTCAAGTTATTACTTGGTAACTTCCTTAAACAGTATCAAATATCATTTAGTTTTCATCGTTAGTCTAAGGGCTATTCTTGTCTCACCAATTATAATATACATATATAATAAACTCTCTTGTATCATATATTTTAGAAATGTTCGCTTTAAAATTTACTTGAATTTTGACTTGTAATATTAATATTACTTTAAATTTGCTTACGATTATGTGCAATAAAATGAAAAATGTAGAAAGTGATACTGAAACATTAGGTTTGTATAATCTGTCTCTATACCTAGCACAGATCTGTAAAAAATTAAAATCCCGCTATACAACATTTAGGATGCTCAAATAAAACTTTCATATACTTAAGAAGCCTGTAACAGTCTGCCGGAAAAATAGTTTCTTACCGTCCTTTGTTGAAAATTTTCACAAGATAATGTAAATTTTAATTTCAATTTCAGTATTTTCTTTAAAATGTAATCCCTGTGTTGCGTCTTTAATCTTTTACTGCAAGACAGTATTAGATATACAGTTAGTGTTCATAACAGCATTCTCTTTGAAGTTAAAGAAAGAAGCGTTGCATTTGTTAAAGCTTCAAGTTTTGCAATTTAATATATGTTAAAGCTTTAATCTCGAAGCTTCTAACATACCTAGATTAAATTGCTAATTGAAATCGTTAAGTTGCTTTTAAGACCACTTAAAATATAATCTTGCTCGAGATAACTAAGCTAACATTTTTTTCGTGGGTTTATTTCACATTCATGTGAGTCAAATCAAATTATTGCTAGATAATTTGTGGCAATTCGGACGTCAATTTGTGGAAGCGAATTGATAAGCTCGGCCAGAATAGAGCTGGTTCATACACTGAACCTTAAGTCTAGTGTAGGTACGTCAATTTGGCGAGCCCGGGTTGGGAGTTGTCCTAGAGTGAGAAGAGTTCCACATAATCCTCTATCCTGAATGATTCGGAAAATGCGTGAACTGCTTTTTCATCTCGGAGAAAGTTTAGAGTTTTACTTACTTGAGATGCTGCTGGTGCGTGCAGGGCGGGATGTGGTCCTTCTCACAGCATCTTGTCGGCGGGCTC
This sequence comes from Aporia crataegi, assembly GCA_912999735.1. Classification (NCBI taxonomy): domain Eukaryota; kingdom Metazoa; phylum Arthropoda; class Insecta; order Lepidoptera; family Pieridae; genus Aporia; species Aporia crataegi. Next base: position 614,489 of record OU538732.1, on the reverse strand, counting down.
TATGACGGAGACACGGAATGCTTTGCCTCACTGCTCGACGGAAGTTCTGTCCAGTGAGACAGTACAGCATGAAGTTGATACCGAAATTAGTATGAAAGAACATAACGGCCAGCTGTTGCAACGCTATCCATCGCCCTGCTAAATGCGCCGAACCCTCCTAATGAAATAGTTTGAATTAATTCAAGTCCTTACAATAGCTACAAAGTTAGTACAACATCGTAAAAAAATGTAAAATTGTTTCACAAATGCATTGAATTCTATGTACAAGAGTAATATAACTTAAGAAAGATTTTCAATTGTGTGTGTATCTATAGTTTTATGATTTTACAAACTTATGCAATCGCAACGCGTTGGACATAAGCGACATTGATAAATGAACACTTAAGTGTTCAGATCAGATCAAAGTTACGAAAGTATTTTAATTGTGTTGTATATTTATGTATTTATTATTAATTTTTGTAATGAACCCAAACACTCTGAAGCAATTAATTTAGCAAGCACACTGAAACATCATTGTGACATCAATATATGATTCTGATAAAAGTCATTGATAACTCAAAATAGTCAGCGTCATTATTTTTACTTATATCTACGATTACCCGGCATCGTGTGGTTTAACTGTAAAGCAACAAGTGGATCGCTTGTTGCTTTAAGTTACGGGCCTTAGATCACTATGTCGATCTTCATTCACTATATCTTAATAACCTCTGTTTTGAATACATTTAATCTGAATATATTGTATAGACCGTAGAATATACGTTTTAATCATTTTCAATGATATTTGAACAATTTATCGAATATTAATTTAAAAATTTCATACATTTTATATATATCCAAATTTGTCACACTACACATTTTAAGCATGAGAGCCAATTGTATGTAAGAGCCAATTATTTTTTAAACTCTGTGATTTTATTACTGATATTCGTTCCATTTACGCATCAATTAAATCATAAATAAAATATCATCAATAAAAAAATTACGCAATTTTTAATTCAATCGCTACGGTATTATCATCACCTGTATTATTCCATCACAATCCTTTCAGCCGCTTCGTAGTAACTTGTTATTGACAGATTGACCAACAATTATCTACATATGGTAGGAGTACACGAACACCCATCTGCAACAACAGTGTTACTTGGTTTTTTTTATTTCTCGACAGTCAAGAAATTCTTTGTATGTATTTATTGAAAGTTACTCTTCGTCTCTGAACACCTGGCCACAAAAAGTGCCTAAAACTATGAATTTTATGTTACTAAGTTTTATATTTTAACATAATAATGTAATAACAAATTAAATATATATATATATATATATAGAAGGCTTTACTACCCTTTACTCATTAAGATATTGTGGATTAGTTCCACAAAACATAGTCATCTCACAAGCTTATTTTATAGCTATTAATATATTTATCGGAAAATGGGACGATGTCTTGTCAAAGGTTAAATTAATCAAGCCCCTACGAACTCTTATCACTCAGAAGCCCAGTTGGAAGAGATAATTGAAATATTAGTTCTTAAATGTAAGCAAAGCGGCAAGAAAGAGGGAGACAGTAAATTGTAAATTGGTTTATTTCCGAAAACGCCTAATAAATCCATTTTAGTTAAAAACGTTTTGTCAATCTCATTGGGATTATGACTTGATTAAGAGGCAAAACATTATAACTAAAACAGTTTTATTAAGAAGCGTTTAAGTTGCTGTTTTCTAACTGAAATAATATTTGCGAAGCGAATTTAATAGCATTTTCTCCACTAAAGCATAGTAACATAATTGAAGTTGAAGTCAGTCCAACTTTTCTAAGGTTGTAAGCTTAGCGGCACATTTAGCTATTCATTTTATTAATTAAGATAGAACGAGGCGTTTTGTCATAAACGATCAGAGGCAAACGGGGCGCCTACAACTCCAGCTGACAGGTAGATTGTCAGCCTCTTAAAGTTTGAAACATTCTGAAAAGACACAGATACGAATCAAAGATGAGATCTCAGGCTCAACTAATATTTCAATGACTAAAATAACTCTGAGTCTATGTAAATGTCATTCGAACTCGTATTCAAATTGGATCACTTTCGAAAATTAAATTGCATCGCATTTGATGTAATAAATTAATTGAATCGCGGTCCCGCAAACTCGTGATAGTTACGTTGGTGTGCATTTTTTATTATAGTACTAGACGGGCCGCGAGCTAACGAATGTAGTTTATCGGATCGATTGCCGCCCTTTATATAATGCATTCAAATTTAAATAGTTGTTATTGGAAAATTCTAATTCAATGTAGCTTTGACCACGATTGTATAATCGAAATATTCAACCGGTTTTTACTGCTTGACAACTTAATTGGAAAAAGGCCGAGGCGCGATAGTGTTTTTGACTTTTGATTACCTGTCTGTAACCGTTAGGTGCGCTATTACATTTTTCATACAAACATTTAAAGCAAACGCTATCGAAAAATACTTGACCACACGTTTGATTGTTGTTAAAAAAACTAACAATCTCTTAATACACCTGAGATTGAAAGTTTATAAACATCAAAAAATGCATTGAAATATTTAATTACCATCTCGGTGTAGATATGGTAGGTAGGTAGGTAGGTAGGTAGGTATAAAACAACGTTCTATTAGTTGATGCGCCTGAGTCTCCTCACGCAATATGCTAGTGATAGTAACTAACTTAATATAAGAACCGCAAACGTGGTTCTGGAGGCGCTAAAGATCCTGGATTCCAATCCCGAGGAAAAATGTTTTGGTTTCGTAAGCACGTTAAAAATGATCTGTGTAACAAACGCTGATGTTGTGTCTGCCCTATGATTAATGTTTAAGGAAAACTAATTAGATAAGTGGTTTGTTTCCGAATGAGACATGCGTAGATGTCAAAATCGCAAATAACAGCTCCAATGCGTACGTAGAATGCTTTGATATTTCGAAAACATTGTGCCTCGTATAAAATTTAAGTGGCTTTCGGTCTCGAGATGACATAACTGTAAATTAATTTCCGCGTCTCGCACCGCGTCTAAGCCCTTTGATAACATTCCTTAACATACACATTACTTCAAACATTCTCTTTTGCTCAAAGATTTTCTTTAAATCGACGACTTAACTTTTTATTTGCGAACCAAGAAACTTATCTCTTAGTTAATAAAAAACGTTTACTACATAAGCGTGTTACCAATTTAATTTATTGAATTTGATAAAATAGAATTCCTATCAACATAATATAGGATGAGTGGCTTTTCTTCAAATATAGATCGGAAAACTCGGTTTAAGCTAAGATGTCAGAGATAAGTCAGATATCACACCCGCTTCTTTAAAGATGTTTAAAATAAAATAAATGGAAATCGTACATTTTTTCGGGTTATTTCGTCTGACTATTATTATTGAGAGAATAAACACTTTTTTGATTTGATTTTTGACTCTGATCCTTCTTACATTATAATCTAATCGCTGCTCAATATTATACAGATCCGTTCGAGCAGTAAACATATATTCAAACTTTCCCATTTATAGTAGACAGAATATGAAAAAAAAACCGCCTCCGTGGCGTGGTTTACGTGTCTTCGTGAATGTTCCGGTTGGGTAGGCAAAGAAGGCTGTTCACCTACTTGCCTGTAAAGCACTTGCACTAGGGGTTACGGGAATTCACTCTTTTAGAATATGAATTGTGTAGGTAGTGAAGTGGAAACAGGAAAACCACCTATACAATGCCTCAAAGGAGACACGGTCACTCCATTGACTAGGAACGTGTAAACGAATAGGGGACATTTGTCCTAACTCATAGACATTATCCGAACTTATAATCAAAAACGGCTTGAAAATTAATGCCAGACAGATTATTGACTGAAAGTTATAAAATAGCTATCTCCTTATAAAATCTATCGCCTTTTCTCTTGTTAGCGGTACGCTCGCCCGCGGAACTCCTAATATTTTTTTTATATTTAATTAGTTACTTAATAAATAATAATAAATAAGCTTTTTTTCGTGCAAATGTCTATAAGATCTTATTTAATGGATCGCTTGCTTTCATTTCACTTAGTTCCACGTCAATGTTTCAAATTTCCAAAATTTAACAAAGTAACTTTTGACAGTATTATATTATCTTTACTTTTTAATATTATCTTCACTTTATTTTTATTAAATTTATATATATAAGAACGGATGGACCAATTTTAATGACCTCTGATTTGTTGGATTCGTCTATCCAAGAGTAAAAATATAGAAAAATTTACGAAAAAGAGTTTATGAAGAAAATTCGTTTCCTCATACATTTTCTGTGGATTGGCGTTATTATTGACATGATGACACGTTATTATTCGGAACTCTGAACCGATACGAAAATTTGCGGGGTCCACTCGTAACATTTAAAAACGCGGACGGTGAGAAAAAAATAATATAATTATTTCATATGCAGTTTTTAAACAGATATTATAATATTTCATACAGACCCATTAGTTAAGTTTATTTGTAAAGTAAGTATGAACATATATTTTGATTCGCTACCTGTTGCGCCCTTTTATATATTTTATTTTCGGTACTATTTAATTCTTAGCGAGGTTTGTTTGTTCAGCGTTAAAATCTTTAAAAAAATATTTAAAATTAATATGATTAAAAATAAATTTATCATAGAACTTTTGTTTGGATTTAATACTTTGAGGAAATATAAAAAACTAGTATTTGAAAATAATATTTTATTTTTCATAGCAACGGTATACATTTTCCGTCGTCGAAATAAATTTATCATAGAACTTTTATTTGGATTTTATATTTTTTGATTTAATACTTTAAGGAAATATAAGAAACTGTTATTTGAAAATAATATTTTATTTTTCACAGCAACGGTATACATTTTCCGTCGTCGGTAAATGTGTAAAAGGTCAATTCGGAAGAGTTTCGACACCTCATCATTAATATGCTCTTAAACATATTGTATAAACAGTAAACACATTAGCTGTTTTTGATCGTTATTGCTAAGGAAGGTCAAGCGCAGACTTGTCGAGAAAATATATGATTTACGGAAGGTGTTTTCATTCTACACAGGTATCTATAACATTAATACAAAAATAAATAAATAGAGATTTTGTGGCATATGTTTATGTTAATGTCATTACATAATACATGAAAAATAATACATATGTACCAAGAATTGAATAAAATGAAGCTGACTTGTGTTGTATCAAAGTTAAAGCTATGCAAGTGCTACGCGCTAGCTACAGTCGCTACGAACGTGCTACGATATTGTTCATTCGCTAAAAGCTTTGAACACAAGTTTTTTATACTACTTTACTCTACTCCACTTACCAGATTATAGGTGTACGCGACGATCCGTAGAGCGTAGGCAGGCATATTAAAGAAAACGAAGACCGAGGACACAATAAGTAGCATGCGGGTGACACGCTGCTGCGAACGTGGGTAACCGAGTACCCGAGTGGGTCTAGCAGTTCGCCGAATTTTCATCAGCTGTTGGCGAGTTTTTTCCAGACGGCACACCCCCACGACAATCCACACGTTCAGCAACACGATTGTGCTCAAAGGGACAGAGAAAGACAACATCGTATCGATCAGGTTGAATCTTGCTGCATGCTTTAAGTACTTCTTGTCGATGTTGCAGTCGTTGCGGGTTGGAATCGCGAATTTAAGCACAGGCAGATTCACCATAGCGGCGCAGGCCGATAAAAGCACGATCACGTAGCGGGCTCGGCGGACTGTACACCATGCATTGCGGTGCAGTGGGTACAGTACAGCCACGAACCGCTCGATGGTGAAAGCCATCACTAGCCAAGCGCTGAGGCAACATGACACATATGAAAAGTAAACGAATACCTGACAGAAACCACCCGTGAAAAATATTGAAGTCACTTGCATGGCGCTTAGCCATGGTGCCAAAAGTTGTAATAAAAATACGGTGTCGGAGACCGCTAATGCAGAAAGATACTGGCTAGTAGACTGAAGCCTTAGTTTGCTGACGAAAAAAACATAGACAGAAATCAAATTGCCGAGAGAACCAAGAAGGATTAGGATGGGAGTGTAATAGACATAGAGATCGTTGGCTATTTGCGCAGCGATGCTGTCGAAATAAGTTTGGTTTTCGAAATTCTCATATTGAGTGAAGTTGCCTGAATGCTGCTCAGTCATGGCGCGGCGTGCTTACGCCGCGCCTCCGCGATGGAGACTGCCGAGTCGTTGACGCTCCACAGCACGACTGCTGTCTGTTGCCGTCGACGCCCGACCCACTGGCCGGGATCCTCCCTAACGCCTACTGCCCTCGATGCCAACTATTTGCATCATATTATAGACATGTACACGAAGGCTGCAGCTATACAAATTTAATCGGCTTACTACTCGGAATAAGGTCTACCTTAAATGAAATCTCAATTTCCCGGCTTGGATCCAGCTATAATGCGAATTTCTGTGGTTATAGGCCTTTGTAGCGAGACACATTTCTGCATCTGTTTCATTTTCTTTACAGACATATAGATTATCAGCTTTCTGTGCCTACATAACCGAAATATTTGATTTCCCATGGATTCGAATCCACTGAACCACTTTTACGGAACGGAAACGTTTGGTTTAAACTGAAGTAAGTTTTAATTCTCAACGCGTAGTTTTATTGATAATAATATGATAGTTACGTTTATACTTTGATTTTTAATGTCACGGAATTATGACAGCTGCAATTTTTTTGATAATTCAGATATCTTAAACCTTTTCTGCTTTGAATTTTGAATTTTTTGCTTTGAAAAATATGAAACAGAATTAGATCAAGTAATATATATATGTATGACAATCTAAATAGTTAGTTTTGTGCATTCAATGCACACTATGAATTAGAAAGTAAATTTTTAATGAAAAACAGGTTTTAAAACAACTTTTTATATAATAGCGGACAACAAGGCAGATGGGTCCCCTGATGGAAAGTGGTCACCACCGACCATAACATATTTCTTAAATGGAAATATTTATATTCATTATCAATTTTTCCTCAAAAAAGGTTTGGATTCTTGTAATAGAAAAAAAAAAAACTCAAAATTAAAATAATTAGTAAATTTTGTAAGTTTTTGATGTGTGTAATCGTGTATGGTTACTGCGTTCATTGAAGCCAAAATAAAAACACTTAACGCTGCTTCATAATAAAAGACAGTGGCTGATTTAATAAAGTCACAGTTATAATTTGATTACTTGATTTCATTTCCGAGCCCGTTGAAAGGAAATACTTGCCGTCAAAAACAAAACATGGAAATAGTGTTCAAACATTAGATTAGATTATGACATAGGTATATAATAATAATATTTTATATAGTAATTATGAAGAAAATAATATAAATACTTAAATATATTCCTTATTTTACGTTTTTATTTTATTATGTTTTTTATTTCGGTAAAAGCTTTCTGTTTTCAGTGGGTATGTTTCAAAGTAAAGAAGTGTTGCTACACTTCTGAACTGTCATACTTGCGTGTAATTAAAAATCCGATTAAAGGTGATCGAAAGAGGCTAGTGTTAGTCTAAGTTGCATTAAAAAGTTTATATAAAAATCTATTCTCTTATACCATGTCAAATAGCCACAAACTAAGTTAAGTTTAACGCGATCAACCGGTGAAAACATTAATAATGTATCTCCAATCCAAGATTAAAATCAACCTTGGATTGATGCATATCTAGAGATCGATCTCCTATCTGCTTGCCAGAAAGCAACACTGCTATTCGAAATTATTTGACATTAGATTGCATGCAGTCTTTTGCGCTAAATGTTGAATCGACGTTAAGGCGAGCTAATCCAAGAAGTTTAGGTATTTCGCGCTACCTCAGCTCCCCCATTTGAGTGCGCGATGTATTTCATGAGTAAATTAAAAAGCCCTATCTTTTTATTTTGATATTACTTTGACATTATTTCAAAAAGAAACCTCTTAGTACCAACCGCTTGAAATATCGATTTAGTGTCAACTTTATGATTTTTTAAATCGAGAATATTATTATTATTCACGTTTCTATTTTTACAAATCTCTAGGATATATATTCAAGTTTAATAAAAAAAAAATTTTTCGTGCAACTTTTACATAGTAGAGTTATAGTTGTTAAAAAACATAAAAGTTTTGAACAAGCCCGCCCTAAAATATTTTATTTATTTGTTTTTTGTAACTACAAAAATATAAACAAAACGCTAACTTATTTTATTGATTTCAAAAACAATAAATCTTTGATAAAAGTTCAGTTATTCGCTGTTTTTATTTTTTTGGGTAAGGGTAGAGCATCGTATTTCTTGAAAATGAACGAACTCTTTGACGCTAGTCTACTGACATAAAAAAACTCCTGTCCTTTAGCGAGATAATAGAAGCGAAACCAAACATCCGATTGTTTTCTCCTATCTAACGAAATGTCAAAATGGTAGGATTGGATATTGACACGTGCAAACTGTCATTTTCATACAGAGGGCAATCTCTAATCTGTTTTCTGACTTCCGAAGGATAGCTTCGATCTTTAGATTGTAAATCCAATCTTTAGTTTTATTATTGATATGCTTTTTGCTAAAAACGACTCGAATTGGCAATCTAAGATTATTCAAATTGGATTAAGATTGAATATTAATTTTGGGTGTAAGCTAAGATCTTATTAGTGTTAAAGTGAAGTTCCGTAACCCTTAGCGTAGGGAGACACACTGCTGCTTCTGTTTCATCGAAAATGTTCTTAACAGGCAAGTTTGTTGTAGGTGCAGCCTTCTGTACACAACAAAAAAAAAAAAAAAATTTCCCTATGATTTGAATCCATTCGCGATACGCAGTAATAAATAAACAAACAATGATTTTATAAATGCTAGGGAATCTACTCTCTTGATTGTTATTTGGAGTAGAATTTCGCTATGTTAATGAAATGGAAAACGTAGCGTGTTTGACTTATCTTGTTGACGATTGGTGTATAGAAAGTATTACTTCAGAGCAGCCAATCAATAAAAATTGTATTTCAATAAAACCCTTACAAGCCCGTCTAACTGTTTGCTTGATCAGAGGTTTACCGACCTTGGCGCTTATATTTGTGAAATGAAATTAACTTTTTTTAAACGTGTTTCAATTTGTAACTACTTACTCGCAGTTGGCCTCGCGGAGTTGATTAGATATAAAACTTTTGAGATCGTGCCCTAGTCTATACATTTCATCTCTTAAATTGTTTATAAGTAATAAATTAATTTTAAATAAAAAATAAAACCGACCACAAAACGCACTAAAAAGTGAAAAATAAATTTTGTGTTATTAATCAACCTACTATAAATAAAGAGACGTGAATAGTTGGATAAATAAAATTCATGTAAAATTCAACAAGGGCATAAAACTGGCATGATGCTTTTTGAATATCGGTGCGAAGCCATTCAATTTATTTTTAATGAAAGTCCTGGATTAAATTAAATAATACCAAATCTAAAAACATCTAATTCATTGATAAGGATTCATATTTCATAGATTTATATGCAATTAAGTACGACGCGGTCGCGCGAAATTCAGCGCAGATTTATCGCCCGATTGTAAAACTATTCTTTCAATATCCTAAAAACTATTGATTTTTAAAATTCCAAAAAAAAAATGGGACCATTTTGACGAGTCACTCTATCGTTTGACATCTCATTCATCTAAATCGGTTCACGGACGGCGACGTAGGAGCGGTAGGTACATCAAAAAAAAAAAAAGAAATACGCGTCGAATAGATAACCTCCTTTTTGTTTTTTTTTTTTTGAAGGTCGGTTACTAACAAAGAATCTCACTGCGAATGTTAATATAATATCTATCAAATATTATATTAACATTCGCAGATGTGAAAAATGTTAACCCATTCAATGAATTCAAAGCGAAACTCGCTCAATATATCGTCGAATATTATTAGGAGTTAAAGTATGAAAGAGCCGATTTGTACTGAAAAATTGAAACTCGTTTTATTCTTAGATGTAACATTTTTATTTAAATCAAAATATTTACCCTCATCATCCATACATTGCTACGATCTAAACGAAATTTCATTTATGCCTTTACGAATGAACTCTGAGATATAGATTCGGCAAATTTCACGTAGAAATTTGTTCAAATCACGACAAAAATGGTAGTCCGTTTGAGCTAGGTCTGGCGAATGGTTTCTAACTGCAGCTCCTATAGAGTTACATCGGTTGCTCATGCAGCGTAACGACAGAGCAGTCTCCTCTCGAAACGCAGCGTTGATATTGCGGGCCGTTTGTATATAATAACTTTGATTTTCGAAGTATTCATCTCGCGTTTAAGCTGAATAAAAAACAATTGAACTTCGAAAAACGAATGTTGTATTTTTTAAAAGAAGAACCTCATAGGTATTAGGTGAAAAAAAGTATCACACGACAATTTCATACTTTAGGTAACCCCTATTATTTACGTAGTCTGGAACCTAAATAAATATAGTGATTATATAAATAATAAGGCTCTTTAATTCTATAATGTTTTGTAGCCTTCTCTAAAACTCATTTGCAATTTAAATGAGAGTGACAAAACAAAGTAGCTATATTTTTGTATTTTTATTAATAATACGAATTTGGTTTGGTGGCAGTTTATCTACTAATACTAAACGCCGCTGCTGTTATGAACTTCGTCAAATTAATTTCTTATCTGAATGTGAATGGTGGTAGCCGGGAAGATGCGCAGCACAGTTATCAAATAAATAATTATTGGTGATGTGTCGACAACACCTTGGCAAATAGTTTCTCGAAATTAATCCATAGTAACATTATTATCTAATTTATCACGATGTGGAAAATCGCGATAGGTGAACAATATAATATGGAACATGTCGCTTGTCAATACGGTAAATTTATTTCTATACTCATGCCAATATTAAGTCTGTTTTATTTGAATTTAATTACTAAGCGAGCAATACCAACACACGGTATAGGAGTTATTCATTATGTGATCTTCCTCGTCTAATCAACTGAACATTTTCTATTATTACAGAGTAATTATTATGCGACTTGTATTGCTATATATTAATAAGTGAATTCATCATAAGTAAATCCGCGTGAAGCACGGGCGGAAAACTAAAGACCACTAGTAATATATTGTTATCGAAATAAATATTTTACTTTCTGTAAATGTAACTGTATAGCTACTTAAAGCAATATCAATGCTGTGATAGTTGTGAAATGTTCACTGAAAATTCGTCGAGTTATGCGAAGCGTGACGTGGACTCTAAAACTAAGCTCTACTCTACTATGCATTTGATTGAAACTAGTATTATCCCGACGCTCTCAGTTTGCGTTAGAGGAATCTCTTTGTTTTTGCTCTTTGCGATTGCCTCGCGGATTTCGGTCGTATTGGCACGTATCGCTTCACACATGTGCCCTAGTGGATTATTCGCCGCCTTGTTTGCGCTCGCGGCACTCGAAATTTAATTTGACTTGATTATTTTATTCCATTGGTATTAGGAACGACTGTTATTCATCTTTTGTAATTGAAGAGAATTGTTTTACTTATATAACATTTTCTGTGTTATAAATAAAACAATATTATCTTGGAAATTAAAATAAAAATATTCCTGGAAATAACAAAGAAAATGTTGATGACAGTGAGAGTAAATTACCTAAAAATTTATTGGCTTTATCATCAATACAAAATAATTTCTCGCATTTACATGGTTTAATGCTATGTTTTATTTTACTACTAAATTAAACAATTTACTAGTTGGAAGCACGGAACAGATATTATTTAAATAGAATATCTATATATAAACTTTAAGCAGAAAATGTAAAGGTAATTTGATCCATATTAATACTAAAAATTCGAAAGTAACTCTGTCTGTCTGCTACGCTTTCACGCCTAAACCAATGAACCGATTTTAATGCAATTTTTCACAAACATAGATAATAAGTTGAGAAATAACATACTTTTTACCGCGTTAAAAGTTCTTATTCCCACGGGAAACAAAGTAAATCAGAAGAAAAGCACTGCTGCGCCGCTTTCTTCGGCTGCGCTACCACGAATACCTATACGAGATTCCATACTAATATTAAAAATTCGAAGGTAACTATGTCTCTGCCGTCTGTCTGCTATGCTTTCACGTCTAAACCACTGAACCGATTTTAATGAAATTTGGCACAAACATAGATAATAAGTTGAGCCAGGACATAGGGTACTAGGGGACGTAGGGTGTTATCTAATTACACTAAGTGGGTATAGTGGATACATAATTTATTGTGCATTTCAATGTGCTCAAACACGGTACCTCTACAGTAAGTGTTGGCTAACCTACTAACTATTGATCAGTCATGTCAGGTCACCGGATACCAAATTATGAATCGATTCGACCAATAAAAATGGCTCTTAATGCCTTTACCCTCAGAAGCGAGCAGGTCGTCTTCAAACAAAAGAGATAAGAACTATTCTAATATCCAGTCACTTTTGCTGTAAGTACTTAAATAGGTACTTGACGTAAAAAATAAAACTCCTGTCCAAAAATCTGTCTAATGCGGACGAAGTCGCGGGTACAGCGAGTCTATATATAAACTTTAAGCAGAAAATGTAAAGGTTATTTGATGTTATTTAAAGGGAGACCTTTATTCAGAAGATTTTATGTCGATCTAAATATGATGCCAATTAGTGTATACCGTTCTTGACAAGGAACAAGAATCGTTTTTAAAATTGCATATATATTATGTTTCTTGTGTTCTATGTTCTTAAGCTTTGTACATAAATACTTCCTGTATTAGATCCTATCAAATCTATACGTAGCTAGACTTGTTGCTTCAGTAAACACTTGCGAATTCAAATGAAAGCTTCGCACTTTTTTGTATAATATATATTTTATTGTAGTAAAACCCGTGTGACTTTTGAGACAAAGCCGCAAAAGATTGGGTTCTGATTTTATAAAGACTAATGAAATTACAAAAATCCCTACAATCTGGTTGAATATCAGCCGGAACAAAAATTTCTCGGGCCGCCCGTCTGACACAAACAAAGACAAAAGATAAATATAAAAAAGGAATCATTTTTATCTATACTATAGAAGTATATTATATTAATTTGTAATTTATTCTGTATGAATTATCTAATCGATAATTAATACATATTTAGATAACTGCTATCCTAGGTGTTTTAGACAAAAAGATCTATGCGCGTTAGTCCTATTTAGAAGAGAAATTTTTTAATACAACAAAACAGAAACGCTATTTTGAAATTGAAGCTTTTAGAATACAATATACTCGTATTTATGTTAAATACCAGGGTTCTCTCCAATAAGCTTAAAATTTCTCATTTTAATCCTACGTTGATTAAATAGCTTGCTGTTTAAAACTATTGTTCAACTAATGTTTGTTCGAAATTTCATTCGGATTAATTCAAACAAGGCCGTCCAGGCACTAAACATGAAAGCTATTTGAGTACTAACTAGGAGTGAAGCTTACATAGATAGCGGAACCCATTGTCTTTTCAGGTTTCGGTATTCGTATAATTATACGTTAAAACAATTTCCGTTGCCGAATGAATCTACATTTACCTGTATTTTGATGGAAATACTATTTATTTAACGGTATTTAGTTAAAAAAAAAATCACGTCAATTGTGTATTTTATTCACCTTCAGTGCCTACCCAACCGAAACATTTGTTTGTTTTCTTCAGATTCGAACCACTTAGCCACGGAGGTGGTGTTTGAAGGGAGAGTTCTTATTTAAATTCACTCAGCGCTTCTAATAAATAAATGAAAACTAAAAATACACAAAAGTAAACGCAGGTGTCATTGTAATCTGCGGTTCCCATCGAAAATTTTTTGTTGAGACTTATATAAGTCGAATCTTTTTTATTTCTTATTTTAATTAACAATTTAAGCTCGATTATAATAACTGCCCCTTAATATAAGCTCTTTAGCTCGGTAACGCATCTTGTATTCAATGCATTTGCATGCGATGCATACAATAAAAATGTTTACGTTTTGGAGGCGCGGCTGATCATCTTCATGCCTTGAAAGAAAATGACCAATGAAAGTTATAGAAGAAATGTGTCTGTCCGCTGTCCCACTCTTCTCTCTCACGATGTAATTCTTACTAATTACTATTACACCTTATATTGAAAGTAATTGATACTTTTTCATATTTTCCATTACCAGCACATAAAGTATGAAAATGTTGCAGTACCTATGTAATATGCATTTTTTGCAAAAGATTTTGATTTATTTTATGTTTTGATTTGTGTCAGGTTTGGAGAAGGGTCGCGGTACACTAGACGTGTTACTATGCACCACCTACTGTCGGTCGCAGCTCTACCTCTCCCGACAGCTTTCACAACTTCACCCGGAGCTTACTATGCCTATGTTTTCTGGTAAGTTACAGACAAAATAGCCGCAAATATTTTGATATGAAACAATATTTGATTCAAATTAAAGGCAATCAAAAAATAAACCCCGACACATTATTTAAAAATCAAAATAATCCTAGCTAAAATATATCTTGATCATGTCAGCTCTAAAAAAGACCGAACCCGGTCCATCGTATTATGTCCACATATACCTAAGTGATAATTTCATTAATACTTATGAAAACTTAAACAGAAATAACAGCGCGGTTCCAGACAGCTAGAACGGAGGTGCGTCAGTTGTTGCTCCAATACTTGCTCCCGTGGCTTGTTAACATTGAACTTCTGGACCCGAACGTTCCACCACCGAACCCTCTCTCATACATTCAGGTAAGATGTTCACTTTTTGAAGAAAGAAAGTGGCTGTAGTTTAAGCTTTACTTGCACAAGAGTTGCACTTTCTGTCGATTTAAAAATGAAATTTAGGACGCAAACGGGCAGGAGCCTTTGGAGGATGTCAGTTTGACCACGGATGCGTTGCCGACGTTTTAAAGAGATGTACGCTCTTTTCTTGAAGATTCCTAAGTCGTAAATGTTCGGCAATAACTCTGAAGGCAAGCTGGTTCCACATAGGTGGAACAACAAACATCGAGGTGATATGGATGAAATTTCGTATTCTATTTGGCAATCAAGAGAGTGAAATAGGAAAAAAAAAATGATTGAAGTACGCTTAATTTAAAATATCCATAATCATATTTTGATAAGAAAGACAATTACGGCATATTTGTTTATAAATAATACTTCCATTTACGAGTACTTTTCAAAATTAGAATAGTATTAATCACAGTTGGACATAGTTCATTAAATTGATTAGTGCTGTAACTCTGAATAACATTTGATTGGCTTTTGAACTAGATTGCAAACTATCAGCTTTGACCGTTCGTTTCACATTCCGTTAAATAGAAATTCCGCAAATGTTTATTGTGCATTTGGTATTGATTTGATTGGTTGTTTTCGGTAAAAGCAAATTACGAGTATTTAGTGAAATACGCATTTACGGTTCGCAGGCTACATTCTTCCCGCGACCGCGATTAATAGTGATGATACATTGTAGTACCTAATGGAATATGCAGCAGAGATATTTCAAATTGTGTTTCGCTTATCATTTTATTTACAGACAAGTAACGAATCTAATCTGTGCGTCACCAAACGGCACATTTATCTATTTTTTCACAATTAGAATCTTAAGACCGTCACGAAACCATTTCAACTTTTTAAGAAGCAAAATTGGTTAAATATATTGGTAGAATTTTTTTTATTTAGACTTTAATTCGAAAAAAGTTCAGATTGAAAGTTTTTTTTGAAGCAAAGCACATAACATCTAGCCGGTTAAGTAAATGAAAACGTTCTTACCTTGTTTTTATTGTTTATTTACCTAAAATAGCTATACCCTTAATCTCACGCCTCTAACCCCTATAGTAAGGGATAAATAGGGGTAACAACCCTGAACGTATTTTTTTTTCCTCAGTATTTATTGAAGATATCTTCATGAAATTGAAACTGTACATGAATATCGATAAACTAATTATAATATATTTTATTTTAGTATTTTTCCAATATTAGAAACTGTAAAAAACGAGAAGTATTTTTTTTTGGGGTGGTTTTTTTATATCAACCCCCAAAGTGACACCTAACAATTTTTTTTATTAATTAGTTAGCTATTACATGTTAAAGTCACAAAAGGGTCGAAATAATGGAACACAGCTTAATAAAAAACAATTACAGATAATATGTGCATGCATATATTATTATCTATAAATTTTTACCAAAAATTATATGAACGCCTGTCCACTGTCTCTATATCTATAATTATAAATACATTATCTATGGCTTTCTTATAAATCCATGGTATGAGCGCAGGTTATAATATATTTGTTGTTTCAGTACTATGGTGCAGAGGGCGCACGCAGTGGGAGGAAGGAAGGCCTGGGATCCGTTGAGGCAACAGAAATGGTCCTCAACAACTTATTTTACATCACTGTAAAGGTCAGTATAGAAACTAAACATTCAAACTACGATATTAGCTTTGTAATTGAATTTTTGAAGTACCGAAGCTGTATAAAATTATATGAGTTCTGAATAATGTGTCACCTAAAACGTCATTCCATAAAAAAATTATGAGGAAACAAACTTTCTTCATAATCATTTTCGTCTAGAATTTTTCTGTATATTTTTTTTTAATTGAGATAATTAACTTCATTTTTAATGATCTCATCATAAACGGTATAATTTCACTTTTTCTATTTCGTTAAAATATGTTTTTACAATAAATAAAAAAGAATATAAAATTGATGATGAATATATGATTGATGCAATTCCTTAAAAGAAACAAGAACATAATATAACAACATTAAGGCAATCTATTTTGATTAAGCCTTAGCGAGCATATCGATTATTAACTATTGCCTTACTCTGACTGAACTCCAACGTCCCTGTGTCCTATTAATATACTGAGAGTTGTAAAAGTTTCAAGTGTTCCCGGTATTGCAACGTCTAAACGAATAAACTGTATTTCACTTACGTCAATGTTTATTTGATGGATTTATTTTAGTTTTATTTCATAATTGATTTAGTCGTTTGAAATAGTGAAAGATATGGATATATTTTAGTTCTTACTTAATTAAAAACAAATGGCACATGTGACTATGTGCATGTGAAAACTACAGATATAATATTACGTTATATTTTATTGTTGAACGACTTACTCTGGCTTACTTATTTTATTTTATTACTTACTTTCTGTCCCCGGGAATAGATTCAAGGATACAATCGAATATACACTTTTTTAGTCGGAAAGCGGATTAAAAAAGTTCACATAGGTCTAAATAAAAGTAGTCTTATGTGAAATGTCCAAATGGAGGTCGTTATAAGGGCGCGATGTTTGCTTCCGCCGTCTATATTTGCCGATATGTTGACATCGATGCCGAGTACTATTGTAATTCTATTTTTAAGAATTCTGTCAAATGAAATAATAAGAATATCTATTAAAAATATACTCATTTTGTAAATTATTTATAATTATTTTGTTTGATGCTTAACCGAAACAAGAAAGGTTCTTATTTAGAAAAAAAAACTTTTGCAAAACTGATCAAAAGACACAAAAATTCTCTTCTTTTGGCCACACATGCCATAGTCAAATAGCTTTTAAAGTAACGGCGTCTGTTAGATCATAAATAATTATATATATATATCTTATATATAAAATTTTCGTGTCACCTTACTCCTCCGAAACGGCTTCACTGAGAATCGGCTACTATCTATTTTTCATACCCCTAAGTGATAAAGGTAGCCCACCCCAAAAATTAATAGTGCAAAACAACGTTTGCCGGGTCAGCTTGTATATATATATTAATAATTTTATTGTATATAACATTAGATCGTAAAAGCTTTACTTATAAAACACTAGGTACCTGGTGTAACTAAAAAAAATATATAAAGGACACGTGAATAGTGTCCATTATTAATACAGCAATAGAAAATATCTTCGTTTAAATGTATTTATTATAAATAAATATTATATTATATAATTATGTAATATAAATAAATATTAGCATTATTATTACTTTTTGGCCATAGTCATAACTAGATTGTCATTGAATTTAAAAGTCTAACATTAAAAGTCCATATTAGTGAAATTAAAAAAAAAGTTTCATCGATGGAGGACTACCAATTGTAGTAATATCAAAAAAAACCGGCCTAAAGTAAAAAAAAAAAGGTTTTATAATTCATAAACACAATCTCAATATATAAAAATGATAATATTTGAAATCTGTTTCATTATGAAACATTTATTTAACAGGTAAAAGTGGGCAGTGGAATTTAGTATTTAATGAAGCGTACTGAGCGAACCGTGGCCAAATTCCTGGAACAGTAGTTACATACGTCATAGCCTGGTAATCGTAACCAATGAGCTGCAAATTAAATGACATTCGTGAAGAACATTTCTCGCAATTCATAGATTTGCTAACGAAATACATTGTGTTTATTCGCTGTAAAGGCAGATGTTTATTTTCGTTTATTGTTTTTCTTCTCAACGCAGTTACTGTTTCGTGTGAATCAAATTGTATATCTGTTTTTGCAATAACCATTTTCCTATATTTACCTCCTTACTTATATAAAGTCCTGAATAGCATATTATATTTTTAGTTCGGAAAAATATTTGGTCACCGTAGTGATTTCTATCAGATCAAACTTGTTGGCAACGGCTAGTAACATAAAACACTGAATATTAGGATATATATATATATTTTTTATGCTTGATGTAAAACGTTCAATATGAATATACACCTACTCTATCCTGTATTTCCTCTTATGTATTTATTAGTTGTAATGTCACTGTGTTGTTTCTTGTATTACATTGTATCCCGTGTCTAAGTTCTCGGTGTATTTCAGTTCTCGAATGAACATCCTAAGGAGATAGAAGAGTTGTGGTCGACGCTTTGTGCCTGCTGGCCCAATAACCTGAAAGTGATTATTCGATATCTGATCATTGTCTCCGGTATGGCGCCCAACGAACTGCTGCCATATGTAAGTACTAAAGTATTATGATTATAAGTCAAATTAAACTTTATTCAAATAAGTATTCACACTTTTATCGTCGTCGATTTTATTACTCTTGTTGCTACCGGAATCGGCAAGACTCGGTACTTACTCTTTTTAATAGCCAATTGATACAAGGACATTGTTACATACTATGTATAAGGGATGTCGTGAATCATGTGATGTTAAGTATAAGTAAAAACGGGCTTATTTCCACAACTCGACGACTAAAATACGTCTATTTTGCGTATTGAGCTGGGCGGCTAATCTTGCCATCACAGCTCCAAGATGATGTAGAGTTATAGATGGAAAAGTCCTGCCGAGCCTTAAATCTGGAGGGATATTCATATTAAGTCGAAAATAAAACAAATCAACATTGCAACGGTAATTTTAAAATTTCAATTGACTAATTTAAATGATATTTTCTGGTGTGCCTTCCATTTTTATGATTACAAACAACTGCATTACCAATTTTATTTCGTGCACTACAATTTGAAAGTTCACATTGCAAAGTTATCCTCCAGTAATGGACGTGCTGTTGTGTTACAACACGTCCATTATACTTCAGCTATTACATTATTTTCTATAACAGGCACTTTATCAACTTATAATGTATAAGTTTGAATTCGAGCTTTTAGCGTTATGTACTGGAATATTGTAAGCTTTAACCTCGCTCTTTAAGGTCGTGACCTAATCTTTACTGAGTGAACGAGAAACACAGAAACGAGTATGTAATATCTGATCGGGCGATTAGTTGGAGGTGGATTATATGAATAGGTATTGCTCCGATGATGCATTCTGAACGTGAAATTTGATTGCGCTATTTGATACGAAGTTTTAGATACCTACGGCGCATCATTAATTCGCACCCTTAAAGAATTGCGTGACAAATCACATAGGTTTAGAATCCTCAGATAACAATAAAGAAAACAAAGAGCTCTTTGTAGTTTTTTGTATTATAAACACTCAACAAGAACCGAAACTATTTACGTCTTTTTTCAGTTTTACCTCGTAAACAATAACAGTGAATATCGTGACATGAAATGCGGTATGTTTACATTTTGATGAAACAAGCTCGCAGTACTCGAAATATTTAGACCGCAAGCTTGTTTTGTGAACAATATTTTTGAGGAATTAATTCTTGTTACGGTAACATGAATTGCCTAATTTGCGGTTAAGCCATTCGTGTTCGGATACAACTTAATTATGTTTTCGTTGTATATTAATTTGGTTTATATGCTTGGTGTAGAGTTACAAAGGTCTAACGCATGGTCTTGTAATAATGTGGACAAATCTTTTTAAACAAATTAATTCTAATAACGATATTTAAATATAAAGAAAGAACTTATAGATTCTTTTATCCACAGTTCAAGGTACTTAAAAATGATATTAGTGTCCTAGAAAAATGTACAAGTCTGAGATTTCAATAAGATATTTAAATCATGTGTATAATACTATAAAGTACTCGCTACTTAAGGTATACTTGAGTCGTGGATGCTAAAGTTGTGACTAAAGTCGATTCTTTAAATTATATTAATTCAATACAAACATTACATTTGCTGATATTTTTACTAGGCGAAGCGTGTGGTGCTTTATCTGGCCCGCTCTCGTCCTGAGCGGCTCTTAGACGAGATGATGACCGAACTACAGACAGTCGAGACCCTAAACTGTCTCATAGAGCGAACGGAGACACCCCCTTTCTACCGTCTGACTGCCATGAGAAAAGCTACATCGGGACACAGCGATGGACCGGGCACTGGATCTCAAGTAATTCATATCTTATTTAAGTTTTTGAATATCTTATTTAAGTGTTTCATTTTGTTTTGTACTTGCAATTCTTCATGAAATCTTATGAAGATGGATTAGAAATAGTTGCTTCTTACGGAGAAGATCGCTCGTTGCATTTTAAATTTTAAAAAATAGATATTTAATTATTACAATATATGTATACTCTAAGTACAAGTTTTCTTTCACTTCCGCAAATATTTAATTATGATACAAAGGTAGTAAAAAAGACAAATGAAATATATTGAATATTTTAAATAAAAAAATAAAACGTTCCTGAAAACGCACTAAAAAGTGAAAAATAAATTAAGCTACTATAAATAAAACGATGTAAATAGAATTGATAAATAAAATTCATGTAAAATTCAACATGGGCTTAAATTGTCATGTTGCTCTTTGAAAGGCGGCTTTAATTAAATTCATTGATAAGAATTCATAATTCATAGAGTTATAAGTAAATAAGTACATTTTTTAATTAAAATCGATCCAACTGTAAAGGGCTACTTCTGATACCTATTTTGTGACAATTTTTACACAATATCAATTAAATTTGAACACGTCACGCATTACATGATATAATCGTAATTAGGTTGCAAAAAATGTCCATTAAAACTAAGATACGAAATTAGAATATCGTATTGCGAACTCCATCAAAAAAATTGTTTTTAGGATGCTACTGGACGTACTTGTGATTTGGCACCAGTCGAAAAAGGCACTATACACACCAAGCGACACAGTGGAGAAGATCCTGCAAAGGCTGCGTAAGTATTTATTCCTAAATGCCTTTTTATTGATAATATTTTCGCCTTAACTCTCGGGAAATATTTATAAAGAACATGGACAGAAGAATGAAGCCAACCAGGAGGTTGTGCGCAACACCGTGGATTACATTGATTAAATTTGAAAAGTCGGTTCTCTTTGATTTACATTATTTTATCGCCCAAATGTATAAAGAAACTGCAACATCACATTCAGATTAGAATGTTTCATTATCTAAAATATTTGTGTATAATGTGTGTCATTCCGTGCCAAAATTGCGTCGTCCATGTGATTCGTTTATTGATTATTGGTATCCGCATTTACTAACTTTTACTCGCGACTTCTGCCACGTTGCCATACAATGCCTATGTCACTCAGTAAGAATCTAGCTTCACATCAATGCAAGAATTTGTAAAATTGATCCAGTTGTTTTTGAGTTTATTCGTTACAAACGTACAAAAATAAAAATAAAACTTTCCTCGTTATAATATTAGTTTAGAAAACTTATTAACATTCTATACTTTCTATTAATACTTTTAAATTATGAATGACAGTAACCTGCAGTTGCCAGCGGTTTCGCTTGAAAGGAATAATTTTGTCCGTTTTGCAACATTTTTCATTATACTTCGCTGATATTGGTTGCACCATCATGTTATTATAGGATGGTGAAAAATACTTTAACACCGCGTCTCCCAGTTATTGAAAATTTGCTTTTTTGATTTTACATATTTCATAAACAATTACCACCTCGAATATTTGCGTTTTTCCTATATCTTCTTTCTCTAATAATGGTGTTGTGAAACTTTTAGGGATATGTCTTTATTGTATTATTTTCTATGTTTTCTTTTAAACTTCATTAAAAAAATCATAAAAATCGGTTGAAGTCGGTATTTCGGTGGAGTACAAACGCAAACACCGTGACGCGAGATTTTTATATTTTAGATTAACGGAGGCAGTAAAAGGTGACTGTGACAAAGGTGAAAGTGACGCTGATTGTAAATGTACGATAAAACAATTATCTCTAAATTGACATAGTGACGTGATGATTACAAACAAGACGTGCCGGTTTTCCTGCCTTTGTTAGTCTTTTTTATTCTTAGTTCTGTGTATTTGTGTGTAGGTTTAAAATTTCACGCAAGTTCGAGCCTTCGTCATTGTGGGCATATACATAGCGTATGTCACTCAGAATTACGGCTATTTCTAAGAGATTTAAAACCATACAAAAGTACACATCTTTTTCTGTTATTTTAGTATAGATTCCAATAAACATAAGAAGTATGGACAGATAAATGAGGTGTTGTTTATAATCTTCATAAAGATTCTTGTTTTTTTTACTTTCAATAGGACTGCTTAGGATTATAAAGAAAAGCACACGTCCCAAAGTTTGTAAAGTAAGATTAAGAAAGTCGATTGAATGGATATTTACATAAAGAATAATATATCTGATATAGGTAACAGTGGTCTCGTAGACATTGCGTATGATGGATGGATCTCTGGGTGCGCCCGCCCTAAGTGATTGCCCAACGTAATAACAACCCTTCGATATGCCGGAATTAAATAACATGAACCTCGAACTTCTGGTTGCCCTTGGCAATTATTTCAAGGTTATTCGTAATGTTTACTTACTGCCTACTAGTACGAGCCTAAGCTTTGTATTTACTTCAGGCCTTCCCTAGTATAATAATCGCAGTATTCGTTGTAGTTTTTCACCGTTTCTTCTAGAAAAAGGGAAACCTATCTACGGTCTCTAAGCTTAGCATTATTATTTCATAGCATTAATATGCATACTTAGGTTGTAAGTAAATGACTGTTGTTGAGTATCAAAATGGAATTATATATTTAACTTATACAGTTTAAAACATCCCCGTCCCAGGAACCGTACTCTACTAATAAAAAGCCGGAGATTTCTTGATGTTTGATCCTTTTTCCATGCTTTGATTTTGTTGAAACTTTACAATAGATAATGTAGGCACAATACAGTCTTAAAATTCCTCTATATATCATTTGTTATATGAACTTCTCACCACTATATCTCAATACAACCGGCTTAGAGCTCTTCAAGAAAGGAGCGTGACGTAAAGGACAGTAACTCATTTGCCATTGGCATTGTAGGTGTCGTTTCCATTCGTCCATCAACAGGTGAGCTTCTTACTCGTAATGCTCCCGTAATAAAAAAAATAAACATTTTGTGTGATAAACAACTTTGTTGGGTAACGAAACTAGAACCTATCAATAATATTACACTTGGTTTACTCTTACATCTGTACTAATATTATAAAAACAATAGATTTGTATTGTTGTATATTTGTTGGTAATGTTAAACTCTTAAGCTGCTGTATAGATTTTAAAATGTCATTCACTGATAAAAACCTGGACTCTTCTTGAGTGATATAGATTATATTGTGTATGTCTACGTGGAAGAATATTATTATGTGGCCCACTAACTTTCTATATGTGAAAGTCGGAATTAAAAGCTAGTTTTAATTAAAATACTCCTCGGCAAAACTCTAGTCCGCTAAACAAGTACCTACAAGTCGAGCTGCAAAGCCCACTAAGCAAAATTCCATTTATAAAAAGAGCGTTTAAGTATTGTATATTTTAATGCAGAAGTGTGAAATCAGAGACAACCGGTCGCAGCCAAGACAAACGTGCGTCGGCGCCGCCCTGCGTCACGCCGCCAGCTGATGAGGAACTCTCCCCATCTTCTGATGGAGACGCAACACCGGTAAGTTAACAAGGAAGATGTTTTTACCTTTTTTATTTTGGACAAGATTATTTTCACTTGTTGTTTTGTAACGAATGCGTTAGTCGCAGCCTTTCTAATTTTAAATTCAAGTTTAGAACCTTCTACCCCACGTTGGGTGGCAGTGTAGCTCCCCAGCATAATCAATCTTTCACTCTACCTATCATCTTTCTCAACTCATACAATCTAAATAACCCCTAAATGTTGAAGACACACATATAATTGAGGAAACTATATTATATCTTTTTAATCCCCGTCGCAAAACGAGAATATATCATCTTACGAAGAGAGGAGTAAATATGTAAAATTATACGTTTTTCTATATTCTTTTACCGTTTCTTGCTATGTTCAATATACACAACACTAAGAGCAATTTACTGTAGGGTTGCTCGAGGCAAAAACTAATTAATCAATTCTTTTATCTAATATTGATTGGTGTGCTAGATGTTTGATTAAAGTAATGTCAATTAATACTAATTTAATAAATGACGTTTGATGATTTTGCGACTGCGACTGGAATGAAAAATAAATATATGTCATATAAAAAAGACCATGGTTAAATGAATTGTTTTATTTTTGATGTGTTTCCGAACTCGAATTTAATTTGGTCTCTAACGTGAAAATTAACTAGTTTCGAATATCCTCTAAACGAGGCGCTGATAATGGTTCTCGTATTCCGTCTTAGCTCAGGTAGACACAACGTTAATCATCTACTTTCCTTTTGAGGAAAAATCACAGTTGAGATCCAGGAAAGTGTATGTTCAGCATTCGAGTGTTAGTGTAATTATCTGATGTTTTGTATTTGTAGACGGGAATATGCCCGGAGTCAGGTATTTGCCCGGGAAGTATGGCGACAACGCCTCAGGAGTCTCGCGTAGCTGATGTACCGCAGCCTCGCCCGCTGCCCATGCCCGAATATGGCGGCTTCTTTGCCCTTCTTACAGAGTATCTCCCTGATACTAATCAGCCGGTCTCTGGCTTTCATAGGTGAGTACAGGCGATGGCAAACTTTTTCAGGTACATAGTTTTATGATGTTTGATGATAGACGAAACTTGCAAGTATATAGTAATTCATAGAGTGATTGATTTACATAATATTTAGATCTATATATTATATTATTGATATTTGTCGCAACACTGTCGCGTTATAAACATATATTCAAAATTAGATACCTAATACAATTTATTTTTATTGAATGAATTTGAATTCAATATTTTGCAATTCTCCGATAAATTGACGCAGAAAATTAAAGTTAATATTATTTTCTTTTCATACAAACCGAATTGCGGATGGACGAAATCTAAAATTGTTTTTCTTTTTATCATTTTATATACTATATTTTATATTCATATTTATTTACTTATTTTACATTTGGAAAACTTACAGCGACGTATATAAAAATTCTCACATTTGCAGAAAATATCAAACAAGTTTTACTTTATTTTATATGAAAAACAGTTCTCTAAGACTTTTCCAATACGTACGTTATAATCCAATTACCTCGATCAGTTTTTCATCGATATGCAAATGCATTTTCAAGTTGGTTCACTTTTATGACAATTCAATAAGTCTGCATTTATTGAGTTAATAGGATTATTGCTTTAATAAAAAGCAACAATCTTAAGCTAATAGGATGTTAGCCATAAGACCTGTATCTCATCCTAAATTGCACGTATTTTGTGCACAGCGTACAATATTCTAATTGACGAAATTCATATCAAGCGGCCTATTATACGAGTCACCGCGCATCACGCTCTTGGCACAAATTCCCTCAATTATCCTGATAGCTATCCACTTCGGAACTTCGTTATTAATTGGCTTAGCTAACGTCATATGCAACCTGCTTTTATGTAGTTTTGGACCATACAATTATTGATAGCTGTATAGTGCGTTAGGTGTTGCACCATCCTCCGGCTAATTGCTTTATGCAGACTACGTCAACCATGAGATCACTATCGAAGTTTTCAATAGGTTCTTTATTTACTATTGGAAAGCTGTCAATACCATACAAGCTAAGTTAGTTTGCGCGTGTAATAATTAACTCAGGTACTTTCGAAAAATACTTCACCAAATTTGTTGTAGAGTAGATAGGTCAAAGTTGGACCATCCGTTTGTGAGTGAATGAGTTTGTGAATTTCTAATTAAACACTGCTATTTTCTTGGTTTGATTTTATTTACTTAATAAAATTTTACAATTAATATAATTTCTTTTACTATATTAGTTAACACATATTATTATCTTATTTTATTGACAGATGCAATGTGGCTGTGATGTTGCTGTGTGATGTAGTTTTAGACGGCGTGGAACTGGACTGGTCCATCCACATACCTTTGATGCTGCATATCGTCTTCCTGGGCATGGATCACACAAGGTGTGTGTTAAGTGAATTATATAATTACTTTTCTTCCAGGTGGCATTAATAATTGAATTCTGTTCATAAAGTGTAATTTATTCGTTAAAATAATATTTTAAAGAATATTGTATGCGTAAAGTATGTGTATGGCCATTATACGACGCGTATCTAGTGTATTTGTTGCATTGTTTCGCTGTTGTTTAGTGCAATCGATGGCGCAGTAAAATGTTTCTTTAATTTCTTTCAAAATTATCCGGCTATATTTCTTAGCTATTCTTAAACCGCTAAAGTAATTTATTTAAAAAAATTGGAAGAAAGAAAAAAAGAAAATTTTATCTTAAATCTTCGATTTTTTATTGCTCTCCGAAATTGGGACATGTATTCGCCCTATTTAAAACTCAATTTCAATTCATTTTTAGATATTTCTGATATCGTCAAATCTAATTTTCCAGTGAGTGAACAAGTGAGAAGCACTTCGATGTTATTAAATAAACTTGGACTATTCTATTCGCGAACGGCTCTAAAATGTCAAGCTATTATGGTAGTTCGTAGCACGGATATCCTATAAACTATTTACAACTAGACGAATCGAAATAACCCTAAAACCTTAGGCAGTTACAATTAGCGTGCGCTTCAATTTGTTATTTGTTATTTAAAGATAAAGGTAGTTGGATAAGAAAATTAAATGCACTTTGACAGACAAATATCTACTTTGTTTGTATTGCCCGTGCAATATGACGCTCATCAATTATTCGTCGTGATATTAACTTTGTAAATTAATACCATCATAGGGATATATTAAGTGATATATTACATTAATTATTTTCTTATAACCCTGATCGATTCTTTTTTGCATGTAGACTTTAATTAGGCCTCATATACTCTGACTTAGAATTCATGTTGTTCGGAGGGTTTTTTTAATTTTTTGAAGATCTGTTAAAAATAATTTTGGGACTGTCAAAAGTAAAGAAAATCGCAAGGCTAGTCGCAAATATGTGACTGTTATGATAGAAGATTGCAAATTTACTTTTTATGTTGTCGTGAATTGTTTTGCAAAGAATGTTTCGATAAATATATTCTCCATCGTGTCCATAAATTTGCATTCCACGTCCTAATAAAGAATAATTAAAGATAATATAATTTATAACTGAGCGCGTCCAATTTATGTTTACCCAATCAAAATGCGTTTTTACTAGGAAAAATCTATATTCATATTTATGCGAACATATATTTATATCCAATCTTTAATCAGTACTACCCAAAAAAGAGTATTACAATACTGGGGCGGACCGCTAGTGAGTAAAGGCAAGGAAGTGTATTTTATATTTAAAAACTGAAAGATATGGGGTCCTAACAAAGAAATTATTTTGAATATTAGAAAGATACCTTATTATTGGATTTGGTAAGTGAAAAAGTATCTATTGCGTAGATGGCTGGTGCACCAACACTGCCGACAATTGTTGCTGAACCTTCTTATCGCTGTTGCCGCTCACCATGACCACTTGACCGTCGCAAGAGTGCTGTTGGCTGCAAGATCAGCACACCTTGGGCTACCGCTGCCACCGCCTGCGCTGCCTCTCATCACACACAATTTTACTGGTGAGTTTTTACTTGGAATTTTATACTACAATAGCTAGAATATTTATTAAACAAGCTGGTCAAATTTGTCGATAAAATCTCTTCATATATTTGTAATATATTATATACCTTTATGGTACTATATTACGTAAATCTGAGGTAAGTAGTATTTGACATATAGTGAGTCTAATTTAAGGGGAGTTTGAAATTGCTTTTTTCGTACGTGTTCTTTTCTTTAATAAAGTGATTTTAAAAAAGTATGCTTGGTAGATTTTTCGATATGGTTGCTCTTTTTTTTCAGAAAAAATGTTATGACCGTTTCTGTGATATTTTTATTTTACCACTTACATGGATAATTAGTTTACACATTATCATGATGCGGCTGAAGTCTTGGGTTCAAATTCCGGGAAAAATAAATAAATGTTTGCGTAGGCACAGAAAGATACAGATAGATATACAGAAGTAGTACTTGCTTTTTGAAAAATTATCAGTGATACATATGCAGAAATGTATTTGTGCCATTCCCCACTGAAGGGTTACGGAATTTGTCATTTAAATTGTTAAAGTCGAGGACATGTGTAATGTGCTCAATCCTTATAATCCCCTCAAAAGGAAATATTTCGTGCAACAAATTGCATCATACGCATACACGCTCGTTTCTCAAATACATTTCTATTGAAATAGACCATGAATAGAATCGATTTCAAATTTAATGGATACCTGATAATTATGACAGTGATTGAGGCAGTAATATTATGTCTCTTTGATATTCATTTACGAGTAAGCCGTTCCCTAATTATGTACTAAGCGAAGCGATATTGATAGTATTTATTTTCCAACCCCGATAAAGACGGGTTTATAAACTTGAAGCGTCTGTGGGTATGTGTGTCTGTGTGTGGTATAGCTTCTAAAGTATAAACGAATAGAAAAATTACGTGAAGAAAGAAAAAAAATTCGCGTTAGAAAGATGACGTGTTCGTGAATTACAGACAAGTAGTCAGTAGGTGGTTGGCCTTCTGTGCCTCCCCAATAGATATATTAATTTATTCCCCAAGGAGTCGAACCTAGGATCTCCGGAGTATGTCTTTCTCATTTTACAAGTTGTACTAACAGAGGCACTTAGCCAGCATGTCACAACAAGTTCTTTTAACAGAGGCACCCAGTTAGCATATTACAGACATCAATACTTGCTCGGCTTTACCTGACCTTTAGAAAAAGTTTACCCAAATATTTAATTTCCATTACCAGAAAAACACTGTTTACCACGAGCCATAGAACGTCCTATTGAAGTAATAGTCAATTAAACTGGAGTGTAATCAGCGACATTTTATATTATACTAAACTACAAGCTTCTCCTAACTTGTATCTTTCAAGACAGAGACGGGGATAGAGTAATAATCTGTGTCTATTGTTATCATACAGAATATAAATCAAGCACAGCGTGAATCCTTATACTATTCCAATATGTTCGTACAGAATAGGTAACTCAAACTTTTGTAAACTTACAATAATTGCATAAAGCCAGAGAGTGGCAATAAGGCTATTAGCTCATATCACACTTCTGATTTGAACTACTTTTCTTTACTTTAGCAATTTATAATTAAAAAATAATAGAAATCACACTAAATATCAATACACTTCATCTAATGACTAGCAAATTAACTTGAAAATCACAATCACTACACAATCGGACAGAGTTTCCGACTGATAGCCTAGCCCACAGATTATATTAGCTATGAGTCGATCCCCATCTAGATACAGAGTGACACGGCTAGCTCGCGAATGTTACCGATAAGTCCGAACTTAAAACCCCACCAGTATTGCTTCAAAACAGTCACGTATCATTAGAATCGTCATTGAATACAATTTTTAATTTACAATTGTTAATTACTCAAGGCTCAGCAGTGGCGTTCATAATTAATCGAAAACAAATTCGGCTCGGGATCGACAACTTTACAACGTGAATTTGCAACTGTCCAATCTGAATTATATTTTTACTTGTATATTTTCATGTTCAGTAACATTCTTTATCCCAAATTTTATTTCGTTATTGACAGTTTACATATGTAAACCTAAAATTGACTTGATCAACTTGAATGTGTTTTGAAATCATTGTGGTATTCACCGTCTACTAAACGCTGTTATGCTATTCCGAACGAAAACGAGTTCAGTAACTTTTTTAATTAGTTCAGCCCTTCTAGAGGTTAATGTTGTAAATTTTCCGAGATTGTATTATATATGTCATGTGATTTCTAGCTCAAACTAGCCACATCAGCTGAGTCAACGTTTGATGATATTTTTATCACTCTTAGCTGTATTATTATACGGTACTCATTATTATATATGTATAACACCATGGATCTAGCTTTCCATCGTAAAGCGACGATCACGTGTACTATGTATAGAATAACACATACTATATATTTATGACACAATATATATATATATATATATATAATATGGATATCTAATTGTTATAGAGCCCGACGCATTGTTCGACGGTCATCCTCAATGCACGCATTCGCCGCGGGCACACGTTCGCTCTCTATCATCAGATCCACAAGTTACACCTGAAGGTATGCTTACTTGGTCCTTGATGGGCTATGGGAAAACTATATATATTTATATTGTAAATTTTGGAAGTTCCTCTGTTTCTGATATTTTTTTTCTATGATTACATAAATATCGATACAATATCCGTTAGTTGGATGGATAACATGATTTTTTTCATATAAAAATATTTTTTACTGTTTAAGATTCTATTTGGCCATAATTATAATTTTTAAAGCTTTTTTATTTGATCTTCCCGTCATACTCTGGTAGAATCAATTATAATATGTAAACCTATATATACATATTAAAAATAGAAGCCATTTTTAAAGATAAACAAAAGATTCGTTGTAAACTGATGACATTTAGAAAGTTTATCGATTATACACTTATCCAGTGCAATTGATTATTAACGACGCCATTAACTTAAAAAAAGGTTCAAATGCATGATTTAAAACGTTCTAGATGCTTGTCTTTGTATTCAGAATGTATGCAATTGAAAAATGTTATTTCCATTTGAAAATGTTGTATTTTCTGAAAATGTTATTGTTATACGTTACCTACTAAATTGTGATATCTAAGTATAAAAGGCTTAAATCAAAAAGTTTACTTAAATTATTATTGCAGAATGTATATATCTACTTATAATATTAATGGAAACTTCATCCGCTTATATTAATAAGCTATTTTAATTGAGAAAATTCTCGTGCAAAACTGAATACTATGTTATTCCTGGAAATTTCATCCGCTTATATTAATAAGCTATTTTAATTAAGAAAATTGTCCTGCAAAATGAATACTATATTATAACTGGAAATGTCATCCGCTTATATTAATAAGCCATTTGAATTGCGAGAATTCTCCTGCAAAACTGAATTAAAATTTTAGTGACACAACATGCTATAACAAAAGTTGCCTCTCCAGTAACTCGAGCTTGACCCGAATGCTCGGAAACTTTTCCTTGGCATATTTAAGTGGTTTAAATATGTATGAATAAAACAGCTAATTTTAGAAGCAGACTGATTTCTATATATACATATATAGGCGAAGGCGAGAACTACCCATCCCTCCCGGTGATAGTGACGAACGAAGCGGAGGTTCCACCCCCGGGGGGCGGGGAGGCAGAGAGAGAGAGCCAATCGCAAGAGATCGCCGAGATGCCCGTTGCTGACGTCATCAAGAGCCTTGTGCATTTCCTCGCGAGC
The DNA here is from genome assembly GCA_912999735.1 of Aporia crataegi. Lineage (NCBI taxonomy): Eukaryota > Metazoa > Arthropoda > Insecta > Lepidoptera > Pieridae > Aporia > Aporia crataegi. The sequence continues at coordinate 582,639 of OU538732.1, read as the reverse complement.
CGGCCCATGCATATGCCCCTCTGGCAGTACGAAGATATCACGGCTAAAGGTACTTTTACTACGCAGTTCAAATAAGTATGGGAATTACTTGTCAACATTTTGTATTACTTCTGTCAAACCAATCTACTTAGATAGGGTTATTTATTTAGACAAACAACGTACAAAACTTTTTATGAATGAATGAAAAAAAATGAATCGAAGCGACCATTGTTACTCTTACCACAAATATTTGGTCCACGATTGAGGTTCATTTGAACGCCATGAAAACTAGAGACAACTCAACTTTAGCGATCATTAATTACATCTAACATAAACTATTTATAATATTTGAATTAATTTATAGTCTGATCATGTCGGTCAGTCATTTAAGTCAGGGAAAACTCCAAAAGTGTAATTGCACTTGTTTTATTTGATCTATCACTAAATTGTTTTATAAAAATAAATACTGATAAATTCCGATTATAAAATAGTGCGGAGACGACTGAAGCGGTTGGCTACAATATTCTAAAACTAAATCAATTTTTTTTATATTTGGATCCACCGACGAAAAAAAAAAGAACCAAATAAATAATATTTTTATCGTTTTAAATTACAGTATGGTCCCTCCGTAGCTGTCAACAGATGGCGACACTGTTAAGACATGTGTTGCGTATATTTAGCGAATCGCTACCGCACGCGCTTATTTCTGAGCGATGGGCACAGACGGCTTTGCAGCTCGGCCTCTCTTGTCCGTCGAGACATTATGCTGGACGTTCGTTACAGGTTAGAGTCAAAATAAAGTATGCACAAAGCCAAAAATAATACATGACGTCTTGTTCGTTGTCTATTTATTCTCCTTTAAGATTCCCCTTCATAATCTTTTTCACTATCTAATAAATGTCTTTCTAAATTTTTAAGTATTAGTTCTTTTGTTTAAGTTGCCTACAACACATCGCATGGTAACTATTTTTCTTTTACCTACTCTGTTGTATATGTAAAGTTAGGTTTTAGAATTTTGTTTTTGGTTGAAACTTAACTTGTAATTAGCTTACTAATTCAATGAATTTGAGACACATTTATAAATATTTTCAGGTGTTCCGTTTCATTGGCGTGGCGATGACTGGTCGTATGGTCTCTGACATTTTATCCCGGTTGGTAGAAACTGTTGCTGAACAAGGGGAAGACATGCAAGGATACGTGACAGAACTGCTGCTTACACTTGAAGCAGCCGTTGATTCTCTGGAATCGAACTTCAGACCGCTGGATTATATGCGGGATATTTTTAAGAGCACACCCAATTTGAATAATAAGGAAGCGCCGCAGCCCAATGGAAATAATATTTACAATGCTGGTTAGTTTCTCATCCATTATATAGTGAAGTTAAAGATTTATTTATAAAAACTATAACTGACTTCAAACTGTGTTCAATCAGCTTAAGTTATTATATGAATTCTATTGCTATTGCAACTAAATGTAAATAAACAAATGATTATTATTCTACAAAGCAGATATTTACCAGTCGGTTTTTGGGATCAAAGATTTCATGATTTTCTGTCACAGATGGCGATCTCATGGTATCTCCCAATACCTTGATGTTTTTGCAAATTCCTAGTAAATTGTGAGCTTCTTGTAGCGTTTGATAGAATTTATCTATGCCCACTTCATCTGAATCTGTCGTCGGTGCATAGACTTGAACAATTGATAAGTCTTTATTTTTAAGTTCGTAAAAATGTTTTATTATACTTTTTCTTAACGTGAAAACCCACACAGTACTGACCGGGTGTTTCATTCACGTAAAAGTCACGTAGTGTGTGATCGATATTCTTCAATTTTGCAACCAATATTTTTACTTGTGATAGGCCAAGTACGTCTATTCTGTTCTGGCGTGCACTAGTTTTTGTAATGGTCGAGAGTGTTCTATTATGTTGCGATTTTTTCATTATTATTCTTATTTCTTGTTTTCGGAATATTTGGAGGGTTTTGGACGACCAAAACGTGACCAGCCGTGTTGTTACTTGTTCGATAAATATAAATTTCTGAATAATATTGTCGTTTATAGCTTTGGTAATATTTTCTTGCATATATTTATATATATATTTTGATTGTTTAGATCGCTCTGAATTCCTTATAGAATTTTCATAATATTGTTTCCATGTTTTTGTACTTGTGGCGTCCTCTAGCGGTAAGTTGTATTTCGAGTGTAGGCGTCTCAGCGAGCGTTGTCAAGCTGACGTTTGTTTGGAGCTTATTGCCTGTCTAGTTTGAAAACTGTCACTAGATGGCGTAAACCTCAATATAAATTTATGTGTGATGATTTGTAGTTTTCTCGGCAATGAAAGTTGTTCACTTATTGCTATATTGTAATCTCCTTACTTCACAAAGTTGCCCTTAAGAGAAGTTTTTATGATTCCGCATAGATCTCATATCTACTAACACAGTGAATACAATTTTTTATATATTTTTAAGAAGCGGTGAATTTCATAATGAAGTATTACCTAACAATTAAAAAAAATCATCAAAATCACAGTTAAAAATTAGTTTACCAATAAAGTTACAAATACAAAAAAGTCGAATTGAGAATTTCCTCTATTGAAATCGTCTCAAATCTCAAAATCATTGAATGTCAACAACATGAATTTCTCAAAATCATATTCGTTTAGGTCTTAGGAGCTACGATGTGATGTACATACAGATACATAATACGTTGAACTTATGAAATGCCTTGCAATTGTAATGTACAATGTTTCTAAAGGTAAACGCTCGCCTGGCGTCTGCGTGGGGTGTGTGAATAACCACACTCGGAGTACGAGCTACTCGGTGTCGTACTGCGTGCGTAAGACCAACGCGACGACTACACACTCACCCCACTCACCACACTCACCACACTCCGACAAACAGTCGCACGGTAAGTGTAAAATACATTTGGTAGCTTTGCTTCTCGTTGATATATTTTAATATTTTTCTTATATCTCGTGCCTTAGCCAGCCTCTACAACAAGTTAAGTTTGCATATCTGCAACTGTGTGTAAAATGAACTACAAGTTTAAGTGTCAGTGTGTTACAAGACAATATTTTAAGGACACTAGTAAGTGGACTTTATTTAAGAAAAAAAGCTTTATATTAAGGGCTATAACTTATAATATAATTGTTCAGTGGCTTCCTTAGGCTAGACTACTATATTATTACTCAAAAACAAATTTATACCTCAACTAGCGGTGTGGAACGACGAAAGGATGAACGTTTTATTTGTTCCCAAGCCTACACCATTTCATGCCTTACGTTTATTACTAACCCCTCATTACACATATACCAAGACATTTATACTTACTACTACATACCTACACTACAGTATTATGTATATACAAAATATACCCACAATAATGTATTGTGTTGAGTAGTTTATGTGAGAGTAATAGACATTTCACTCTAGAAACTAGACACCTGTTAAATCTAATCTATTAAGTTCTGACATATCCCTGTCATAATACCCACAGATTGTACAGATCTGGTTGCTTATGGCTTATTGTCAATGTCATCAATAATATTGTTAAATACAGAGAACCGAACTCGTCCGTGCAGCGAGGCAATGAAAGGCGCGTGTCCGAATCTTTGTCGATCACGATCGGCTCAATCACTCAAACTACTCGGAGACACTGCTACTCAGGTACTATTATGATAATGATTTAAAAAAATACAAAAAATAATCATGTCATCCACATATACTTAATCCAGATTCTAAAAAAAAAATAAGATTCAAATTATTTGTTTGTTTGTCAGTTGCCAACTTGTTTTCAAAGACAACCCAAAATAAAAATACTATTTTTATTGTGAAAAAGTCAATATTCAACGAGAATTTTATGCAATTTTATTGAGCGTTTATGAATAGAAAATGTTATCTGTACTTGTACGTGTGATGATAATATATCAACTGTACCTAAACAATATTTAATTTCTTTAAGCCGCTTTTTAATACACATTCCTTCAAAGGTCAACCGGTAAATATTTTTATTAGTTCAATATACCATGCAATTTCATAGACCATAGATTATAATTGCACATTTAATATAGATTAAAATTATTAAATATAGGCTTGAAGTTTTTGAGTATTCTAGTATATTTGAAAGTTAAATCGCTAGACTCGGTATTATTTATGCTTGCTAAATATATAGCTAGTTTACTATACAGAATTAATTTGTCAAGGAGCATGTAATCCTAAATTATAGGGCATATCGAACAATATTGCAAGAAATCTAATGCCCCATTTAGACGAAAACTAACACGAAAAGGAACGATTTATGGAAATTAACTTGAAAAATTAACGCTGTATATAAAGCATTAATTATCAATTATTAAAGCATCTCATTAATCTTACTTTAGTTACGTAATGTTTGTCGTTTTCAAATTAGAAATTGATTTTAAAACAAGACGATAAGACATTATATACCTAAAATTGGAAAATAAAAATCTATTTAAAAAAAGGTATATTGGACTTGAGATTTGTACGAACCGTTATTGCAGTGGCGTTCGTAAGCGATTATGTATGTAATTCTATAGGATTTTATTCGAAAAGTTTGTATTGTATACAGGACGACAAGCTAACAATCCTCGCGACAGTGTTCTGGGTGGGTGCGTCGGTTCTCGAATCGGACTATGAGCACGAGTTCCTTCTAGGCGTGCGGCTTCTAGCGCGGGTTATGGCGAGACTCCCTCTCGACCGCCCTGACGCTAGGGACCGTCTGGACAGAACTCAAGTTCATGCTCCTCACTCACAGACGTCGTTGCATTCCCTTCTGCTCAAAGTATGATGTTTTTTGTATATCTATTCTAATATTTTGATTAAAATTATTTCACTACACAATAATGATCCTATATTGTATCTAATTTATATGCCATCGACTAATACATTTTAAATTTTACCAGAATCGGGTCAGCCATATAGCATAGCATCTACATATTTATATAGAACCGTCTATCTACGGCATGTAACATACTTACAGATTTTATCTAATAACCATTAGAAACATGTCTAAATCGTTTGTTAGAGTTGATGTCTTATTTTGCTACCATCATCAATATGAAATTCATTTACTCCGAAAACTATAACGTTATGACTGGACAGATTTTGAGGTGGTTGTTGGTGGTTTAAAATTATTTAAAAACAATATAAAAAGGAAACATATTTCTCAATAAGGGGTGCACGCATCCAAACACGTACGAGCCCGTGGTGGGTGTGCTCGTTGATATGATTCCATTACTGGAGTTGCCGGTCATCGATCCCACTCAGTCGCTGGCTTTTCCAATGACGGTGGTCGCGCTGCTTCCCTACATGTTGTTGCACTATGAAGACGCGAACGAACTTTGCGTACGCGCCGCCTGCCATATCGCACAGGTATGCTTTTCCATCTGTAATACTCTAATACACGAATCTATTGTGATTTTTTATTTGCGATTAAAAAAAACAATTTTTAAAAAGACAGTCGTCTAGAATTATCTCAAAATATAGATTTTAGAATGTGGCTATTACAAATATAATTAAAACTTATATAAGTGGTATCATAATGTCTGTTTTCGAATACCTAGTATTGGTATTAAAATCTGTAGCGCAGAGTTTACTCAAATTTCGTTTCGAATTTTTCGACATCTGTAAATCCCATAGCCCGCGTGGAAATCTAACTTGACCTTTTCTGTACAAATATTTTATGCTATCGATAGGTGGTTTATATGATAGTTGATAAATACAGTGCTATTTTAAAAATCGATTGGTTTTTCAGTTTACATCTGAAAAGAGCAAGAAACTAGAGAATCTCGGGACAGTGATGACGTTATACTCGCGACGGACGTTCAGCAAGGAGAGCTTCCAGTGGACCAAATGCGTGGTGAAGTACCTTTGGGACACTTACTCACACCTCTCGCTCCAAATGCTCGCTTTCCTCGTCGAGGTCCTCGAGAAAGTAATTATATTTTTTTATTTATTTGCAGTATTTTTTACCTATCTGATTTTGTCAATGTTAACTATGAACTTAAGATCCTTGAAGTGAAACACATGTCCAAATATATTTTCGCATACCTATTTAACCCCTAACGAAAACGGAATTTAAAAAGTTTGGCGTGTCTGTGTGTTTACATTATCTTAAACGAATGGATATATTTTAATTCTTTTTTTAATCTACAATTCATGAAGTATTCTTACTCGTAATTAACGTGTCGGAGGTTTTTTTAAATTGTCTTTATTTTGTGTATATATTTCCTGTATTGTGTCTGTCTTATTTAGCCATTTATTTTACTTAAGGCTCGTAAAAAATGAGATAGATGTTCTGTATGGCTTACTAAATGATTTATTATTGATCCATATAAGTAACCATATAAGACGCTGCAACAGAGATGATTGAGGTGACTGAATTTTCAGGGCGCGACAAATCTGCAACTACCGGTGTTATCTATCCTGCATTGTATGCTCTACTACGTTGAGCTAAACGCTCCAGCAGCTCAGCCAGTCAACGCTGACTTACTAAGAGCCGTCGCCAAATTTATAGATGTACGTATATTCCATCTCTCTCTTTCTCTCTCGTCGCACTCCTCATTCCATCTCTACGCTTTCCTTGTTTGAGTATACGTCAATATTTGAGAAGAACAACTCGACCAAAGGTCCTATGTCCTCTAGTCAGGGCAAGGAGCTTCAGAGTAAGGTAGAAAGACAACCCGCTGTTTTCTAGGCTAGTCGCTCTAAGCTTTGCCGACCTGCTTTGTCGTAGATTCCAAGGCCGCCAGGTTTGTCTAAGCCGGCAATGTTTTCTTTTGTCTTGAATATTTTTTCAATTCACATCACTCTTTTAAATACATTATGACTAGATTCTACCCGCGGCTTCTATTTACTTGTTTTCTTCCATTTAAATATATATTTTCTTTATTAGATTAAGTACATTTGCGGTGAATTAATCACATTTCACGATAATTGATTGAGTGGTTAAGGTGTGAAAGCATAATAAATTGTTGTTTTCATGAAAATGAGCAATTGCTGTTATGTATTATACATAATAATAACATACATATTAAAACATAATTTATGCGTGTTTGCAGCAAGAAGGAAATAACTATAAGGAGGCGATGAAAATCTTAAAACTAGTTGTGACCCGCTGCTCGACCCTCGTTGTTCCACCGCATTGGGAACACGCGCTTGACCCACTAATACATAAAAAGGTACTTTATTATAAGCTGGATAAGACATATTAAATACAATATTTTTACTCATATAATAAACTCGTAGCATTCGTTCTTTTGTCTGCGTTGCCTGGAAAAGTTCGTATGGTAGCTAACGGAACCCATAATAATTGTATATTGTCATATTTGTATGGCATATAAATTAATAAGTCATAATCAAGTGATAAACGTCTGATTACATATTTAAATATTTTTTGTGAACATACAAATATTGTTTTTTTTTTTTTTTGTAGGGATATTCAGATTATCAAAACTAGTACTGTGATAAGAAGGAAGGTAAAATATGTCAAAATCATAGAGACAATCTCGTGAACAAAAACTTGGTATATTTTTTAGGAGTTGCCAGGCCGTACGATGGACTTCACGTTCGATTTGTCCCAAACCCCTGTAATTGGTCGCAAGTATCTGCCCAAAGGGGGCAGTCAGCCGCCTACGGGGCCTAACTCGCTCTCCAATGCCTCATCAACTACACCTGATAAAGGTGAGTGGAAAGTTCCGTAACCCTTGTTTGCCGCCCACCACCACCCTGTGGAACCAGCTGCTCTCTGAGGTATTTCTAAACCGTGTAAAACCGTATAAAAAAATGAAAACAGCCGGCTCTTTAAAAGGCCGGCAACGCACTCGTGGCCGTAAGTGCTCCTGCCCGTGTGCTTCCTATCTTATAAAATAAAAATAAAATAATGGTATATTTTTATAATAATTTTAATAAATTATAATAAAATTATAAAACTAAACTAAAAATATTAGAAGCTTTATTATTTTTTCGCTCAAGATCCACTTGCCCGATTTGAACAATATTTAATTGGTGTGAAGGTTTTAAACTTCGCGTGAGGTATGTGAAATTTTAAAATTACTGATAAATAAATTGATTTTGATTTAATAATAATATTGTTATATTAGATATATTTTGTATATTTACTAGGCTCTTCATCGGGTTCTGCGTCGACAGTGGTCGGTGCGGAAGGCAGTCTGCCAGCGACCACGACACCACACTACGCCGCGTCACCTAGACGTTCTCTCTCATTATCTCCAGCTGATGCTCTGGCTAGCGGCTGGCGTCGGCCTTGGATGTCACAGGTACACACTTAATGGATTTTTTACAAAAAAATATTTTCATTATCATTAATAAATAATTCCTGTTATATTATATATTGTCGAAAAATTGTGAAACTCACAAATAAAAGTGACACATTTACAATTTCAGGAGTGATAAAACTTCGGCCAGTGTACTTTATTAATTGAATTACGCACTATTTAGATATGATTGTAAAAAAACCATTACTATCTAATTTAAAAACCATTTCAGAGTCGTGTCCGGGAATGCCTAGTGAACCTTCTAACGACGTGCGGTCAGCGAGTTGGCTTACCCAAGAGTCCATCTGTAAGTTGTCGCGTGTGCATTACATTTATTCGCTTTATCTACTGTACAAAGCATTTTTACTCAACCACAAGTTTAATATCGATTTTCGATAGGTTTTTACTCTTTGGCTGTAAATCCCTTAGCTACGTTATCGGGTAACCGCTTGGGGCGCTTATAATTTTCATACCAAAAAAAATTACACAGACGCTATCGAAAAATACTATACCAAACTCATGGTTGATACATATAGATAGCCCGCTGACAATACGCTTTCTATACATTGCCTCAAGAGCAAAAATATTTAGTCAAATATTGCGTTTCGTCAGCGAAACTTGGGACGAGTGAATAATATATATATTTCTATCCATCGCTGCGTTTAGGATGATTTGTTAACCACTCTCTGCTCCAAGGTAACATTGTGATATTTGTCGTTTCAACACTGCTAAGTGTGGCAAAGACACTCATTACAACGCTTGTGTATAGCTTGAAATTAGGGGACACTGTGCACACCCAAATTTGACGGAGGTAGAACGCAGTTCAATTAGAATGAAAAGATTGAAAGACACAAACACTCATCTGCTTTTTATATCATATATAACAAACTTACAGCTGCAGATCATCTTAGTTTGTATATAAAAATATTGACAACATGTCGACTGTCTCGAGTCTTCTTTAAAATGTAAAAAATAGTTTTATAAGTTACTTGTCTAACTTAATATTTAATACGTAGACCATCTTACATCAAATAAATTTTAATGCAACGTTGAATAATAAATATTTAATTTGTTTAAATACCTATATAAACTTATTTTTCCAATAATATTAATCTCTGTCTGAGTACACTTAACATATTATTATATGTGGTTAATTTTTTTACCTTTAAATGACTCACTTAACATTGCTCACAAATATGATGTTTTCCAAATATAATTGATTTCTGCCTAGATACTCACAAAGTACAAAATTGTGTGTTTTGCATGTCAAAATATCACCACAGTAAATGCTTTATCGTGAAAAGGTAAACAATAAATTAACGCCATTAAGCATTGATTTGCAAATACTCAAAGTATGTGAATATGCTACAGAATTCAGGATTTTTATGACCGCTGGGACCAAATCTTCACTTTGATGAAGCAGTTGATATCCATTAACGAGATTTAAACGACCTATCACTTGACTGTGTGTGATGCGAGTTCTTCTGGCTATATTCACAGCTGTCATAAAATTTGGTACACCTCATTTATAAAATGCTATGTTGTTTTTTTTTCATATTTTTTAATGAAATGAGTTTTGTGTTTAGGTAATCTTCAGTCAGAGCTCAGAGCTCCTTGAACGGGAGTCGTCCATGGCATCGTCCTTAGAAGAGGTTTCTGGAACGCCTGGTAACGAGCCATCAGGCGGAGCGCCACCAACTGACCACTTCGGTGTCTTCAAAGACTTTGACTTCTTGGAGTATGAGAGCGAAAGCATTGAGGTAAGTTTTATAATATTTTATAGGCGTTATACAACCTTGTCGGTCGTAGCTAGTAGCAAGTCTGCCATTGCAACCAAAAACTAAATGTGTTACATATAACAATACTTTCGGTGGATAATAGATGGCTTTATTCTTATTGTGCGAAACTTTTGTATTATACACATTTTGATGAATTTAAAAATAGTATTCTGTTCTGTACACAACACTACTCGCTACTGTAACATTTCATCTGTTCCACTGATCATATTAACGACGACCTTTTGAATTTCTGCTCTTAGTAATGCTTAAAATGTTAGGTAAACTATGACTGCTAATAGTCTATAGTTTAAAAATAATTTATTTCTGTGTGTGTCTGTTTGTCGTGGATTTGTACGTACATTGCGGCAGTATACGAAACGGATTCCAGTTTAACTTATAAAATTGTATGCGTTTTATCTTGAAGCACCAAATAGAGTTCGTGTTATCTGTATCGTTAATAGAATAATTTTTTATTTAGAAACACAATTTTTGTTGTGACAGAAGCTAAAAGAAAGGTAATTTAGACCTTATTCCTAAAAAAACTGTCGAAACTGTCAAAATTATTGTTTTTTAGTGTTAAGTTATAATTAATTAACTTTCGGTAATTTTAAGGGTGAAAGTTCAGACAACTTCAACTGGGGCGTACGTCGTCGTCTGCCAAGTGAAGAGCGTGAAGAACGCGACGAAGGGATGCCTCGAGAGCGTCCTGCGCCTGCAGCCGATTTCCTTGATAGACACCAGCACAGACCGGTAAGCCAAGAATTTTATCCTACTGACGTTTACTATAACTGTGCTCACATTTTTATGCTATGTGGAGTATAAATAAACATGTCAAAGACTTTGTATCACCTATAATTTATACAAATAATGAATGCTTCATGTTCAGGCTGGGCATGAAGATTCCTCAGATGAGGAGGGCGCCTGGGATGAAAGCGGCGGCCGTGGTGAGGGTGACGGTGCTCATGATGTAGTGATTCGCTTGCGAGCTCTTTCGCTTTCTAGCGCTTCGAGCGGTGACCAAGACGGTAAGACCAACACTTCTATCCAAACAATCTCAAAAATACTCAAAATCTTAAATGTGCCAAAATAATACAACTAAAGCAGGTTGTAAACAACTATTTTTTTAAAATAATTTTATGAAGAAAACAGGCTTAAGTGCAGTTCGTTAGCAGTCATATACGTGATTCGGTATAAATAAAATAATTTTAACTTTAATTTTTTTGAACTATGCTTGCTGATATTATTTTTGACATAGGTGATCGCGGCGAACTAACCCCAGTACCTGGGGTAATGCGTGATGCGTGGCGTTGCTCCGTGGCGGCATTACTTCGCCACGCAACTCATCTACCGCCTATGACGCTAGTACATAGACTCCATACAGTACTCAAGGTATTCAGTATATCATTTATTACTGGTTGAAGTCCGTATTAAGTCCGACTTTTTCTGTATAATATTAGGGTGAAAGGTACCAAGGTAACAAGGCCACTTTGTATTCACGCATCTCTTAATTTTATGAATTGGGAACACTTATTTTATTTTAATGAACCCCATTATGGAAACTGTGGGTTTTTTCAATAGTTATTCCAGAGCTGAAAACATTTACTGCATTATTGCGGCGAGATTGCGACACCTAATATTGTTATAGTTTGTTGTATAATTTATTAAGTTTTTGTGTGGATTTTGTTGAATTATTTTTATTGTAGCATATAAATGTAATTTTATAGTGTTTTAAATAAACAAACAGGAGGTGACAGCGAAGACGATATCTGTCTGCGGAGACGGGGCGTTAGCAGGTTGTGTGGGCTTGGGCGTTGGAGTGGGTCTCGGGGGAGGGGAATTGAGCGCAGTCTTAGAGCGTTTGGCCAGCGAGGAGCCACCGTTGGTGTGGTGCGCTCCGGCGGTAGCTGAATGCGCTCGAGTCAGAGATGCTGTGCGCTACGCAGCATTGGAGATCAACGAACATCTGGAGACCTACTTTGACAGACTTGAGGTAAGTCCACTGATTGGAAGGTGATGGAGTATTAGTTAAATGTTATAATAATTTATATAGTTAAATGATACTTGCATGTTTAATCTTATGATATGCGCGTAGCCCAAAAGCAAACACTTATTATGGCAATACAGGCTTATAATATAATTAATTGATAAGACAACCAGTAGGTATTTTATGTTACCGCTAATTTTTATATTAAAATTATAACTTTGCAAAGAACTAGAACATTCTTCTGAATGGATAAACACTGTGAAGTTAACAAGGACATATAAATCTTATACGATGTAAAAATATATCTATGAAAAGAAACTTGTCTGTTTTATATATTTCGGTTGCGTAGGCACTGACTCGAGCACTCGTTTGCATGTAAATTTTTTTATCAGTGATACAGACTCACATATGCGTTTGACCTATAGCCTAGTAAGATTACTGGCATTCACAAGTATATTTATTTGTGCAGACGTTGGAGGTGTCTCGCAGCGCGGAGGAAACCGGTCGATGTCTATACAAGCTGATCTTCCAGCTGTTACTTCTTCTGGAAACGAACAACAAGATGGTCGTTGCAGTTTACCACGCGGCTCTGGATAACCGGGTATGGATTAATTTATTACAGTAAACACTTGTCAGTTCAAACAGTAATACACACACACACACACTACATAAAGAGGTATTTGTTTTTAAAAAGAAAGTCTATAGAGATCGTATGTAGATGCGGGGAAGCGACAGCGCTTCATCCACTGTTGGATTCGCCATACTTTCTGACTCCTCAAACACGGCCAAGATCATTAATGTATTAAATGCTGAATTTGTGTGGGTGATGCAAAACCGCACTTCTTCTTTGTTCTCAATTCGGGTGTATCTATATGTTGTTGTGTGTTTGTTTAGCGAATATTTATTGTGACCTGCTTTGAAATACTATTCTTTTTTTGTTGAATAGGTCATACGTCACAACTGGTGACTATTTATCATTTAAAGAAAACAATTTCAAGAGATTTTGGCAAAACTGAACTACAGCGATTAACATCTCCGGTCAAATCTCTAGCATCTATTTAGATGGCGCTAACAACAATACCTTCTGTTCTTCCCATTTGCTCTTATTCAATTAACATCCTTGTCGTTAGTCTCTCATTGTAACTGTTCGAACGGTTTTCTTTCAATGTGTAATACTCTCATAAATAAAAGACATTATAATGTTTATGGTTATAATACTAAGTAATTTATCTAACAGGGTGTAGAGATGAGTGCGGCGGTAAACAGTGTCCGTGTAGCGCTGTTGACCCATATTGCCGATTCCTGGGAGAGTTCTCCTTCACCAGCGCCACACGACGACGCACGTCTCTTGCAGCTCATACAACGACAGAGGTCAGTACAATTTAGTAGTGAAATTGAAGACAATTTTAAAAAACCCCAGGCATAAAGATATTATTTAAGATCTTTATAAATTGTATAGTAGGTCTAATCTAAGAGGTATCGTTTGATAGATTTGATTGATTGAAAAAATAGGGATGGAGTCAAATAATAGTTACTGTAATATCCGATTCTTAAGAGATAGATATCCAACCCTATCTATAACAATCCCTTTTTATATGACGATTTATCGATCATTTTTTTCATAACAATCTTGTTCTGACAGTGTTGTGTTTGAAAATTTGTAATATATCCATTATTAGATGGGGAGCAGCGCTATCATTGGTGCGCGAGCGCAATGCGGAGCGGATCTTGGAGCGTGGTGAGTTACCCGAAGATGACGTCACCAGCCTCTTGCACGTCTACTGTAAGAGTCTTGCGCAAGCGCATCCAGGTGAGATAAATATGTAGATATAAGTGTTTTTCTCTTAGACTTATTTTTACTCTTAGAGAAAAAAATACTTTTCGGAAAAAATTTAAATTTTCCAAATTTTGCATATTGAAGTACAACAATATAGGATAATGATAATTCTTGAACAACCTGTAAATTTAGAATCAAGTGACATTCATAAGCCATCATATTTGATTTATAAAATATAGGATTTTTGCTATTCTGCAGATATGGTTGCAATCACGCGGCCCGTGAAGGAGCTATCTCAGAACCTGTCCTTCATGATGGAGAGCCTCTACAAGGTGTCAGTAGCTTTACAAAGGCAGGAATTCGTCTGAATTAGGAAATTTACTTCGCTGTTAATTATTTAGCCTTTCACCAATTATTTTGTATAATCTTACTATCTTAAAAATTAATGATTAAGGCACGAAACTTTAGCAAAGTGGGATTTGTAACTTAAAAATCTTCGTGATTGGTCTCCACGGATACCAAGATCGCATGTCCGTTATTAAGCCCGGTATTAATATGGATCCTCCGGAGGAGTCTGGAGAATCAGGTTAACTAAGGAGTAGCGGACCGGGCCAGGGAAGAAACCCAACAGCCGAAAGTCCCCGTGCGTGTAATAGTGGGAGAGCCCTTACTCTCGGCCGCTAAATTGTAATCCGTGACTTATTATAACTGATATATTATAATGTTTATATAATTACGCGGCTATTGATGTTGCACTTCACAAATTTAAATATATTGTAGCTTACTAAACTCCAAGATGCATTATAGTTCTACTAATATTCCTTTGATGACGACAATCCTAATTTAATCCTATTTGTATGAACTATTTCATATGTTTTTTTTTTTTTTCACTATTTATCAAAATCTTATCGAGCTTTATTTGAATGTATTCGGAGTTTAGGTTATTGTGCATAAAACGTGTACTTTAATTTTTCCGAAGGGTTTATGATTTCAAATACTCAGTTTAACCAGGAACATAGCAAGTATTATTTTAAATAACGTCGTATGAAATGAATTCGTTATTTACGTTAAAAATTTTCCTCAACCATGAGTTTGGTAAATTGTACGACGGCATCTATTTAAAACAGAAGCAAACCATCACGGTCTCTATGGGCTGTATTAACGAGCAGAAAAAATGTATAAACTCTTGGTTGAGTTATAGATAGTTAATTGGTTATGTAACAGAGAAAATGAGAATGCTTAGATGACAAAAGAGATCTCATTTAGAATATGTATGTATGCACGCGGATTGAAACAACATTATATATTATTGTGTAGTTACATATAGTTAGATAATTTTATTAATTTTATTCATATAATAATATCTTATAACTGCGAGACCCTATAACACATTTAAAGAAAACAGTTTCACCGAATTAAGCGCGTTCACGTTCCTATTCTCATTTTGATCGTATCATTCGGTAGAGCTTCAAAAAGACTATTGTATAATAAAGGACGTGCTTACTATAAGCTATAACACATTTAAGCTCTTAAAGTGAGCGCCAAGTCTGCTAATTTACATAAAATTATCGTCATTCCATCGACACTTTCATTTCCCATAATGATTGTGCTCTGAACTGTATTCTGACATTCATTATCGTGTTGTTGGAGTGTCGATGAAATCTCAGTGGCTTTGAACGTTGAATTAATGTAGAACGAATGAAACGTAGTGCTGATATTTGTTCACATAACATTAAATTCATATCTCTCATAATAAAACATTTACTGAAAAATATTACGTAAGAATAGCAGTCACTAATAAAATAATAATTGGATCCCTAAACGATCCACTTTAGGTTGACGTATGTTACAACAAACTGTATACAAATTATTATTTTATAAGATAAACAATTAATCAAATTATTTTAATGATTGAATCAAAAGAAATCTACAATTCCCTAATAATTATTTTTTCAATGAAATGACATGAATTATAGTAATTAAATTGTATGTTCAATGTACTTCCTGAAATGAAGTTAGTTTATTAGCCAGTAGTATAAAAATATAAACCATTTTGTAATAGGAAATCAATATAAAAACTGGGACTGTATTTCATGAAACTGTCCAATCGCCTCTTTCAGATAATTTAGCGTAAAAGATTCCCAAACGTTATTATTGTCTCCCTCATTTAATTCATGACAGTCGACAAAAATGTTGCTCAACTTACATCTACGCTCGTGTTTTGTGTGGTGTTTTCAACGATAGTTGCACGTCAGCCGGAAAGTGAGAAATTTTAAGTTAAGCAACGGTATTAAATACTTAGGTTCTTCAGCTTCTGGCTAACATTATATAACACCTAACGTGCAACCCAATTATTGTGAATAACCGCGTGTATTAAACCAAATATTTTCTTCTCATTTATTATTATTGTATGTGCGTATTGGGTCTTTTAGACCGTACATTGTTAGTAATACTATATTTATTGATTTGTATACTACGTGCTCACCAATTCTAAAATTACACAATTACACAAGCCTTTCGTTTATGACATGTTAATTGAATTATAGTAATGCTGTGAATTAAATGTACTAATATAATTTATGCAATAAATAAAATCATCAATATTCTCTTTTATTTCTACTCAAGCTTTTACCCGTGGCTCGTTGATATGCTTAAATTCAAGTTTGTCTTTGGTTAGTTTTATAAAGTGCAATCTTTTAAAATGTGCATTGCAAACAGTACTCTATCTGTTAACACGCTAACTTAAAAGCATATACAGTGGAATCTCTATAACTCGAATGTCAAGGGAAATGCAAAAAAAATCGAGTTAACGAGTTTTCGACTCAACAAGAACTTCAAGATACATATGACTAAACTGCTGAAATTTCGACTTACAGAGGCGCGATTTCTAAGTGTATATTTCGATTTGTTGTAGAGTCAAATTTGAAAATAATACAACTTACGTTTTTTATATATATTTTTTACATATTAAAACACGGACAAGCTCCGCTATAAGTAATCGTGTCCTGTGTCGACAAGGAACAAACATCACAAAAATTCATCACAATTATTGCTATTATTTCGGGGAATTCCAAAGTCAAATTCATTGAAATCATATTTGATCATTTTGAATCGCCATTTTTTTAAATATGATGTAGTTTACAAAAAAAAATTATTGTAAAAAATAATAATATAATATTTGGTTTTATTAAGACAGAGTTAGAGCAGGTTCATTCCCAAGTTTTTTTATCATCTAAACTCTAAGTAATCCGTTATTTTATAGTATGCTTTTTTATAAAGTTTTCTTTTAATTGTGTTTTTAAATTTATTCACTGACAATTTAAGCATATCACTTGGGAGTTTATTATAAAAGCGTATACATTTCCCTTTAAAAGATTTACTAACTTTATGGAGCCTACTAGTGGCAACAGCGAGTTTATCTTTATTCCTAGTATTAAATTCATCACTATCACTGTCTTTCTTAAACAAGTTAATATTTTTGTGTACATATATCAGTAAGTAAGACGTCATTTTATTTTACTAACTACGACTTAAGGAGTCTTCTTTTTGAAATTCCAATTATAGTTTAAATATGTATCAACAATACTGCGTAGGGAAATAACATTTTGTTCGAGTTACAAAGTCTAAATAATTCGAGATACCGCATAATGCATATTTAGATGTTCAGCAGAAGGAAATGGCAATTTTTTCGCCTAACTGAGAATTTCGACTTAACGAGGTTCGAGTTATAGTTATTTTCCACTGTACATTGAACATATATGTACATATTAAAATAAATTGACTTAATAATCGAATTTAAAATAAGTAAATAATTTTAATCTTCTTATAATATTCAGAATCAATATCATCATATTAATCATTTAGTCTGATTCCTACATTTTTTTCTAAACCTTAGAGATGCCCGTAGTATTAGAAATACTTGATACTATTGGGCAATTTAAGTTGATGCAAATTCTATGCCATAATTTTATATATTATAAAAAATATAATTTTAAGATTTTTTTTTTTTCGTGGTCAAAACGACTCCCATTTTCCAAATGGCGCAAAGCAAATACAAACACAATAACACATATTATTTCATTTAATTCAATCAATATACAATACACAATAATAATAAAATTTATTGAAACTACGATAAAAAATAATTATGATTAGCTTTTTACTTCATTCATAAATATATCAATCAGATACATATTTAAAAAATTAGGATAAAATATCCAAATAAGAAAATTAATATGTATTTGTATTATTAATTCACAAACACTGTTATTGTAGATGTTTTTCAACTTTGATCATTGTTCAAATAAAAAAGGGCATTTGAGACATTGATTAAATACTTAAATGAGACTAACTGCCGCACTCTAAGACATCACTAAACGCTACTTAATGATCCGACAGCGCTTGTCTCTTTCTATCATAGTCAATCTTAATATAATAGAAAGAGACAGTCGTCACTGACGTCTCATTGGGCGGCAATAAGGGTGTTTGCAAGCAAGAGCTGTATTTAATATACTAATATTTGAATTATTTACATGCATCCTATTATTTAGAGCCATTCAAGTACGTAAGCGACTTTCCGTTACTAACTTACATGCCTCCAATTACGATATGTTGGTCTCCTTTTAACAGGGCTAAAACTACATACATAAATATGTGCTGACAATACTGATGACTCGAACATCGAGCGAATATACTTAACTTGAGATTTGCGGAATATAACTTACCGTTAAGATAAGAGACGGGGAGATTTCCCGTTAAAATAAAATGATCAAAAATGTGTCTGGACCATGCCCCACTAAAACCAAGAGGGATCGAACAAACACTTCACACCCGAAGTTGGCGACTTCGTGATTACGTAGGTACTCGAATGGCTCTGACATAACTAATCGAAATATCTGAATATACAGTCTTTCCATAAATACTGATCTTATTTATTTATGTAATATAGTATATAATGAATAGTAAAAAAAATATATACAGTAAAAATTACACTCAGAGTAAATTGTTATATAAGAGTTTTATTGAAGAGTACAGTACTTATGGCCAGACTATGTATATAAAAATATATGATCCCTGCTTTCCAATCAACGCTTCAAAACGGCATTGAGAATCACACGATTCATAAATCCATTTATTATACAAAATATTAATTAAATTAGTGATACTAATAGAATATTTTGTCATTCAAATAATGAAACAATTTTGAAGGAGACCAAACTCTACCCTTTACTTTTAAATGTTGCTTAACTTGGAACCTATGTCACCTTCTCGCTTAAGTGCAAACGTTGTTGCGAAAACGAGATACCAAAAACTTTGACCAAATATCTCAAGTTGAGTAATGATTATAAGAGGTTCTATGACTAAAATACATTACTGCAAATGGGTGCTACGAAACACCTACTGCATTCGCTGACACTAAAATAAGCTTATTGAGGTGTATTTGATTTTTAAGAATACCGTTTAAATACTTATAGAATATCATAATTCATAATGTACAAAATATTAGTGTAAAACAATAAAAATAAAATAATTAAAAAGGTCCATTAAATATACAAAACAATAATTTATATAATCGAAGAGCCTACGTATTTTGTCAATACAAAGGCGAGCAACACATATTGACTTGAATTATTATTTAAATATGTTAATTCCTATAAAATACTATACTACATTATTCTAGCCGATGTAATGCAGGCATATGAATTCTGACTGGTTCGAATCCCCGGAAAAACAAATATTGAAGATTTTCTTAACAAGCAGGATGGATGTTTGAAGAAATGTAGAAATACTTCCACCTGCTTTAGGGTTCATGGGATTTTACTTACATTATTATGCGGTTAAACCTGCAAGACCTTTAAGAAGCTACGACGTTGAGATTTTTAATATTTTTCAAATATATTACGAAAATAAACAAATACTACTATGGTGCGGCTTTTGCGTTTGCTAAATACATTTGATTGTGGCTAAGAAGGTATCAGAGATAGCACCAAAAGCCTGAAGGGAGATTAATTAAATAGGACAGAGTTTGGATCTTCATTGTCCATTTGCTTCACGTGCCTTAGTACATCCTTCTTCGTGATGACGCCAAGAAGTCGCCTGAAATGTTAACAAGTTATTAGTATATATATATATGGCGACTTTGGCTGCGAGGCACAATAGAAAATTGCCTATAGAATTTGACACTTGGTAATACGGAACTACTGAAATTTAGAATTGAAGTTAACAAGTGACCATATAAATCATATGTGAAACAAAGGTGTATATAATATTATATGAGTAAAAGCTAGTAAAATGAAAAATTCATTTATTGTCTTACACATACAGTGAATCAATATTATATCCTAAAGGTTACACTATATTTATTTCTTTATTCTAGACTACAATTTAAAACAAGACTCTCACTTGAAGAGACAGCAGTGTATCTTCAAAAATGTATTAGAACAGTTTTTTCTATTTATTAGGACCAATAAAATGCCTATAATTAAAAAATCTGTACAAATAAAAAATGCCAGAGAAGTGAATTCCGCTACTCGCAGAAGCGGCTTAATCGATTGAAATGCGTTGTTCACTTACCCGTTATGCGTGACCAGCGTCTGCCTGAGGCCGAGTTTGCGGAACATATCGACGACAGTCTCCATTGGAGTCTGATCCGTGACTGTGATTGGGGCCAGATCGAGAATACGGGCCAACGGCAACGCTGGTGGCCCGGCGGAGCCCGTAGAAGTCGGACCACCCGCCACGAATACAACCACCGACTGACCCGTTATGCCCTCAATCGTACGACGCGCGTTCGCTGTTAAAATTCAAATGTGTATATAGCAACTTATTTAAAAGGTTTCAAGGTTTTAGTATCGTTTATAGTCTCATCAGACATTGTGATTATTCAAAGGACATGCATGCATGTGCACCAGGGTGTTTTTAATTTTAAATAGAATAGATTCCTAGCTAGATCGAATACTTACCGATGGCTAGATTAAGGTCCCTTCTAAGCACGAAACCGACGAGATACTGCGACTCCTTCGAGACCACAACCGGATATCCGTTGTGTTCCGTCTCCTTTAGAAGCGTCTCCACGTCGTCGACTGTCATCGAGTCTTGTGTTATCACCGCTAGCGTCTCGTTGCGTCTGAAAGAACAGATTTGCATAATGAATATTGTTTACTTACGACTCCATCATCTATAAAAGATACATATTAGCAAGATAAATGTGGCACCATTCAGCAATTTGATTGACTAACAAACATTTCAACTTGTAATAGACAATTTCGCAAAAAGCACAGCATACTCACTTGGGCTGCATGACGTCAGCAGCTAGCGACGTATGCTGGAATTCGTCTTTGCTGTCCAGGAAAGGATACCCATTGAGGGCGATATGGGCATCATATATCCCCTGTTTGCCCAGAGCATCTCCCACCCATTTGGAAGCCATAGCAGCAGCCATTAAAGGTACTATATATCGCACACCGCCCGTCAACTCGAACATTATCACCACCAGGGATACTGAAAAAAGAAAGTATGGTATTTGATCACTGAAAATATTCAGTAAGTAGGCAGTAAAACGCATTTTTCTAAAAATCAATCAAATAAATTTTCTATCAGAGACGACAATCCGGTCCGATTTTGACGAAAACTAAAACAGGATAGATAAAAAACTATTAAAAAGAAATTAAATTCTCCAGACAAGAATCGATTCTCTTTAAATTGTAGAAAATAGCAGCGTTTTTATAACAACATTCGATAGTGTGACTAATATTCTCAGAAGTGACAGTCATTACGTTGAAATCGTTATCGACTGTTAGTCAACATTTAAACTTTTAATATATATTTTCAATTTACCTGTCATCCGTGTGACGCCCCCAAGAACAGCCGCGGCACCGACCATAGCGTAAAGGCCGGGCGTGATGCAATCGTCTCCACTCGAACATTCTCCCGAGAAGAGCCAACTTTTCGGATACTTGTTAGCGAGTTGTTCCACACCTAAAAAATAATTATCTCTTTAATTAACAAAAAGAAGCCATTTGTTTTCAAAGTACAAAGATGTAAAAATTACAGAATTAAAAATTGTACAGATTAATTCCTAAAAAGACCTAATTTAAATAATTTTATTTAGATCTCATTAACAATCAGATCGCCGCTAGCAGGAACACGATGAAGAATTTTTTTGTACGAGCATGACAATGACTCTCATGAAAATTCTGCAACACCTAATACAATTTCAACAAAACAGAAATGGTATGTAAGAATTTATTTTTTCAATTTCTATTTCGTAACGGGTCATTTTATATCCAAAGGATGCAAGGAAGTTCAACTAAAAAAAAGTATTGCGTTTACCGGCCTTATTAAAGTATTTTTTTGTTTTCTTTTATAGCTTTTTAATTTTGTCAACGTACAGCCAACTTTGTCATCATAATATTTTATTTAAATCTTGATTCTGTTCTGTTAGTCTTATGTCAATTTTGTTTTTGTAATTTTTGCACCGTGTGTCATAAAACCTAAATAAATATTACTAGCTTACCTATGCCAACAATGCGTCCAGGGATGGCTCCTAATGCAAGGCTGGGGATAAAAAGTCCACAGGGCACCTTGATGCCGAAGGTAAAGACAGTCATCACCAGCTTGAGGATCAGCGCCAAGGTTAGAAGCCACATGGCACGGTATACCTCATCGCCAGCTACTGCCTTCTCAATCGTATTGAGATCGGTATAGTTGCGTTTGTAGTCGCTGAAGAGATCAATATAGATTATACTTATAAACCTTGTTTATTATATTTAATATCTTGTGTCACAAAATGCTCTGTCCCTTCGCGCCAACGTAAAATTTGCTTGAAAAAAGGGTCACACTAAGTTACACTACAAACTATTGCTACATGGCTATTTGTAGAAGTAATTATAGAAAAAAAGAAGACTTTGTTTCATAATTTGAACTGATAACATTTTTGAAGAGTTTTAAAAAACTATGGTTTAAATTTCAAGAGCTTTTTCAAAAATTATCAAATACTATACACCACATTGGTACTTGCCATATCGGATCGGTATTGGAGATGCCACATTGGTTGAAGAGCAAATATATAAGCTGGCTGGTGTTCATGCGAGTGTATGGATTGGGGTAGGCGATAATGGCTGTTACTAGGGTCACCACCAACACTTCCATGACGGGATACTGGCCAAGCTTTGAGTACTTGCGGTAGCGGCACCAGTAGATGTTAGCTTTTATAAATATTGCCGCTATGCAACCCTGGAAAATAATGTCACACATTAGGGCGTTGTTATGGTTGGTATATGACATTCGATAGGTGTAGTCTTCCTGATATCAAATCGCGGAAAAAGAAGTATGGTCCAGTTTGTAAGGAACAGAAGGCAGTTCTCTACTTACCTGTAAAAAATCACCTCCATACTCCTATAATAAGGTACAGTTGTTATAATTAATAATTTGATTTTATTAACGCCAATAATTTTAAGTCTGTTTGTACTTTAGGTTAGGATTTTTGTTTCCCCTTCGTATCGAACGTTATAAAATTTCCGGTTACTGGTATTCAAATTCCATGCATGATTAACAGGGATTGTCTCTACCGATCCCGGTATCTTTGGAGACGATCACAGAATATTATACATAGTATTTTCCTCACCCCAATGATACCGAGTCCTATGAAGGGTATCAGCTCGAAGAACTTCCAAGGTTTATTGTACTCCACGTAGAAAAGTACCAAGTGTTCGTTTCCGAATGGATTGATCGACCGCAGGATGAAGGCCGCTATCAACGCACAGAAGAACGACCGCCAAAGCGTTTTCAGAGGGAAATAGTATGACACCTGAATTAATATGAAACAAATAAATTTAATATCCCTAATATTGGTAACTCTTTCTCTTGTTTACGATAAATAGGGACGGCAAGAGTTGTTAATAATAGAATTATATGACGAGTAGTACTAGATACTCTATGGATTGTTGGATATGGATCTATGGATGATATATGTAAATTGTATTTTGCTTAGTAACTATCATTATAAAATCTATGAATTATTTAGAGTTTATGAAGCACAGACAAAAATATTCTAATTATGCCTTGTCCTTGTCTTGATTTACTTAAGTTTTAGATAGTCAATGAGACATCGTCACCTCGATATAATTCACTTTAACTTAGAATCACATGAGAGATGAAGTTACGATTAAGGTTATCATTGAATTATGTTCATGTTTCAAATATTAGTTAGTTAGTATGTAGTTACTGTTTACATAGTTTCATACCGCTTAATTTTGATTTAATTTTGTTTTTTTGCTTGTTGTATAACTTTTTCATTTATCCTTTTATTTGTTATCTTCATTGTCTATGGTTAGAAAAATGGTTTAGCACAAAGATTCACCTCCTCAAGACTGAACAGAACGCCTCCAATAGGTGCTCCAAAAGCTACCGAAACGCCAGCCGCCGCAGCCGCCGACAGGATTTCACGTTTTTTGGCTTCATTGCGGCCATACTTTGGAAACAGGTACGACAATATATTACCTGAAACGTTATTAACACATCTTATGGGTTCGATATTCAAAAAATAATAATTGCTAAGAGAAAGTCAGACTTACCCAAACAACTAGCAATATGAACCATGGGTCCTTCTTTGCCAAGAGACAAGCCTGAGGATACTGACAGAATCAAACCCACTGACTTGATGATCAGCGTCCATTTTCCCAAATAACCTCTTATGATGAAACCACTTAAAATCGTCTTGATCTCTGGTATACCTGTTCACAGTTAAAACCCTCATATTATAAAGTGAAAAGATTTGGATATTTATTAGGAACGAATAAACTACTGGATAGGTTATAAAAATTCAATTACGGCTAACGGAATGTTATAATATATATGTCCAAGTAGACGAAATCGCATGTAAACGCTAATAAATAACATAGAAAAAACAGATAAATATAACTGGTTAAAGTGTAAATTAAAACGTACCAGAACCACAAGCATAGGGCGCGAACATGCGCACGAGTGATGCTGAAAGCGCCGCAAAAGTCAGCGCCCACACGATATAGAAGAGGTAGCTGATGATGTAGGCCCCAGGACCATCCCGAGATTCTCCAAATACTTGGGGCCACGTTAACCACTGTGCATACAAAAACCGATTTAATAATTGACCCAACAGTCTTTTAGTTGTTACATAAAGTTAGTAGTTTTTCACTTCTCATCTGTATGTGTATCATTCTCATGTGTAAAATGTCCCCAAAGCATGGCCGATATTTTAATCGACGAGTACGAGACATGTTTTTTCTTTGATAGTTTGGTAGTAATAACTTATCTATCTAGTTTAGTTACTAGTAATAAATAGTAAGTAAGTAGATGGCTTAATATAAATTTTATTGAATTTGATTAGGCAACTTTTCGAAAAACTTTTCAACTAAAACTAAAAAGCACAAAGTCTTTATTCAATCTGTGTCGCTGTTGTTGGTCTCGAGGACATTTCACTTGAAAGCAACACTGATATAAATTAACTATTATAAATTTAAAATTTTCCTAGCAAGTCACCAAAAAAAACGAACTTTATCTTAATGTCTGATAAAGACCTACTTAATGATTACATTAGGACACAACAAGTTTTGAAGAATGAAATGCAAAAATTAAATTACATTATTAATGTATTACCTTTAAACTACAGCCGTTTATAAAGTAAATTACTCAATTTATACACACACATATACACTGACAGAAGGTAGACAATTTTCCGTTTATCTTAATAGGGTTAAAAAAAACACGCTAACCTCTGAGCAATTCTCCCGGTCAAAAGTGATCTCATCGTTGGACCAGCAGCACTGTTCTCTGTTGAACCAAAATGCTTGAGGGCAGATGCCAAACTTGAGATCTGTCATCCACGACGCGCCAATATCTATTACTCCGGCCACAACTCCGGTACAAACACCGACAAGGAGCACGCAAACCCATCCTGACCACGCGTCGTGTGCACCCTGCCAAACAAAATACTCATGTTATCAATAAAGCTAAGTGCACACAAATATATATGAAGCCATGAGTTCATAGGTATGATTAAAGTAATAGTGTATCTCTGAATACTGTGTTGACTCTACTTTTCTATTAGGTATAAGAGTCTTTACTGATTACCTGAAAAAAATCACATTAGGTAAAAACATCTATATTCTACATACAACATTTTTCAGTAAATATAAGATATTAGAATTTTGGAAGAATCCTTCAAATTATAAACATTTGTTTTTCTTATTTTCGTGCAGGGGTAGGATAATAAAAACATCTCCAATCTCTGAGTGAGTAAAAAATCTACATTAGTTATTGGTATTAACTGTTTAGCACATAAGAACTAAGTTGTAACAAATGATGTACATATAACCAAATGGTATGTCATTTAGACCTTTTTAATTACAAATAAGTTTAAATCTAAAAGTTTATTATACAGTTAAGTTTAGAAATAATCTAAAGAGAAATAATTATCAACTCACTTTTATAAGATCCCATATGGAGTCCTGCCTCTTTTTGACTATGTACCTGTGTCGCATGCGATCCCTGGCAATGTCTCTTTGCCAATCAATTGTGTGAAAGTCTTCATACTGACCAATACCAGGAATATCATCTGCTTCACCTGAAAAATAAAACATATTATTATTATGCCATCACATTTTACCCAAATTTATTAATACATACCTATTTATGCATTTGTATTCATAGATTTAATTATTGAAAGTATATCTATAACTACAACGGAACTCAAGAACATTATTCACTTTCAACTCACAGAGATTTCATTAATACATCAACTACAGTTTGCACCCAGCCACACGGATGTAGACATACAATCACGTGATATTCTAGACAATATTGCTACACAATTGCATGTGATTTAACTGTATCTCCTTTCAAGGTTATTTTGTCATTAAATATAAACCCAGGTGATCATTGTTATCTACACATAAAATACAAGAGCCACATCAATCTTTAAGTATATAAAGTGAGAATAGAAAGAGTACAATAGAAGATAACTAAAGACAAAAAGAAATACAATTGTTGATTTTAGTACTAGCCTGTGTTATTATATATATCTAAAAATACATACTTATTCATAAATTATTGGTTTTTCAGTCATGCAAACAACATGTAATATTAAAATTACGGACATTTAAAACCAAAGCAATACAGTAAGCATACAAATTAATTGGAACTAAGCAAAATTAATACACTATAAGTCGTCTCACCTGGCAGCCCGGAGAACATAACGGCGTCCCCTGAAAATGTTTTAGACTAATTTAACTGCTAAATCTACACTTTCACACCGCTCGGGTAAGACATTAAGTCACTTTAGTACGCGTGCGACTAGCTATTGCAAAACTAATAACTAAGAGTTAAATGACCGGGCACAGTTTAGTTAAAGAGAAACAAAAGAATTATTTCTTTGAAAAACAAGTGAATGTCCATTGTTGACGTACACAGTACTGTGAAGTGTGAAATGTTGTTGACATAATGAGTATACATCTGTCAAGTCTTCATTTGACGTTGATAGATCTCGTGTCATGACTCACGAGTCATTAACAGAAATAAATATTATTATTATTAATAATATTATAAAAACTTATAAGACAATAAATTATAAAAGCTTCACATCAGTTCGACCAGGTTTGGAAGTAGGTAATTAATATGCGTGCTTTACCTACATTTAATGATAGGTATAGGTCGCTTCACATAAAAAAAAGAACGGCTGTTGAACTGCTGGTTGAGATGCGCAGTACACAAGTGAAAAAAAAAAAAAAAATACGCGTCGAATTGATAATCTCCTTTTTAGTTTTTTTGAAGGTCGGTTAATGAAATATGTCACCGACGACCACTTAATTGAAGGAATTTCAATATGACTTGCAATTAAACAATCTACATAATAAATAGATAATATACTATCGTGTTACTTTTTATAAATATTGTTTTATTTATTTTGTAATTTTTAATTGCGATAATTTCATGCGATTGCTAGGTAACTGTAAGATGTATGTAAATAAATAAATAATTAATGCTTTTAATTATACTTAATGATAATCTATCTAATATTTTTTTTCGATGTTCTTACCAATAACAAATCAACGAAGCCGCGAGCGAAAGGCTAGTACTTAGTAGTAAAAATAAAATGATGGACAATAATAATTATGATATTTTCTAACATTTTCGTACGCGAGTATACCCTACCCATGCGCAAACTTACCTCCACTTTCTTCTAGCATTTTCTACCTATACAAGTCTTTGTTTAAAAAAATAATCAATTCAAAACCAGTTTCTTATCAGTACAAAACATGGTTTGGATCGCTAGGATTTTAATATTAACAATACGATAACGTGGATAACGGTAATGGTTTAATATGAAGGCTTGTATGAAATGACTAATAACAATTATAGTAATAATAAAACCAAAATTATTTTAAGTAGATAATAATAATATACAATAACCCTTTCTTCTTGAAGATTTCGAAACGGGGTATCAGTTGTAAGTAGGTAATAATGCTGAGTATCAACTTAAAACAGATTGTAATACAATATTCTACTACATACATTTAACAATTATGTATGTAAATTATTATACTATTTAATATTTTATGTTAATTTTAATATGAACGATACTATTTTGCAATACATGAGAAAAAATATTTAGATAAATTTATTTTACCTACTTTATCGCCTACTAAGGGTGTTGCCTCTTCGGCATCAAGGGCTGACTCTTCCATCATTGTGAAGGAACAAAATACGACTTTTTTCACCGAATTAATTTTCAAAACTGATAATCTGCGGGAAAATGACCAAATCTTATCTACTCAAAGACTGATAATTTTATATTTTATTCGCTGTAATGTTTGCTCTTCTCAATATAAAAGTCATAGACGTAATTTGTAAAATCGTTGGCAACCACGGGAGGCTCGGTAGGTAGGTTTATTAATAATGCAATACTAGAGACGCTGATAATGTCAGAAATGTCTCAACCGACTCAAATGCTGTTTTCACTACAGATTAGTAAAAAACCGCAAGGCCACTGATAAGGCAGGTGTCACCTTTAATACTTATATATTTAATACAACAAACATACAAATCAATACATTTTTTAATACTTTAATGATCAGATCTCTATGGCTTTTGCCAATTAGGAACAAGATGAAGCAGTACTGTACAAAAGGTTTTAATGTGATTACATAGTAATTACATAGGTATAAAGAAGGCGGATGTAACTTTTATAATACGGGCTAGTGCCAATAACACTCATTAAATAGAGCAATAGTAAAAGCACATTGACGCAAGCAAAACGGCGTTAGCTAATACATTTTATTACTATTAAGTCTTACCGGCCGACGAACTGAAGTATTGAGCGATGTATGCTTGAAAAAAAATCATTCGGTCTATTTAAAATGTGTTGTTTACCTAAGATACTCAAGAATTTTGTCGATTTGTATTACTAACTAATAACTGTTAGGAATTTCGGCTCTTCCAGAGTCACGTTATATTTTGCGTGCAGGGTGACTGAAATCGCGAAGAAAAGCCAGCCTACGCTAAGCCATATGCTTACTAATACAAATTTTTATGTTTTAATCATTGGATCATTAATGGAATATTCCTAACTGAGAATTGAGAGGTTTTTTTGGTTGACCATCTGTCCATCCGAAAACGCTATTACTGACCGCGATAAGCATGTTGATAATTGAAATCCCAATAAACTCAAGCATTCCTAACCAAACAACCTGTTGATTAGGCCTTTTTTACCAAATCAAATCTAAAGATGCTTTGTTCCTTAATTGGCCTATTTACTGCGTTACTTTACCGTCGGACGGAGTGCAAATACCTATATGATTATAACAATAAAAAAACAGCTTCCTTAGAATGTGGTGCTAATTTATTATATGATATAAGAACTTACATGTAGCACTGGCGTCGCTGTATCTCGTGCCATGTTCATACAATTGGAAGGTGCCGTGGCTGGTGGGAGTTGTAGGAGTGACGGCCGCGCGCTGCGGCCTCGCCTTTATGTTCACCATATCGTCTTCTCCACTTGGGCCTCCATGACCGTTGCCGTGACTAGTGCCCTATACAAATGCTCAATTCTGAATATATAGTTATATAGTGAAACATTTTTTCATGATATACATATATTTTTACATTTTATATTTTCAAAGGTAATTATTTTTTTATTCGGTTCAAATTTTGATAAGTTGGAATCGTCTTTAACTTTTCATTATTTACTCTGACAAAACATGACTATTTCAATTTCTGCAGTTAAAATAAATTACCAAAGAAGAGTAGTACCTTACCAAAATAATTTGTGGGTCAATCAATATAACGTTACTTTTTTTATAGCTTACGAAAAATACTTTCACCTAAACGATTTTAAAAGATTTTAATTCGTTTTACGCGAGTTTATACATCATTATGAATCATTTCTTTTTTAGCAATTTTATCGTCGGTGAAGTTTCGAGTTTATGGATTGTCAGTTTTTTAATATAAAGTAAACCCATCTCTAATCCCTCGTTTAGCTATATTGATGTATTAATAATGCATTATGCTACTTATTATGTGTGTTACTACTCAGTGTGGACATCGAACCAAATACTTTCTTTTATTTAGTGATAACACATTAATTTATAACATTAAGTATTAAAATTAATTAGCTTGCATTATGAAATGATAAATGCCTTCGTGGTTAAGTAGTTTAAGCATCTGACATTCACTGCACTGAAGCCTATGAAAGCAGAAATGTATGTATCCCATGTTTAGTGGGACAAGGATGATAACTGGATTTTACTTACTATATTTATGAAATGAGCATGACTTTTCAAAGCAGTGCTCTTTTATTCTAAGTGTAATTTTAATACTAATAACGGTAATTTTGTACAGCTCAAAGTACTACTCTAACTACTAGATATAATAAAGCAAGGAGTTCCTAATATTAGGATTAGAGGTTTTTAATGTAAAATACGACAAAGCTTATTAAAAAATCCAGACTTACAGAAAATATAGTTGTGGAAAGACCTTACAGAATATTACAAAACACTGTTTAATATGTTATATTATTAATTTAATTTATGACATATCACATGATGATGTCTGTGATTGTTCTACATATTTATTGAAAAATGCTCTCTGAGTCCGCACTAACGTATATATACCCTCTATCATCTATTGCACGTAGATATGTTTACTATTCTATTAGGAACCTGTATCCTTTTTATTTAATACAATTATAGGTTTTTAATTACCGCGCAGCTCTATGAATGCAGTGTTGGGTTACTGACAACTGTAACACAATCCATTCAACTCTACGATATTCAATATACCTACCTATATTGCTATTTGCTTGTTACTTTGTAAGAGGTATATATATAATATATATAAATATGAAGTACAAGTACAACCATTCCGTTAGTTTTATTAGATTTAAAGCATATACCTATATGTAAATATATATATATAGGTTTTTAAATACTTAAATGTTTGCGTCATAACTTAATCTCATCACTGCTTGCTACAATTCTATAATTATTATGATTTTTTATATTTTCAATAATACTGAATTGAAATACATATAATACTAAGGCTTTATTGTTTTAATAAGGGACAAAAACACAACAGATAAATAACCTTTATAGAAGTATAAAGTCGCGAGCACTTAAGGAATAGCTGTTAATTTTTTCTAAACAATTTGCAGAAAATTTAGCTTACCGACTAGTACGAATATTTTATAGAGCTTAGTTACACAAACATACTCAGCATATATTATATATACTGCGACGTCACCATTGTATTAACAATATACTCACTCATCACAGTTGAAAGACCAGTAAGGCCTATAGAGGAAGCGAATTAAATCTGGGCACGATTGCGAATCAACTATCAAGTGTGTTGATCGAAACCTGAGTCCCGTTTAGAAGCCCGAGGGCGAGCGGAGCGTTAATAACAAAATCGATATTCATGCCACAGAGTAGCTGTCACTTGTCAGCCGCAGAGAACCGTTTAAGCACGGGGAATGACAATGGGAATGCGTTACGAAAATATTGTAACGCATTAATAAATAATATCATTAATTATTTCTATTTATATAGCGTCAAATCCCAAAGCTTTCCCATTTTTAAAGCGATTTGCCATTAATAGCAAGAACCTTATTCTGAGAATATCAGGTTCCCTCCTATTCATCATCCCGAGGTTCAGTTGTGGCAAAAACGCATTGTTGGTGATTTTCAAACGACTGACAATATTGCCTCCATGTGTTGGATATAGCATCGAGTCACAACTTCGCCATTTAGTGATTTTGTCAGTGTTTTGTTTTTTCAAAAATTAGTCAAGCTTAAAATGGCGTGAGATGGCATCTCTTTTGAGGAAGCTTCTAAATCAACTCCTTCCTATAGAAAATACTTTGTTGACAATACCTAGGTTTCTTCTTCTCTTTATCCAAAAATCCTCGCTCTTACCTGGTCTCGGCTTCTACGCCTTCGTCCCTCACCTCTTATCGGAAAACCATTTTAAATCTCTCAGGGAAAACCATCTCTTGGAAAACAGTTTACTGATGAACTTATCATTTTATTATTCAGGATCCTCAGACCTCTCTACCAAATGGTTGTGTCTTATCTTCTTTTTCCCATCGTAATTCTTCTAATAAGAATTTACTCACTTGTATTGACTTTATTGAAAACATTATTATCAACTTTTCTAAAAGTATACCGTCTAACGTTGTTCAAAGAATCACCCAGTTCTCTACTAAGCTTAATTAGTGACGTCTACTATCTGCCGACTTAGAATTGGTCGCTCTCGTACTACCGAGTCCCGTCCATTTTACTAAAATTAAGTCTATCCTACTAATATTTTCTCCCGATTCCATAAATTAAGTTTCAAATTTATTATATTCCTCTTCAATCACTCTATCTATTAAAAAAACCGCATCAAAATCTGTTGCGTAGTTTTAAAGATTTCAGCATACAAAGGGATATAGGAAAAGAAAAAGCGACTTTGTTTTATACTATGTAGTGATGATAGTGATAACAATATTAAGCTTTACTAATCTCATTAATAATATACCTCCTAACTTAAATTATATATATTTTTATTGTAATGTTCTGTGTCGTCTTGAGTATTAGTATCCTTTTTTGTGTACTTATAGCATGATGTACATAAAAAAACTATTGATATTCAAAACTTAATCTGCAGTTATTTTAAAACCTAAAATTTGATACTCTCATTCTACTGCAACTCATTTTTTAAGAAGAAGAATATCATTGGTAACCGATTCAATGTTTGCTATTCATAAACCACAACAAAGACACCTCATATAAAAGTTTGTTTTGAAATTTCGTTACACAGACATCAAATATGATTTACTCACTTCAGTGCGTTTTAAGCTTAAAACGTCTTTTTATTTATATACATATTTTGTTTGCGTACAACATTGAGGAAAAAATAGACGTCAAATTGCCTGTTTTTTTCTTCTTTTTTTTTTTGAAGGTCGGTTAAAAATAGTATAAAGAGTTAAATGAGCCTATATGTTAACGGGATACAACATTCATTTGACGTATGACGATTATTTCAAAAAAAGACATGATAATTATTGTATTCTTGTATTTGTATTGTATATTGTTAATTAGTGAACTCTTTTGTATAAACTTATTGGTGTTCTTTAAAAATATTTATATAATTTTTTTAAATTTGATGTAGGTATGTATTTCTTATGTCTATTAAATAAACGTAATTTCCACGATAATGGTTATTTATATCAATGATTACAAATATGTATAAGTAAGTCATAAATGTATGAGCAGATTTTCATAAATCGTACTACGATCACCACAGCTTTCGAACAAAAAAAAAAAGCGCATCGATATAGATCAATAGAAAGACACATAGAGACATGTCAACTTATAACTTACCTCTTTTATCGTCGGGCTTAAAAAGGGTTACTGTGGCGCGTTTATTCAATCTCATAATTGAGTAAGTACCAAACTGAATAGATGCATCTGAGGCTTAACAAGTGCTCATTTGATGCACTATTGTATGATGGTTATCAATATTTTTATGAACATTAAAGTATAAAATCAACTCATATATCGATTTTAGTTTAAGTTAGGAAGGGTGCAAAAAATATCTATTTCTGTGCGTCATTGGGATTACAGAATTTGAATATAGGCGCAATACAAACTTCTCCTTTGAGTTATTTTTAGTGTTATGAACTAGTAATATAGTTATAAAATAGAGATAATACAATATCATTTATTAGCTCCATCTCCAGAATACACTTACATACTTTAAGTAAGCCTGTAAGTACTTTAAAGTAAGTTTAGAGGTTATTGTTTCTTCATTTAAGATATTTTTATTTTCCATCCAAATCATGACGACCACAACCACTCTGGCAAGAGTGTAGTGACAAAGAAAGGAAAAATATTTTTATTTGTGCTAAGGAACTTCATTTATTAATTAATTTAAAAAATGGTTTTGTGAGATGGCCATATCTTAAAATGATAGTTTAAGTATGCTGTATAGATTCATTCAGAAAAGCTAAAAAAATAATCAAACCTTTTTGTAAACAGATTGATAAGTAGTTGCCATTTTAGTTGCTCTAAGGGGAAAACGCTCCATCTCCTTCTGAAAAGGTATAGAATCATTTCTGTGAGAGACTAAAACATTTGATATTCTATAATTACACTTTACTGAACTAGTAATTGGTAAGAAATATGTATCAAGGAATGATCTTAAGAACAAAAGTATCCATACTCCATACATGACATACATAATCTTTGAGTTAAAATTAGAAAATAAAGTTTCACAACAAGGTCCTCAAAATAGGCATAGATATGATTTAATTGAATATATTACGGTATAACAACTCACTAAATAATTCTAGTTTTATATTTCTGGTTTAATTAAAGGTGACAAAACTTATGACACCTTATTACGCCCCCGTGAAAAAAATCAACAAACCTTGAACCTATTTCACAATGTTTATGTACATGTTTTACAATCCTCATCAAATAAAGATATTGTAAATTAAGAAATTATACTTGTATTATGTCAATTATTATTAATTCGAATTAAAATATAAATCCAAAGAAACAAGACGTTTTGAAGAAATTTATGGGTTACTTAAACAAACCAACGATGCGTCACATTTATATGTAATAATTGGTACTTACCTAAATATTGGTGAACATATCTAAATAATACGAACTGGGTATTTACTGCCAGTTTAATATTTAATACATAACAACTTCTTAAGCATTACCTACGTAGTCTTTAAAACAAAAAAAAACTACTTATTAAATAATAAATATAGATACTTTGATAGGTACTTAGTTAAAAATAAAACGAAAGAGCGTTGTCATTTGTCAGTGTCGTTTGTTGTAAGTTGTAACAAGTTATTCAATCGTTGTCAACTATCAAATAAACAATATCGAGAACAAGAACACCTCAGTTTTTAAATAAATTTTTTTTTGTTTTATTTTTTTATATTTGTAAAGTTTTTTGAAGATTTATGTTAATTATATAATGATAGGTACGAAGTTTTTAGTGCTTACAATAAACAATTTTAATAATTATTAGATAATATTTAATAAATAGTTCTCTGTGTATTAGTCGAGGCTTAATTTAGTACGTGTATCCGATTGTCTATGTATTAGAAAAAAATTAAAAGTGACACGTCCACCCACTCTGTCAAATTTTCATGCTTGTAACTCGTAGGGTAGTAACTTGTGAATTCAAGAATATTTCATGTATTAAGTTTTGATAATGGTAAGGAAGTGATTAATTTCAAAAAAAAGTTTTAATAGTCTCACGAAGTTTTTTTTAAAAGTTGTAATAATATGTAGCCACGTATTTAATAATTCGTTGGAGTATGTCATCACTTACGTACATGTCGGCTTCCGATTGTTTTAAGAAAGTTTCAGTGATTAATTTTAGTTTAGAGCTAGTTTAATGCGTAATAGTAAACGGCATTTTAAATTGTTTAATTATGTTTACACAGCCGCTAAGACTCGATATAAAGAGGAAGTTGACTGCGAGGTCTGATCGCGTCAAATGTGTGGACCAGCATCCAACAGAACCCTGGCTTCTCTGTGCGCTTTATGATGGCGAAGTTCACATATGGAACCATGAGACCCACACCCAGATCAAAAGATTTGAAGTAAGCATAATTTAACTGATTAAGATAGCACTCAATGAGAAAGTAGAACATATTTATTAAATGGTGTTTGCTATTCTTATTAGGTTTGTGATCAACTGCCTGTTCGTTCAGCAAAGTTTGTACCGAGAAAGAACTGGGTGGTCACAGGCTCTGATGATATGCAGATAAGGGTTTTCAATTACAATACTCTGGAGTGTGTACATTCATTTGAGGCTCATTCTGACTATGTCAGATGTATTGTTGTGCATCCAACACAACCCTTTATTCTTACTAGTAGTGGTAAGTTTATATTTTTCCAACTAATGTGGTTTGTGATTTAAATAGATGAATTTATATCTATAATGTAGGTAATCTGATTCTGTGTTTATTTAGATGATTTACTGATAAAATTATGGAATTGGGACCGCAATTGGGCATGTCAACAAGTTTTTGAAGGCCACACTCACTATGTCATGCAAATTGTTATAAATCCTAAGGATAACAACACATTTGCTAGTGCCAGTCTAGATACAACAGTCAAGGTATATTATACTTTTCCTATTGTTATAGAATAGTTTAGTAGGCAAAGGGTTTTTAACATTATTTTAACCTTTTAAAGGTCTGGCAACTGGGTGCATCAATATATAATTTTACACTGGAAGGACATGAAAAGGGAGTGAACTGTGTGGACTATTACTATGGAGGAGATAAGCCCTACCTTATCAGTGGGGCTGATGACCGCCTTGTAAAGATTTGGGATTATCAAAATAAAACTTGTGTTCAAACATTAGAAGGTCACTATTACTACGACAGTCATCCTTTATGTTAAATTTTATTAAAAATGTTGTGGTTTATTTGTTGTGTTCATTTTAAAATAATTCTCTTACAGGACATGCACAGAATGTGTCAGCAGTTTCATTCCACCCAGAACTACCAATCCTTCTAACAGGTTCAGAGGATGGCACAGTGAGGCTCTGGCATGCAGGCACATATCGCCTGGAGTACTCACTCAAATATGGCTTTGAACGTGTGTGGACCATTTCCTCTCTCCATGGCTCAAATGATGTTGCAGTTGGGTCAGCGCACTCTCTATATACTATAATATAAATGATTGATGATGATATGATTTCTATGATTCTCTTCTTTCTCTTTATGATTTCTATCTCCACTAAATTTATTTCAATTTCAGTTATGATGAGGGAACAATAATGATTAAAATTGGAAGGGAAGAACCAGCAATATCAATGGATATTAGTGGAGGCAAAATCATTTGGGCTAAACATTCAGAAATGCAACAAGTCAATTTAAAAGCACTGCCTGAGGGTAATAATTTTTCTCACTAATATAGTAACACTAGTTAAGACATCCAGATTTTTTCAATAAATATATTTTTCAGGTATTGAAATTAAAGATGGCGAACGTGTTCCTGTCATGGCTAAGGATATGGGCTCATGTGAAATCTATCCACAGACAATTGAACACAATCCAAATGGTCGTTTTGTAGTGGTATGTGGTGATGGTGAATATATTATCTACACTGCTATGGCCTTACGGAACAAGGCTTTTGGATCTGCACAAGAGTTTGTCTGGGCACAAGACAGCTCCAAATATGCTACTTTAGAAAACTCAAGCACCATTCGGGTCTTCAAAAACTTTAAAGAATTGACAAGTTTTAAACCTGAGTATGGAGCTCAAGGTATGTTTATTTTATAAGTAATTAATACTTTTTACACATTGAGCAATTTTATAAAAAAAAAACATTTATTTCTAGGAATATTTGGTGGCTGTATGCTAGGAGTTAAATCAATAAGCGGCATGGCCTTCTCCTTTTATGATTGGGAACGACTTGAGCTAATAAGACGGTAAGACATCATCAATTCATTTTTATATTTTATTTCTAAAAAGCGTACTTTAACCTGTAATTTATCCCAATGCAATGCGAATTTATAATAAAATATTTATGTGAATTTATGAAATTTGTTGTGGGCTTATTCTAGGTAATCAATTTATAAAAAAATATTCACAATAACATATTTGATGAAATACAATATCTATTGAATACTTATTTATGTTAAAAATATAGTCAGATTTAATTTTAGTCATACTTGATAGCTTAAAATAAGCTTTAAATATTTTATTAAAATAAATGTTAGCATGTTTTAAAGAACTAACAGACAAAATATATATTGGCTTTGCCAATTTTTAAACAGATAATACCACTCACTTATTACTTCATACCACTCTTGTTGTAAAAATGGTTTTTGAGACATGTTGTTAACTGTGTTACAAAAAATTTCTGGTTTATATTGATTATATTGCGCAAGATTAGTATAAAGGGTATTTAATCACTTCTTGTAAAATTAATATACGTAGCGTATGTAATTATGTTATATGTAATTGATCATAAACGCGCGTAATGTGTTTATTTATTTGAAGTATGAAAATATTGAAATGCTTATTTGTTATTTTTTCACCACCGCATTCGATATTATATCTTTCTAATTTAATTATGATTTATATTACTATTGTGAGGGTTATACAAATGTGTATTTATCGTTTATTTATTTTATAATATTTCTGCAAAAGTACTGACCTGGTTTTATTAAAATATGCATTAGCGACTGCACTCAGAAAATGATTAAATCGGTGCAGATTTGTTAGATCATGTTCCGTTACTGCAGGATCAACGGCCTTTTACTAAACAGATTGCTTTTTGTTTTATTTATGTTTGTACCCCATTATATTATATATTGTACCCCGTACTGACATTTTCTCAGCACCTTAAAATTTATTTACAAAAAAATCTTAAGTTTCACACTTAAAATTTTCTAATTTTTTAAACATTAAAGGATACCGGAAATACCATATTTTAATTAGATAAATGATCTATAATATTATTTTTATATTGCTATTTTATATTCTTTAAACTAGTTTAAACTGTAAACACAATATTCATGTAATTATAACATCATATAGAATCATCCTTTTGTTAATTAGTGAGAGAAACTAAAATAAAATTGGCTCATATAGTTGTGTGTATATATGTATAAGGTAGAATTTACTTTTAAAGTTTGTGGTTGTTTGCGTATGTAACGCATATGTAATAGTTAAAGCTCCGTAAGTTGAAATTAATGGTTAATGTTCGTTAATAACAAGTCTTCGCTCGTGCGTCGCTAAGCCCACCATCTTGCGAATGTTTTATTTCAGTTACCTTTAATCTACTTATATTTATGAAAGAAAAATCAATGTGATTGTCAACAGCATAGAAATTCAGCCTCGCCATGTGTACTGGTCGGAGCATGGCAACTTAGTCTGTCTGGCATCAGATGAGTCCTACTTCCTTCTGAGCTATAACGCCGATGTGGTGAACCACGCTCGGGAAACTAACACCAATATCACTGAAGACGGAATTGATGATGCTTTTAAAGTAAGTATATAATATATAAAAATATTATTTTATATATTATATATTTTAATCGAGTTGTGAATGTTTTTTAATTTATAAAACTATAATTATATTTAGCACTGTCTGTATACAGAGTGATAAGCATAAAGTACGAAGCTGTCCTCGATCTACTCACAAATTCATTTCGCCTTTATGCACTACTCTTATATCTTAATATATATAAATTACGTGTCACGTTGTTCGTCAGCGATGGACTCCTAAACTACTTAATCGATTGTAATCAAATTTGCACACCGTGTGCAGTTTGATCCAACTTGAAAGATGGAATAGCTTACATCTTAATTTATAGTCGCAATATTACTTCATTACAAATTCGTTTCCTCATACATTTTCTATGGAATGACGTTTTTGGTGTCACGTTATTATTCGGCATTCTGAAGCGATACGAAGTTCGCGGGGTCCACTTGTAGATACATATAAGTGAAAAAAGGGAAATACATAGAAAATAAGTCGCAGTCTTATTATATGCTTTTAGCTAGCTATGTCCTCGATTTCGTTATAAAACAATTGAAATGAAACATATTATTTGTAACTCTACCAAACTTAGGTCCCGAAATTAAAATAAGAAATAAAAAATTAATAGGAATAGCAATTTTAGCAATAAATTACCGATTCCGTACAAATTAAATTATTTCGTCGTCGCCGTCGTGAACGCTGGATTGTCACAAAACTGCGGCTGCATTTAGAAAAGTTAAAACAGAAAATGATAAAAGCAAGTGAGCATTGCAGTAACTCAGGAGGCGCTTTAACATATTATATAACAAAACATTTTCATTGATCAATAAAAATAATGTTTTCAGTTGCTTGGTGAAGTGAATGAGGTGGTGAAAACCGGTCTCTGGGTTGGCGATTGCTTCATTTA
Source organism: Aporia crataegi (assembly GCA_912999735.1). Classification (NCBI taxonomy): domain Eukaryota; kingdom Metazoa; phylum Arthropoda; class Insecta; order Lepidoptera; family Pieridae; genus Aporia; species Aporia crataegi. Next base: position 542,385 of record OU538732.1, on the reverse strand, counting down.
CACCAATTCATTAAACAGAATCAACTACTATGTCGGCGGCGAAATCGTCACAATATCACATCTCGATCACACCATGTACATTTTGGGTTATGTTGCTAAAGAAAATAGGTAAGCATGTTAATACTCTGACGCTTATATTGTTGCACTAACTGGACCGGCTCGTCCAGAGTGATACCACCGCAGTTTTGTTGAAGCATTGTGTGTGCAATCCAGTCAATATCTTGAATCGGGATGAATGCCCTGAGCAAGCATTGTTTCCATCTCTCTTGCGTCGTCTACCTTACGTGACCACCCCCATGTATGTCTTATTGCTGGGATATATGTATAGACCCCAGAGACCGACTACAAAAACAAATTAAATTATAAATTGAATTCAGACTGGGGATTGAATCTGATACATAAAATTTTTTTAGTAGTGCGATAAAAACTATATATTATGATGTATTTTTTTCTTTGTAGATTGTACTTAAATGACAAGGAGCTGAACATAGTGTCGTATTCAGTTCTCCTCCCAGTCCTCAATTATCAAACAGCGGTAATGCGACGCGACTTCGAGACTGCTGATCAGATTCTGCCGACAATTCCTCAAGAGCATCGTACCAGGGTGGCACACTTCTTAGAGAAACAGGTATTCTGAGAAAAATATATTTTTCATTATTCATATAATATAGACTAATATATTAAATAGTAATGTTTAGAACTATGTATTAGGCACATACTAATGATGACACCAACGAAGAACAGCAATACTAATTTCAAATCATTCCCACAATGGCATTAGTAATTATTTAAATTATATTATAATATCACTACATAGTATCAAACAAAGTTGCTTTCTCTGTCCCTATATCCCTTTGTATGCTTAAATCTTTAAAACTACGCAACGGATTTTGATGCGGTTTTCTTTAATAGATAGAGTGATTGAAGAGGAAGGTTTTTATATATGTTTTATACCCGTGCGAAGCCGGGGCGTATCGCTAGTGTTAACGAAGGAATGCTCGCTAAAGCAAGGCGGCAGTGACAGTGACGCACGTTTAATTCTATTATTATTAGACAATATTATTAATTAAATTAATTGTGTAATAATGATGTTTTGACACATGAAAATATTGATGAATAAATTCGCTTATATTCGCCTTATTGATAACTAAAATAAACTTGAGATTTTCAGTTTACATTCAAAATCTCTGTTTTATGAGTGAACATTGAAATATCTTACAGTCCGTATACCTATTCCAAATAGGAAAATTTTACTTTCGGTATATTAAAAATCCATTATTTTCATTAAAAGTTACGTAACGTTAAGTATATGGATACTGAGAAAAAGTTATAAGAAATTTAACATTAAATAATAATTTGAAAAAAAGATTCATATTACGGCATATCTTGCTATTCAAAATTGGTACTGTTTTTCGTGATGAATGAAATTTTTGTTATCGAAGTGATACAAAAAAATCGTATATATTTTAGCTAGTTAATCAAGTTCAATAACTAACTAACTAACTCTTATTTCTTAATAGGAATATGTTTAAATAAACAAAACAAGTTTGACACTAATATTAAAATATGATTTTTTTTAAACAAAACTAAACGTATAAAAATTGAATAATATAAATGTTGTGATTACTAACATTTGAATAGCTCGGCAACACCGCGGTGTCGACTGTCTTTGAACTGTTACCACAATTATATCGTGTAGTAACTTAATAATCTTATATATAAAATTCTCGTGTCACAATGTTAGTTACCTTACTCCTCCGAAACGGCTGTAATGATTTTTACCAAATTTTATACGCATATTCAGTAGGTCTGAGAATTTGTAATTTCATAGTGACAAAATAATATATTACTACAACTGGCTTATTAAATTATTTTTTTATAATTAAAATAAATTATATCCTATAATTATTCTAAATTCTTATCCCAGGGTTTCAAGCAACAAGCGTTAGCGGTGTCAACAGAGCCGGAGCACAAGTTTGAGTTAGCTCTTTCGCTCGGCGAGCTGCAGAAAGCCAAACAGCTGGCCGAAGAAGCTGCTGTCGCTGAAGGTCTACCTTCTGAAGCCTCTTCTGCGAGGTATATAGCTTATTTACTTAATAGCTATAGCTGAATAGAGAATACCTTGTTTTTATAATAAATAAATTCTTTGTTTCTTTCATGAGATTTAATCTAAAAAATATTTCACTGATAAAAAACTGAGGCTAGTTTTCCGAGTATGTATTATATTTTTCTATATAATATTATATAAGTAAAACAATAATGAGATTTTTATTCTTGTACCCAGGTGGTCACGGCTTGGCGCGGCGGCGGCTGCGGCAGCTGACACAGAACTCACCAAGATTTGTTATCAAAACGCAAAGGACTTCAGTGCTCTTCTTCTGTTCGCTAGCTGCAACGGTAAATAAAAAAATATCTTATCGATTTACGACCGGTGTTATGTACGAGTATGTAATTCGAACACCAATCCAATTGGTTTCGGATGTAAAAAACAACAAACTCATATAAACATTATATTAGGCAAGAAGTTTATCAGCCTTCTGTGCCTACCTTAGTTTATTTTTTATCGAAAACTGAGCAAGCATTTGGCCGCTTTCCCACCTGATGGTAAGTGGAGATGCGGCCTAATATGATGGCACGCGTCTAAGCGGTTTCCATAAACTAGTCAATATTTTAGTTGCTGTATAGTTTTCCAAAAATTCCATTTTATGGATTATGTCAGTGTGTAGTAATCATGGGAATTTTTTCACCTACTTAGGCGACAGAGAATTTTTAGCTGAGATAGCAATCAAGTCGGATGAGGAACACTATGATAACATTGCGTTCATCACCAACTTTATGCTTAACAATCTTGACAAGTGCCTTGAAATTCTTATCAAAGCAAACAGACTGCCTGAAGCTGCTTTCTTCGCCAGGTAATTTTATTTTATTTTATAATTATATAAAGTTATTGTACTTAATGCCCTTTATTAAAGAGACTTAATTATTATGTATGTATATTTGTCGCCATTTTAATTACCTACTGCTGAGTACAGATTGCTTTAGGGACCCATAATTCTTAACGATGGTCATTTAATGAATGTGGGTTTGTTTTCTGCAGAGTTTATTGTTTACAATTTCAACAGAAGATGAATTAGAAAATTTGTGTCCTAACATAATCGATAAATAAAAAATATATGTCATGACAATTTAATAAGGGAAAAGAAGGAATGTTTCATATTAATAACTTATTACCCACAGGTCATATTTGCCATCGCATGTGAACACAGTGGTATCTTTATGGCGTAACGTGGTCAGCTCAACGAACAAAAAATCGGGCCAATCGCTTGCCGATCCATTAAACTATGAAAATCTATTCCCAGAGCACTCTGTAAGTGTAGAAATAAGGCATATAATAAAAAGAAAGAAAAAAAATTATTTTACCGGTTAATACTTAATAGAGGCAGAAATGTGTCTTCCCCAATATTAGATAAAATAAACGATTAACATTTGTCATTTCTCCTATTATATTAGTTTTATTATTATTGTTTGTTAGTTGAAACACTTTATAATACTGATAAAAAATTTAATAATACTATAATATTATTACAGTTTTAATCGCCGCCATGAGTTGCGCCGGAGGTTCTTGGTTCGAATCCCGGGAAAACACGGTTCAGTTGGGTAGGCACAAAAGGCAGATGATCACCTACTTGCCTGTAAAGAAAATGATCAGTGAAACAGATACAGCAATGTGTCTGCCTCATGTCCCACTAGGAGTTATGGGAATTCACATATTACACATTTTGGAAGAATTTCTCCGCTTAATGCAGATAAATTCAATAAAATTGAAAAACCGTAACAAAAAAAACTTAAGAAAAAATATATAGATGGATAAAATAGAACTTTTTTACAGGAGTCCCTGGCCCTAGAAAGGTTTCAGGAAGCGATGGGCTATTCACAACAAAACGACTTGTCGGACGAATCCTCCACAAACCGACAGGCAAGAAGCAATGTAGAACGCGACATTAAAACTGAAAAACAAGAGCTAAGTAATCGACTGGGAACTCTGTCAAATAAGTAAGTATTATTTGTGAACATCGGCCGGCCGTTTCTATAAGTTGCCGTTATCCAAGATAGCAATTGAAGTTGATGTTAGAAGATTGCTCATTAAAATCAGTTCTCATATGGTTTCACAATCTTGTGGTCTTTGTTGTCTTTTTCGTATCTTGGCTCATCTTAAGGATGTCATTTCTCCATTTCTGTCTTTTAGCCGTATAGTATGTCCAGGTTTCTTTATTATTTTTGATACAGTTTAACAGTCTCGACAATTTTTTATTTAGCATCGCATCACTCACAATTTTCTACGAGATTATAAATATGTGTTGTTTTTATTTCGTTTAGCCCGCCACGTTCGGAAGCTTTAAGGAGAGAAGAAACCAAAACGCACTCGGGTACTTCCGTAGAGAAATCCGAAGATAGGAAGTCCTCTCTCGACGTTGGATACTTAGACAACGTTGGAGACTCTGTCGACGCGGATAACTCTCTCGAGATGAAATTTGATGACAGAGAGATTGATGATATCATTGAGGAGTTTAACTTAAGCTCGGTAATTATAAATGCGAAATATAGCCAATATCACTCAGGAAGAAGGAAGTCGAGCTTTCCGTTCTAAGAAAGAATTTAAAATTGGAGCAGCAGTTTTTAGATTACTTATTACTAGCAAAAATACAATCTTCTCTTTCATTATTGACCGTAGCATAATACAAGTGATATTTCAGCTTATTAGCTAATCAGATGGCTAACTTACGCCCAACATTAATATTGTATCTCCAATCCAAGATTAAAATCAACCTTGGATTGATGCATATATAGAGATCGATCTCCTATCTGCTTGCCAGAAAGCAACACTGCTATTCAAGTTTTTGTCATGTTTGTATGCAAACTTTTGCGCGATCGTTCCCTCTTCGAAGCTTGTCTACTGACATATAAAACTCATACTGACATATACAGAAACAGCTACTGTCCACTCTAGACGGTGGATCTGTCAGCTCACCTATCATTATTATTCGCGGGCACAAGTAATCGATTGTTTAAGATCTGTGAATCTAAATAATAATATTTTTTGTATTTTCAGGTAGTGTATGACTCGGACGCATCAGATGGATTTGAAGATTAAAAGTGATTTGCTTTATATGATAGTTTACGCATGTGCATTTCCTAAAGTGCTGATTATATTTAAGATATAGTATTAATTATAATTAATTTAAATACTTGGTAATTATCCATTTTGAAGAAGACAGCTCAAATACGGTTTTTCATGATAACGGATAGTAAAAATGTCTAATACATAATTGAATAATTTAAATTTAATATCGGAGTCGTTTTTAATACTGTAAAATATTCATGTAAAAATGATTAGTGTTAAAACTCACCTTAAAGCTATACAAACTCATTCCGATAGAGAAATTTCATTCCAGGCCATTGCTTAAAAAATATTTTATTTCATATTCTATTATAACAGGTAACTTAGAGAAAAGTGTATTTAATAACATATTGTCAAATAAATTAAGAGAAATATGTGTTGTATAAATAACGTGTTTAATTTTTTCCCCTAGCATTTGCAATATAAATATTCACCTACATTTACTTTTATCTATTTTTCCTGAAATAGTAATACAGAGCTAGCAATGATTTCTAGAGCAGTTTACAGGTTAAAAGTTATTGTCAGTTCTTTAGCTGTAGTGATTATAACAAAAGTAATAACAGATTTAGCATTGTATGTATACCACACAAACTGGTTGAAACTTAATATAGGTAAGTATGTATGTATTCACAAAACAAATATATATATAAAGAGTAGATCATTCTTATGTATTTAGTTAATCAAAGAATCTTGCTAGTTAATCCGCAGGCAATAGTAATAACATCATCTAGAACTTTGACAAGATTAAGATTTATACATGCATGCGGCTTTAACATACTGAATTCACGTAAAATTTCAGTTAATCAAGGATATATCGATGTTAACAACTGTCGAATGATTCCTGTACAGCTGTACTCTAGACTCTAGTGACGCCATGACACTGAAGTGTTTTGGTGCAAATTTTAAATTTATGAATTAAAAATTAATTTTTAAATACTAAACCATGATTTTCAGCAAAAATATTATGTTTGTTTTAATTAACAGTCTCAAAATTTGTCATCATGCCTATTAATGGCAAATTATTAAATAAATGGTGCATATCACAGTGTCAGTTCTATGACCAGTTGAGCTTGAGTCTTTACTCTTTAGAGGAGTTGTAATTTGTAAGTGTCAACGCAATTTTGTAAATTGTAATAGGGCTATACATAATTGCGACACGCTTTAATGGCTTTACATGTTGGAAGGATAGATCACAGAGAGTTGACAGATAGTTGACATTAAAATGACATTACAGTATAATATATGTTATGTTCAAAAATAGAATACGTTCACCCAACATTTAACAATTTTATGTTGCCTACTGTCCAAAGAGAGTACTTTATTTACAGATATCTATCAAAGAGAATATAAAGTCACCATAATCACTACGATGTTGCTGTAATTGGATTCGAAATATTCAGGTATTTCTATTTCAGTTAGAGTAGTATAGGTACCTATAATCTGTTCTAGAAATTGAAACCATATTGTGTTTATTGTTGTATAGTCTGTACTCTATATTGTCTCTTTGGGTAATTTTTCATTTTTCCCGCTTTTTCAACTCGGAGTTTTCTAAGTGTTGACGTATCTATTAATAATTGTAATTAATTTGGTTTTAAAGTATAAAAGATGGAAAATATTGAAATAACTAAAACACGCTTCGAATTCAAAAATGTTTCCAATTTGGTGGTGGAAATTATTCAAACGAATGTAAGTAATTATCAAAAGTAATTAGGATGAAAATGATAAAATTTCTATGCATAATTGTTATTTTATAATATAAAGGTATTTTATAGAAGTGATTTCACGGGTTTCTTATTATAGTAAATAACTTTTAGCTTTCGCAAGATGCTCAAGAACAATAATTACTGAAGTTTGCTCGACATGTCCAATAACCGATTAATATTCGAACCAGGATCTCCGGCGCAACGCATTAATTTTAGACGCATTGAGCCACTGACAAATCTACTTGGAAGTCGGTGTTATTAATTATTATTTAATTCTCTATTTTAATAGGATGGTCGTGTTTCCAAACATACGATTAATGTTATGGCCGAAACATCTACTACATTACATACAGAGAACTCACCTACTACATTAACAGATGACGACGTAAGTAGAACATAATATTATGTATATTGAAAATATGGCAAGTTGTCATCAATAAAATACTTAGTTATAATGTACCTAGTATCATCACTACATAGTATAAAACAAAGTCGCTTTCTCTGTCTCTATATCCCTCTGTATGCTTATCTTTAAAACTACGCAACGGATTTTGATGCGTTTTTTTAAAATAGATAGAGTGATTGAAGAGGAAGGTTTTTATATATTGATATTCATGTTGAGTAGGAGAGTCCGGGCGACCTGTAATACAGGTTTTTATAAAACCCACTACATGCACCAGTCTCATACAAACATAGAATATAAGTCGGCATCTAAGTATAACCCTAATTTAGTGTAAAAATATGTTTGTTATGAGAAAATAAATTTATTATTATTGATGACAAGTCTCAACACAGACTATAGAATATTACAATAATGGCATAGATCGTGTTCTGTTATAATTATCATTTTTATATATTTTCAGGCACTTTCGACGTCGTCGAGCAATTCTACAAATTCAGTTGAGCTACCACAGGGAAGCCGCTAACAACTAACTAAGAACTTAAACGATCTGCCAAAAGACAGTGGCTTGGGTGACTGAGGCTGCAGTGTTGATGTAAGATCAAAATTGCCTTTGTTAAACTGTCAAAAATCGAAATCCTAAATATTCATTCATTATTATTATTAACCCGACAAAGAGGTTGTAAGTTTGACGTGTCGGTCTCTGGCATCGCATTTCCTAAACGAATGGACCGTCTTCGATGCGGTTTTTTCTGTCTTTATACTTTAACCCCTAAACACAAAAAATCCAATTTCAGAAGAATGTTCTGAGCGAACGCAAAAAAGGTAAAAAGAAAAGGTATCAAATTGTAGGCAGAATATACGTCCAGTACCACCCTCTGCTCCTAAGTGACGCCAGAACCCAGCACTTTTGAACTGTTAAATTGTTTCAATTTCTCTTGTTTACTTTACTTTTTTTGTTTTTCATATAGCAGCAGCCTCCAGCGACCCGGAAAGACAAGACCCTTTTTTAAAACAAGAGATTACGTCATCACACCAACACGAAAGTGAATCCAAACTTTGCTGTTAATACTATTTTAATTTTTTTTAAAAAGTGTTTTTCCGTTCATTACTTCCACATGTTAAATTATTAAGTCAAATTTAAATTTGTTTTTGCTCCTTTCATTGATTATAATTATTCATAAGTATCATTGGAGCGCGTATGATTAAAAAGTTTTTTTATTATATTAGTAAGATAAGTTGGCTTTTACGAAATTAACAGTAAATATAACTCTCACGATTTTGGCGGTACGAGACCATTTTATGCAATTTGCGCCTCATTTAAGATTTCAGGTGGGGTAGATACCATGTTAATGTCGATTTCCTCGCTTGAATTCAACATTTTGAAAATAGATATCAGTCGGAAAGTCGCGACAATATTTTCTAAATAATATGAAAATGATGTGCATTTGCAAGTGGCGCCACGTGCGGGTGGTGAAAATTAGAACTGCACCTTGGTCTCTGTTTCTTTATAGGATTAACCCCTACCAGATACACATCTAAACAGTATTAATCTTCCGACAATGTGGGTAAAAAGTACCCAGTACTATATAAATTTAATTATCTTTACTTCTAATGAATTAGAAAGATTTTTTTAATCAAATTAAACTTCAAACGATTCTGCGTTAGATAGATATATTATAAAATTGATTTATTTAAATTAAAATAGATAAAAATAACATTGAAGTTGAAAAGGTGCAGTTTAGTAATTTTTTGTTTGTTTTAATCTTTAATTCTAATAGGCTAAGAGAAACAAAATATAGTGATTCCAAAAGCTTAAAAGCGTACTAATTGTAATTTGTTTTTTTATCCACTCAAAAAAAGTTAATTATTTTGCCATTTGAACGCTTTAAAGTAACATATTTTAAGGAGTAGTTAAAATGAAAGCTTTCAAATAAATCAATTTTTTTAAATGGTAGTTTTTTTAAATTTTTTTACAAAAAATATAAATAAACCAAAAATAAATGCAGAATTTTCCTTACAACACTCAGCACACATAGGGCATCGATGATTTCTACACATTAGCTGTTTGCATTTTGGATACATCATTGTTGTTTCAACGCCTAATGTGTAATGACAATAAGAACATCTTGTTGGAGGTGTTTTTACAATCTCAGAGAAATTCACAGCAGGTGTTTCGTAATTGTTGAATCCCGTATCGTCTAATCAGTAAAGGCTTGATTAATTCAAATGATAAGTCTTTCATAAAAGTCAATCTAGTTTTCTTTTCCTCGTCATGATTCAAGTTAGTTGTGCACTTATTAAACTACACTCAACTGACACACTGGGTAAAAAATACCCACAATTTTTCTCGCTCACTGCGTTGTAACAACTGGATCTCAATTCTCAACAACGACAACTAAATTGAGTAAATACGCTTCCACAAGGTCTCCACTGAATGTCAGTGGAGGGGAGAGCCCTTGGTTTAATACCTACAAATTACTATAGCAATAAAGAAATTTGGGGTGGGTATTTTATACCCAGTGTGTCTGTCAGGGGTTAAAGTGAGACAAACGTATGGAGCTAAAGCGCCTTCAAGGAGGTTCGATAATTTAGATTCTTGATGGAATTCTTGTATATTTTTAATGGAAATTAAAGAGAGACTATAAATGATACGCACGGTGCCATACAACGGAAAGTGCGGAAAAACATTTACTATGTATTACAAATTTCGTAAATGCATTTGCCTTGAGAACTACCTTCCTTGCGATTTTCCCTGTTTTACTTAAAGTTATATTAATGAAAAACTTCGCACTTTTTCACCACATTAGTGAATGTCAAAGAACTCAGCGAAGTTCTTGACGACATAATATTGATAATATATTAAAAAATAGTTAGTTACACCGAAATAGACAGCAGCATTCAAATTTTTAAATTTCCTCATTAACAAAATTATATTTTTAAATTGTTGTCTTCTTGACATGAGATGGATCGCTTTTGGTCGCTGTTGGTATTTAATTGGCTTAAACTACGAAAAGACTAAAAACTGGATTTTGTTCAATATAATACTCCTACCAGAAATTATTCTACATAATGTGTCAATGTGTTTTGCTCCGCGATTTTTAATTGATTTCTCATTTAACTCTTTATTTTTAACTATTGATTACGTCATACGTAAGTTCATTATACAATTATATTACTTACTCTGAATCATCTTTAATAAATACACAGCAACAAAATGGACACTTCAATTCATTGAATAATTCAAAAAAAGAACTCCCTTTCACAGTGGCCGTTTAATACCTTTAAATGAGAAAACCCACAGACTATATGACACGTATAAGTCAAAGTGACAACATGTGTAGGGTCTCAGAATGGAGTATTCGAAAATGATTCTTAGCAAGATCAGAAGAGAAATGAGCTGGAGAAGAAAATAGTGTCTTTAGTTGGTGCTTAGTATATATAAAGAAATATAATGAATTAAGATATAAATAAAATATATATATACTAAAAGATTGTTATTTTTTTCTTTGTTGATAGTTATTTTAACCACCTACTATACTCATGAATTACAGCAAAACTATACTATATACTTAATATTGTGAGTTGTTGTTTTAAAATAATTATTCATGAATATCCCATGATTTTCTTTTAAATCGCTTATCAACCGAAATCGGTTGTTATGCGATCGCTATCCTTGTCGAGACTGCTGGCAATTTTGAGTATGAAATGCATGGTTCTAGTGATTTATTGATGAATAGGTTTTATTTAATTATCACTCAGTAGGTACTACAAACTAAACCAATGGAAAAGCAAACGTGGTTGACAATTTATAAGATCTATTCATCTGTTTATGAAGTAAATACTTTTATTTGTAATAACGTGTCGGCGGGTAAAGAGTGGGGCTAAATTTTTCTTCTATTCCACTTATTAATGGAAAATGTATTATTGTTTGTTTGCACACTGAACAAGACCAATATTTGGAGTATGCTTTACAATATTTGCAGGGATTAACTTAACTACTTTGTCTTGATTTCAAGAGCTATCCAAATAAATCGATTACTATATTAATCTTATATCTTCAAAAAACGAGATATTTTAGAATCAGCTCTATATTATAAAATAACTATTTCATATATCAAAATATATTATGTTTTTAATTTATATTTAGATGAAAATCATTTGATATTTAATCGCTCAAAAATTAAGCAAAAATTAAAAGAAAGTTTAGACTAACAAAGACAAATCAAGTATACTTTGTTTAAAATGTAGACAATAAAGCAAAATACTCAAGATCGATACTGATAATCTTTTATTGAATTATTACAGCATAAGCCAAAATACAAGTTGAATAACATAAATAATAATGAGGATAATAAAAAAAATATATATGAAATTATATGTAAAAAATTGACTTTTTAGTGAGGAGGTAAGGAAATTGTTTAAATTTGTGATTAAGCCAACCACCGAAGATAGCCGACGATGCACGAAAGTATTCAGCGAAAAGCCACTGCTGCCTATACAGCGGTAGATGTTGTCCGAAACATACAGCGTTACAAAACGTGCCTTGGATATAAAAATATGAAATTGTTCAGCGTATGTTTCCTATGCAGTTTAATTTCTCTTTGAAAAAATCGGTTAAAAATGTATTACAATCTCATATAGCGCCAGTCGCCATTTTATATCGTACCGGAGCGACAAATCCACATAGATATTCAAAAAACACCCAATTAATTTAATATGTTAAACAAAACAAGAATCTTTCATATTGGTTTTACAATCGCGTAACAAATACCTACTTATACCAAAAAATATATGGCCTGAATTGAGATGATGTGTTACTCAATATTAATACTAGATATTTTGGTACATAATAAAATAACATAACTTTGTATGTTAGAACTATATAATAGTTGGATAATTAATTACCTTTTTTCACAAATGCTTTAAATAACACTTGGATAATTCAAATGGATAAAATTCTTTGTTTTGTCCCACTACTAACATTAATATGTAAGTTCATTGTACATAAAACCAGTCATTTCTTTATTTCAACAATTCAGTCGTGGCAGACGAAATCACGATGAAAATTTGGTTAGCAATGGCTTTGGTTAGCCCGGAACTATTGAACACCATGTATAGATCAATATCACGGACACAAATGTTGCGGAGGCTGAGGCTGGTGTTTCGTATGCAGCGCGGCAATATATCAATTACTTATTAGTGCTGTAACAAGTTAGTTCAGTATCAATCGGTCCTCGCCAGCAGTTGCGCAAGTTAACCATTGTCTAAAGGCTACACTTACATTGTGAGTAAATATTTTTTATTGCTACGCGATTATTTTGTGCTTAGTAATGTGGAAGTTGTGTTTTTTATTGAAACAATATTTTAAAATATATTTTTTCACTTATGAGTGTTAAAGTTAAATATATTGAATGTTTACATTAAAATTTTGTATTATAAAAGTATTTTAAATCGATAATTTTCTAAAACGTGCCGAATCAATTATAAAGCAAAACAGTTTTTTTTTCTCGCTCTAGCAATATTATAACTGTGGCTAATTTTATTTTAATTGCTTTGTAACCAAATATGAATGTAGCGGTAGTTTTAAGAAGCAAAAGTCATAGAATAATAATTGCTCAATGTTTTTATCTACACCTTTTCTACGAGAAACTCTTTCCTGCATGGAAAAGTCAGGCGCAGACCTGTAAAATAGTAAGTTTCTCTCTTTTGAAATTCTTTTCATGCTTCTTCAGTGTCAAGTATCAATTTATCAGTTCAGTCTAGTTTTTCAAGTGTTGTCAAAAGTGACAAAGTGGTCAAGTCATTGATTCAATTTAAGCGTTTTCTAATAAATTGAGGGATATATGTTTAAAAGCATAAAAGATTTTCCTTCATAATGATAAATTTATTAGAGCTTTTTTTAACTTAGTTTATTACAAGTTTTAATATTTTTTTCTTTTGATTACTTTTAAATACTAAACGAGGTAGTCCGTGGGGATCACCCTCAGGGCGCTTGTAGACGACCGGACACCGGACTCACGATGGTGTATGGTTTATAATGAAAGTGTGTACACACGCCAGCGAAAAATTTACGCCGAATGTATGAATGTCGCTTTTTGACGGTCCGGTGTCCAGTGAAAAAACCGGACATCTACAAGGGCTCCTAGAAACTTAAACTCTGAATTCACAAATAGAATAAAAACATATAGCTATATATTTTTTAGCATATAAAATTACATAAATAACCTGTATTTTACTAAGCTTTTTCCGAGTTATTTTTTGCCGAGCACCACATCTCTGTGAAACCATCTGTTATCAGAAATATTCCTGAACCTTTACGAAAAACCTTCAAAAAAAGCCCTACTGCCGTTGAGAGTCTCCATGTCCTGTCCAAAACTACGGGATCTTTTATTAAAATTTTTATATTGTTCGAAAGCTATATCTTACAGCTATACTTACTAAAAAGTAGTATTTTATATTCTGATGGGTAATAACATGACACAAACATTGTCTTTACATTATATTACATTGTTTCAGTTATATGTTTAAAATAACAAACGAAGTTGGAATCCTCGGAATGAGTCATCTTTTTAATTAGTGTATGAAGCGTTAAGAATTTTTATGTGATAGAAATACATCTATGTAATACGATACATAAAACCTTTTGTCTATCTCTTTTTATTTCAGCAAAACTCCTAAGGTTGAAACGAATCAGGTTTATACCAAAAAAGTATTAAGGTTTCGTGCAATTTAATCACAAATGTTAAGCGATGAAGAGTTGTCGGTCAGGTGGTGCATCATCTTTGGTGGTGTTATTTTAAACTCAACCTGTTTAATAATTTAATAATTGTACGTTAAACAATTCCGACGTAACATATATTTTATTGTTTTCGAGTGAAACATAAAGGCTCCGCTAGTCACTCACGCAATAGTAATGTATTATTCTAAAAATTATTTATGATAAACGCGGTGAGGTAAGTGTCGAACACTTGTGCGTGACTTTATTTTACAATATGTTTGCTATTAAAAGGCATTAAAATAATTACAAAATAGCAGTACAATATAAATATTTCAAGGTCATAAAATTTACTATTCAATGAACTCGTTTTAAACTGTTCCAACTGCATTTGGTAATATACTCGCAAAAGTTATTTAACTTTTTATGGATAAATATCTATTTTCTATATCTTTCTCGATGTACCAAATTTTTTGATAGTCGGTTGATTGTCTAGGCATGAAATCATACCAAGCTAATGTTCATATTTATATTATTGGTTAAGATTAAATACAGTATATAAATACATTAAGTTTACATTTCCTTGTGATTTTCCAAGTTGAATGTCGATTCAGAAGTCGCTGAACCGTTGGTAGTTCCTTGCGAATATGAATTTAATAATCATTGCAGTATAATGGCCATTTTTTGCCGCCATTTGACTATTCAGTTCTGTAAAAATAATAACAGGAAAGCTAAGGCAAAGGTCGTGCCCTTAATTCTTTCTTCATTCTCCAATTCCTGGCTTATCTGTTTTTTTATCTTATACGGTATGTTTTAAATGCAAATTTTATATTTACTGCAGAAATAATATTGTATCAATTGATAAAAATTGCCATGAATGCTATAATGCTGGCTTGGAAACTTGTAGAGATTTAATGAAAACAGACTATGTATGATATGTGGGACAAGTGTGAATGGTGAGGTGGATTTAGTGGTACATTTCTAAATTTAATGAAAGTAGATGAAGCGAAAGAGGTATGTACGAATCGTGGCAGATGGTAGTCTATTGTCGCTGCCTACCTCTTTGGAAAATAGGCATGATAATTGATAATATAAATAAAATTAGAATAAATAAATAATGCGTCTTTATAAATAAAATAATCTTAAATCTTAATAATCTTGTGAATTAAGTTTTTTATATTACATCATTTTTCAACTTCCCATCGTTGTAAAAACCATCAATTAATTTTTTATATATCAATTCATGTTTTATTACTTAAATAATATGTGCTACCACTTTGTTTATTAGGACAAAAAGTCTTTTGTACATAGAATTCGACCATTATATACACATAATATTCTGCCTACGTACGCTATCGACGTCAGTTAATTAGTAACATAAATAATAAGATAATATGCTTGGATGCATCGGAAAATTATTATGTAATATGAGTTCCGTGAAGTGAAGTGGTTTTGAAAACAGATAATCAAGCAATACATTAGTGAAATGCTGGTAGACCTACTTGGATTTTTCTTAAACTGTAGGGTGAGACTAATCTGTTAATTAATTTTTTTTGGATAAAAAAAATGAAAAGATTTAAATACTCTTGAGTCGTACTGCCCATAATTTGTACATGTTCATGTATGAATGGTTTTATATACTACATTATTTTCAATGAAATTGGTCAATAAAATAACATAATTCAAAAAGTACTGAATCGATTCTTTCACTGATTGTGAGACAAAAGGCATACAAAATATAGCCTATATTCACTCCTTCCATTTGATATAATCCATATTTTGTTTGCTTATGAAAACGAGATTTTAAATTAAATCTAGTATAAAATACCTCTGCGATATTTGTCAATAAGTTCTTATATAATTTACCTAAGTATTAAAGTGTCTCAAGGTTAACATTTTATGATGGGTATTTGTTTCTAGGCCGGCCTTAGCGGGTGTTTCCGGTCTGTTTTATTTGTATTCAAACCTTCTTCCGCTCCTAACCGTAAACAAAAGACGGGAAAATGTTAATAAAATATGAAATCTTAATAAAGATATTCATAATGTTCAACTTAATGTTTTCAAGTTCTTACACGACTTACTTTATTGGAATTATCATTGGTTGTTACTTGTTTAATTATTATCTAGCTTTTATGTCATCCACATTCAGAAACAGACTAGTTTCCATCTTTCCATTGATGTTTTAGTAGTCAATACAAACAAAATACAAATATTTAAATATTTTCTCATCGTACTATTAGTGTTTCTTATAAAAAAAACCGAAATGTTAATGCAATACTGAGCCGTCATTTAAATAAAAAAGAGGATTGATGTCATTAAATTACTATAAATATAATATTAAATAATTATAATTTACAAAATTAAGATTTGTTAAACCATACGTTAATATAAAATTTGCGATATACTTATATTATTTATAGGATTAAGATACTGACATATTTTTCACACTTATAGATTTATTCATCTATTTATTTAAAACAGACGACTACAATCCATGTTAAAAGATACAATAAAAAATATCTTAAAGACATGTAAATAAATTAACAATATCTTATATATAAAATTCTCGTGTCACAATGTTAGTTACCTTACTCCTCCAAAACGGCTATACTGATTTTTATCAAATTTTATATACATATTCAGTAGGTCTGAGAATTGGCTACTATCTATTTTTCATACCCCTAAGTGATAAGGGTAGCCCACCCCAAAAATAAACATGGCAAAACAACGTTTGTCGGGTCAGCTAGTAACAATTAGATAGATATCGCCGGCTTGAACATTCTTCATCACAATATTATTTAAACACAGACAGTTCAACTACTACTTTCAAGACAGTGTTAGGTCTACCCCACACAAGGAAATCCGCTGTTCGACTGTCTCTGTACCTAAGTTAGTCACATGTCTGATATCAAGTGACTATAGCTCAGAAAGTCGCGAATTCCTTTGGATAAATACAATCTTACAAAGATAATATAATATGATAACTATGTTCATTTTATTTACTTTCAATCAACGCCTAGATAAAACGGGTACCAAGCCACGGTCAACAACTTATTTGTAGAATGTGATAAGTGTATTATTTTAGTTTTTCATAAAATCACTACCCGTGATTCTTATTAGTATAGTGAATTAATTTTAAACAAAAAAATAAAACTGACCTCAAAACGCACTGAAAAGTAAAAATTAAAAAAAGACGTAAATAGTGTTGATATATAAAATTCATGTAAAATTCAACAAGGGCATAAAACTGTAATGTTGCTTTTTGAAAGGCCAAATATATAAATAAAAGTATTGAATGAATATTCCAGGACTTTAATAAAATATTAATTGAATGTCTAGAAGTAGGCAAGTACAGCGTAACAAGTCAAATTGAAGGCAATTTTAAAACTTCCTTAACCATACAAATTGATGAACAAATCTTCATAAATTGTAGCTAATATAGCTTTAAAAAAAACGGCTTATTGATTTTCGAGCTACGATGCCAAGCAGACACACTGATAAGTTTCCTTATTTTCGTTATCTTTAGGGGAGTTTAGAGCATGGACGAGTCATTGCAAGCTGCAAGCAATATGTGCCGGTGCCGGTCAAGCAGTTTAGGTTCCGCGTTAACAACTTCGATTTACCTGCAAAATAATCATGTTTGATCGCAACACCAACACGTCAACCGTGAGATTACTATCGAAATATTCGAAAGATTTTTTACTATTAGAAAGCAATCCCATAGTCTCAGTTCTTGGCTCAGTTAAGTAGTTAGAAAAATGCCTACACGAGGCACAACAATTACTATATATATACTGATTTTTCTCGTAGTAGCGTATACAATTGCCGTAAATTAATTATGTACTTATTTTGTGAAATGTGTCGTACAGCTATTTGATTTATTATTTATATGGCGTGTGTTATATTCGTAGAAGTCCAAATTCTTCTTAAATATTTATGAAATGACGTTTTTGATGGCACGTTATTGAATTTCTCGGATTCTACTACTTTATATTATTTCAATTAAAAATTATTAGTTTTTGTATACATTGCAAAGTACTGGTCTGGTCTTTTTATTTTTAATTAAGAATAACGAAACTTATTTACGGTAGTTCTCACGAAAATTATCTCTTTACAATACGAAGGACACTATATAATAGGAATGTAATTATTATCATTAGCAAGATATACGTTTATGATATCTACAAGTACACCTGTTAACGTCTTTGCTTACCTAGATTTTCTTAAGGTCGATGACACATGAGACCTTAATCGACTCGAAGTGTCTATTAATTAGCAACCTTCGGTGATGTTGTAAAACTCGAATAATTGTCGATTTTGTCTGTTTCATTTTCCTGATAATTTTCTGAGCCTCTTCCTTTACATTTCCGATTCATTGATGGCAGGAAGTTTATAGTTTGCTTCATCGATTGTATTGTTAGAATTTTAATTAGAAACTAGTTACCTACACAATTCATATATTAAGATTAAGCAATACGCGGTGTCTATTGGCGCGTCAAGGCCAAAGCAAACAGTTACCGGCGCAAGTGTCACGTTTATACAGCGGCTGTCGATGCTTGAGGTACACTAGTGTATCCACTAAATACCTATATCGTATACATGTTCATATATCGTAGTATTTTCGTATTGAAGTTAATGTTTGAGTGGTGCCCACCCTGTATTCGCAATATAAACAATATTACTAATGTACATATATATTATAGGGTTCCAGTATGAATACATTACTACTACTGGACTATATTTTGTTTTTAATTTTTCAAGTCTCCTTATTTTTATATTTGTTTTAGGATTAAAAATAATTATTTTCACAAATAGTGTTTACATATTTTATGTGAAAACATAAAGAGATAAACAAATTAAATGACACCTTTGAAACACAATGTATATTTAAAAACAATACTTATTAGAGTTTAGTGAAGTCACCCGTTCATTAAATCTGTAATTGGTAATTTTTCTATTGCTATTGTATGGTTTTTTATCGTATTCGGCCGAGTCAAATCACTTATTTATAAAAAATTCGCTGAATCAATAATTGCTGCTTTCGTGTCGTGATTTGGTGCGTCCAAACACACGAACGGCAAGTATAAAAGACATACCGTTTTTTTCTTAGACTTCTTGACATGACACTTTTGATAAAACATACAAATGGGCAGACGGTGTAATAATAGGTACACTATTATCTAAAGAATTCCGTCGCCCATGGACATTCTCAACGCCTGTTGGGCTACGGGTGCGTTGCCGGCCTTTTAGTGAGGTATGCTCTTTTCTTGAAGGTTCCTTAGTCGTAATGGTTCGGAAATACCTCAGAAGGACGGCTGGTTATAAAACTAAATTCTGGTAACTAAACTAAATTCAGCTGCTGGTATAAATCCAAAAAAATCCTTAATTAATTACGCGGCGAGATGGACATTTTCATTTTTTTATTTCACAGTTCGAATTTAAAGTTGGGCAATAACTTACATATAAACACGTGTGGTTATCATCGTATATTGAAATCATAATACCTGTATGTTCCAATATAAGTTTAATAACAATTTAAATGTGTGTGTGTGCCGCCGGCTACATAGTAAGGCGTATAACGTATTATAAGGTGGCCAATGGCTGATAATGTTACTTTTATAACCTGTATCAGTTTTACTCAAAAGTATTTCAATACATTTATTAAATTAAGTTGATAAACATTTATAATTATTATCAATAATATATTATCAAAAAAATTGTAAATGTAACTTATGTGTTTACTTTCGTCTGTTAAACGTTCAAAGAAACACTCAACATTTTTATCGAAGCTAAATTCTTGTTATTAATTCTGAACCATTCATAATCATTACAGAAACTAATAAAATTGATTAGTCCGCACTGGAACGAGAAAATATATGAAACGAAACCTAATCATAATTTTTGCAGATTTGTGAGGCATTTTACATAAATCACTAGACGTTTCTACCTACTGTATAAAATTACTAGTTAATATAAATTTAAATAGTTTCTGAAGTCATGCACGAATATCCGTGATGTAGATAGCACATTTCCTTGTTTCGCCTGACTTTAATAAGATAATATTTGGAAATCTTCCTTGCCTACAATTATTATTTCTAGTTGTAATTTACAAAGATTATTTAAACAATCTTTCACTATCATAGAATATAACGCTCGACTTTACATACCTACTACTTCTTATAACTTAAAAGCGTTTTTGTAATTACTGAATTTTACTATACTGGCTTTTTACCGCAAGCCAACTGTCATTCATACCATGGTTACTGAGGCTTCGTAAGTCAAAGATCCTGGGCATGAAATACCTTTACTGTAAATTAGAGTCTTTAGTAAAATCATGTATTGTTGGTCCCTAAAAACTAAATAAGTAAAAATGTATCAACCGGATTGTCGTGTACAGTATTAAAACAAAAGCGAGACGTAGTAGTTTTCCTGCGTTTGACATTGTACATAAGTAAACGAATGTCGCCCTCATACAACTCGTATTAAGTAGGTACTCAATATAATTTACTCAAATAAAGGAAATGCCACTCAACATTGCCACACAACCGAGAAGATTCGTTATATTATATTTAGTTTTAATGATAGCAAAACGAAATATCTTGAAACGCCCAAAACCACATCGACAGAACCTATCGCCATGGGACAATCAAAATTCGAAGTGTGAGGAATTTATTTACTTAGGATCAATGATTACCAGCTATAATGATCCAAGCACAGAAATTAGCAGACGAATTATTCTGGCAAACAGATGTTATTTTGGACTAGTCAATCACATTAAATCTCGTTTTCTGCGGAAGAACACTAAACTCACACTCTATAAGACCTTGATACGCCCGGTTTTGACGTATCGTTTGGAGACGTGGGTGCTCAGTAAAAAGGATGAAAATTCCCTGCTTGTTTTTGAACGTAAGATCCCGAGGAAAATATTTGGGCCCTTATGCGAGGACGGCGAATGGCGTAAACGGTATAACCATGAAATATATAACTCATACGCTGACGCCAACGTAATACAGTTCAGTAAAACTAATAGAATGTCCTGGCTTGGTCATATGCAACGTATGGGAGGTAATAGAGTGCCGAAGCGAATGCTCAATTCCGTTACAGATGGCAAGCGTAGAATTGGAAGACCTAAACTCAAATGGTTAGATGGAGTAACCAAAGACCTTAAGACCATAGGTCTAAATAAGTGGAAGAGTGCAGCTCAAGGCAGAGAGGGCTGGAACAAGGCAGATTTGAGGCTCGGGCCCACAAAGGGCTGTTTAGCCAATGATGATGATGAGACTATACAAAAATAAACAAATTTTAAAAAGAGTAGATTTTTTTTGATTTTTTTAAGAAAGCTAGAGTAAGACTGGACAAGTTGTCCCCGGGGTTTAACTCGCGTTAATTTCAAGAAAATACCTACCTACTAAGCTGTCTCGTTATTTCTGTTCTTCCAACAGTTTTCATTTATGCTTCACTTCTATTATTCATAGCGTGTATATAGCCTGTAGCCAGACCTTCCAATAAAAAGATTTTATCAATTCGAATCAGTAGTTCCTGAGATAAGCGCATTAAATCAACCAACTAAAAAAGGTAGGAATCGAAGAAACAGGCTATATTTTAAATAAAGACAAACAGATAACAATTATTTTGAATTATTATTTCATTCTACTATTGTATACATATCTATTATTATTTTATTATGCTTTTAATCTACGTTACAATATTTTCATTTCCTCTTTATAATTAACCAAGTGATAGATTATATAATAGAAGTTGCATTTGGAGCTAACGATGTACGAAATCCCTCAAGATATATTTTTACCTCATCGATATCGATTTTCTCGCTTTTGGCCGAATAGAATTATGATAAAAAGTAACATATTTAGTTCTTAAAACTTTGATATTGGTATATTTATACTACCATTAATTATAATATTTATTAATTATTATAGTGGTTTCAACGGTTTGTAGTACATCATATTTTATAATACTTGATTTTATTGCGACCTCGTCTGATGTGACTCAGAAAGTTTTTCTCCCCAACAATAAAATAATTTTTAAAATCTATAAATCTTTGAGTTAATTCATTACAAACAATACTATAATTTTTTTATCTTAATATGCTTTATTGTATAATGATAATGAATAATGATTAAAGCTTACATTAAGTCCTTGTTTTATATACAAAAGTCAAAATCAATATGCGCATCTCGGAAACAACTTAGATATAAACAACCTATATGGTGCTCACAATACAGTACACAATTTATGGTATTTTTTAAATATTTTGTACTTTAATTGTATTCCTAATCTAAAATAATAATTATATGAAATTAAATAGATGAGAGAATGAATGTAACTCTTGGAATGACGCATACTTTGTTTGTCAATAATAAGCGCACAATTACGTAAAAATCATTCAGTAGTTTTTGAGTGATTACCAAACAGTTTTTATCTAAATGAGGTTGTTTTTGTCACTGTATCATCAGAATACGAAAAAAAATTATGTACAAATTTGCATTTTATTACCGTTTTATTATATGTGTTTGTTGATCATGATTGAAAGCGCATCATCCGGTATTTGCATTATAACTTAAATCATTTCATTAATCCACTTTATTGGATAACCACCACTTAACTCTTTGATAACTGTACGTTAACCGTGAGATTGTTTTCGATTGCTTTTTTTACTATCTGAAAGCTGACAACTAGAGGTGCTGCATGATTATCTATACAGCTGCTGAAGCTATTGAAAAAAACTTTCATTTCTCCTGTTCGGAAATTTAATTATTCACTGAGTCGAAGATAAATTAATTATGTCACATTATTAAAATAAAAGCTTTTCATATTCAGTTTAGATAACTAAATATGGATTAGTGTTTCTCAAATCGTTACTTTAAATTTTCAAAGATTATTCATAATATGGTGTCTTATATAATATGCATGTAGTATTTTACTTTCCTCATAGTCGAAATGAAAAGTAGAGTGTTTAACTCGAGCACCAGAAATATCTCGGGTGAAATGGATCACTTTCAACCCTTGGTTAACTATCTACTGGACCAGACTTGTGGTTGAGCTACTGCCTAACATAATATTATGTAAATTAGATTAAAATATTTAAAATAGATTTATAAAATAATAAAACATATATATGTTAAGTTTTGTACATGTTGCTATATGCGATAGTAAAAAAATTAAACTAGCTTTAAAATATTTAATTATTTTCCAGTTTTATTTGAGTGTATACTTCAGAAACAATTATAATAAATTTAATTAGTTTAAAGAATAATAAATAATATTTTTATAAATCATTATAGTTAATTTACGTAACCCATAGTGGGGCAGATATATTTCTGTATCTGTTTAACAGATCATTTTCTTACAGGCAAGTAGGTAATAAGCGTTCTGTACCTACCCAACCGAAACAATCATTTATCCCCCCGGGATTCGAATCCAAACAAACCGCAGATGTGTAAACTACTTAGCCATAGAGGCGGTTATTATTACAGTTACTTGGCAGTTAAATAATATAATAATAGGTCGTTTATGATGAAATTAATTTTTAATATTTTATCGATAGATGAAAAAAAAGCAAGTGGAGGTGAGCCACATAAGCGGCAGCGCAGTGTCAATTGGCGGGTATGTATGTTGCGTTTTTAACTACTCCTTTTACTTCACGGGCATTAAAAACTGAAACTTAAGTAACATTAGTTAACTTTTTGAAAAAAGTTCAGTACAAAATTTTGAATGCGATTTCTCATAAGCTTTACCGATTTAAATTTAGAAATAAGATATGATAATTATAGAAAATGTTATTACATAACTGCCTAAGTATTGCCTGATCAATTCTATGAATTAAGTCCAGAAACTCCTATGAATGGCCTAGATTAATTTTTGCGTTTATGTCACTGACTGTTTGACAGGCAAGACTGTTGGTCAGTCTTTCGAGCAAACCTAACCGAAACTTTTATTTATTTCTTCGGGGTTTGAACAAATACGCAAATGCGTTAACCACAGAAACACGGAGTTAGTAATTTTTTTACAAGGCAGATAAATATATTTTTTAATCGTCTAGTTTTATTGTATCACCTAGAAATTAGTAAATCTATGTAACTGTGTTATTAAATAAATTAAAAACTTATTTTAAAATAGCTGCTACGGAACTATCGTGAAGTAATTAATTATCCGTTCTGTGCGATTCCGTTTCAAATTAATTATTATCAAGGGAAGCCCTTTGTCACGTTTTGTGAACCGGATATAATCGACAACAGAATTATATTAAGCGATATCTTATTGCTGTAAGACATCGCTTAATATTTTATGTTGCATTGTACAAGTGTATCTTTAATAATATCACAATGCTAAAGTTGTTTATTTGGTTGAACTTGTTAATCTCAGGAACGACTGGTTCAAATTGAAAAATTATTATTATGTCAGATAGAAGAAGGATATAGGAAAAATTAATCAATAGTACATATTTTGTGAAATGTTATTTTTAAATAAAAGTTGAATTAGTTAATTAAGATGTATTAGTATTAGAATATCAGTCAAGACTTGAAACAAATTTTAATAATGGAAAAATGTTTCAAATTTCCTTCCAATTACATAAGTAAACGCTTCACGGATACCGGCGTCGTAAATCGTTTCTGACGTCAACTATTGAGATTTAACAATACGGAGCATAGATCTATTATTTCACAGTACGGTCGAACAAAAATGTTTACATCTTCCCGATGGTTGAAGTTCATTTGAACGCTGTAAAATGAGGCAGATTTCACCTTGCAATAATATTGACAGTGGCCATCATCGAACAAGATGATACCGATAATACCTAAGATCTCACAGAAAATTATATCGAAACTGGTAGAATAATTTAAAATCAGACTGACTTGTAAGTTTCATACTTCTTGTAATTCTCCACTTTCCTTACCAGAGTTGACTGGAAGAGATCGCTTGTAAGCGAGGCCGCCTGTTGTTCTTCTAATTTATTATTTTTGTTTTCTTGCTGTTTTGCTTTCTCTCTTTTGCTACTAAAAGTTAGTAAATAAAATAAATAAAAAATTAAACACTCTTTTATATAACAATCTTCAAATTATATCATTCTACCATCGATCTTTCTATACAAGTATTTAAGTTTATTTCAACGAACCGACAACCTTGGCTGGTTGCTTAATAAAATTCCCCATATTGTAATATACTGGGTGTTGCGATACTTCTGCGTAGGATCCACACTTTCACTTTTGGACTATACCCCCAATTTGATATACCAGTGTCTTTGTGACCACATCTCTCAGCAGCCGTCGAAATGGTGAGTGGAAAGTACATTTTATTACGAAGCAATTAATTAAAATCTTGTCAAAAGGTAAAATATGTCATCTGTTTATAATCGCAAATCATTGAAAAGATAATAAAAAGTGGTTAAAAAAGTGAAGTCCCGTGTCCCCTAGTGGGGTATGGGGCAGATGCATTTCACATCTGTTTCATTGATCGATTTTTTCTTTAGGAGCAAGTAGGTGATCAGCCTTCTATGTCCTGCCAGACCGAGTTTTTTTTTATCTCTGCCGGGAATCGAACCCAGGACCTCTCGGTTGTAACGCTTACGCGCTTACCACTAGACGAAGGAGGCGGTCAGAAAAGATAATAGGACACGTATTTTCTTAGGAATTTCACAAGTATTTGCACGTTTCATTATGATGATGTTTAAATGTGTAATTTCATGTTCAATAATTTGAAATGTGCGTTACGATAATTACATTTTTAATTAATGTATTTAGATGATGTATTTATTTTTAGAAATCAATGATTATATTGCTTCTGCTGCAATGCTGCGTCATCGTTCTGTCGGAGGATGGCCCAGTGTCCAAAGACGTAGGCGTTGACGATTACGATGATGTGGGAAGAAAGCACAGGAAGAAAAAAAAGCACCAAAGTAACCCCTGCTATGGGCGGACATTTGGCGAGAAGTTTGGTTCCTACGACTACACCAGCACTTATATATCCGCTCCTGTGACTAATTATTTCTTTGGTTGCGGTGGATTACCTGCACCCGTCGCTCCAGCTTATCCCCAGTATGGATATGGGGATCAAAGCTATGGAGGTCATGGTCATGGAGGTCATGGTCATGGAGGTCATGGACATGGAGGTCATGGACATGGAGGTCATGGACATGGAGGTCATGGACATGGAGGTCATGGTGCAAATATTCAAAGCGGATACGCACCAGCATACAATCCTCCGAACTATGGATACAATGGCTACCAGCAGCAATTCAATCCACTTCAAAACAGACCGTTCCAAAATATTGTTTCGTCTGCCGCTGCTGGACTGGGTAATGCCGTCGCTAATTATTTCTCTAGACCCAGGAAGACATATAAACAGATTAATCGATTCATCAACCATTTAATATAGTTTAATGTTACTGAACTGAACTATGGTCTATATTTGTGTGTCGTGTGATTTATTTAAACATTAGATTTATTTTGATAGAATGATTAAGATGACTGTCTGTATCCATTAGTAATAATATTGAGTAAATAATATGGAATAACAGATGGCATTTTTATGAGAATAACTGCAGGCGCCTAAGGCGAGTTATGTACAGTTATAAAGTAGGACAATGGCGAAAAAGCTGTTAATTACTACTTATACGTCCTAACAATTAAAAAACAAATTGATTGCTATTGTAAGCTTATGATAATAATTGTAAAAGGTAAATAATGATGTAAAAAATATTGATACACGTGTTTGGCTGTGCTCGAATTGCGAATTAGTTTTTGGCAGGCGTTTCAAATAAATTGTTAGATACATATTATATAATAAGGACTAGAGCAAAAAGTTATTGCTCTGTCGAACCATAGCTATATATTTTGAGAATTCTTTAAATAAACTTATCACTTTTTAATTTTTAATTTTTCAAGACCTTAAAAGGTTTTCTGTGGTAGAACAAAACTAAAAAATGTCTAGCTGTTTTTGAGTTTCAGTGACAATAATGGACATCGATTGATTATATATATCTATTAATTTACCTATAAATTATTAATCTAGAGATGTTTAAAGTATTATAATATGTAGTTAGTTATATTTGAATGTGTCATTTGATAATTATAAAGTGATGAAATATAATTGCATTACTCAGATTGTTAACGAGCCATGACCATGACTATGCAAACTGATTAAATTGTAAACGCTGTGATCTGCGAAATGTATTTTATACAATCCATTATATAAATATCTAGTGCATTTTATGCCAATCTAATACTAAACAATATCTACTAGAATATTCTCTTTAATTGACACGATCACACGTGTAAAATAATGGATTAAAACGCAAGTATTTATTAGTTTTTCGATATTTGCGTGCTTTGCATTTCAATCGAGTTAAACTGTTTTCTTTTAAATACTAGAATATAACAAAGTGAGTTCATTAAAGAAGAAGAGTTATTTGTAATTAATATCTTTATATTTCTTATGCAAAGTTACAGATTTCTAGATAGGCTGATATGGGCGAAACAAGGAATCCTAAAAAGTTGTCTCATAATCCCTCATGAGATTGGTGCAGACTCATTTCTTTTTTTACATGCAGGTTATACTTTGTATTCAAATATAAGTGGATTTTATAGTATAGATTAAAACGAGTATTTAAATAGAATTTTTACATACTTCAATAGCTTAAATATGTTTATGCACCGGGCCTTAAATATCTCATTAAACTATGAATTTAAATGCTTAGCAGACTGCGATGTCCGATCACCCCTGGAGTTTCTTTGTGCAAGGATGGATATGAAGACGGACTTAACTAGACCTACATAAAAACCTAAAGTATCGTCAGCGGAGCCCGCAACGGCGTTGGTCTGATCTCTTCATACTAAGATGTTACAGCATAGCTTGGGAACGTCCCTGGAGTGACTGGGACTAATAATTTCCTCCAGTAACTGTGGAAAAATATTGATATCTTATTTATACTTAAAAACTATTAATTTTAACAATAAGTTACTACAACATTTTACGAAACTAGAAGTTACTCTCGTCTTTTAAAAGTTACATAAGTATTACTGCAATATTGTTTGACCCAAATTAACTACAAACACGACATTTCACAAATAAAAGGATCAAGATTAAGAATGTCAATTGCATGACCAACAAATTGCACGAAAAATGATACGGCTGATGACTGTAACAAGAAACTTAACTTATATAAGATTATGGGTCTTTGTAAGAGTAATATAAGAAGAAATTATTTTAAAAATATTAAATTTAGACTTAATCTTCAACAATATTTTATAATAGAAAGAAAAAATTATAATAAAAAGATTATTTTTATTTATAACTACGTTTATAACGATGAAACTCCTGAATGACATATCATCATACCTGTGCATGATGCATTCGAGTGGACACATACAATAAGTATATGACCGTTGTCCACTCAGATGAAATTGCAAATAAAAGACAATTTTGTTTACATGAAAATACACCGGTATTTTCAGGTAAACAAAATATATTTAATTTTGTAAGAATATTAAAAAAAGCTATATTATAATAAATGAAATCCCATAACCTTTATTGAGGCATGGGACAGACTGCTTTCTGCGTCTTTTTCAATGATAATTTTATTTTCAGGTAAGTATGTAATCAATCTTCTGGAGTAACACGCAAACTGCCACTGAGGCAATAAAATAAAATATAATGACCACCATGAATTAAGACTCTTTAAGGAGCCTGATATACACAAAATTTTTGCGTAAAATGGTCAATTTTGAAGCTCTTATTCTTTGAGACTGAAAGTATTTGACAAAAGTATAAAATTGTTACTATTTTAGTCTAAAGAGGCCTCGATTTTTACAATATATTTCATTTATTTTAATACGAGTATATCTGAAATTCAGCAGTTTGATTTTCATTAAATGTGCGACAACTGTTTGTTTTTGAGATCTTTATAGTATCTTTTTGAGACTGAATTAGTGGAACAAGTAAATAAAATGAAATATATGTTATAATGTCCATTAAATATTGTTAAAGTACAATTTTTAAATGCGAAATTTTCAGTAAAAAATCCCAATCATAACCGTAACGTTACAAAAAAATATTCAACATCAGATTTAGTTCGTAAAAGAAATATTGTACATTGTTTTTTAACATTTTTAAATACAAGTAATATATTTGTGCGTGTCTGCTTTGTAACAGAGCAGTTATATGTGTCAACGCAATTTTGTAATAGGGCTCTAAATATACATCCACGACTATTTTCGCTAACCTAATAACTGTAATATAAGTTATTTTGTCTCTTACTGTCTTAAATAAGATGACAGCATATAACTTTGGAATCTGAAAATCAATAACTCGAACGGAGTTTTCTATAATTTTTTTTTTGCAGTAACGTATCAGATGATGTTGGAGGATTTCAATCGCGTGAGGTTATATACAAAAATGGGAGGAATCAATTGGATTTCGAGAATGGGAAGGATGAGGCTGATAATGATGGCCATTATCAGGCCTCGCATCCGACTTCGTAAGTTCTAGCCTTTATGCTTGTCTTTTTCAAGCAATTTATCGCTATAAATGAAAAAAATATTTTAAAATGGTATAAATAAAAAGTTAACGTTTTAAATAAATAAAAGTATAAAAATATTTACAAGACATATGAAAACCGGTGTCTTTGGGCTAGATTTATTAAAGGATGAAAATATGAGTTGAATTAATTAGCACCATTTCTAAAATAGGATCTATTAAATAGAAAATTATCATTAAAATCAGTACATAATTGGCCTCAAAATTATAGTGCGGTCATCCAAAAAGAAAAATATAGGCGAATTGAAAACTTCCTTTTTTCAGTTAGTGAAAAATATTGACGATTTTAAATCTTTTTACTAAAGAAAATTCATATATTTATTTATCTGCCTAGCACTTATCCGCTTAGTAATTTATTCTTATAAAATAAGACAGAAAATAAGTCATTTACGTCGTACATATTTGCGAACTGAAAAATTCATTGTTCGCAAGAGCTGAGCGAATTATAAATTCAAATATTCATTGTTAACATTACATATTGTTGTAATTGATATCTGTAGTTATTGTTTTTTTTTAGTTACGTGGATACACTACTGCACCTGTTCCGAGGCAATATTGGATCTGGCCTTCTAGCAATGGGTGATGCCTTCAAAAATGGTGGTATCATATTCTCACCTATCATGACAGCTATTATCGGCATCATCTGCGTGCACGCACAGCATATACTGGTAATTAAATTACAAAAATATAGTCAACCTAGTATCTTTATCGAAAGCCTGTCTGGCCAGGTGTGGCACTGACGGTCCTGGATTCTATTGCCGAGGAAATGAATGCTTAGGTTGGTAAGATTCAGAAGGCTGTACGCCTTCTTGATCAGTGAAACAGAGGGTCAAATGTGTATAAACTAAATTAAATCTTACTATATTTAATCTTCATCCTACAGAGCAAAAACTATAAAATATATTTTGTAAATAATTAATTGATGAAAAATGTAAGCTCGTTTATAATTCCAGCTTAATTGTTCAGAAGAAATGTACCGGGAGAGCAAAAAACCGAAACCTCCAGGATTTGCTGATACTGTTTCTTTGGTGTTTAAATATGGACCAGTGAGACTTAGGCCACTCGCCTCTACAATGCGCGCCATCGTCAATACTTTCCTTTGCATCACTCAGCTTGGATTTTGTTGCATTTACATTGTATTTATAGCGAATAATGTTAAAATGGTAAGGAGTGTCCCTTTATACAAATATTATAAAGATAAAATATTCGCACAAACACTGATGGACCGGTTTTACAATTTAGTTCATAGAGAACAGCTAAACTTTGTCTGAGTGAGTATAGCCTACTATACTACAATATATTTAAATACTACATTGTAAATCCTCACGAAGTTGCGAGTAGAGAAAGCCTTGTATGTAAACTTGGTTATTGAATAGTTATGAATCAAAACCAATCACACTGCCGGGAGGTTTGTTTACCCGAGAAAGAACATAGTAAGACATGGTAAGGATCGGTTTGGAAGGCACATTAATAACACGTAAGTAAATAAAATTATTATTGGAACACACAGACAGTGACCGCTTAAATACTCTTAGTTAAAACACTTTTCTATTAGGTAGTTTCTGTTACAAAAACACAACCTAGTGAAAAATCTTTATGGTTTCGTGTCACGTTACCCAGCTGATCAAAGCTAAATTTACACTTTGCAGATTTGCAACCAATACGGGATCGAAATCAGTCTATCAGTTCACATGATATTTGTTATATTTCCGATTCTGCTATCATGTATGGTGAGGAATCTTAAATATTTAACACCATTCTCAACAATTGCAAATATTATGATGGCTGTGGGTGTGGGAGTTGTGTTGTATGAAGCGGCGCTGGATCTGCCACCCGTCGAGGACAGGACATACCTCGCGAGCTGGCAACAGTTACCTCTATTTTTTGGTACTGCTATATATGCGTTTGAGGGTATTGGCTTGGTAAGTACTTGTAAAGTACATATCTTTATACTTTATGAAAAACTTTCAAGCAGACGGCAACCATTTTATATCTTATCAGAGTAACATATTACAAAAATCGATTAAAAGTTTTGAGATACGAAGTGGCCGTTCATTTCCATTGTGTTTATTTATAAGTTGTAATATAGAACATTTGAAAATTTTAGGTTTTACCCTTGAAAAATGAGATGAGAAAACCGGAGCAATTCCAAAAACCCTTAGGTGTTCTTAATGTTGGTATGGCAGTGGTTGGAAGTGTTTTTATCGCTTTGGGATTTTTGGGCTATTTGCATTGGGGAGAGGATGTGGCTGGTAGCTTGACTCTCAATTTACCTCAAGAAAAAGTGTAAGTTCTCATATCGAATAACTTAAATAAAAAAATAGAGAAGGCCACATTTCGAGGAACGCTTATTGACTGCATCCGTGGCTTATGCATGAATATATTGTGCTGGAGATCCAGGGTTCGAATCCCGGGGAAATCAATAATTGTTGGGTTGGTACAGGAGGCTGATCATCTACTTGCCTGTAAAGGAAATTATCAGTGAAACTTCATTTCACATATCGATTACGGGAGATTTTTCTACGACACGTAACGGGTAGGCCAAGTACCTTACCAATCGGTAGCTTATCGATCTTACCTTGTCAAAACCTGGGAGTAGGCACTTAAAACTTTTTCGGTCCTAAAAAGCCTTCCAAATAGTTAAAAAGTTAATTACATTTCAGATTAAGTTCCGTGGTACAAGGATTAATAGCTTTAGCGATGCTGCTCACTTATCCCCTTCAATTCTACGTGCCGATAGCTATCACCTGGCCAGCCTTGCGCAAACGCTTGGGCCCAAAGGCACTAGTTGCCAAAGAACTGGGATACAGAGTTTTGATAGTCGTCCTTACTTGTTAGTATTTGATAAATTACCACTACACTATTTATCCAACAGTAGTTGCTCTGTCAATTTAAACATCAATTATTAAACCGCACTCTGTCCCTTTACAATTAAAATTTTATACTGCTCGGAAAATAGATTTTTTAATGATGAGGCAGAAGAGACGTCATTGTCATCGTCGCCGAGAGCGGGTCACAAAGTTGTATGAAAATTCATTGTTAACGTGGTGTTCTTTTTTAATTTTGGATAACATCATAAACCTAGTCGAATTTGGAAATTTAGTTTAAAAAGTTTTATAATAATGAAAAAAAAAAGATGTGAATGAAAATAGCGCGTGTGGATGACGTTCTTTTTATAAGCTTGTCGGCGCACGGTTCAGAAGGGTGCCCATGTGACAAATGACAAGCGCGGGCTACTCTAGCGGAGCGTCATGTTGGTGAAAGCGAGGTGGCCATTTTAAAAAACAAAAGAAGATGAAGATTCATTATTTTTGGCGGCATCGCAGGCGCGTCACCGATTCAATGACGAACTGCTAAATATTAGTGTGAAAAATAATTAATCAGGGCCGATTTGTTTAATATTGTGATTTATAGTAATGATTGCATCCGATATGGATCTTGTATCTTTTACAAGCTTTTATTTAACATACAATATTTGTTTGTTTTTCTGTTTGATTTTGTATACAAATGTAAATCAGGTGACAATGCATTTAAGATGAGGCCGAAAGGTGGCCATGGGATAAAAAAGCAATAAAAATAACGCAATCCCATCGAGCTTGAGCTCAAAAAGCTAGCTCTAAAAAATATTCAAGATCTGAAGATGGAGCCGGGAGGTGGCCTTGGGAACTCTGTAGTAAAATATTCCAAACCTGTCAAGTTTGGGTTCGTTTGATTTGTCTCAAGGAGTAGACACTTATTAGCCAATATAAAATGCTTGTCGTTTTAAATCTTTTTAACCTAAACTTGTTTCCATTTCCATTAATCTGAGCGGTATTTTTCTGTCTGAATGCAACTTTACAATTTAATTCATTGTATAACTCAATTTTTTATTTTGTTGTTGATTTGATTTTTAATCATTTCTAATAATACTTAAAGCTACAGGATGTCACATAAAAGTATTTTATTTCAGTCATCCTCGCTGAATCGATACCAGAATTGGGATTGTTTATTTCTCTAGTCGGAGCCGTCAGCAGCACCACTCTCGCACTAATGTTCCCACCTCTGATACAACTAGTCAATGAGGCCCACAAGAATCGTCTTACCGCTTTTCTCATCATCAAGAACTGTTTCATCCTCCTTTTAGGCGTCTTCATCTTCACCACAGGTACATATGAGAGTATCACGGCTATCATCGGCTTCTTTAGAAAATCGTCGTAATCCCTGATGCTTTATATGTTTCCATATATTTTCAATGTCCAAATAATGAGGACGTAAGTCATGTACAATTATTATGCATTTCTTGTAATTAATATCAAATAAAAAGCTGCGTGAAGTCGTTGAAATCATGGACGTGACAACGCGAGAAATTGTCTTGAGAACTCCTACCGTATGAAATCGCATTGCTGCATTGATTTGTCTTTGAGTAATGAGAACATTTAAAACCCTAAAATAGATGTGTAGTTAATAGTAGGATTAAATAAATGTTTATAAATGTTTTTATATAAGGTGCTAAAGGTAAATAGGAATAAATAGTATTAGTAGATATTATTTATTAGCGTGCGTCTGGTATTTTACAAACAACTGTGATTTAAAAACATTAATGAAGTTCAAATGAATACAATATCTGTTTATATATTTCAACAGTTTAAATTCCTTAAGTATTTTATATAAGGGTTTCTGAAATAAATGAAATATGATCCGAGAAAGAATCTCTTGCCATTTTATAAATTGTCTAGATACATACTATTGGAATTCATACGCGGAATATAAGTTTTGTGACTATATTATATAAAGTTCCAAAATAAAGAATCAGCTTTATTCCAAAATGTAATTCTAAGATGACTGAGCCATATTTTTTTGATTCATTGTATTCAAAATTTTATTTTAAATATTTTTTTTCGTTATATGCAACAACTACATGTACCTAAATAATAGGGCATTAAAAATAAAGTCTCGAACACTAAGAAGCCATAGGGCAGGCATATTTTTGTGTCATTTTCAACCTTCTAAATATAAATATTTTTTTGGAGACCGTATCATGCCGTAACGTAACGTTTCGTATTTAGATCGTATAATATGTAAAAGTCACTTAATATTACATTAAGAGGTTTTTCTATACCTCAAAAGAAATTTAAAATATTGTGTTATATTTAATGCTATTTAGTTGTTTATATATACTTATTGATTGTTTTTATTACACCGTGTAATTTTTATACTTGATCTAATTAAATGTGCGGATACCTACATAGGTACTTTATACATATAAAGTTACAGAAATTTGGTGGACGAAAAAACTGGAACAGTTGTTTATATTCAACCCTGTTACATTGTTAAAATGTAATTAATTAATAAAATAGAAATAAATAAATTCGAATAATATACCTCCATGAATCAAAATTAAAATAAAAAATATATTGTTAGTTGGGAGTTCATTCGCGATGGTTTCTGAAGCTCTTCGAAACAGGCGCCTACTAATATTTCAGCCCTATGCCTTAGTTGTGATATCGGGCATTCGATTTTTCTACTGCAAATATGAATGGGCACATTACGATTATTTAAAAAAAAACCACTGTAATGTGCGGAAAATCAATGCATTCGCCAAGTTTTGGCCAAGGTTGTGGGGATGTGAAATAGTATTAATATTATTATTAGCCTATTTCGTTTTATAGAGCATTATTATTTATTTGTATGCATTATATGTGTTTTATACTGATTTCTTTAAGAAGTCAATAAAGTAATAAATTCAATTATTTATGAGATCTATTGCTTATTATTTGTAAAATACTCGATAAGTTGTGATCTTTACTTAATTTGATTACATTAAAGAAATAAATATAAATAAAATTGTTTAATACAAGTTTGATGTTTAATTTTTCCATAATAAGTATTTTTCAATTTTTTGACGGTATTTTTAATCCTCGATACAAAAGGAGGGCTGTTTTTTTCTTTTAATTTGAAAGCTGATTTGATCAAGATAAATCTTAGTTACTGTTCGATCGATTCTCGATATTGTAAGTTATAATATGACAGTCGCAAACTAAGAAAGACGTGTTTTTGATTTCGGGTCCAACTGCCAAGAAAAAATCATCCTTATTGCCTCAACATATGAATCAAGGAAAACTCAACCTTATACCCTCAACAGTTACAATTTAGGAAGGTCTGTTTATTTATCCATATTATCTTCAGTTTTACTTCCGTTGAAAGTAGACTTTCATAATAATAAATTGAATGGCCTAATCTTTTGATTTAGGTAGCTAAAAAAATCATCATTGTTTCAAAATCATATTCATAGATCATCTACATAATAATATACTTAAGTTACATGGTTATTATGTAAGTATATGTTGATGATTTCATGTAAATTACAGTAGAGACAGTAGACAGTACCCACGAGTCACCTTCTACAGAGTATTGATGAATTATTCAGCCAGTTTCTATTTATCATAGTAAATCTGTCGAAGTCAGATTTGACACCATCACTTGTAATTTCAATACAATATTGTTTAGTTCCCGTTTTTCCATGAAATTCTTAATGTCGAACAGTCCTTTTCTATTTCATAATCGTTTAAGCAGTTGAGGCGATGAAGGATTCTGTAGCGAGGTAAATTTACTTTACAATTAACGTACAATTGTATTGAAGTCGCAGATCATAGCAAAAACATTTATGCTTTCATTTGATTAACCTCCGACAAAAAGGTTGTTATAAGTTTGACGTGTCTATATATCTGTAGATGTGTATGTCTGTCTGACGCACCGTAGCTCCTAAACTAATCGACCAATTTTGATGAGGTTTTTTATTTGTAAATTGTCATAGTTGAATTTGTTATTAAAAGTAGAAAGAAAAATAGTTATAATGATTGTATGTATTGCTGATCGTGTTTAGCAACTATAATTTAATTTACCAAGTGTTTCGGTCATAACGTATGTTATCAGAAGATAAGCGATTTTTTAGCCTGAATAAGTATTATGTTGAATAACAAACCGTTATACCATCCTGAGTTAAATTTGTACCTAAACTCACAGATCCGCCCGTAAATATTATTTTTATAGTACTCGTGTGGAGGCTTGGAGACGTGGCGGGCGGAGTGGGGCCGGCGAAGGTAGAGTTTCGCAATATGTCCGGTTCTTAGAGATGCCGCCTGTCGGTGAACTATTAAAACCATACTACGGTGAGTTCATCGATTTATAACCAAATGAGAAATATTATAAAGCCGTTATCATTTTTCCAACTATAAAACCCTCATTCTAAGTGAACATAAAACTATATAAATTACAATATTAACCATTAATATACAAAACTAACAAAACCATGTTTTATGACGTTGTTGACTAACTGGTTGGCGATTAGACGCTGACTGCCAATCTTCTTAATAGTTGCTTCCTTACATTACATTACAAATATCTAGCTTAATTATATACGGGCAGATATTGTTTATTTCCCAAATATATTGCAGATGAACCAATACGGCGCTCACGTCATCGCTCGCGTTCGTCTCCTGTACGTTTGAGGTAAGTACTCAGTTTACTTTACTCCCTAGTGTAATCACAGGAAAATCTTCAACATATTTATTTCTCAAACAAGTTTCTCTTAAATGCCTCACTGCGAAGAGCTTCATTTCATTTCCTCTACATTTCGCTCGACATATTTTAATCGAGCTCCGTTGAGCTTCACAGCATTTTGGCACGACAACTGACAAATATCAGTTGCCATATATTAAATGTGTATTTTCAAACCTAGACAGATCGGAAAGCAAGTTCCACCGAGTAGAACCGGTGAAAAACTCAGTATTCAGTCTTTTCAACAGCCAATTGTTACATAATATGTATAATCTTAATATTTATAAATTACGTATCAAGTTGTTTGTCCGCGATGGACTCCTAAACCATTAAACCGATTTTTATCAAATTTGCACACCGTGTGCAGTTCGATCCAACTTGAAAAATAGGATAACTTACATCCTTATACATTTTCTACGGAATGACCTTTTAGGTGACACGTTGTTATTCGGCACTTTGAAGCGATACGAAGTTTGCGGGGTCCTCTAGTTATTATATAAAACGAAATTGGATTATTTACTTAGTAATTTATTTTATTTAGAAGCGATACGAAGTTTGCGGGATAAGCTAGTTTGCAATAAACCTAACACCTTAATTCCTAATCCTGACACAGAATGCGGTTCTTTAGAAAGAATCGATGATAGTAACTTCATATTCACTTAGAATCTAGACACGCGGTGGCGTGAAAACAAGTTCAAGCTAACAGAACTGGCGAGCAGCACCGTGTGTAACACAAACCATTTGCAGCCACTTTTGTTCCCCTCATAACTCGAAAACTATTTCATATAAACACCTTTAAAAGGAGAATTTAAGGCGAAATATACCTTCGCAAGTTCTAAGCTGTGAATTCTTATTGTATTCTCCGAAAATTTGGCTTGCTGATCGAAACTATTCATCGAACATAGGGCTCTTCCACGACTGTTTTAGTAGGTACTTAATAATAATTCATATATGAGAACTAGTCTAGTCAGACCTTAGGCTTCAATATATTATCCCAAATTATAGGAAGAAGAAATTATTTTTATGTTGTTATAAATACATTTCAGGAGTGACCTTCGAACTTGGCACCCATTTAGATCGACTTCTTTTGTCGTTGAAGTCAACAACCAAGGCATATATATTAGAATATTGTATTTGGCTCTAATTTTAGAATAAACTCAAAAGGTACTGGATCGATTTAAAAAATATATTGACTGATGAAAAGCTATACTCTTTCCGGGCATTATTGTATACGTCCATGAAATCGAAGTTGGGACTAAAGGTAAGACAATATTAATCAAACATCATCCAGATCCGAAGCTTTAACCAAAAACACTGATGGAAGTGTCGATAAGAAACCATTACGTCACCGTCGCAGTCCGTCAGCCTCGCCCTCCCCTCGACCGAGGAGAGTAGTCCCTCCACAGACATGGACTCCACTGTCGGTATCCCCGCCACTAATGATGCCACCGCTCAGCCTTGCCTATACGCAAGTAGATTTTTGATGATCTTAGTATCGAATGCATCGTGACTCTACATTTGTGTTTTTTTAAGTATTTATTTATTGAGCAAAATTAGAATGTGTATCTTAAAAACTAGGAATATAAAACACCTTGCCCTAATATCGCCTTAATTGCCGCTATATATTAAACCGTAATGGTTAAACAGCCTTATTTTCTGGTATAAGATTCATATTGCGTTTTATTAGTTATGTAAAGAATATTAACTTCGTATTTATAGGTCAACAACCTACGATTTATGGTGTTGTTAGGTCAGTGTGCCTCGATGTTTTTTTTGTATCATTTTTTCGATACTTTTTCTACGCCATCAT
The DNA here is from genome assembly GCA_912999735.1 of Aporia crataegi. Lineage (NCBI taxonomy): Eukaryota > Metazoa > Arthropoda > Insecta > Lepidoptera > Pieridae > Aporia > Aporia crataegi. The sequence goes on along the minus strand of OU538732.1, from coordinate 503,487 downwards.
CGGGCTTATGGCGGCTGTTAGTATATAGCTAAAGTAGATAAAATATGTTCTAGCGTACGCAGATTTTTATAAAATGAAATAAGAGGCAAGGGGGCAGGAGGCTCACTTATGAGAAGCGGTTCGCCGCCCATGGATTAACGGCAAAATTTTAAGAAAAAATACAAAATTGTACCTTACATAATATGTAGAAATCCATAAAATGACTAAATTACATCATAATAATTATTTATCGCGTTTGTTTTGCGTTAATTTTATGTAAATTTAAATATTAATCTGAGTTTGGTAGGTTAAGTAATGCTTATGTCTCTATGAAGCGCATGCCACTGGTTCTAGCACAAATCTATAGTATTTAAAATGTTAAAATTATTCACAGGTCTCCATTATCATATTACTCCGGCACACCACCTACTCAGCCCGTATCGTTGGTCGCGCTGCCACCCAACCCTCGGCAATCTCGAGACGTCACCCGCTCTACAACACGACCCGCTACTCGCGCTTCGGTTAAACGCTCGCGTTCAGCTCGTCGCGCAACCAGATATGCGCTGCGAGTGTTGATAGACTCGCTACCATTATCTTCATCTCATAGCTCTCATTCCGAAGACACGTAATTTTAATTTTTGCTTCTTCAGTGTCAAGTATCAATTTATCAGTTCAGTCTAGTTTTTCAAGTGTTGTCAAAAGTGACAAAGTGGTCAAGTCATTGATTCAATTTAAGCGTTTTCTAATAAATTGAGGGATATATGTTTAAAAGCATAAAAGATTTTCCTTCATAATGATAAATTTATTAGAGCTTTTTTTAACTTAGTTTATTACAAGTTTTAATATTTTTTTCTTTTGATTACTTTTAAATACTAAACGAGGTAGTCCGTGGGGATCACCCTCAGGGCGCTTGTAGACGACCGGACACCGGACTCACGATGGTGTATGGTTTATAATGAAAGTGTGTACACACGCCAGCGAAAAATTTACGCCGAATGTATGAATGTCGCTTTTTGACGGTCCGGTGTCCAGTGAAAAAACCGGACATCTACAAGGGCTCCTAGAAACTTAAACTCTGAATTCACAAATAGAATAAAAACATATAGCTATATATTTTTTAGCATATAAAATTACATAAATAACCTGTATTTTACTAAGCTTTTTCCGAGTTATTTTTTGCCGAGCACCACATCTCTGTGAAACCATCTGTTATCAGAAATATTCCTGAACCTTTACGAAAAACCTTCAAAAAAAGCCCTACTGCCGTTGAGAGTCTCCATGTCCTGTCCAAAACTACGGGATCTTTTATTAAAATTTTTATATTGTTCGAAAGCTATATCTTACAGCTATACTTACTAAAAAGTAGTATTTTATATTCTGATGGGTAATAACATGACACAAACATTGTCTTTACATTATATTACATTGTTTCAGTTATATGTTTAAAATAACAAACGAAGTTGGAATCCTCGGAATGAGTCATCTTTTTAATTAGTGTATGAAGCGTTAAGAATTTTTATGTGATAGAAATACATCTATGTAATACGATACATAAAACCTTTTGTCTATCTCTTTTTATTTCAGCAAAACTCCTAAGGTTGAAACGAATCAGGTTTATACCAAAAAAGTATTAAGGTTTCGTGCAATTTAATCACAAATGTTAAGCGATGAAGAGTTGTCGGTCAGGTGGTGCATCATCTTTGGTGGTGTTATTTTAAACTCAACCTGTTTAATAATTTAATAATTGTACGTTAAACAATTCCGACGTAACATATATTTTATTGTTTTCGAGTGAAACATAAAGGCTCCGCTAGTCACTCACGCAATAGTAATGTATTATTCTAAAAATTATTTATGATAAACGCGGTGAGGTAAGTGTCGAACACTTGTGCGTGACTTTATTTTACAATATGTTTGCTATTAAAAGGCATTAAAATAATTACAAAATAGCAGTACAATATAAATATTTCAAGGTCATAAAATTTACTATTCAATGAACTCGTTTTAAACTGTTCCAACTGCATTTGGTAATATACTCGCAAAAGTTATTTAACTTTTTATGGATAAATATCTATTTTCTATATCTTTCTCGATGTACCAAATTTTTTGATAGTCGGTTGATTGTCTAGGCATGAAATCATACCAAGCTAATGTTCATATTTATATTATTGGTTAAGATTAAATACAGTATATAAATACATTAAGTTTACATTTCCTTGTGATTTTCCAAGTTGAATGTCGATTCAGAAGTCGCTGAACCGTTGGTAGTTCCTTGCGAATATGAATTTAATAATCATTGCAGTATAATGGCCATTTTTTGCCGCCATTTGACTATTCAGTTCTGTAAAAATAATAACAGGAAAGCTAAGGCAAAGGTCGTGCCCTTAATTCTTTCTTCATTCTCCAATTCCTGGCTTATCTGTTTTTTTATCTTATACGGTATGTTTTAAATGCAAATTTTATATTTACTGCAGAAATAATATTGTATCAATTGATAAAAATTGCCATGAATGCTATAATGCTGGCTTGGAAACTTGTAGAGATTTAATGAAAACAGACTATGTATGATATGTGGGACAAGTGTGAATGGTGAGGTGGATTTAGTGGTACATTTCTAAATTTAATGAAAGTAGATGAAGCGAAAGAGGTATGTACGAATCGTGGCAGATGGTAGTCTATTGTCGCTGCCTACCTCTTTGGAAAATAGGCATGATAATTGATAATATAAATAAAATTAGAATAAATAAATAATGCGTCTTTATAAATAAAATAATCTTAAATCTTAATAATCTTGTGAATTAAGTTTTTTATATTACATCATTTTTCAACTTCCCATCGTTGTAAAAACCATCAATTAATTTTTTATATATCAATTCATGTTTTATTACTTAAATAATATGTGCTACCACTTTGTTTATTAGGACAAAAAGTCTTTTGTACATAGAATTCGACCATTATATACACATAATATTCTGCCTACGTACGCTATCGACGTCAGTTAATTAGTAACATAAATAATAAGATAATATGCTTGGATGCATCGGAAAATTATTATGTAATATGAGTTCCGTGAAGTGAAGTGGTTTTGAAAACAGATAATCAAGCAATACATTAGTGAAATGCTGGTAGACCTACTTGGATTTTTCTTAAACTGTAGGGTGAGACTAATCTGTTAATTAATTTTTTTTGGATAAAAAAAATGAAAAGATTTAAATACTCTTGAGTCGTACTGCCCATAATTTGTACATGTTCATGTATGAATGGTTTTATATACTACATTATTTTCAATGAAATTGGTCAATAAAATAACATAATTCAAAAAGTACTGAATCGATTCTTTCACTGATTGTGAGACAAAAGGCATACAAAATATAGCCTATATTCACTCCTTCCATTTGATATAATCCATATTTTGTTTGCTTATGAAAACGAGATTTTAAATTAAATCTAGTATAAAATACCTCTGCGATATTTGTCAATAAGTTCTTATATAATTTACCTAAGTATTAAAGTGTCTCAAGGTTAACATTTTATGATGGGTATTTGTTTCTAGGCCGGCCTTAGCGGGTGTTTCCGGTCTGTTTTATTTGTATTCAAACCTTCTTCCGCTCCTAACCGTAAACAAAAGACGGGAAAATGTTAATAAAATATGAAATCTTAATAAAGATATTCATAATGTTCAACTTAATGTTTTCAAGTTCTTACACGACTTACTTTATTGGAATTATCATTGGTTGTTACTTGTTTAATTATTATCTAGCTTTTATGTCATCCACATTCAGAAACAGACTAGTTTCCATCTTTCCATTGATGTTTTAGTAGTCAATACAAACAAAATACAAATATTTAAATATTTTCTCATCGTACTATTAGTGTTTCTTATAAAAAAAACCGAAATGTTAATGCAATACTGAGCCGTCATTTAAATAAAAAAGAGGATTGATGTCATTAAATTACTATAAATATAATATTAAATAATTATAATTTACAAAATTAAGATTTGTTAAACCATACGTTAATATAAAATTTGCGATATACTTATATTATTTATAGGATTAAGATACTGACATATTTTTCACACTTATAGATTTATTCATCTATTTATTTAAAACAGACGACTACAATCCATGTTAAAAGATACAATAAAAAATATCTTAAAGACATGTAAATAAATTAACAATATCTTATATATAAAATTCTCGTGTCACAATGTTAGTTACCTTACTCCTCCAAAACGGCTATACTGATTTTTATCAAATTTTATATACATATTCAGTAGGTCTGAGAATTGGCTACTATCTATTTTTCATACCCCTAAGTGATAAGGGTAGCCCACCCCAAAAATAAACATGGCAAAACAACGTTTGTCGGGTCAGCTAGTAACAATTAGATAGATATCGCCGGCTTGAACATTCTTCATCACAATATTATTTAAACACAGACAGTTCAACTACTACTTTCAAGACAGTGTTAGGTCTACCCCACACAAGGAAATCCGCTGTTCGACTGTCTCTGTACCTAAGTTAGTCACATGTCTGATATCAAGTGACTATAGCTCAGAAAGTCGCGAATTCCTTTGGATAAATACAATCTTACAAAGATAATATAATATGATAACTATGTTCATTTTATTTACTTTCAATCAACGCCTAGATAAAACGGGTACCAAGCCACGGTCAACAACTTATTTGTAGAATGTGATAAGTGTATTATTTTAGTTTTTCATAAAATCACTACCCGTGATTCTTATTAGTATAGTGAATTAATTTTAAACAAAAAAATAAAACTGACCTCAAAACGCACTGAAAAGTAAAAATTAAAAAAAGACGTAAATAGTGTTGATATATAAAATTCATGTAAAATTCAACAAGGGCATAAAACTGTAATGTTGCTTTTTGAAAGGCCAAATATATAAATAAAAGTATTGAATGAATATTCCAGGACTTTAATAAAATATTAATTGAATGTCTAGAAGTAGGCAAGTACAGCGTAACAAGTCAAATTGAAGGCAATTTTAAAACTTCCTTAACCATACAAATTGATGAACAAATCTTCATAAATTGTAGCTAATATAGCTTTAAAAAAAACGGCTTATTGATTTTCGAGCTACGATGCCAAGCAGACACACTGATAAGTTTCCTTATTTTCGTTATCTTTAGGGGAGTTTAGAGCATGGACGAGTCATTGCAAGCTGCAAGCAATATGTGCCGGTGCCGGTCAAGCAGTTTAGGTTCCGCGTTAACAACTTCGATTTACCTGCAAAATAATCATGTTTGATCGCAACACCAACACGTCAACCGTGAGATTACTATCGAAATATTCGAAAGATTTTTTACTATTAGAAAGCAATCCCATAGTCTCAGTTCTTGGCTCAGTTAAGTAGTTAGAAAAATGCCTACACGAGGCACAACAATTACTATATATATACTGATTTTTCTCGTAGTAGCGTATACAATTGCCGTAAATTAATTATGTACTTATTTTGTGAAATGTGTCGTACAGCTATTTGATTTATTATTTATATGGCGTGTGTTATATTCGTAGAAGTCCAAATTCTTCTTAAATATTTATGAAATGACGTTTTTGATGGCACGTTATTGAATTTCTCGGATTCTACTACTTTATATTATTTCAATTAAAAATTATTAGTTTTTGTATACATTGCAAAGTACTGGTCTGGTCTTTTTATTTTTAATTAAGAATAACGAAACTTATTTACGGTAGTTCTCACGAAAATTATCTCTTTACAATACGAAGGACACTATATAATAGGAATGTAATTATTATCATTAGCAAGATATACGTTTATGATATCTACAAGTACACCTGTTAACGTCTTTGCTTACCTAGATTTTCTTAAGGTCGATGACACATGAGACCTTAATCGACTCGAAGTGTCTATTAATTAGCAACCTTCGGTGATGTTGTAAAACTCGAATAATTGTCGATTTTGTCTGTTTCATTTTCCTGATAATTTTCTGAGCCTCTTCCTTTACATTTCCGATTCATTGATGGCAGGAAGTTTATAGTTTGCTTCATCGATTGTATTGTTAGAATTTTAATTAGAAACTAGTTACCTACACAATTCATATATTAAGATTAAGCAATACGCGGTGTCTATTGGCGCGTCAAGGCCAAAGCAAACAGTTACCGGCGCAAGTGTCACGTTTATACAGCGGCTGTCGATGCTTGAGGTACACTAGTGTATCCACTAAATACCTATATCGTATACATGTTCATATATCGTAGTATTTTCGTATTGAAGTTAATGTTTGAGTGGTGCCCACCCTGTATTCGCAATATAAACAATATTACTAATGTACATATATATTATAGGGTTCCAGTATGAATACATTACTACTACTGGACTATATTTTGTTTTTAATTTTTCAAGTCTCCTTATTTTTATATTTGTTTTAGGATTAAAAATAATTATTTTCACAAATAGTGTTTACATATTTTATGTGAAAACATAAAGAGATAAACAAATTAAATGACACCTTTGAAACACAATGTATATTTAAAAACAATACTTATTAGAGTTTAGTGAAGTCACCCGTTCATTAAATCTGTAATTGGTAATTTTTCTATTGCTATTGTATGGTTTTTTATCGTATTCGGCCGAGTCAAATCACTTATTTATAAAAAATTCGCTGAATCAATAATTGCTGCTTTCGTGTCGTGATTTGGTGCGTCCAAACACACGAACGGCAAGTATAAAAGACATACCGTTTTTTTCTTAGACTTCTTGACATGACACTTTTGATAAAACATACAAATGGGCAGACGGTGTAATAATAGGTACACTATTATCTAAAGAATTCCGTCGCCCATGGACATTCTCAACGCCTGTTGGGCTACGGGTGCGTTGCCGGCCTTTTAGTGAGGTATGCTCTTTTCTTGAAGGTTCCTTAGTCGTAATGGTTCGGAAATACCTCAGAAGGACGGCTGGTTATAAAACTAAATTCTGGTAACTAAACTAAATTCAGCTGCTGGTATAAATCCAAAAAAATCCTTAATTAATTACGCGGCGAGATGGACATTTTCATTTTTTTATTTCACAGTTCGAATTTAAAGTTGGGCAATAACTTACATATAAACACGTGTGGTTATCATCGTATATTGAAATCATAATACCTGTATGTTCCAATATAAGTTTAATAACAATTTAAATGTGTGTGTGTGCCGCCGGCTACATAGTAAGGCGTATAACGTATTATAAGGTGGCCAATGGCTGATAATGTTACTTTTATAACCTGTATCAGTTTTACTCAAAAGTATTTCAATACATTTATTAAATTAAGTTGATAAACATTTATAATTATTATCAATAATATATTATCAAAAAAATTGTAAATGTAACTTATGTGTTTACTTTCGTCTGTTAAACGTTCAAAGAAACACTCAACATTTTTATCGAAGCTAAATTCTTGTTATTAATTCTGAACCATTCATAATCATTACAGAAACTAATAAAATTGATTAGTCCGCACTGGAACGAGAAAATATATGAAACGAAACCTAATCATAATTTTTGCAGATTTGTGAGGCATTTTACATAAATCACTAGACGTTTCTACCTACTGTATAAAATTACTAGTTAATATAAATTTAAATAGTTTCTGAAGTCATGCACGAATATCCGTGATGTAGATAGCACATTTCCTTGTTTCGCCTGACTTTAATAAGATAATATTTGGAAATCTTCCTTGCCTACAATTATTATTTCTAGTTGTAATTTACAAAGATTATTTAAACAATCTTTCACTATCATAGAATATAACGCTCGACTTTACATACCTACTACTTCTTATAACTTAAAAGCGTTTTTGTAATTACTGAATTTTACTATACTGGCTTTTTACCGCAAGCCAACTGTCATTCATACCATGGTTACTGAGGCTTCGTAAGTCAAAGATCCTGGGCATGAAATACCTTTACTGTAAATTAGAGTCTTTAGTAAAATCATGTATTGTTGGTCCCTAAAAACTAAATAAGTAAAAATGTATCAACCGGATTGTCGTGTACAGTATTAAAACAAAAGCGAGACGTAGTAGTTTTCCTGCGTTTGACATTGTACATAAGTAAACGAATGTCGCCCTCATACAACTCGTATTAAGTAGGTACTCAATATAATTTACTCAAATAAAGGAAATGCCACTCAACATTGCCACACAACCGAGAAGATTCGTTATATTATATTTAGTTTTAATGATAGCAAAACGAAATATCTTGAAACGCCCAAAACCACATCGACAGAACCTATCGCCATGGGACAATCAAAATTCGAAGTGTGAGGAATTTATTTACTTAGGATCAATGATTACCAGCTATAATGATCCAAGCACAGAAATTAGCAGACGAATTATTCTGGCAAACAGATGTTATTTTGGACTAGTCAATCACATTAAATCTCGTTTTCTGCGGAAGAACACTAAACTCACACTCTATAAGACCTTGATACGCCCGGTTTTGACGTATCGTTTGGAGACGTGGGTGCTCAGTAAAAAGGATGAAAATTCCCTGCTTGTTTTTGAACGTAAGATCCCGAGGAAAATATTTGGGCCCTTATGCGAGGACGGCGAATGGCGTAAACGGTATAACCATGAAATATATAACTCATACGCTGACGCCAACGTAATACAGTTCAGTAAAACTAATAGAATGTCCTGGCTTGGTCATATGCAACGTATGGGAGGTAATAGAGTGCCGAAGCGAATGCTCAATTCCGTTACAGATGGCAAGCGTAGAATTGGAAGACCTAAACTCAAATGGTTAGATGGAGTAACCAAAGACCTTAAGACCATAGGTCTAAATAAGTGGAAGAGTGCAGCTCAAGGCAGAGAGGGCTGGAACAAGGCAGATTTGAGGCTCGGGCCCACAAAGGGCTGTTTAGCCAATGATGATGATGAGACTATACAAAAATAAACAAATTTTAAAAAGAGTAGATTTTTTTTGATTTTTTTAAGAAAGCTAGAGTAAGACTGGACAAGTTGTCCCCGGGGTTTAACTCGCGTTAATTTCAAGAAAATACCTACCTACTAAGCTGTCTCGTTATTTCTGTTCTTCCAACAGTTTTCATTTATGCTTCACTTCTATTATTCATAGCGTGTATATAGCCTGTAGCCAGACCTTCCAATAAAAAGATTTTATCAATTCGAATCAGTAGTTCCTGAGATAAGCGCATTAAATCAACCAACTAAAAAAGGTAGGAATCGAAGAAACAGGCTATATTTTAAATAAAGACAAACAGATAACAATTATTTTGAATTATTATTTCATTCTACTATTGTATACATATCTATTATTATTTTATTATGCTTTTAATCTACGTTACAATATTTTCATTTCCTCTTTATAATTAACCAAGTGATAGATTATATAATAGAAGTTGCATTTGGAGCTAACGATGTACGAAATCCCTCAAGATATATTTTTACCTCATCGATATCGATTTTCTCGCTTTTGGCCGAATAGAATTATGATAAAAAGTAACATATTTAGTTCTTAAAACTTTGATATTGGTATATTTATACTACCATTAATTATAATATTTATTAATTATTATAGTGGTTTCAACGGTTTGTAGTACATCATATTTTATAATACTTGATTTTATTGCGACCTCGTCTGATGTGACTCAGAAAGTTTTTCTCCCCAACAATAAAATAATTTTTAAAATCTATAAATCTTTGAGTTAATTCATTACAAACAATACTATAATTTTTTTATCTTAATATGCTTTATTGTATAATGATAATGAATAATGATTAAAGCTTACATTAAGTCCTTGTTTTATATACAAAAGTCAAAATCAATATGCGCATCTCGGAAACAACTTAGATATAAACAACCTATATGGTGCTCACAATACAGTACACAATTTATGGTATTTTTTAAATATTTTGTACTTTAATTGTATTCCTAATCTAAAATAATAATTATATGAAATTAAATAGATGAGAGAATGAATGTAACTCTTGGAATGACGCATACTTTGTTTGTCAATAATAAGCGCACAATTACGTAAAAATCATTCAGTAGTTTTTGAGTGATTACCAAACAGTTTTTATCTAAATGAGGTTGTTTTTGTCACTGTATCATCAGAATACGAAAAAAAATTATGTACAAATTTGCATTTTATTACCGTTTTATTATATGTGTTTGTTGATCATGATTGAAAGCGCATCATCCGGTATTTGCATTATAACTTAAATCATTTCATTAATCCACTTTATTGGATAACCACCACTTAACTCTTTGATAACTGTACGTTAACCGTGAGATTGTTTTCGATTGCTTTTTTTACTATCTGAAAGCTGACAACTAGAGGTGCTGCATGATTATCTATACAGCTGCTGAAGCTATTGAAAAAAACTTTCATTTCTCCTGTTCGGAAATTTAATTATTCACTGAGTCGAAGATAAATTAATTATGTCACATTATTAAAATAAAAGCTTTTCATATTCAGTTTAGATAACTAAATATGGATTAGTGTTTCTCAAATCGTTACTTTAAATTTTCAAAGATTATTCATAATATGGTGTCTTATATAATATGCATGTAGTATTTTACTTTCCTCATAGTCGAAATGAAAAGTAGAGTGTTTAACTCGAGCACCAGAAATATCTCGGGTGAAATGGATCACTTTCAACCCTTGGTTAACTATCTACTGGACCAGACTTGTGGTTGAGCTACTGCCTAACATAATATTATGTAAATTAGATTAAAATATTTAAAATAGATTTATAAAATAATAAAACATATATATGTTAAGTTTTGTACATGTTGCTATATGCGATAGTAAAAAAATTAAACTAGCTTTAAAATATTTAATTATTTTCCAGTTTTATTTGAGTGTATACTTCAGAAACAATTATAATAAATTTAATTAGTTTAAAGAATAATAAATAATATTTTTATAAATCATTATAGTTAATTTACGTAACCCATAGTGGGGCAGATATATTTCTGTATCTGTTTAACAGATCATTTTCTTACAGGCAAGTAGGTAATAAGCGTTCTGTACCTACCCAACCGAAACAATCATTTATCCCCCCGGGATTCGAATCCAAACAAACCGCAGATGTGTAAACTACTTAGCCATAGAGGCGGTTATTATTACAGTTACTTGGCAGTTAAATAATATAATAATAGGTCGTTTATGATGAAATTAATTTTTAATATTTTATCGATAGATGAAAAAAAAGCAAGTGGAGGTGAGCCACATAAGCGGCAGCGCAGTGTCAATTGGCGGGTATGTATGTTGCGTTTTTAACTACTCCTTTTACTTCACGGGCATTAAAAACTGAAACTTAAGTAACATTAGTTAACTTTTTGAAAAAAGTTCAGTACAAAATTTTGAATGCGATTTCTCATAAGCTTTACCGATTTAAATTTAGAAATAAGATATGATAATTATAGAAAATGTTATTACATAACTGCCTAAGTATTGCCTGATCAATTCTATGAATTAAGTCCAGAAACTCCTATGAATGGCCTAGATTAATTTTTGCGTTTATGTCACTGACTGTTTGACAGGCAAGACTGTTGGTCAGTCTTTCGAGCAAACCTAACCGAAACTTTTATTTATTTCTTCGGGGTTTGAACAAATACGCAAATGCGTTAACCACAGAAACACGGAGTTAGTAATTTTTTTACAAGGCAGATAAATATATTTTTTAATCGTCTAGTTTTATTGTATCACCTAGAAATTAGTAAATCTATGTAACTGTGTTATTAAATAAATTAAAAACTTATTTTAAAATAGCTGCTACGGAACTATCGTGAAGTAATTAATTATCCGTTCTGTGCGATTCCGTTTCAAATTAATTATTATCAAGGGAAGCCCTTTGTCACGTTTTGTGAACCGGATATAATCGACAACAGAATTATATTAAGCGATATCTTATTGCTGTAAGACATCGCTTAATATTTTATGTTGCATTGTACAAGTGTATCTTTAATAATATCACAATGCTAAAGTTGTTTATTTGGTTGAACTTGTTAATCTCAGGAACGACTGGTTCAAATTGAAAAATTATTATTATGTCAGATAGAAGAAGGATATAGGAAAAATTAATCAATAGTACATATTTTGTGAAATGTTATTTTTAAATAAAAGTTGAATTAGTTAATTAAGATGTATTAGTATTAGAATATCAGTCAAGACTTGAAACAAATTTTAATAATGGAAAAATGTTTCAAATTTCCTTCCAATTACATAAGTAAACGCTTCACGGATACCGGCGTCGTAAATCGTTTCTGACGTCAACTATTGAGATTTAACAATACGGAGCATAGATCTATTATTTCACAGTACGGTCGAACAAAAATGTTTACATCTTCCCGATGGTTGAAGTTCATTTGAACGCTGTAAAATGAGGCAGATTTCACCTTGCAATAATATTGACAGTGGCCATCATCGAACAAGATGATACCGATAATACCTAAGATCTCACAGAAAATTATATCGAAACTGGTAGAATAATTTAAAATCAGACTGACTTGTAAGTTTCATACTTCTTGTAATTCTCCACTTTCCTTACCAGAGTTGACTGGAAGAGATCGCTTGTAAGCGAGGCCGCCTGTTGTTCTTCTAATTTATTATTTTTGTTTTCTTGCTGTTTTGCTTTCTCTCTTTTGCTACTAAAAGTTAGTAAATAAAATAAATAAAAAATTAAACACTCTTTTATATAACAATCTTCAAATTATATCATTCTACCATCGATCTTTCTATACAAGTATTTAAGTTTATTTCAACGAACCGACAACCTTGGCTGGTTGCTTAATAAAATTCCCCATATTGTAATATACTGGGTGTTGCGATACTTCTGCGTAGGATCCACACTTTCACTTTTGGACTATACCCCCAATTTGATATACCAGTGTCTTTGTGACCACATCTCTCAGCAGCCGTCGAAATGGTGAGTGGAAAGTACATTTTATTACGAAGCAATTAATTAAAATCTTGTCAAAAGGTAAAATATGTCATCTGTTTATAATCGCAAATCATTGAAAAGATAATAAAAAGTGGTTAAAAAAGTGAAGTCCCGTGTCCCCTAGTGGGGTATGGGGCAGATGCATTTCACATCTGTTTCATTGATCGATTTTTTCTTTAGGAGCAAGTAGGTGATCAGCCTTCTATGTCCTGCCAGACCGAGTTTTTTTTTATCTCTGCCGGGAATCGAACCCAGGACCTCTCGGTTGTAACGCTTACGCGCTTACCACTAGACGAAGGAGGCGGTCAGAAAAGATAATAGGACACGTATTTTCTTAGGAATTTCACAAGTATTTGCACGTTTCATTATGATGATGTTTAAATGTGTAATTTCATGTTCAATAATTTGAAATGTGCGTTACGATAATTACATTTTTAATTAATGTATTTAGATGATGTATTTATTTTTAGAAATCAATGATTATATTGCTTCTGCTGCAATGCTGCGTCATCGTTCTGTCGGAGGATGGCCCAGTGTCCAAAGACGTAGGCGTTGACGATTACGATGATGTGGGAAGAAAGCACAGGAAGAAAAAAAAGCACCAAAGTAACCCCTGCTATGGGCGGACATTTGGCGAGAAGTTTGGTTCCTACGACTACACCAGCACTTATATATCCGCTCCTGTGACTAATTATTTCTTTGGTTGCGGTGGATTACCTGCACCCGTCGCTCCAGCTTATCCCCAGTATGGATATGGGGATCAAAGCTATGGAGGTCATGGTCATGGAGGTCATGGTCATGGAGGTCATGGACATGGAGGTCATGGACATGGAGGTCATGGACATGGAGGTCATGGACATGGAGGTCATGGTGCAAATATTCAAAGCGGATACGCACCAGCATACAATCCTCCGAACTATGGATACAATGGCTACCAGCAGCAATTCAATCCACTTCAAAACAGACCGTTCCAAAATATTGTTTCGTCTGCCGCTGCTGGACTGGGTAATGCCGTCGCTAATTATTTCTCTAGACCCAGGAAGACATATAAACAGATTAATCGATTCATCAACCATTTAATATAGTTTAATGTTACTGAACTGAACTATGGTCTATATTTGTGTGTCGTGTGATTTATTTAAACATTAGATTTATTTTGATAGAATGATTAAGATGACTGTCTGTATCCATTAGTAATAATATTGAGTAAATAATATGGAATAACAGATGGCATTTTTATGAGAATAACTGCAGGCGCCTAAGGCGAGTTATGTACAGTTATAAAGTAGGACAATGGCGAAAAAGCTGTTAATTACTACTTATACGTCCTAACAATTAAAAAACAAATTGATTGCTATTGTAAGCTTATGATAATAATTGTAAAAGGTAAATAATGATGTAAAAAATATTGATACACGTGTTTGGCTGTGCTCGAATTGCGAATTAGTTTTTGGCAGGCGTTTCAAATAAATTGTTAGATACATATTATATAATAAGGACTAGAGCAAAAAGTTATTGCTCTGTCGAACCATAGCTATATATTTTGAGAATTCTTTAAATAAACTTATCACTTTTTAATTTTTAATTTTTCAAGACCTTAAAAGGTTTTCTGTGGTAGAACAAAACTAAAAAATGTCTAGCTGTTTTTGAGTTTCAGTGACAATAATGGACATCGATTGATTATATATATCTATTAATTTACCTATAAATTATTAATCTAGAGATGTTTAAAGTATTATAATATGTAGTTAGTTATATTTGAATGTGTCATTTGATAATTATAAAGTGATGAAATATAATTGCATTACTCAGATTGTTAACGAGCCATGACCATGACTATGCAAACTGATTAAATTGTAAACGCTGTGATCTGCGAAATGTATTTTATACAATCCATTATATAAATATCTAGTGCATTTTATGCCAATCTAATACTAAACAATATCTACTAGAATATTCTCTTTAATTGACACGATCACACGTGTAAAATAATGGATTAAAACGCAAGTATTTATTAGTTTTTCGATATTTGCGTGCTTTGCATTTCAATCGAGTTAAACTGTTTTCTTTTAAATACTAGAATATAACAAAGTGAGTTCATTAAAGAAGAAGAGTTATTTGTAATTAATATCTTTATATTTCTTATGCAAAGTTACAGATTTCTAGATAGGCTGATATGGGCGAAACAAGGAATCCTAAAAAGTTGTCTCATAATCCCTCATGAGATTGGTGCAGACTCATTTCTTTTTTTACATGCAGGTTATACTTTGTATTCAAATATAAGTGGATTTTATAGTATAGATTAAAACGAGTATTTAAATAGAATTTTTACATACTTCAATAGCTTAAATATGTTTATGCACCGGGCCTTAAATATCTCATTAAACTATGAATTTAAATGCTTAGCAGACTGCGATGTCCGATCACCCCTGGAGTTTCTTTGTGCAAGGATGGATATGAAGACGGACTTAACTAGACCTACATAAAAACCTAAAGTATCGTCAGCGGAGCCCGCAACGGCGTTGGTCTGATCTCTTCATACTAAGATGTTACAGCATAGCTTGGGAACGTCCCTGGAGTGACTGGGACTAATAATTTCCTCCAGTAACTGTGGAAAAATATTGATATCTTATTTATACTTAAAAACTATTAATTTTAACAATAAGTTACTACAACATTTTACGAAACTAGAAGTTACTCTCGTCTTTTAAAAGTTACATAAGTATTACTGCAATATTGTTTGACCCAAATTAACTACAAACACGACATTTCACAAATAAAAGGATCAAGATTAAGAATGTCAATTGCATGACCAACAAATTGCACGAAAAATGATACGGCTGATGACTGTAACAAGAAACTTAACTTATATAAGATTATGGGTCTTTGTAAGAGTAATATAAGAAGAAATTATTTTAAAAATATTAAATTTAGACTTAATCTTCAACAATATTTTATAATAGAAAGAAAAAATTATAATAAAAAGATTATTTTTATTTATAACTACGTTTATAACGATGAAACTCCTGAATGACATATCATCATACCTGTGCATGATGCATTCGAGTGGACACATACAATAAGTATATGACCGTTGTCCACTCAGATGAAATTGCAAATAAAAGACAATTTTGTTTACATGAAAATACACCGGTATTTTCAGGTAAACAAAATATATTTAATTTTGTAAGAATATTAAAAAAAGCTATATTATAATAAATGAAATCCCATAACCTTTATTGAGGCATGGGACAGACTGCTTTCTGCGTCTTTTTCAATGATAATTTTATTTTCAGGTAAGTATGTAATCAATCTTCTGGAGTAACACGCAAACTGCCACTGAGGCAATAAAATAAAATATAATGACCACCATGAATTAAGACTCTTTAAGGAGCCTGATATACACAAAATTTTTGCGTAAAATGGTCAATTTTGAAGCTCTTATTCTTTGAGACTGAAAGTATTTGACAAAAGTATAAAATTGTTACTATTTTAGTCTAAAGAGGCCTCGATTTTTACAATATATTTCATTTATTTTAATACGAGTATATCTGAAATTCAGCAGTTTGATTTTCATTAAATGTGCGACAACTGTTTGTTTTTGAGATCTTTATAGTATCTTTTTGAGACTGAATTAGTGGAACAAGTAAATAAAATGAAATATATGTTATAATGTCCATTAAATATTGTTAAAGTACAATTTTTAAATGCGAAATTTTCAGTAAAAAATCCCAATCATAACCGTAACGTTACAAAAAAATATTCAACATCAGATTTAGTTCGTAAAAGAAATATTGTACATTGTTTTTTAACATTTTTAAATACAAGTAATATATTTGTGCGTGTCTGCTTTGTAACAGAGCAGTTATATGTGTCAACGCAATTTTGTAATAGGGCTCTAAATATACATCCACGACTATTTTCGCTAACCTAATAACTGTAATATAAGTTATTTTGTCTCTTACTGTCTTAAATAAGATGACAGCATATAACTTTGGAATCTGAAAATCAATAACTCGAACGGAGTTTTCTATAATTTTTTTTTTGCAGTAACGTATCAGATGATGTTGGAGGATTTCAATCGCGTGAGGTTATATACAAAAATGGGAGGAATCAATTGGATTTCGAGAATGGGAAGGATGAGGCTGATAATGATGGCCATTATCAGGCCTCGCATCCGACTTCGTAAGTTCTAGCCTTTATGCTTGTCTTTTTCAAGCAATTTATCGCTATAAATGAAAAAAATATTTTAAAATGGTATAAATAAAAAGTTAACGTTTTAAATAAATAAAAGTATAAAAATATTTACAAGACATATGAAAACCGGTGTCTTTGGGCTAGATTTATTAAAGGATGAAAATATGAGTTGAATTAATTAGCACCATTTCTAAAATAGGATCTATTAAATAGAAAATTATCATTAAAATCAGTACATAATTGGCCTCAAAATTATAGTGCGGTCATCCAAAAAGAAAAATATAGGCGAATTGAAAACTTCCTTTTTTCAGTTAGTGAAAAATATTGACGATTTTAAATCTTTTTACTAAAGAAAATTCATATATTTATTTATCTGCCTAGCACTTATCCGCTTAGTAATTTATTCTTATAAAATAAGACAGAAAATAAGTCATTTACGTCGTACATATTTGCGAACTGAAAAATTCATTGTTCGCAAGAGCTGAGCGAATTATAAATTCAAATATTCATTGTTAACATTACATATTGTTGTAATTGATATCTGTAGTTATTGTTTTTTTTTAGTTACGTGGATACACTACTGCACCTGTTCCGAGGCAATATTGGATCTGGCCTTCTAGCAATGGGTGATGCCTTCAAAAATGGTGGTATCATATTCTCACCTATCATGACAGCTATTATCGGCATCATCTGCGTGCACGCACAGCATATACTGGTAATTAAATTACAAAAATATAGTCAACCTAGTATCTTTATCGAAAGCCTGTCTGGCCAGGTGTGGCACTGACGGTCCTGGATTCTATTGCCGAGGAAATGAATGCTTAGGTTGGTAAGATTCAGAAGGCTGTACGCCTTCTTGATCAGTGAAACAGAGGGTCAAATGTGTATAAACTAAATTAAATCTTACTATATTTAATCTTCATCCTACAGAGCAAAAACTATAAAATATATTTTGTAAATAATTAATTGATGAAAAATGTAAGCTCGTTTATAATTCCAGCTTAATTGTTCAGAAGAAATGTACCGGGAGAGCAAAAAACCGAAACCTCCAGGATTTGCTGATACTGTTTCTTTGGTGTTTAAATATGGACCAGTGAGACTTAGGCCACTCGCCTCTACAATGCGCGCCATCGTCAATACTTTCCTTTGCATCACTCAGCTTGGATTTTGTTGCATTTACATTGTATTTATAGCGAATAATGTTAAAATGGTAAGGAGTGTCCCTTTATACAAATATTATAAAGATAAAATATTCGCACAAACACTGATGGACCGGTTTTACAATTTAGTTCATAGAGAACAGCTAAACTTTGTCTGAGTGAGTATAGCCTACTATACTACAATATATTTAAATACTACATTGTAAATCCTCACGAAGTTGCGAGTAGAGAAAGCCTTGTATGTAAACTTGGTTATTGAATAGTTATGAATCAAAACCAATCACACTGCCGGGAGGTTTGTTTACCCGAGAAAGAACATAGTAAGACATGGTAAGGATCGGTTTGGAAGGCACATTAATAACACGTAAGTAAATAAAATTATTATTGGAACACACAGACAGTGACCGCTTAAATACTCTTAGTTAAAACACTTTTCTATTAGGTAGTTTCTGTTACAAAAACACAACCTAGTGAAAAATCTTTATGGTTTCGTGTCACGTTACCCAGCTGATCAAAGCTAAATTTACACTTTGCAGATTTGCAACCAATACGGGATCGAAATCAGTCTATCAGTTCACATGATATTTGTTATATTTCCGATTCTGCTATCATGTATGGTGAGGAATCTTAAATATTTAACACCATTCTCAACAATTGCAAATATTATGATGGCTGTGGGTGTGGGAGTTGTGTTGTATGAAGCGGCGCTGGATCTGCCACCCGTCGAGGACAGGACATACCTCGCGAGCTGGCAACAGTTACCTCTATTTTTTGGTACTGCTATATATGCGTTTGAGGGTATTGGCTTGGTAAGTACTTGTAAAGTACATATCTTTATACTTTATGAAAAACTTTCAAGCAGACGGCAACCATTTTATATCTTATCAGAGTAACATATTACAAAAATCGATTAAAAGTTTTGAGATACGAAGTGGCCGTTCATTTCCATTGTGTTTATTTATAAGTTGTAATATAGAACATTTGAAAATTTTAGGTTTTACCCTTGAAAAATGAGATGAGAAAACCGGAGCAATTCCAAAAACCCTTAGGTGTTCTTAATGTTGGTATGGCAGTGGTTGGAAGTGTTTTTATCGCTTTGGGATTTTTGGGCTATTTGCATTGGGGAGAGGATGTGGCTGGTAGCTTGACTCTCAATTTACCTCAAGAAAAAGTGTAAGTTCTCATATCGAATAACTTAAATAAAAAAATAGAGAAGGCCACATTTCGAGGAACGCTTATTGACTGCATCCGTGGCTTATGCATGAATATATTGTGCTGGAGATCCAGGGTTCGAATCCCGGGGAAATCAATAATTGTTGGGTTGGTACAGGAGGCTGATCATCTACTTGCCTGTAAAGGAAATTATCAGTGAAACTTCATTTCACATATCGATTACGGGAGATTTTTCTACGACACGTAACGGGTAGGCCAAGTACCTTACCAATCGGTAGCTTATCGATCTTACCTTGTCAAAACCTGGGAGTAGGCACTTAAAACTTTTTCGGTCCTAAAAAGCCTTCCAAATAGTTAAAAAGTTAATTACATTTCAGATTAAGTTCCGTGGTACAAGGATTAATAGCTTTAGCGATGCTGCTCACTTATCCCCTTCAATTCTACGTGCCGATAGCTATCACCTGGCCAGCCTTGCGCAAACGCTTGGGCCCAAAGGCACTAGTTGCCAAAGAACTGGGATACAGAGTTTTGATAGTCGTCCTTACTTGTTAGTATTTGATAAATTACCACTACACTATTTATCCAACAGTAGTTGCTCTGTCAATTTAAACATCAATTATTAAACCGCACTCTGTCCCTTTACAATTAAAATTTTATACTGCTCGGAAAATAGATTTTTTAATGATGAGGCAGAAGAGACGTCATTGTCATCGTCGCCGAGAGCGGGTCACAAAGTTGTATGAAAATTCATTGTTAACGTGGTGTTCTTTTTTAATTTTGGATAACATCATAAACCTAGTCGAATTTGGAAATTTAGTTTAAAAAGTTTTATAATAATGAAAAAAAAAAGATGTGAATGAAAATAGCGCGTGTGGATGACGTTCTTTTTATAAGCTTGTCGGCGCACGGTTCAGAAGGGTGCCCATGTGACAAATGACAAGCGCGGGCTACTCTAGCGGAGCGTCATGTTGGTGAAAGCGAGGTGGCCATTTTAAAAAACAAAAGAAGATGAAGATTCATTATTTTTGGCGGCATCGCAGGCGCGTCACCGATTCAATGACGAACTGCTAAATATTAGTGTGAAAAATAATTAATCAGGGCCGATTTGTTTAATATTGTGATTTATAGTAATGATTGCATCCGATATGGATCTTGTATCTTTTACAAGCTTTTATTTAACATACAATATTTGTTTGTTTTTCTGTTTGATTTTGTATACAAATGTAAATCAGGTGACAATGCATTTAAGATGAGGCCGAAAGGTGGCCATGGGATAAAAAAGCAATAAAAATAACGCAATCCCATCGAGCTTGAGCTCAAAAAGCTAGCTCTAAAAAATATTCAAGATCTGAAGATGGAGCCGGGAGGTGGCCTTGGGAACTCTGTAGTAAAATATTCCAAACCTGTCAAGTTTGGGTTCGTTTGATTTGTCTCAAGGAGTAGACACTTATTAGCCAATATAAAATGCTTGTCGTTTTAAATCTTTTTAACCTAAACTTGTTTCCATTTCCATTAATCTGAGCGGTATTTTTCTGTCTGAATGCAACTTTACAATTTAATTCATTGTATAACTCAATTTTTTATTTTGTTGTTGATTTGATTTTTAATCATTTCTAATAATACTTAAAGCTACAGGATGTCACATAAAAGTATTTTATTTCAGTCATCCTCGCTGAATCGATACCAGAATTGGGATTGTTTATTTCTCTAGTCGGAGCCGTCAGCAGCACCACTCTCGCACTAATGTTCCCACCTCTGATACAACTAGTCAATGAGGCCCACAAGAATCGTCTTACCGCTTTTCTCATCATCAAGAACTGTTTCATCCTCCTTTTAGGCGTCTTCATCTTCACCACAGGTACATATGAGAGTATCACGGCTATCATCGGCTTCTTTAGAAAATCGTCGTAATCCCTGATGCTTTATATGTTTCCATATATTTTCAATGTCCAAATAATGAGGACGTAAGTCATGTACAATTATTATGCATTTCTTGTAATTAATATCAAATAAAAAGCTGCGTGAAGTCGTTGAAATCATGGACGTGACAACGCGAGAAATTGTCTTGAGAACTCCTACCGTATGAAATCGCATTGCTGCATTGATTTGTCTTTGAGTAATGAGAACATTTAAAACCCTAAAATAGATGTGTAGTTAATAGTAGGATTAAATAAATGTTTATAAATGTTTTTATATAAGGTGCTAAAGGTAAATAGGAATAAATAGTATTAGTAGATATTATTTATTAGCGTGCGTCTGGTATTTTACAAACAACTGTGATTTAAAAACATTAATGAAGTTCAAATGAATACAATATCTGTTTATATATTTCAACAGTTTAAATTCCTTAAGTATTTTATATAAGGGTTTCTGAAATAAATGAAATATGATCCGAGAAAGAATCTCTTGCCATTTTATAAATTGTCTAGATACATACTATTGGAATTCATACGCGGAATATAAGTTTTGTGACTATATTATATAAAGTTCCAAAATAAAGAATCAGCTTTATTCCAAAATGTAATTCTAAGATGACTGAGCCATATTTTTTTGATTCATTGTATTCAAAATTTTATTTTAAATATTTTTTTTCGTTATATGCAACAACTACATGTACCTAAATAATAGGGCATTAAAAATAAAGTCTCGAACACTAAGAAGCCATAGGGCAGGCATATTTTTGTGTCATTTTCAACCTTCTAAATATAAATATTTTTTTGGAGACCGTATCATGCCGTAACGTAACGTTTCGTATTTAGATCGTATAATATGTAAAAGTCACTTAATATTACATTAAGAGGTTTTTCTATACCTCAAAAGAAATTTAAAATATTGTGTTATATTTAATGCTATTTAGTTGTTTATATATACTTATTGATTGTTTTTATTACACCGTGTAATTTTTATACTTGATCTAATTAAATGTGCGGATACCTACATAGGTACTTTATACATATAAAGTTACAGAAATTTGGTGGACGAAAAAACTGGAACAGTTGTTTATATTCAACCCTGTTACATTGTTAAAATGTAATTAATTAATAAAATAGAAATAAATAAATTCGAATAATATACCTCCATGAATCAAAATTAAAATAAAAAATATATTGTTAGTTGGGAGTTCATTCGCGATGGTTTCTGAAGCTCTTCGAAACAGGCGCCTACTAATATTTCAGCCCTATGCCTTAGTTGTGATATCGGGCATTCGATTTTTCTACTGCAAATATGAATGGGCACATTACGATTATTTAAAAAAAAACCACTGTAATGTGCGGAAAATCAATGCATTCGCCAAGTTTTGGCCAAGGTTGTGGGGATGTGAAATAGTATTAATATTATTATTAGCCTATTTCGTTTTATAGAGCATTATTATTTATTTGTATGCATTATATGTGTTTTATACTGATTTCTTTAAGAAGTCAATAAAGTAATAAATTCAATTATTTATGAGATCTATTGCTTATTATTTGTAAAATACTCGATAAGTTGTGATCTTTACTTAATTTGATTACATTAAAGAAATAAATATAAATAAAATTGTTTAATACAAGTTTGATGTTTAATTTTTCCATAATAAGTATTTTTCAATTTTTTGACGGTATTTTTAATCCTCGATACAAAAGGAGGGCTGTTTTTTTCTTTTAATTTGAAAGCTGATTTGATCAAGATAAATCTTAGTTACTGTTCGATCGATTCTCGATATTGTAAGTTATAATATGACAGTCGCAAACTAAGAAAGACGTGTTTTTGATTTCGGGTCCAACTGCCAAGAAAAAATCATCCTTATTGCCTCAACATATGAATCAAGGAAAACTCAACCTTATACCCTCAACAGTTACAATTTAGGAAGGTCTGTTTATTTATCCATATTATCTTCAGTTTTACTTCCGTTGAAAGTAGACTTTCATAATAATAAATTGAATGGCCTAATCTTTTGATTTAGGTAGCTAAAAAAATCATCATTGTTTCAAAATCATATTCATAGATCATCTACATAATAATATACTTAAGTTACATGGTTATTATGTAAGTATATGTTGATGATTTCATGTAAATTACAGTAGAGACAGTAGACAGTACCCACGAGTCACCTTCTACAGAGTATTGATGAATTATTCAGCCAGTTTCTATTTATCATAGTAAATCTGTCGAAGTCAGATTTGACACCATCACTTGTAATTTCAATACAATATTGTTTAGTTCCCGTTTTTCCATGAAATTCTTAATGTCGAACAGTCCTTTTCTATTTCATAATCGTTTAAGCAGTTGAGGCGATGAAGGATTCTGTAGCGAGGTAAATTTACTTTACAATTAACGTACAATTGTATTGAAGTCGCAGATCATAGCAAAAACATTTATGCTTTCATTTGATTAACCTCCGACAAAAAGGTTGTTATAAGTTTGACGTGTCTATATATCTGTAGATGTGTATGTCTGTCTGACGCACCGTAGCTCCTAAACTAATCGACCAATTTTGATGAGGTTTTTTATTTGTAAATTGTCATAGTTGAATTTGTTATTAAAAGTAGAAAGAAAAATAGTTATAATGATTGTATGTATTGCTGATCGTGTTTAGCAACTATAATTTAATTTACCAAGTGTTTCGGTCATAACGTATGTTATCAGAAGATAAGCGATTTTTTAGCCTGAATAAGTATTATGTTGAATAACAAACCGTTATACCATCCTGAGTTAAATTTGTACCTAAACTCACAGATCCGCCCGTAAATATTATTTTTATAGTACTCGTGTGGAGGCTTGGAGACGTGGCGGGCGGAGTGGGGCCGGCGAAGGTAGAGTTTCGCAATATGTCCGGTTCTTAGAGATGCCGCCTGTCGGTGAACTATTAAAACCATACTACGGTGAGTTCATCGATTTATAACCAAATGAGAAATATTATAAAGCCGTTATCATTTTTCCAACTATAAAACCCTCATTCTAAGTGAACATAAAACTATATAAATTACAATATTAACCATTAATATACAAAACTAACAAAACCATGTTTTATGACGTTGTTGACTAACTGGTTGGCGATTAGACGCTGACTGCCAATCTTCTTAATAGTTGCTTCCTTACATTACATTACAAATATCTAGCTTAATTATATACGGGCAGATATTGTTTATTTCCCAAATATATTGCAGATGAACCAATACGGCGCTCACGTCATCGCTCGCGTTCGTCTCCTGTACGTTTGAGGTAAGTACTCAGTTTACTTTACTCCCTAGTGTAATCACAGGAAAATCTTCAACATATTTATTTCTCAAACAAGTTTCTCTTAAATGCCTCACTGCGAAGAGCTTCATTTCATTTCCTCTACATTTCGCTCGACATATTTTAATCGAGCTCCGTTGAGCTTCACAGCATTTTGGCACGACAACTGACAAATATCAGTTGCCATATATTAAATGTGTATTTTCAAACCTAGACAGATCGGAAAGCAAGTTCCACCGAGTAGAACCGGTGAAAAACTCAGTATTCAGTCTTTTCAACAGCCAATTGTTACATAATATGTATAATCTTAATATTTATAAATTACGTATCAAGTTGTTTGTCCGCGATGGACTCCTAAACCATTAAACCGATTTTTATCAAATTTGCACACCGTGTGCAGTTCGATCCAACTTGAAAAATAGGATAACTTACATCCTTATACATTTTCTACGGAATGACCTTTTAGGTGACACGTTGTTATTCGGCACTTTGAAGCGATACGAAGTTTGCGGGGTCCTCTAGTTATTATATAAAACGAAATTGGATTATTTACTTAGTAATTTATTTTATTTAGAAGCGATACGAAGTTTGCGGGATAAGCTAGTTTGCAATAAACCTAACACCTTAATTCCTAATCCTGACACAGAATGCGGTTCTTTAGAAAGAATCGATGATAGTAACTTCATATTCACTTAGAATCTAGACACGCGGTGGCGTGAAACCAAGTTCAAGCTAACAGAACTGGCGAGCAGCACCGTGTGTAACACAAACCATTTGCAGCCACTTTTGTTCCCCTCATAACTCGAAAACTATTTCATATAAACACCTTTAAAAGGAGAATTTAAGGCGAAATATACCTTCGCAAGTTCTAAGCTGTGAATTCTTATTGTATTCTCCGAAAATTTGGCTTGCTGATCGAAACTATTCATCGAACATAGGGCTCTTCCACGACTGTTTTAGTAGGTACTTAATAATAATTCATATATGAGAACTAGTCTAGTCAGACCTTAGGCTTCAATATATTATCCCAAATTATAGGAAGAAGAAATTATTTTTATGTTGTTATAAATACATTTCAGGAGTGACCTTCGAACTTGGCACCCATTTAGATCGACTTCTTTTGTCGTTGAAGTCAACAACCAAGGCATATATATTAGAATATTGTATTTGGCTCTAATTTTAGAATAAACTCAAAAGGTACTGGATCGATTTAAAAAATATATTGACTGATGAAAAGCTATACTCTTTCCGGGCATTATTGTATACGTCCATGAAATCGAAGTTGGGACTAAAGGTAAGACAATATTAATCAAACATCATCCAGATCCGAAGCTTTAACCAAAAACACTGATGGAAGTGTCGATAAGAAACCATTACGTCACCGTCGCAGTCCGTCAGCCTCGCCCTCCCCTCGACCGAGGAGAGTAGTCCCTCCACAGACATGGACTCCACTGTCGGTATCCCCGCCACTAATGATGCCACCGCTCAGCCTTGCCTATACGCAAGTAGATTTTTGATGATCTTAGTATCGAATGCATCGTGACTCTACATTTGTGTTTTTTTAAGTATTTATTTATTGAGCAAAATTAGAATGTGTATCTTAAAAACTAGGAATATAAAACACCTTGCCCTAATATCGCCTTAATTGCCGCTATATATTAAACCGTAATGGTTAAACAGCCTTATTTTCTGGTATAAGATTCATATTGCGTTTTATTAGTTATGTAAAGAATATTAACTTCGTATTTATAGGTCAACAACCTACGATTTATGGTGTTGTTAGGTCAGTGTGCCTCGATGTTTTTTTTGTATCATTTTTTCGATACTTTTTCTACGCCATCATCGGGCTTATGGCGGCTGTTAGTATATAGCTAAAGTAGATAAAATATGTTCTAGCGTACGCAGATTTTTATAAAATGAAATAAGAGGCAAGGGGGCAGGAGGCTCACTTATGAGAAGCGGTTCGCCGCCCATGGATTAACGGCAAAATTTTAAGAAAAAATACAAAATTGTACCTTACATAATATGTAGAAATCCATAAAATGACTAAATTACATCATAATAATTATTTATCGCGTTTGTTTTGCGTTAATTTTATGTAAATTTAAATATTAATCTGAGTTTGGTAGGTTAAGTAATGCTTATGTCTCTATGAAGCGCATGCCACTGGTTCTAGCACAAATCTATAGTATTTAAAATGTTAAAATTATTCACAGGTCTCCATTATCATATTACTCCGGCACACCACCTACTCAGCCCGTATCGTTGGTCGCGCTGCCACCCAACCCTCGGCAATCTCGAGACGTCACCCGCTCTACAACACGACCCGCTACTCGCGCTTCGGTTAAACGCTCGCGTTCAGCTCGTCGCGCAACCAGATATGCGCTGCGAGTGTTGATAGACTCGCTACCATTATCTTCATCTCATAGCTCTCATTCCGAAGACACGTAATTTTTATTAATTTATTATAACTTTACCTACCAACTAAATACACAATTAATTAATACATAAATAATTTACTTTAAAAAAATGAGAACTTAAGTGGCAAATTAATAAATACTAAAATTACCTACATATAAGTAACAAAAAAAGAAATACAAAATAAAGAACAAAATCTTAAAGAATAAAAAGTTAAACGAATTTAGCTAATTTTTTATGAGTAGAGGCAAGCGCTTTTCTCCACTCCAATCAATAGTAACTAATATTAATAATAATTTATTGATTTAGGTTAAAAGAACAGAAAAACGATGCGAACTTGGACAGCAACAAGCACCAAAGTAAAGGAGAGAGCAGAGCGGATGACGTCTTGTATGTTATTAAAAAATACATAACCTACATCTTATAATTACGAGTAGTTTGTTTTTGCTTACTGTACAGTGCACATATGATTTCAGGTCAGGCGCAGATAACTGTAGGAAACAGTTAGTTAGTGAAGAGAGTAAGCATTTCCATCGTAGTTGTTTAAATTTAATAATACGTTCATATCACATTTTCCCCGACGCAAAAAGAGAGGTTTTATAAGTTTGTCGTGTCTATCTGTGCCATCGAAACTCCTAAAGAAAGAATCAACACTTTATTTTTTGAAAGCTGGTGTTCAACTACAATTTTTGAAGATCGGTTTGTGAATTCATGGGGTGACAACTCGGAGGCTTTTTACCTGTTTTCAAATTAATTTTCTTATAATTTTCATTGTCATCTTTGTGGTAAAATTGATTTCATTCAAGCTATGTAATTTAATTAATTTTTAGATGTCTGCCCACAATGCAATAGGTGTGCAGGTGAACTGAGCGCTAAACAAATGCGGCTTTTGTTGCGCCATCTTCGTCAGCTGGCTCACATCGACCGGCTGCATAAGGAACTACGGAGAGCTGCTCGCTGAACCTAACTATAATTTTAAGTACGGATCTTGGGCGTTGGAAAAAATTGGAAAGGATTTTCGATGAGAATCCCAATGTTTCAAGCGTGACACCTTTCTAGCGCTCATGAACCGTTCCGAGTATATATATATATGATCTACTATTCTAGTCCAAAACTGGCCATTATTAAAAATAATATATTTTAGTAAGCGTAATTGGATTTTATTTTACTTCAAACATCTTAATATAAAAATATTACATTAAATACTTTTAAAACATCTATTCATATATGTTTTAGGTTGGTTAAATGCGGTCTTTTCACAATTTTTAATAAAGTTAATTTTACGTCTTAGGGGTTTTTTATGGTATATTGCTAATAATGTAAGATCTCAAGTACGCTTGTGTAGCAGCCCGATAGAAGGCACGCTAAGCCGAGGAAAATGATCAACAAGTCACGTATGAGACGATAATGTGCTGGCCCGTATTCACTGGGGTAGCGCAGACAAACATCCAAGAGACCGGGGAATACAACCGCCAGTAGTGAAAGACAAAATGCACCAAACAGCGAGATAAAAGGGCCCAACCGCGGCACGCCCACAGCAACTATCCCTGCCAGCAAAACCGAACAAATTTAGGCTAAATGGTTTATGGCTTAAAATAAATATTTCACAGAAACAAATATTTTTACATGCTTCTAAAGGAAATAATAAGTGAAACAGACACAGAATTGTGTTTGCTCCATATAAAACGGTGCTTATGATGCCTTGAACTTAGTAAAAGTGGATACAATCCAATTTTATCGATAAACTTTATGATAAGGTAAAACATATTTAGTTACATTCCTATAATATCAATATTATATTGATAGTAATTATAATTTTAGCAACTCAATATGTAGCTATTTAAATAGTAGTTATTTAAATCACCAACATAAAAACTACATATGTACCGTATATCTAATATTATAAATGTTCTAATGTATCAACCTCATAATATACAATGTTACGCATTTTTTTACGATATTTTAATCTTAGTATAAGATCCCGATATACAAGGACCTTCACCGAGATTTTTATTTGATAAAACGTATTTTATATTTAACTAGCGACCCGCCCCGGCTTTGCACGGGTATAAAACGTATATAAAAACCTTTTTCTTCAATCACTCTATCTATTAAAAAAACCGCATCAAAATCCGTTACGTAGTTTTAAAGATTTAAGCATACAAAAGGATATAGAGAAAGAAAAAGCGACTTTGTTTTATACTATGTAGTGATTTAATATGTCAATAAATATATTGCATACCCATATTAATCAATCATATGACTAGACTGAAATTTGTTAGACAACCCATATGCAATATATTTGTTGACATATTAAATGAAATATAAAACATGTTTCATCAAATAAACATCTCGGTGAAGGTCGTTGTATATCGGGATTTTTGACCATCTGTAGATTAACATTTACCAATATTTGCAAGCACTTTTAAAAGAACATTAAACTTACATGGAACAAATACCAGTATCAATCTCAAAACGTAATCCAAGACATTCATACTCTTTTCTGAAAATGATGCTTTCTTTTTGATCTTCCTCCAGATGATGGAGTAAGCGACAAAGTTTTGCAGAGGAAAAGATAAGAAGATTGCTAATGCAAATGTCAATTTGGCAGCCTGCGCTTTCCTGCAACACGTTTAAAGTTTATTTGCAACACTTTCTTATTTTACACTCTATATTCTCAAAATTTCTGTTGCTTTCTTAGATTATTCCTCGAGTTAAGAGATCTATGAAAATAATAAATATATTTTTTGTTTGTCAGACAAAAAGATCAACTGTGGCCTGGCATTCAGTAAAATAAAATTTTAACTATCTTGTAGCACTTACTTCTGTTCCTGAGGTAGGTTAAGGGTTATAGAAGGCTCAATCTCATCACCGTATTTAAGATAACCGAACACCCCCATAGTGAGATATAGCGAGACTATGATCGTCATGCCAATATTGAAAAGCCCGCAAAGCCCTACGAAACGCCGAGGTTCTTCCATATTGTATTCCAATGCTAGCACCTGCCATTATGAACCTGTTTTAAATCAATTAGATAGTTGAAGTTCAAAACCTAGGTAACTTTTCATTTTCACTTACCACTCCGACGGCTTCTAAAGCGAACAAAGCAGTTCCTATAAAGACGGGAATATCTGAAAGGGTTTTAAGTTTAAATTTTTCATCATCGAACTCCACGTCATCTTCAATTAGGTAGAAGAAGACCAAGATAAAGCCGAGCATGGTGACAACATTTGATATAGTAGACAGTGGAGTCATCAGCTTGAGATCCTTTACAAGTCCGAGCAGGGTAAGTGGGATCAAGAGTATGCAAAGATGTGCGCGGAGCGATATTTCCACGCCATAGAAGTCGAAAACCTGCGCAAATTCAATTTTTAATATCGCTTTACAATGTAACCAACAAGATCCATTAAGTGAAAATCCTTGACCCTATGTGGGGCAGAGCAGACACTTTCTGCATTGGTTTAACTGATCAGTTTCTTTATAGGTAACTAGGTGATTAACCTTCTTTACCTATCCGATCGATACCTATAGTTTATAGTTGTGTGATAGGGTATTTAAACCTAAGACGGCGCAACACGCAGATGCGTAAACCACTAGCAACAGAGGCGGTTAATATTATGCAATTTGTTTAACATTTTTTCGATATCAAAGAAATAATTATTATCAGGTTCTTGTTAACTCTGTATAGTTCAGATGTTCATTTGTGTAATATTTTATAATATAAAAAAATTGAAATTGAAAAGGTGTAAATTACAAGGCACCTGTTTGACGTTCTCCGAGACGAAGACACAGTAAATACAACAAATTCCGAGTTGCCATAGGATGAGAACACCGTCGACAAAGTAGTAGAGAGGCGTAGCGGCCCAACGAAATGCTGGAGGACCTGCCTGTACGGCTATGAACATGCAACGGGGGTAGGCCACATAACCGCGTCGAGCACGCTTACACAGCTTGTACTGGGCGCCAATTAACAGCTGCATGCAGTAAGCTGCAAACGTGCCAATGAGCGTCATACCGAAGATGCTTCCAGGCACACCCATGCGCGCTACAGCACTTGGCATAGCCAGCACACCTGCACCGATGCTGCCCTTCAGAAGATGAATCATTGTGTCTGAGTACCTTTACAAATATACATAAATTAAGTTTAAATGAAATAATAAAATTGACCTCAAAACGCACTAAAAAGTGAAAAATAAAATTTTATATTATAAATAAACCTACTATAAATAAAAAGACATTCATGGAGTTGATAAATAAAATTCAACAAGGGCCTAAAACTGTCATGTTTATCTTTGAAAGTTATAAGCAAATAAGTACGACTCGGTCGCCCAAATATCAGCGATTTCTCGCCGGATTGTAAAATTGTTTGACACCTCATTCATCCAATTCAGTCTACAGATAGCGATGTACGAGCGGAAAATCGGAAAAAAATAAAAAATACACATCGAATCAATAACCTTCTTTTTAGTTTTTTGAAGGTCGGTTAAAAATAATAGACACTTCATTGACAATTATTGTATGGGAATTTTCCTTTACTATAGTTTTAAAATTTAGTATAATATAGCGGATTAATCGACTCTTTTTAATTTATTTACTCCATAGTTCAAAAGCCATATTTTGTTGGAGAAACTAATAAAATTCAAAAAAAATCCTCCTTCAGCTAAATAAAAATTTCTTGAAATTAAATTTAGCTACGTTTCATTCATTTTAAGATGAAGTTGCAGGCATCAGCTAAACGCTAAACTCATCAGACAAGTTAACCGTACTACGTAGTAACTAACATTTCAGAAAGAGTAATGCTAATAGAATTTAATTTAGAGCATAAAACAGTATGGCTTACGATGTGGGCTTCTCTACTTTACGGTGCTGGTGAGGATCGTAGGTCTCCTCATCTTCCTCACCTGAAAAGTCACGCACATGAAAGTCATAAAGGATATTGGCCCCTATTACAAAGGTATACACACCTCCCGTGATGGTATCCACAATACCAGCCATAAACTCGTACACGAACATTTTGTTGGTTTCTCTTAACGCTGACCGTTAACCTAACTAAAAATCACTGTTGCATACACATTTCGCACATGCTTGTTAATTATTAGTCATGTTAATCCAAAATACACAATACCATCCATTCTGGTCAGACCTCGTCTGATAGATGTCAGCCGCTCAACTATTACTGACAACTTCATGCCTACAAAATAATGTTAAACCTGTTTTAAGAATACAACCACAACATATCACTACATAGAATAAAACAAAGTCGCTTTTTCTTTCCCTATATCCCTTTGTATGCTTAAATCTTTAAAACTACTGAACGGATTTTGATGCGGTTTTTTTAATAGATAGAGTGATTAAAGAGGAAGGTTTTTATATATGTTTTATACCCGTGCAAAGCCGGGGCGGGTCGCTAGTACTTATTATAATTATGTTCGCTTTGTTCTGCTTCTGTCCAATTGTTATCTACTTAATCTGTACTCCTTTCTGTCAGTGAATTATTTAATGTCATTAATGATGACGCTCTTTTTCACAAATTGAATTAGTAAATTGTTAATAAATTTATAACTCTTATGCTATATAAAGATAATATATATTTTTTGTTTATAGTTACGAGTAATACTGTTTTTAAACTATCTCTTTGTACTGATTTTATCAACTACTTTAAGATCTGTAAGATATTCCAAGATCTAAACAAGTCTTATGATATTTATTTTCTTGGCTTTCGTTTGTCGAAAAACGACTGCTTACAAACTGCTGAGAAAAAGTAGATTGAGCTGAAAGGAAGTGTTTGTGAGTAACTAGAGTAGAGGAGTATCTTTTAATGGTATTCAAAGATACGTATGATTATATCGTTGACAGGTGAATAATATAATAAAATGCAAAAAGAAAGCAGCGGTGAACTGAGTAATTTGCAGCGGGATAATGAGAGTGGCCGCGCGTACCGCTCCGAAACTGGTTCGCCATCGCCACGAAGGTACTTTTCATATTATATATATCATAAATCTTAAGCAAAGTATTACTTTGTCAAGGTAAAGTGCAAAGCAAATCACACTAAGAAAAGTGCAGTAAAGTACTAATGTAGTTTTCATGAATTTTATCATTGATTACCTGTTGCGCTACCAAGTATTGCAGTTAGTTAAAAAAATTGAAAAAGATAATGTCTTTAAATTCCTTATATTTTTGCAGAGTGGACCTGGGAGATGACTATGATCCTCATGTCCATCGTCAAATACAAAACCCAACTAAGTAAATTGGTTTCTAAATTCATTACTCTTTCATGTATATCATTAGATCAGTATGTAAATAAAGTGATCTGCTGTGTTTAA
Organism: Aporia crataegi; assembly: GCA_912999735.1. Taxonomy (NCBI): domain Eukaryota; kingdom Metazoa; phylum Arthropoda; class Insecta; order Lepidoptera; family Pieridae; genus Aporia; species Aporia crataegi. Next base: position 470,079 of record OU538732.1, on the reverse strand, counting down.
TACTTGCCTTTTCTAACCACAGTGACATGGAGACGCTGTTCCACCTATTGCGGCTGGGGTTGGGTACCGGGATCCTAGCGATGCCTCAAGCACTCGCTAATGCTGGTCTGATAACCGGGATCATATCAACAATTTTTATCTCAGTGTTAATCACACACTCTCTCAATGTCCTGATCGGTGTGCAGTACGGTGCCTGCAAGTATAAACGCGTACCGTTGATGTCTTACTCTGATGCAGCACGCGTAATATTTAAACTGGGACCAGCCGTGATGCGTTCGTTTAGCGAACTTTCCGCCGTGGCCATAGATATATTTATCATCACATACCAACTAGGCGTATGTTGCGTCTACATTGTCTTCATAGCCGACAATACAAAGAAAGTAAGAAGAAATATTTTGTAAGGAAATCTTTAACTATTTTCAAACGTTTTCGCTTGGCATTCAATTTATTTACTATATTATAAAATTTAAAAAACTCTTTAATTTCACCTGGCTTACATAGACTTCAAAGTAAAAATGCATCGGTAATTCAGAAGCAGCAAATTAAATTATATTAGTACATAGAATTAACTATAAAATATTACCTAATAACCACAATTGTGTCGCCAATAAAGCACGACATTTCACCAAAATATGTTTTTAACCCCCGACTAAAAATAACAGTGTTACAAGTTTAACGTGTTTGTGTATCTGTGACATTGTAGTTCCTAATCTGATGAACCGATTTTAATGCGTTTAAATCTAACCTGATCGAAATAAATCTTACCCACAATTTACGAAGATCTGTTTATTTAGATTTTCATTAGATATTACTACTTGTAATTACAATTTTTTTTTAATTGTCTTCAATTTCATTTGTTGTGTAGTTGTGTGACCCACTGTTCGTATTCTCTGTGGAGATGCACATGCTGTTCCAGCTGCCGCTGCTAATTGCACTAAACATGACACCGAACTTGAAGGTATTGGCGCCGCTTTCTGGCGTCGCCAATATCGCCACTATTGCCAGCCTCTCCATTATTAGTTACTACCTACTAACCCTGGAGCGCTCAACCGAAGCACTTGACCTCTGGGGTTCACTGTATACATTCCCGCTGTTCTTCGGAACAATTTTGTTTTCGTTAACTGGTCTCGGCGCGGTATGTATAAAACTAATTTTTCATACTATAACTTATGAACGTTGATTTATCGAGATAAAAAATAACTTTAATGTATAAAAATATCTTTTTAAATACTTCTTACCGCTATACAAGGAGCTGGGATGGCAGGACTAACCGCCCGGCCCAATACGCAAAATAGGCGCATTGTAGACGTCGAGTTGCGGAAAACAAGCCCGTCAATACTTATACTTATACCACTATACAATCAATACCGCTATAGAAAAAGCGAACAAGTGAAGATTTTTAGATCTATCTTAACAGATTAAGCTAAATATTTTCTAAATATAGATTTTAAAAATAATAAACCCGTAGGTGGTGACGATAGAGAACAAAATGAAGACGCCAAAGTCTTTTGGTCGTCCGTGCGGCGTGTTTCCCATTGGCATGGCGTTCGTAACCATCCTGTTTATTGGGATTGGCTATATCGGTTACACATTCTGTGTCTCTAAATGCCGCGATGTCATCACATTAAACCTTCCTCCTGGACCGTAAGTTTATCTCAGTTATGATTTGTATACAAGTGCATATATGTGAGAGCTGAGAACGTCTACGTAGGATTAAAAGTTGCCATATTCTAAGATCTTAATACTGTCCAAATAATGAATTTTTTGTTTAGCAGTTTATGTAAATTTAGCATTATTTAATTAACATTGTTTCTATATAAAACACTGTCTTATCTAGAGCCTGTTATTATTATGTTTCAGGCTTACAAGTATCGCGATAATCCTTTATGTGTTAGCGATATTTTTCACATATGGCCTACATTGCTACGTGTCAGTGGACGTGTTATGGAACGATTATATTTTGCCACATATGGAAGGCGCTAGTCAAGCGCGCCTCCGATTCTATGAAATTCTGCTACGCCTAGGCCTTGGGGTCATAACCTGTTAGAATATTTTTATTAATACACAACTGAGCGTTTTCTTAGGCATTTTAGGAACCAGCTGCCTTCAACTGATATTGTGGGTATTAATGATAGGCGGTTAGACAACTAAGTAAGCATCTTACCATTTTTCCTCGTTTTATAAAAAAAAAAAACATGAATAATATTGTATGCCAGTATCTAACAAATGTATTTTTGAATGAAAAATCTTTGTTTCTAAATTTATTTCATATCCTAAAATTTCTACTGGCTATGTGGTCTGAGGTCATAAAAATCTGAAATTAATAATAATAATAGTATTAGTAATTGAGACAATTCACATTCATTGCAATGATCCCAAAGTTAGTAGCTGAAGCACCTGTAATTTATTATTAGAAACAACGAGGGTAACACCCTCAACAAACAACCAAGACTCGGATAAATAACGAGGCATTTATTATGAAAATAGTCATAGCAGTAATTAAATCTCACAGAAACTGTTGTTAAAATTAGTAGACCGCTCTTTTGGCCTATCGTATCATTTAATTTTTAGTTGCGCTGGCAGCGATGGTGCCACGCCTGGGCCTATTCATCTCCTTATTTGGTGCACTCTGCTTGTCAGCTGTGGGTTTTTGCTTCCCTGCCCTCATGGAAACCTGCCTTTGGTACCAGCGACCTCCGAGCGTAGGTCGAACTTTGATGTTCCTGAAAGACGCTCTTCTCATTGTTATAGGAATCATTGGACTCGTCTCTGGCACTTATTCTGCTGTATTAGGCCTTATTCGATCCTTCCAGTAGTTTTTACAATTATTGTTTTATTAAACGTTTGAACTTTTATTAATCATGTGCTTTTATCTTTAACTAGCTAACCTCGCGAATTTGTGTCGCTTCTGAGTTTAATGTCAAGTGTCACCTAAATCCATAGAAAATACTTATAACCACCTACATCCACGTCATTCCATAGAAAATATATGAGGAAACGAATTTTCATCATAAACACTTTTTCGTGAATTTTTCTATATTTTAATAGTTATTCTGCTATTCTCAAATTAGACGAACCCAACAAATCAGAGATCATCAATATCTGTTTATCTACTCTTGAGTTATAAATGATGTAAAAAATCCAACTTTTTTTATATAGAGATCTCAGATCAACAAAATAATGTGTAGTGTTACGTGAGATATAGATATATCGAGATGACAATAAAAGGGTTAGCATCATAAGAAAATCATAATTTAAGGAAAATATTAGAATTTTTAAATATTTATGGGTAATTACTAGTATCCGACCAAACAGAGTTTTCAGCCGAAACCGAAATTTCGGCCTTGCTTTCAGTTTCTTCCTAAACTGATCATCAAACCTATTTAAAACTAGCGACTCGCCCCGCCTTTGTACGGGTATAAAACATATATAAAAACCTTCCTCTTCAATCACTCTATCTATTAAAAAAAAAACCGAATCAAAATCCGTTGCGTAGTTTTAAAGATTTAAGCAAACAAAGGGATATAGGGAAAGAAAAAGCGACTTTGTTTTATACTATGTAGTGATGATTGTATACTAAAATTGTATGTATTTTGAAAACATTTATTTGCATTTACATATTACAGTCGTTTTAAATTAAATAAAATGACAATCATTAAAGTATAAGCTATATTTAGTAACTCAGTGGTCATAAATATAATATAAACTATGTAAATAAATATTATGTTAAAGGAAAGACTTGCTCTTTAAAGTAAACTTTTCGTAAAACCACATTCAGTTAGACTTAGATAAATATATTTATTATAGTATATAGTATAGTAAATTAATACTACATAACTAATTACAGAGTCTCAATTGAATATTATAATATAGTGTTCATAATATTTTTAAAATTAATCGAATATTGATTTTTTGAGATTTTTATTTACCACTGGTATTACCTAATTATCACAAATCTAAACAGTGTAGGTATACAATCTAATCATTAATCATTAAATTCTTAGTTTCAGTCTTAACAAAGATATATTAAAGTAATTTCTACGACAATTATGTACCTACCTACTTACTATTCAGTCAGATACTACTTAATTTTAAAAAAACAGCTATTATATTGAATTATATCTTTTTATTATGATCTATAAATATATCTTCTGGGCTCCTATCACTATGGTGTTTTTCTCCCCCACAAAGCCTCCCACAAATCTCGCTCGCTTTCTTGTTAATAGTGAAAAGTGTAATAAGATATAAACATGTAATAATGTGAAAAATCTATTTTTAAACGTATTCCTTCCATTGTTCTACGAATAATAGAATCATAAAGTTTAATAAAAAATGAATAAAAGCAAAAATAATTTTCCAATCATTTTTTCGGTTGGCAAGTCGACTGTCATCAAAGTAACCTGCATTCTACTCTGGTTATGTCAGAGAGTTATCTAATGTCATTTAACGATAACGCTTTTATTACAATTTATTTCTTAATACATTTAAAATGTTCATGCTGACATAATATATTTTATTTTTATTGTTTCAAGAAACGGTATTTAATAATATTTTAATTTCAAACTCTCTTAAACTACTTTCTGGAAAACTTATAAGCTAAGATTTTTATAAAATCTGACCATTATTATCTTGGTTGTTGTGCGAAGAAATAAGATTAATTAGTTCACAAATAGATTAAAAAATTGAACTGAAAAAGCAGTTTACAACCAACTTGTAATCTGAGCTAAACTGCTTTTAATGTTATTACAAAGATGAACGTAAGGTCAGCCAAGAAAGGTTTCTACCAGTTTTGACAAAAGCTTCTGTGAGATTTAATGATATATTTACATCTCACAGAAATTTAATCTATAATAATTGATAAAGAGAGCAATGATACTGTCGCAATTACTGCAAGGGAAAATTCACCTTGTGTTTTCATGATTATTAACGTTTGACTATTTTTAATATTCAAGACAGGTAATTAATAGAGTAAAATGCAGAGGGACAGCAACGGTGACCTAAACAATCAGCGGAAGAGTGAGAGAGGCCGCGCCCAACGTTCTGAAGCTGGCTCGCCCTCTCCACGCAGGTATTTTGATAATTAAATGATTACTAAAGTGTTAAGGAATCTTTCTGAATCAAATACCTGCCTGATTCACTTAAAAATAATAGCTTTTATAAAATTGTACGAGTCATAAACTTTTCAGTTTTAAAATCGCCTTACATGGCGTATTCGTCGTATTTTATCACCGTTTCAACCTGAGTTCAGAGTTGTAGTATGGTCTAACAATAAGTATATTATTTATTGTAAGCATTTTATCACTACATAGTATGAAACAAAGTCGCTTTTTCTTCCCCTATATCCCTTTGTATCCTTAAATCTTTAAAACTACGCAACGGATAATAGATAGAGTGATTGAAGAGGAAGGTTTTTATATATGTTTTATACCCGTGCAAAGCCGGGGCGAGTCGCTAGTTTAGAATAATGTGAAGTATCTTCAGAAACCGTACAAAAATGTTATATAGTAAAATAATAAATTTCATTAAATATTAACATAATAATAATTTTATTTTCAAGAAATGTTTTGTGTATTTCCTAAGTTTAAAGGTTTTACTTCACTTTCTATAGGTACTTATGTTAATATATATTTGTTAACATAATTATGGAAAGAAAAGTAAAACATATCCTAGGATTTGTTTTTTATTTAAAAATTTTACATCTACAAATTCTCTATATTATTTCAGAGTGGACCTTGGCGATGATTATGATCCTCATGAACATCGTCAAATACCACATCCGACTAAGTGAGTTGATTTCTGCTACGTAATTTTGAGTATCGAGTATAAAATGTTTGAAGTAAGTATTTTTTTCGTATAACTCTAAATAGCATTTATAAGCTTTGTATTTCTTCTGCGCCTATCGGTACTCGACAATTTATTTGTCAATAGTAAAATCGCTTCGCCTAGGTTTAAAATGTACAGTACCCCATCAATGTCGATGTGGAGCATTTATAGTTGATTCACTTGTGCGCCATGTCTCAAGAGTTCTGGTCGTTTTTCTCGCCACTCCAGCATTAATGATGTTTGTTATCAGTAGAGCGTTTGTCTCCGTTAAAGTGCCGGCTATTTAAGAGCCGGATGGCGTTATACGCAGTACTAGTTGCTTGGAGCCATGGTAAGGCGCTTGTGTGGGACGCTACTTGCACCGACTCACTGGCGTCTTCGCGTCTACATGCTACTTCTGTAGCTGCTGGTAGCGCGGCATCGATTGCAGAAGGCAACAAAAGACGAAAATACGATATCTGTTGTGAGGTCTCATAGATTTAAGTTTCTTTTGGAGTAGAGACTTTGGGTCCATGGGGGCAAGAAGCGCGTCGATTGTTTAAAGAGATATAATCGATGCGATTAGTCGAGACCACAGGAAATCCGAAAACTGGCTCATATTTCGACCAATGATTTATATCGAAATAACTCGTTAATGTAGCCAGTATTTTGGGTACGCACGACAATGGCATTGATAAGCCTTTTGTATTTTTGTAAATATATTTAAGTACATAATTGTAAAAAAAATTGTTATCCATTAGCTTCTTTAACGTAGTATTTTCATTAAAAGTTGATTTTTTCACTAACAGTGACTTGGGAACGCTCTTCCATTTGTTGCGGCTTGGACTTGGTACCGGCCTCCTGGCGATACCACAGGCATTCGCTAAGGCTGGTCTAATCACCGGAATTATATCAATTATCTGTGTGGCAATACTAGTAACACACTGTCTCCAAGTCCTGATCGGTGCTCAGTATGGGGCGTGCAAATATAAACGTGTACCGTTGATGTCTTACCCCGAAGCCGCACGCGTAGCATTTGATCTGGGTCCACCCGCACTACGTAAACTTGGAACACCTTCTGCAATTGCCATAGACTTCTTTCTCATCGCTTATCAGCTTGGGGTATGTTGCGTATACATCGTCTTCGTGGCCGACAATCTTAAAAAGGTAAACTTATTGTAAACAGTTATTTCAAAATTTATTTTTACAAGGTTACATGTATGTAGATAAGTTCTACACCAATGAACCAATTTGATGCTTTTTTTATTGTTTCAAAGCTGACATGATCAAAATCGATCTACGATATAATTAATGCAACAATCTTTTCGTGCATTTATGAAATATTCATATTTGTAATTATGGTGTTGAGGTGTTATGTACTTTGTCATCAATTTCAGTTGTTCATCAAACCTCGTATATTTTTTTAAAATATTAAAGTGAGTTTTACTTGCAGTTGTGTGACCCGTTATTCAACATATCTGTAGAAATGCACATGATGTACCAACTGCCAGTGCTAATTGTAATAAACATGATCCCAAACCTGAAAATATTGGCGCCGTTTTCGGGCGCCGCCAATCTCGCCACTCTTATCAGCCTCAGCATTGTTATCTACTACCTACTGACCATGGAGCGCTCCAAAGAATCCCTTAACCTGTGGGGATCTGTGTCAACCTTCCCACTTTTCTTTGGTACCATTGTGTTTGCACTAACTGCCGTCGGCGTGGTAGGTATAACTATAGTTTCTGATTTTTCACAATTATAACTAGTTTTACTCTGAAATCTCACCCGTGTTCATTTCGTTGTAACATGAACTCAGTAGATCCTGAGTTCATCCAGTCTTTAGGTTTAAATTTTTAATATAGGTATTACCAATGAGTTAATTTTATTAATACTTTGGAAAATTTTATTTAACTGACTTCTGATTTAACTTTTTGCAGCAGAAAGTATCACCTTACATAAAGTTTAAACTTTTTTAGATTTGAAATGTTTATATATTGATCTTTTGGTGTTAAATACCGCAATAGGTGGTAGCGATAGAAAACAACATGAAGACCCCGAAATCATTTGGTCGACCCTGCGGTGTCTTGCACATTGGCATGGCTGTCGTAACGTTATTCTTCATCGGGATTGGTTACATCGGCTACACATTCTGCGTGTCTGAGTGTCGAGACGTTATCACCTTAAATCTGCCCCCTGGACCGTACGTTTGCCTCACAGTTATTACTCATTTGTATGAATCCCCGTAACCCCTAGTGGGGCAATGGGCAATTAGCTGATTAGCTCTCTGTTCCTACCTAAGTATAAGTATAAGTAGTGTTCCTACCTATTCGAAACATTTATTTGTTTCTCTAAGATTCGAACCCAGGATCTGCGGCACTACATGAAATCGTATAAACCACCATGGCGCCCGTATTACTTGTTTACTAGCTAAAATACTAGATAATCATAAAAAACACCCTGACATTATATATACAAAAAAGAATATGCCATAAATGGATGAACTTCTGATCTTTATAAATTGTAGCTAATGATCCATGTCAGTTTTCAAACAAATAAAATAAACGCGTCTAAATCGGTTCGTTTATGAGCTACGATATCCCATATAGACACACAGATCCACAGACAGACAGGCCAATCAAACTTACAATAGGAACTATCTCATATTTATATTTTATATATAAAACAAAGTCGGGTTGGATCGAACACTTATAACTCGAGAACGGATGGAACGATTTTCATGGTTTTTGATTTGTGGTATTTGTCTCCGTCTGGAATAGCAGAATAACTATTAAAATCATCGAACTTGTGATTAATACTTATTTTATATATTCTAGGCCTACAACCATCGCGATAATCCTGTACGCATTCGCAATATTCATTAGCTATGGCCTACATTTCTACGTGCCAATTGACATATTATGGAATGAGTACATACTGCCTCGTATCCAAGGCGCCAGCCAAGCGCGCCTTCGATGCTATGAGATTCTGCTACGCATTGGTCTTGGCGTCCTAACCTGTTAGAATTTTTATTTTCATTTCTCTACTGTATAATATTTCCAGTTACTGACTCCAACATTTCACTGATTTCTCTTTTTTTTTATAAAATAGCGGACAACAAGGTAGGTGGATCCTCTGATGATTAGAGATTACAGCCGCCCATAGACAACTACCCCACTATCCGCGGTAAAGTTGTGTTGTCGGCTTTTTAGGTATAGGTACGCACGCCGCTTTAAATTCCCAAGGACAAATCCACGGGGGAATGTAGATTTGAGGAGTTCGTTTCACAAGCAGGTGGTGCGAGGAAGAAATTGGCGAGTTCCGATGATCCAAGTGGTTACTACGGAAATTTTCCGAGCACCGAGTGGTTTGTTCGGAATTGGCAGGAGGGATTGTGTATCGATAAGTCCGTCCGAGCATTCGCCGATACAAAAAGACACTCAAGGATGAAACATCTCTGCGTAAGGACAGTGAATCAAGCCGATCAGTAAAAGAGCGAACATCGATAATACGAACTGCCCGTTGTTGGATCCCGACAAAGTGCGCCGCGCTTTTTAAAGCTGCTTCTCGACAGACAAATAGCAGCGATTTTTTCCTCAACCTACTCTTTTAAATTTCTGTCATAACGTGTAACAGATGCGTGATCAACTCACGCATCTGTTATAGCAAAGCTTAGTTTCTTATAAGTAAAATTTTTTTATAAAAATCCTAACATAAGTGATATATTTTCAGTCGTGGTGGCAGTTTTAGTGCCGCGCTTGGGTCTCTTCATCTCTTTGTTTGGTGCACTCTGCTTATCAGCCTTGGGATTTTGCTTCCCTGTCTTGATGGAGTCCTGTTTGTGGTACCCGCGGCCTCCCAGCGTCGGCCGTTCTTTGATGTTCGTAAAGGACGCTTTTCTATTTGTGGTGGGGATTATTGGACTCATCTCTGGCACTTATTCTGCAATATTAGGCATTGTTCGCTCTTTTCAATAACCTTTAATTAAATTTTGTTACATTAAATATGTGTTTTATTTTAAATGACTGCAACGATTAACACCGAGGTTCTATAAGTGCAAAAAAATGAGTCATAGATGTTGAAAAATCTACGAATTTTCTACACGTAGCAACGATCTTACTCAGTCTAGCTTGTTAGTATAAGAATTTTTAAAATCTGTGCATAAGTTTATCTTTGTTTCTTTGAAATAATAATAATTTTAATATACATATTTACATTTTTATTATGAATACTGTATATTAATTTTTTGACCAATAATAAAAAAATCTATGAAATAAACCTTTTGTAAACAATATAAGTATTTATCAATTATTAAAGAAGATACTGTTAAGCATAATGTTTTTATCAACAATATTATATATTGACAATATTTTTATAATAGGTAATAATGATCTAAATTACATTTGACGTCTCCAGCCGCAATCTGTCTTCATAATATCGCGTAATTATGCTTTATATGTGTTCATATTACAATATGACACGTGATATTTAACACTCAATCACACTCACTTCACGCACTTCACTCATCTGCCTAAACTTTATGAAAACTATTCATTATAAAACGCTATTTACTTACTATTAAAATGCATAAATTTAAAATCTAGTTATAAACAAATAAATTAATGATTTCTAGGGATAAGCAACTGTACATAATATATACTGTCTGATTTACTGATAACTTTTTTACATTAGATTTCTGTAGGTATAAAACAGAAACAACTTATTTTTGTTTTACTAGTATTTGATACCAAGACCTCGTGTGGTGAACGACTAGGCTATACAATCATTTGTGATACGGTTATTTATATGCTTAAATAATTATTGGAACATTAATTAGGATGGGCGGATCTTAAAATTATAGAGCGCCCTGCAACAGGTCCTATTGATGTTCGTAGTATAAATTTTATAACCTAACTGGAAGTAAATGCATGGAAACAAAACTCTAAAATTATAAAATTATTTTAAAAAACGTAAAAATATTTATGAAGTTGTAAGAGCATTTCCCGTACAGGCAAATACCTACTTGCCTGTAAGTTACATATAGGTTTTCCCGGGATTTAAACCCAGGATTCCCGACGCAACACGCAGATACATGATCAACTTGACCGCGGAGACGATTCATGAGATTTCTTTTCACTTTACAAATTTTGAACGAGGTATTTAATTATGAATTTTTCGTATATACCTACATGCTATCGACATAACATTTTAAAATTTTAAGATAATATATGTTTGTATAAGAGTAGAATAAATACGCAAATTGTGTATGAGACTGTACGTTCGTAGACAACGTAAAGAATGCGTGTTGTGATTATGGGCTCTTTATAAACTCACGTTTTTCTAAAAATACCGGAATTGTTATACTGTGTTATGAGTTGGGAGCAGTCACGTACAGCAGTCGCTAACTCAGTAGGGCGCCAGACGGAGGCCCGACAACATATACGCTAGCTTCTTTACTGTTCCAGCAAATCGTTTATATATTGCATGGTAATCGAGCGTGAAGCGATTCTAGCTAGCTAGTCGTTTTTGTTTTCATTTAACGAAGTTGATAAAGTACCTAATAGAGTGTATGTTTATAAATAAAATGAACTTTTCAGGCCTAAAAGTGTAATTTGTGAATTAGTGATTACGTCACACACCGTAGCGAATATTTCGTAGCAGTGTAGCGGCGTAGCGTGAGGGTCAGAGACCGCGAGGTACGGTCGATACACAGGTACCTTATATAACAACGTGGTTTATCCTTTGCAAGACAATCACTCCAATTCTATAAATATAAAAATCTTTTAAAATTTATACTTTTCTATAATCTTAAGATTCTAGTACTTATATATAGATCTTTTATATGTGATAAAAGTTTAAAAATGATAAAAGTTTCATTATAAATTGCTAGCGATTCTTGTTAGTAATAATTTGATTTTTTAAACTGAATTACTATGCTAAACATTTATACATTATACTAGTGTCTACACTATATATACACTTAGTATACACTGTTATTCTTGTGTAGACTTCAAAACTGGTATAAAAATTCCTAAAGTTTCAATACAATATTTGATTTAAATAGAGCGTAGCAAAGCGATGTTTGCATGAGAGGTCCCATGGGCGCTTCATGGGTGAGATCATGTGACCCAAAACGATGACGTCACGTGGGAGCGTCAAAGTTCCCCTTCCCGTTTCTCTAGCGACCTCGCCCCGACCGACTTACAATGCTGGCCCAAATTATTGTATCTCTGAAAATAACTATTTTTAATAACGAGGTAACGTGTGAGTTAGTTTCACTAACTGTTGCATAATAGACTCGACAATGTGCTATTTTCTTTACAGGACAAATAGACACATATGATGGATGAGAAAAGTGAGCGTTTACAGCTTCAGCCAGTGTCGGAGCCAGCGACGCCGCGCCGCGATTTCGACTGCGATGCAACGGACGACCGGTTAGTGAGCTTTATGTGTTTATTTAGATAAGTTCTCTAACGCGTATAACTAATATGTATTTGTATATTCAAGCATTGTAAACTTTTCTAAGATAACATACTTGCACGTACTAATTACACGTACTTTGCCTTAGTTTTGTCATAAGTAGTTGAATAGTGATTAACAGTATACATATTTAACATCTATTCAGTATTTTAAAAAGATTAATGCACAACTCATCCATATAGGTATATTACCAATACAATAAAATAACCCTTTAAAACCTCTAAATGCCTCTACCGCTAAGTGGTTTACGTGGCTGGCTATTGAGTAGTTCGTATCTAGGGTCTCCACCGATATGCTTCACTAAAGGGTACGAGATTTAACTCTTTTAAAACCTTTAATAAGATATTCTATTAAAACATTCATAATGATTATAATAAATAAACTATTCCAGACGGCCGCAGGATGTAGTAGACACGGAAGGTACGGACTATGACCCACATGAACATCGGCATCTTGAAAACCCCACCAAGTAAGCGTTGTTTAATTTTTAAGCTGCTTACATATAATTAATTTTTGACTATTTACAGTAACTCAATTATATTATAGTTTAAGATATTCATAAGTAACGACCAATAAAAAGAAAATTACAGCATGTGTTGAATGCATGATACGGTGATAATCTTCTGAGTAAAGATTTAACATTTTTAGTTTTTCAATGCGAAATTATTGTCCATTTAATTATGTTAAAATAATTTTATAAGGAAATTATCTAAGCCAACATACATTACTCTAGATAATTATAAAAACAGTACCACCTCCACATAATATGTATTTTGGATGAAATCAATTCATGCTGCGCGACTCCATTCCCAAGAGAAACTGCATCTCATCTAATTAAAGATGGGCTTCACTTTGGTATCATCAAAAACCTTTATTAAATGGTAGAACCAAAGTGCGTTCTCTTTTGCAGCAACATGGAGACACTAGTCCACCTCTTGAAATGCAGTCTCGGCACAGGCATCCTCGCAATGCCGCAAGCGTTCGCCCGCGCGGGGCTGATCACGGGCATATTGGGAACAGTTCTTGGAGGCATTCTCGTTACCCACTGCTTGCGGGTACTGCTTCGTTCCCAGTACGAGGCCTGTCGTGCGCGTCGAGTGCCTCTTCTAGCCTACCCACAAGCAGCCGCTGCAGCTTTGTCGCGCGGTCCTGGGTTCCTGCGGGCTCTTTCGAAGCCAGCACCAGCGCTTGTTGACTCCTTCCTCGTCCTTTATCAGCTTGGAATTTGTTGCGTCTACATTGTATTTATTGCTGACAATATTAAGAAGGTAACAACATTTAAGGTACATTTGTTTAATTACCCATATATACAATATAGTAAGAGCTCCAACTTTTTCTCGATAATGCATGTATTCTATTAAATATATTATAAATTTACAGATTAATAAACTGGAGTTTAATAAAGTCTATTTTGTAAATTTCTAAATTAACATATTGTGAACTCTCTTAGCGCTGCACTTGCATTTGCAGCAACTTATTAATAACAAATTAGTTGAAACAAGAGTTGCGCTTTTATATTCACGAAAAAACTTTTTAGAACGAGGTTTAGAGGTATATTATATTTTATGTGTCCATAATATTAGGAATTTGTCTTCCTGTGGTATATTTGAAAAATTGTTTTTCGAATATTTTCTTATTTATTAGTATAACTCAAGAAAATCGCAAAACCCTCTCATCCAAGATAAACTTAGTAATATTTTTCCGATTTTATTTATTGGTGTTAAATAACTTATTTGTTAAAATTCCGTGAAGTATAATTTGAGGCTACCGTAGAAAGAGGCGTAACGAAAACTATTCAATTGCTTTAGATTATTTGAAAAGGAATCATTAATCAATATAATGCCATCAAGGCCCTTCAGCCGATATATAACCGATTGAACTTTGGAAGTGACTCAATCATAACTAATAGTAAGAGCATGGACGACGTTGTAACATGATCTTGTATCGCTAGGGCCACAGCCACTCGCTTAGCAATTAGAGTCAAGGGCGAAGCGCAGTGGCAATCATGATAACTTGGGTGAGGGGGAGAGGAGAGACACTTGACATGTCGCCTGTACTAATATAACATGATTGCACTCACTCAATTGATCGTTAACTGTTAAGGAAATTCCAGACCGGCTCCATTACGTCCGCCACATGCCGTCATACGTTGTAATAACTATATTTCTATAGGACTCTATAAAACAAGTTTTAATAATTTCATATTTCAAACAGCAGTATACAATAAAGCTATAACATATCACTCAGAAAGAGTCTAGTTCCCATCAGTGAGAGAATTGTTTAAATAGACCTAGTAGCTTGAAATTATTACAAATAAGAATACAATTCTTTTTAATTTTTTAATAATATATAGAAATATATTATAGATTGGCTGATGCTAGTTACTATTCTTAGTTTAAAAAATATCTAGCTACGTTGTCTGCGTAGAATTATATTTAAAAAGTTGGTACCTTAATTATATTTCAATTACACATTATAGGATCAGCTAGCTACTAGCTGATCCTATTTTGATTATTTTTAAACCTTTGTATTTTTAGGTAGTCGATCCAGTACGGGAACTACCTGTGGAGGTGCACATGGGAGCACTGCTGATCCCTTTGGTCGCGTTCAACCTTATCCCGAGTCTGAAGCTGCTCGCGCCCTTTTCGGCGCTCGCGAATGTCCTTATATTCCTGGGACTTGGTATCACTCTCTACTTCCTACTGTCGGGTGAGCGCTCCACGGAGCCTCTTGATCTGTGGGGCTCGGCAGCTACATTTCCATTATTTTTTGGAACCATTCTTTTTGCACTCACCGCTGTCGGTGTTGTAAGTACTTAATATATCTTTTATACTTCTATATCTTATATAATGAATGTTATTTAGGATATCTTAGAGATCTTTATACCTATAACTTGACAGATTCGTGTTGATCTCTGGAGGAGCAAGAGGTATTTCACATTTATACGTGAATTCATTCTGAAGAGATCCAAACAAAAAAATTTTTTCCCGGGATTCAAACTCAGGAACTCCATACACGCAGACTCGTGAAGCATTTGGCCTCTGAGGCGGCGTATATCAGTCTCAAAGCTTAAGATTGTGTTAGAGTTGCAACGGAATAAATTGCTTAGAGATCTGATAGTGAATAGGTACCATTCTCATTTCATTTTAAAATCAACTGAATATAATTAGTGTTCAATATATCTCTTCTTCTTTTCATTCATGTTTAGAAAGTTAGTCGCTTAGGTGTCTTCTGAGCTAAGATTGGTTTTTATTTTATTTGGACAAACACAAAATATACCCAGACGATTATTAGATACGATGATGTCTCATGATTTGGTACAATGGGTAAGGATAGCAATAACGATGCGGTAGAAGTAAGTTGAAAGCTGTATAATTTGTAAAAAAAAAGGAAAATGATTAATGAGTTAGTGCATCTGCTCTAGCTTACCATGAATTTTTTTTTTATTCAGCACTATTGTAATAAAACAAGAAAATAAATTAAATAATTGACACTAATTGGTTTTTATTGCAGGTGATAGCAGTTGAGAACAACATGAAGACACCCAAGGCGTTTTTGAAGCCATTTGGCGTGCTCAACACTGGTATGCTGGTTATCGTATTGCTCTACGTAGCGATTGGGGCAGTCGGATATGTCTTTTGTGTCTCTAACTGCAGCGACTCTATTACTCTAGACCTACCAAAAGGCCCGTGAGTTCCTACCAACAATTAAGTTTACGTCTCTCTTTCTTCCTCTAATATAACCACCTCGCGCTTTCTTTTTCAAAAGATTCCATACTTCTAGCTCTAATTGAAAAATGTTGTATTATGTAACATTTGATTAGATGAATTTAGCTACTGACGAAATAAACTATGACCGGTAGTATTCCTTAATAATGAAACACAGGCTTACAACAACTAATATTCACGCATATGTGACTTGTACTCGAGCCTCATAAAGGCTTGCTCTACCTCGTAAGGCCAAAGGCGTAAGATCAAAATCGTTTCACATATTGTCTCAATAACGTGTAATAAATAATTTCAAAAAGACAAGGCCGCTTTTTAGATATCTAGTATTTTAACCCACTTATCAGTGAAGGAAGTGATTAGAGAAACAGATGCAGATATGAGTCTGTCCCCTCATAGGCTACACATGATTTACGAGATTTCACACTTCTATACAATTCATAATTATATTACTAATAAATTATCAAATAAACAAAGCTGTAAGCAAAAGCTTGATTACAATAACGTACTCATCTAATTGCAGGTTGGCATCCAGCGTCATTATAATGTTCGCAGTGGCCATCTTTATTAGTTACGGTCTCCACTGCTACGTACCGGTGGAAGTAGTGTGGAAAGGATACCTCCTGCCTCGATTACAACGCAACGGCAGCTCACACATTCGCCTTTGGGAGTACGGATTGCGAGTATTTCTTTGTCTCGTTACCTGTTAGTATAAATAATAATATCTTTTAAAAGTACTTATTCCTTTTTTTTAAAGATAGAAAGAATAAACAAATAATTTTTTGATAACTAATCATTTGCTCTTGTTTTTAATGAAAAAGAAACTACTAAATTTTCTAGGGTTTTATTGTAAATAAGTCCATGTGCTTTATACACTTAACTGATGTTCCTGTCATTAATGACAGGAACTACTATTCATTTAAATGAATATTTTTTCTATAGATTTCTATGTTTGTCTCCGTTTTTTGTTCTTTATCAAAAAATCTTATAATTAAAGCGATTTAAGAGCCAATAGGGCATTAATAATTAATGATCATAAAATATAATTTTAATAAGCTTACTTGCGTTATTTTACAGTTGTGCTGGCAGTATCGGTGCCGCGTCTGGGGCTATTCATCTCGCTGTTCGGTGCTTTATGCTTGTCAGCGTTAGGAATATGTTTTCCTGCGCTAATGGAAGCCTGCCAGTGGTATGGGAAGCGGCCGAGTGTGGAACGGTCTTTGATGTTCGTCAAGGATGCCTTTCTATTTGTGGTGGGTCTGGTGGGCCTCGTGGCTGGTACCTATACAGCCCTTGTCAGTATTGTGCGCTCTTTCGCACCAGCCCCGACCGCCTGACCAATCCGTTATGCAGACCCCTGTTTTAGAAGACATTTTTTCTACGACCAAACCTCTCGTCTTAATAGACGAGCCTTTAAAAATATCAGTAGAACTTTTGTCTGCTAACAGGGACATTATTTGTAATTGCTACAAGCCTAAGCTCAAAATCGTTTCACTCGTCTCAAAAAAGCGTATAAATAATTTACTTCAAAAACACACAGTCGCTTTTTAGATATCTCTATAGAGATAATATTTCGTTTACAAATTCATGGTCATGTTCAGACGAGATAATTTTTCCATATATATGAAATGCCGTTACGGCTGACCGTATACACTGCGGCCAGCCGAGTGTGTTGTAGCCCTAAGAGAAAATTCGTACCGTCTGAATATGATCTGAACATAGCCTTTCTCTAAGGCCTTCCTGATATTATATGATAACTCTTTCATAAAAATAATTTCAAACGTAGATTACGTCTAGTATAGAAGGAGTTCCTACTAGTTAATTGTCAATTGAAATTTATTACGAGATTTAAAAAAAATATATTTAATATAAGCTAAACTAGTGATGTGGTATAATGACATAGAGAATTGTTCTGTGATCGAAAACTTAGGGTAGGTTAAAGAACTTAAAGGTATACTGTATCGTGTTGTAAAGCGAGTCTTCGGCCACTCAAGGCGTGGAAATGTTTCCAAACACTTGTCATCACACCTTACCTATACCTCGTTGCAATTAAGAGCAACATTATTATTAGAGCTTGTAGTTTTAAGTTTACTCTCATATTATTTGTACGTTTATTATTTTAAGAGATATTAATATATTTAAATAAGGCCTCTTATGTTTAAGATGGTATTTAGTATTGATGGTATTTAGATTTTTGGATTGGTAGTTTTTTTTTATTATTTGTACTTTTCATTGCATTAATAATTATGTCAATCAGGCAACGCAATGCAAATAACTATTAAAGTATGTTATTAATATTTTCTTTAAATTACCTTTAAATTAATGATTTCGTTCTTCTGATTTTGTTGTAATGCAATAAACCTGTTTTTATAATTATATTCAAATCTTACCATGTTCCCCGTATACGTTATGAAACGTCGTAAAATCTAGTTTCATTCTCTTTACTGGCACTTACCTGTAAAGAACTTAGACGATCAGCCTTTCGTGCCTTCCCAACCGAAACATTCATTTATTTTCCCCGGATACAAACTCAGAACATATAGCTCAACACGTAGATGCGTGAACCATTTAGCCGCGAAGGTGAACATGAAAACATATTAACCTTAACAATTATGCAGATAGAACTTTAAATAAAATTAAACCTATTCAAAGAGCGTTTTATTTTTCAAAAGCTTCCATACTTCTAGCTTCTAATTGAAAAATGTTATATTATATATGTAACATTTGATTAGATGAATTTAGTTACTGACTAGAGAAACTGTGACCGGTAGTATTCCTTAATAATGAAACACAGGCTTACAACAATTAACGTTTATTTTAATCCATAGAACCATATAAATAAAATGAAACAAATACTAAGGGTACATGAATATGGTTTGTGTCGTCGGCTGGTGGCGACCGATCGGTGCGGGTGTGAGACGAAAACGGGAGGCGAGCCTTGCGCAACTGAGGGCTAACAAATAAACGGATACTCGGCTGCTGCTACACATTACACCATACACCTTTTATACATTTATTACAAATTTCTGTTATAACCTTTATATACGTATGTAAAGTATAGTACATGATAATATCTGGGTAATAATTTAATGTATACAATAATATTATGTTTAACAAACAAGTGGAAATATCAAATGTCACGGAGCGCGGAGGTGAGGCGCTCGAGACACGCAGGCACGGGGCGCCACCGGACCTGTGGGGCACTGCCCTTAAAGGGACAAGGCGCTCTCAGATCCGGCTGGCGCATCCCTTTCAGGGACAGGACGCTTTGCGGTTCGTAGAAAAGGCGCCTCGCGCCGACCGTCTCGGCTCCGAACAAACAAGTAGGTATACAGTTCATTTAATGTAAACATTTATAAAAATCATTTGATTGTTCTCGCTCCAAGTCATAAAATACTTTCAAATGCAACAACTTCTTAGTCTTAACTTCATAAACATTAATTTTATCAATTCAATTAACATACAATTGACTCATTTATCAACGACAAAAATCTACAAAAATATAATATATAAGATTAGCGAGAGTCGTACAGAGTGCGGAGATGCGGTCGTGCAGTGGGCGCCGGCCGCGGCTTTACAACTAAACCAAATTATATATAAACTTTCGAAACGTTAACAACTACAGCCATAACAAAAATATTCTAATAACAACTACACTACGCTACCTACTGGTCTACTTAGACTATCACTATGATTACTGAAAGGAAACTAGTGTTCGCGCGCTGCGGGACCGGACACCGGGGTGGCGCGGCTAATCTCAGCGGGGGCAGGAGGCGGGCGGGGCGCGGGCGGGGGCGGGCGCAGCCCCGAGGTGGGAGACGGACGGGTCGGGGCGCCCCCGCCCCCCGACGCTGGGCCGCGCCGAGGCCCGCGAGTAACCCTCTCCTTATAAATAAGTCTTTTCAACATAATATGCTCTAAAATATTCGTTAAAGCACCCTCGGGGCCGCCCGAGATGACCGGGGCCCCGGAGTTTCGTTGTGGGGCCACAGAATTACGACTACCTATATACAGACGCAGCCACTACACTTGCGCGGGCGTGACGCGAGACGCCACTTGAGCAAACTATCGGCGGTGTCCATGAGCGCCGCCGCCCGGACCGAGACGACCGTCCGCCTGGGAACTTTGGTTATCGCCTACTCTAAATTAACTTACGGTAACTGTATAACGATTCTTACGAATAACAATGAACAAAAAAATGGGAAACTTCAGATGTGGACGTGGAGGCGGGGTCCGCGGTCACTGCTTGCGCTGAGATCCGGGCGAGAGCCGCGGCGCGGCCGACTTGACGGCGGCGCGGCGCGGGGCGGCGGCGCTGCTCACCTATAAGCATACCAATCTTACTTATTGTATCTAAAAAGTTAAAACAATGCCCAATACATATGTATTAACAAAGGCTCATTAAAAATTAGGCACATACGGCTTTTCTCCTATTAGCTATTATTATAGACCTCGTGTTTATTTACTTCCTGTAGAGTAAAAACTAGTGTCTTTTTGAGAATAAAAAGCATACTAACATGGTGTTGTGGGTATTTGTGCGGTTCATTCGGCCGCCTACACATCTGCGTACTTGGAGAGCTTCTCGCGCAGAATGTGGTTCTCTTTCTTCAGTAACTCCACTTCTTGTCGCAGGCCCATGTTCTATAAGAAATATTAAAATCTTTATGTTAGAAGAGATTTTATTACCTAATATTCGCAAAAAATCATATCAAAAATCAATTGAGGTTTCCGGTCTGTAGTGAAAGCCTACCAAAAAATCTTAAAAGAACCGACTTTTCTACGGCAGATAGAGAAGCATGGTTAATGCCTACAAGCTACGATGAATTGCTTAAGAATCGGTAGTATATTTATACTATCCTTTAAAATAAACAAATATATTTAACAAAATAATAGAAGACAATAAACAATTCCTTTTGCCGTCTTAGTGAGCGAAACATACTTTCATTTATTTAAAACCACAAAGTATCCTGAACCCTTGAAAAAGTTACAGGTAAAATGAAGTTGAAGACAGTGACCAAATACTGACCTCTTTCTCGAGGTATCCGGCTCTCAAAGCGATCTGATTCTCCTTCATCCGTCGCGCGTCGCGTGATCTCTTCGCGGCCATGTTGTTCTTCCGACGACGCGCCCAGTACTTGTCGTCCTTTAGGTCATCAGGCACGAACTGCGGAAAACAAAACGTCACTCTCATACCCGCTCTCTCGCTTCCATCACTCAACCCTGCCACCCAAAATGAAATTCTTTTAATATACGTATACTAAACAAGACTACCGTTAAGTCTTATTGGAGAACTATAGTTAACGCGCCCAATAGTTAAAAATACCAATCACCAATAACTACCATTCCAGTAGTTAATTATATTCTTAACGAAAAACAAATATTTCAAATTATCTTATGTATTTTTATATTATATGACATTTGACCAATGGTTGAGATACTGATAAAATACGTAAATCAATAATTATGAACCTTTAAAATTATCTCACTGATGGGAAGCTGGACTCTGTCTGAGTGACATTAGGCTATTTTGTATGCCTACACGCCGACACGGAAAGTGCCACGGGTAAAAAGCTAATTAAGAACAAAGATTATAATTTTTGGTTAAGCAATGCATTTGCTATGAGCGACTGAGTAAAAAAAAAGTCGACTGAATTTGTTTTAGTATGAAAATATATGCAATTTATTATGTATTTCTATTAGTAAAAAAAGCCAGCAACATTACATGTCTATAAAAATTGCGCCAATATGCGTGATTTTCTAGCACACCTAAAATATGGTGAAAATATCTACACGGATCATGCGGGGATTATATTTTAAGGATCAATAACATTCATTCTGTTTATTTATATTGCGTTAATTTCATGGTAAAAGCGGTGTTGAAATATTGAAACTAACATGACAGATTTTGAAAGCGGGTTATTTTTCTATAACTTGAAAAATTGATCTATTCATGCAAAAAAATATCTCGCGTTCACTTGGCAAAGTTGAGATATTTTTTCTCGTGTCAAAATTTAATTGACGAATGAATTATTTATTGCTTTAATATTTAAAAACACATCAATTTAATATGAAAAATATTTGACAATCTTCAATAAAGAACACAATTATTATTTTTTAAATATATTAAGCAATTAAATTTTTTTATACATTTTTGCCGTGAACGCGGTCTTTTTTTAGATGTGTAAAAGGTAGAAAAACGTAATCTTTTATATTATTGGTATCACTTTTGACTGAACTTTGTATTTTGACTGGGGTACAGTCTCATTAAAACTCGGTTGTGACAGGTAAGTTAAGTACTTACAAGTTACAAAGCAGACTGATTCTCTTATTAAGTTCGACAGGACTACAAATGTCTTAATGACAGTAATAAAAATTTAACCGTATTAAATTACAATAAAGTAAAATAGCTTTAGTACATTGTAAGAGCCGCCACGTTTCTTTTTCGCTGTGGAATAAAGCAATGGAAGCGGTTACATTCACAGCGATCAAGAAAGTCTATTGCGATTCCGCTTTGAATTTACTTTCACACAATCAAAATATAAATTCGACACATGAAAGTAAAGTCGCGACTACGATAACATTCATACACCTATATCCATTCACCTCACCTATAAACATGCAAAAGTGCGCAACCATTCTTAACTATGGAGTTCTTAACAAAATAAAACTTATACTCCAGCCACAGATTGGTGCTATTCGTATTGCCGCAAAAATTGTTCTAGAAACCAAACATTTGCGCTCATATTGCGCTTCTTGAACTCTATAAAATGAGACATAATAGTACTACAATGGCCATATGCCTATGTTTATCCCTTCCTTTCCGATACTTCTCCATGGTCTTCTTATTGGTCGAGTCTGTACAACATAGGTAAGTTTGGTTGAGCACATTTAAAAGCACCCCACAATTAGCCCTGTTAGTAAGTATTTAGCGTTAACTAAGCAATGTGTAATTGTATATGTTTGCAAATGTATTTTGTATATGTGTGTATTGGAATGTGAATGGATAGATTCTATATGTATGTTGGAACACATCATCATATTGTGGTGTCATAAGAAGGCGATGTTTGGCTATGAAACTTATACTTCTATAGATAATTAACATTGTCACTTAAAAGTTTGTAGGGTCTTATCGAATGATTCTGACGGAAGTTAACTCCCAGTGTGTGAACGGCGAATAGGCATTTTATGTCAACCATGAGCCTATTATCGAAGTATTCGATAGGTTTTTAAACTAATATTGCTACATTATTCATTCAAATATTTAACACAGTTTATAAAATATTGTGAAACTGAATTATTTTATATTTGAAGGGAGTATAGAAAGAGATATGTGGGGATCAAGGCCACTTTGTGGTCGCTGCCAGCCTTTAGGAAAGAGACGTGATGTGATAGTATAAATTAATTAATTAAAGGAATAGATGTTATATACTACTGTTATAAAAATTGAATTGGCAGTGTATTAATTATAACAGTAGTTTCAAATTTATATTTTTGTTATTTTTTTATTTTTAGTAAAAGTATCTATAACCATTTAATGTGCAAAGTTTATTCGTTGTCATGGTACAAATTTATCTCAACAAAGGTAGCCATGATTTTTAATCACTTTGATGGAATGTTTTGCAATAATAATGAATGACAGAATAATTTTTTAAGATGTATGTAATAAACGTAAGCATTATTATGTGTAGGTGGTAATTTTTATGTGTGACTGTGCATGCCTGTAAGTGTGTGCGTGTGAGGCCGCTCCCGATGGCGAGGCCATGGCATGCCGCTAGGAATGATCAGCGCACTAACATCATTTACCTGTTTCCGCGACTTCTTGATCATCGGCTGCGGCTTAAGCTCTTCATCAGAGAAAGCACGCGTCCGTGGATCAAAGTCGCGCCCCGATGACGCCATTGAAAATGCTGAAAACATTATGCGAAACAACGTCATTTACAGGCCAAATATATTTTCAAATAATAATATTTATAGCATTCTTCATGTCAAGCAAAGATAATAAATAGTAATAGAAACAAATGTTTATCAAAAAATGCATAATTTTTAAAAGCAAAAAGAAAAGCGCTCTCATGACAAATTCAGCAAACGCTGCACATTACGAGATACAACCTACATCACTGCAAATGTAATTTGAATCAGTTCTGCCATATTATTTTCCAAGATTCATTTAAATAAACAAGGGAAAGGGAGTTCATAATTTCATAGGCTGAACAGCTAACACAATAACTTTATTTTTTGAATTGATAACCTTATTTTTGGTTTATTTGAAGGGCAGTTAAAAACAAAACGATTAGTAAAACGTGTCAGAAGCACATATCCATATACACCTCGTTTTACGTATATTTATTATATGGATCTTAAAATGTGTCATACAATGCACCTAGAAATAAGAATAGAATAAGAATAATTTAAGAAAGAGAAGAGAGTTTGAACATTATTCGAAGAGTAGTTATTTGTGTGAGAGTAGGTGAATACTAACTTGAGTCAGCAGGCGAGAGCGGCGGGTTGATGGTATCAGGGCTCATGCAGTCGGACGGCGATGGCGAACGTTCGCGCTTTGTGACGGGCGCCTGCAGGCCCAGAGCCAGGCCGGCGCCGGCACCGAACGCGGAACCGCCCAGGTGCGCACCACCAAGTGCCTCGCCAGCCATGCCATTCTCCGACAGGAACTCGTCTAGGTCCACGTACTGAAAGCACGCCACATTCGGTTACACGAGTCGCTAGCGCCTCTTAGCGCCTCACGCTCGCACACCAATTTCGCTAGAGCATCGCACTTCGCATCGCCTTAACGCTACCTTACGCTACCCACATTGGGTTACCTAGTGCGGTGCGGCGCAAGCTAACAAACATACACACACACACACACGACACGCAATAGGTAACGAGTGTTGAATACTGACTTCGTGTACCTTGAGATCTGGGTCGTAGGGGAGCGTCTTGTCCCAGAGGTTGGGGCCGAGGAAGGCCGCCTGCGCCTCCCATAGCTCGCTGTCATCTTTCTTGTCCTCGAGAACATCCTTAGCGTTGACCGACTTGCCTGTAACAAGAAGGGCATCAGCCCGGTCATTGGAGCCCCAAGCCCGACGACCGCGTGCCCCTGGCGCGCCGTCGTCGGGCAGACGGGACGTGCCTTGCCTTGCTCTGCGCCCACGGCATTCTATACTTTCGCTGAGCAGTTTAACACAGAGTAATTTTATTAAATCGCAACAGCAAATATAAAAAAATAATTATAGCTGCAAACTATATAATACGCATTTTATTTACGAAAAAAGTTAAAATCTTTAAATAAGTAATAATCCGAGAAATATTATGTCCTAAATTAATATTTGCAACTGAGTACTAGGAAACTAAAATCATTTAGCGTCGAGTGGAAACTTACTGTTAATAGCCGTTTAGAGGCAGTTATTGAAACAATAATTGTATTATCATAGGTGTCGTTCGTTAGTGAACTAAAATAGAAGATAATAAATCGTTTTATTGTATTGTATGGTACATCCACATTCATGACAAAAACATGTATGTTGTGTGAGCGCGGAGATGAGCACGTGTCCGGCGGGAGGTCACGCGGCTTTTCCTCCTCCCCGCCGCACCTCTTCCGTAGTGGGGTAAGTAAAACCCAGTGCAGCCTTCTTAAGCTTCTTGTGTTGTTATAGTAATGCATTTACTGATCTGATAATTATCATGGCCGCGCCAAAATTTATGTCGTAATATGTTATGATCCATTCTCTCTTGAAATGGCTTCTCTCTATCGCTGGATGCAGGTGCAAAAGCGTGAAGGGAAGTAGCTGAGACAGGAAGGTTGACGTAACGTACAATAATCTATCGCTTCCTCGTGAAAAACCAGCGACTGAGGAAGTAACGGAACTAACCCAGTTGTGCAACACGCGCACCCGTGCGTGCTCATATGACTGACGTCTCGGCCATTTATGTCCTGGACGCTTGTATCAGGAAGTCAGTTAGCCTGGAAGTCAGGCAGTATCCTGTCAACTAATTATTAATCCTACGAAAAGCTAAAAATTCTTCCGGCAACATTTCTAAGAGCGAATATCGAAGAATGATAATTTACTATGCATATACATTATGTACATTTTTATAATTCCTCGGAACGTTGATCATTGATCGTTTAACGATTTTAAATGTCAACTGTCATAAAATGCCATTCAGTTAAAGACTGAGTTATTTTAAAATGGTTCGAAGAAAAAAATATTCTTTTAAAGCGAGGTACAAACCTCTAACAACTGTTGTACAAATAAATATTTATTAGTTAGTAGGTAAATCGAATGTTTTATTAATATAGTAAACCTCAGAATGCCATTTATGAACAGTTTTGATTTTTTCCGCAGAGGTTTTAGTTCTTCCTGCATAATCATCAAATTTGTATATATATATGTATATATAAAAATTATTTAATAATCGTTTTCATTAAAGCCTGTTCTTTTAAAATTAAAAAGTCATCGTTTTAAATCACGGTCCTATACGCTTTAAATAATGTATTGTGATCTGCACAGCTTGGCTACAGGCTCGCTTACTTCCGGCCTGCGACCGCTCTCACTTTTATCAGAGAAAGTGGCCGCACCAATGACGACATTGCCTCGCCCGCACTGTTCGCTTCCTCATAACCGCTTCATATCCAAAACTGATTCAAAAAAGGAGAAGGCAAAAATAACTAAAAACAACTTTCCTTTTGACAAAATTTCACATAATATTGTTTTATTGTATTATCTGTGTGCCCGCAAAAATAAGTCATATTTTGTCAATTATGAATGTGTTTAATAGCATTTTTTTTTAAATCCAACTTACTCTCATTAGAGGATTATTTTGTACAACCTCCTAAATTTGTTGGTGATGTTTTTTTCTGTATCAGAGTAATTTTCTACTAAAGTATAATTCATGTGCATTTTTTCATTTTTGTTGCATAATAAGATTATAACAAAAACTATAAACAATCAAACTAATTAAATCTTATTCAACTTTAAACCTTTAAGCGGAAAAAAACTCGACAGCGAAGTTGATGAAAATTGCGACATAATAATTAAAATAAAAGGACTGATAAATCTCGACAACTTTAACATATAAAAAGAAGAGTTAAATTAACGACTAAGAAACGACCGGGTAAATTTTTTTACAAATAATATGTATATGTAATTTTCTGTAACTAGTATGACGAGGTGCCGAATCAGAGAAAGTGTTGTCCAAATAAGCAACGTGAGCGGAGCGGGGCGAGAGGGTCACTCTCACTTTCTTGTGGCGCATTAGAAAGTGCCTTGCGCTGATCTGACTTTAAAATGACCTCAATTTTCGACCACCTGCGACATTCTATGTGCAAAAAGAGATACTCGTTTTCTCGGCTTTAAGATAAAATTACTGAAATAAGAAAAAATTATGTTCTCTACTTTTCGGGGCGAAATTTTCCAAATAACTACGGTTTAAAATTAAAACTAATTTGCTCTTCTTTTTATTTAAAATATTATCCGGTATTCATGAAGATCGAAGCATATTCTGTAAAAGGAAACAGTAAATCTTTAAATTACGCCAAACGGGAAATTTATTCAACACAACCAAAAAAGAATACTTCAATTAGGTTTGAAAGCCGTCTCCGTTTTTGAAATGTAAAGACGGTTTGGAATGTGTGAAGTATGGGGTTAAGTGCTGCTTGCAAAGTATCAGCTAATAGTTGCGCAATAGTGTGCTTCCTGGTCGGGAGGTATATGGGTGAACAGAGGCCGGCGAGGAAGCGGGAAGCAGATGATTGCATAACGGAGAAAGTGATCATGTTCGTTAACGTGCAAATTGAACGAAAGTTTACGAGAAAGTGTGAATAGCTAGTTCATTTGTAAAAAGACATTAATATTTCATCGATGTTATTCCGTATGCTCCATTGACTCAGTAAACCACTTCGCAAATAATATAATGCATATTGAAAATAGGAAGTAATTTTGCTCGACAAAAGTGCTCACGGCATTAGGTGCCAGTGCAGCGAACCGCGTCACCATCGTCGCAGCACGTCACGGTACGTCACGGCACGTCACGAGACGTCATGGCGCTATAATAATATAGGTCTCGACTTATATTTAGGTAGTTGTAGCCATAAACTTTCCTGTATTTGTCTACGATTACAAGGTCAACGTTGCATCAGTTTACAGTTCATTCAATAAATGATACTTTTGTTTACGACACGTTTGTGAGTTTGTCTCGTACAAAGTTATATAACATTACAAACGAAAACAGTATCAGCTGTTATAATCTGAGATACAAACTAATGTATCTCGAACTTATTACGAAAGACACTTCACATTAAATTTTCTACATTTTACAGCTGACATTGACACGGAATTATTTCATTATCATACAATCATTCGTAGCTTCGCGAGATGTTACATATCACAAAATATATACTATTTATTTTGAGGTCCTTCATTCTTTATCGTGAACAATTTAACAATAACCTTAATTGTATTTAAAAGATTTTTCTTCTGTATTAAAATGCGATTGCGTACACTTTTTTAAATTGAATTGCACTTTTTAATGATAAGAAATATATATATACACACATGTAAATATTTCTAAAATATTTTTTTAAATAATACATAATTACAGTTATTACCAAGGCATGTTTGAACAACAATTGGCAACAGTTAATCAATCATGAGCTAATTCTAATATAATATTAAGCTGACAAATAAGTGTAAAAGTATAATAACACGAAATACTTAGAAAAAAAAACAAAATATGTATATTTTATTAAACCCGGAAGTTGTGATACAGAGGTTTTAAATATTATATCATATCACTATATTATGTTTAAACCTAAGAAAACTTGTCAATGTTAAATTTATGTATACTTGTTTTTACTTTGTGCTCCAATTAAAGTAGAGAAAGGCGTCAGGCAAGGTGATCTCCAAAAATATTTTTAGCTGTACTGGAATCAATTTTCAGACAACTTAACAGGGATCAATATTGATAGTTATTGATGACGCCTTTGAGATTCGCTGACGACATCGCGCTTTTTGCCAAAACTCGAGACGACATAAGTGAAATAAATTGTAAGGCTGAAACTAAATCCAGACAAAAACAGGATATTGACAAACGGAGACAGGATCACCATAATATGTATTATAAACTATGAAATTGCATCTACCGACGAATATATTTATCTAAGGCAGCCCATCAGTCAAAATGAACATATGCGCAAAGATTTTGCGATTTTAAAAGGTTGGAGTAGGTACTGGGGTTCGAAAGACTAAAAATGTCACCAAAAGTTAAAAGGTAAACTATAAACACTTGCATTCTGCCTGTTCTTACATATGGTTGCCAGTCATGGCTGTCTGACTCATGAGATAACAAACAAACTCGCGAGTTGCCAAAACGCTATCGAAAGAAGCATGTTGAACATTAGAAATTCAGACTTTAAAAAATGTTACATCAGAAACAAAATGAAAACTATTTTTTATATATCGTTCGGCCGAATATCCCGCTCCGAATCTATAGTTTTACGCTGCTGTCCAAAAGCCAGTCTAGACTAGACTACTAAACAAAAACGATCAATGTAGTGAAACACGTCAAAAGACTCAAACGGAGATGGGCAGAGCATCTGGTGAGGACAAGTAGAGTAAGAGTCACGAAGTGGTAGCCTATAGAGGGCAAACAGAAAAAGGTAATTAGACCACAAAAGAAGTGGAATGATGGCATTAGATGCCATGCCAAGTTGCAGGGGTGATGTGGAATAAAATAGCATAAGAACGGTGTTGGAGGAGGCATTTGCCGACTGGCAGACGGATCTACAGAAGATAAAGCCTTAGTGTTGCCTAAGCCTTAGGCTTCACAATTTTGTTATTAGTGAAAAGATCTGAATAAATTGCTTTTTTATTATTATGTTATGCTTATTTTGCTGATTCTTCTCCTCAGCCTAAAGTGGGAAATAGCGAAGGGTGGATGTTTTCGGGATGCTGTCAAAAAAGATGTTGACGAAGAAAAGTTTCGGAAACATTTTATTTCTGTGATTATAATCGACTTGATACTCGTAGTTTGAATTACGAGTATTTTGTGTTAGCCACAATAAAGTTAGTATTTATACTATTCAAATTATTACTAACAAAAAGTAATGGAATGCCATCTCATTTATTCAATCTACATTCTAAATGTTACTGAAAAAAGTATTATTTGCTAGAGTGTATAGCGGAAGTATAAATTGTGCCACAATACTTTTTAAGAACAATACCTAATGATTAATTAGTTCCTGTTTGATTACATTGATGCGTGTGAATGCGGATATGGGATGTTAGCAGTGTAAGGGAGGCAATGGAGCGAGGCTGCGCCGGCGACGTCATCGCAAAAGTAAAAGTCGGAAGCTCTGGTTGAAGGGGAGGGGACGCGGAAGTTATCGGGCAAGATTACTTTTACTCTCGACGCACTCACAATGCTTAGAAACCACTCTCACCATTCCATAACTAACCTTTAAGAATGACTTTTATTCGTAGCAGGGTAATTGACGATACTATGGGCCTATTAGTGAAATATATTCAAGAAACGGCTTGAATGATCCTTTCATTTACTAAAGAAAATATCCCTAAAACAATATGATGTCGATAAAGTTAAAATTGACAAAGCCAGACGTTCAAAACAAAGAAGTATTTGGCAAATCCGTTCATTAATGACGTTCTTTAGTAGTTAATCACTTTGTTTTTATACGTTTTTAATAATGCCTTTTATTTACGCAAGAATCACAAATATAAAAGGAAAAAAACAGTTTTATTTTAATCAGTTAAATCTTGCATATTTATCATAATTTTACAACATAACTAAATTTTTCAGACGTTTCAAATGCTTTACAGCCTGCTTGGTCACGGGCGAACCGTGATTAAAATTGTGATAAATCAACACACTTTAATCGGGATAAACTGTTTTTTCTTACGTTTTATGTTTTCTTTTTTCAAATTAAATCAAATAAGAAAACTTTTCAATAATGACTAGTCACTGTACATATCTAACACTTTGGTTTAGTTCGAAGTAAACAAACCATAACTAGGTACTTTATCGTATCTAAATGTATTATATCATTCAAGTAATTCATTCAAGTACAATAACATTATATAGCAATGAACATTAACTTTAAAGTTTTATCAAATTATTCAAAATTTCCGTACTAGCTTGACCTTTTATCGCGTAGGTCTGTTTGTACTGCTCAATTAAAAACATTCATTAGACCAGTGACGTTCACAATAACGGTACATGATTTAGGTATTTTAATTTTTAACGTAATAAAATTTCTAGACAAAAAGGCTAATTTGATAACACATTTCAAAACACTTGGAAGAAGAAAAAAAATAGTGATGCATGTAAAGTCATAAAATGGCCCAGGTTCAGATTAATGATGTTTAGACAGAGCGTCCAGTAACGCGAAATATGGTATGGTAAATGCGGCAAATTTTTCTTGGAGAGAAACAGATGATAACCTGTAGAGTCCGAGTCCTCAAAACTTATTGAATATTCATTGGAAAGACTATCTGTTTAAGTACAAAGTGAACAAGCGGCAGATACATTTCTGTGTCTGTTTTATTAATCATCTTTTTAAACAGGTACGATATATCGCCGTAATAAATGTGAAATAAAGCGCAAACAACTTCATTTAAGTCTCATAGAAAAGAAAACATCAAGAGTACAATGATAATTAAATGCCATAGCACTTTTTATAATAATAAATCTAATACAGGATGTGTCATGATTATGACAAGGTCATAATTGCAAATCAAAACTAAAACTCAAATCTCAAGCAAATCAAAACTCGATTGAAGAAGGCCTTATACTAAGTAAATACGGGGATATTTAGCATTGTATTATAATAAATTGACGGATAATTATCCGTGTGGCTGGTAGCAGTTAATATTGATAGATGTCAAATGCAAATCTATGTAAGTAAATTTGAAAAATTTCTAAAATAAAATTAATTTCGAATAATTTTCGCAATATTATCTCGAACGCATTGCGAAGTTTTTAAAAAAAGTAAAAGTGTTCGAGCATGCGGAAGAAAGCACGTGCGTTGCGGCGCGGGGCGTGGGGCCCGGGGCGGAGAGAGGCCAAGCCGAGAGAAAGTTGCGGAAAGGTCGCTACTTTTTCCCAAATATTCGGAGTGAAAGTGCGACAGCCGACGCTCGAACTGATCGAAATAACTCGATGCCCACGGTTTCTTATTTTCAGTTTAGTTATTTTGTTTTTGAAGAATAAGCATGAGGAGGCATTGTATGTTAATTTATTTACTTTATAATTTCGCTTAATGAACATCTGATTGGATACATGTAATTTATACCTATTAATGTAATAAGTTTAATCTCAGATTTTTATCTACGTAAAATGCAATAAATCAACAAAAAACCAAAAGAAGTACAGAAATTAAGATAATAACTAACAAAAAGCAGCTATGTCTTATTAAGTGGCTCGGAGTTTTCAAGGTTGCTATAATCCGTGTGTAAGTGACACGCTTACAAGAATAGGAATACTCGCGACTGCCACAGCCTCTATCTAACCTTTGGACGAGATTGTATGGTATCAAA
The DNA here is from genome assembly GCA_912999735.1 of Aporia crataegi. NCBI lineage: Eukaryota > Metazoa > Arthropoda > Insecta > Lepidoptera > Pieridae > Aporia > Aporia crataegi. The sequence goes on along the minus strand of OU538732.1, from coordinate 437,528 downwards.
AGTTTACGACGCGAACCGACACACAGGTCGATATACCTACGCTGAACAATTTTAAGTAACATAAATATGTAAGTAAAGATAAAAAATAAGATAACACTATAACTTTCGGGTTTCTAAACGTCAATTTCAATTTTCTGATGCTGCGGAACCGAGTCGTAGATACACGTGGAACGTACCTATCCGTTTAGTTCTAACGATATTATAGTATAACAATGTACACACTACGACCTGTATATATAATTGTAAATACGCATTTTGCATTGTGTATATATATATATATATATATATATATATATATAATCACTGTAGATCATGTATGTAAGAATTAGTTTTTTAACACGATTATGTACTATTTGATATATTGACTATCCGATAGTTGATATGATTATGATATTTAATTAAAGTTATGTGTTGGGTACGGTTACCAACATCCAGCGGAGATAGAGTGGAGAGCGCCGGGTTTTGTGAGGATTCTTCGCGACTCACAAAACATAAACAGATCGATTTGTACAGGAAACGAAACGGAACTCTACATACGGTGACCCAGTTATCCGGTGACTGGTCTCCGTATCCTCCCGATGGCATCCTCCAGAGCAAAGATCTCCGGCACTGGACAGGTGACTTGACAAATCCCTTGGACACTATACACTATCTAACGAGAGGCGCGAGTCGCCGGGACCCGACCTTGTACGTGATAACATTTATATCTTCGGGCGTCATAAACGAGGACACTTTATATCCAGATATATTACACCTCCACAAGTGGGAGGCGCGATTGTCACAAGACTGACCGTTGACGAAGACGTGCTGTCTCCAGATATGGTACTGACTCCAGCGATCGTCATCCTGTAGGTGCGCGTGCTGCAGTGAGGGTAGGGGCTGTGGCGCGGGCAGCAGCTGTGGCGGGGGCGGCGGTCCCAAAGGCTGGGCGGGCGGCGCGAGCGGGTACTCCATACTAGTCACGGGCTCAGACGGGCATCGCGGACGCGCGTGGCGCAGGCGCTCACCTCACGTGCGGACGCGGCTGCGAGCGAAGCGCGAGTCGCGAGTCGCGAACATTTCCACCGTGCGCTGCCGCGCCCCACCGCCCCACCGTCCAACCACTCCACCAGCTCAACCCCACTGTCGCACAAGCACCTGTTAGCACCTAGCCGCGAACTGCGTAGCCCCAGAGGGAGAAGGTAAGATAGTGTCTTATACTTTGAATATAAGAACACTTTTTGCATAAAACCGTCACAGTGTCAAAATTTATCACGCAAATGTTATTTTGCTGCTCCTAAATAAATGTAAAAATATTATTTCTACTTTATAATCAACTAGCGACCAGTCCCGGCTTTGCACGGGTATAAAACATATATAAAAACCTTTCTCTTCAATCACTCTATCTATTTCAAAAAATGCATCAAAATCCGATGCGTAGTTTTGAAGATTTAAGCATACAAAAGGGATATAGGAGAAGAAAAAGCGACTTTGTTTTATACTATGTAGTGAAGTATAATAATTAAATACGCATTGTTATAATTCTACATGATACACGTGTGTCGTGAAATCTTTTCAACTTCGCATCGCTCCCGGCGCCCGCCCACCCTATTCTCATCCGGGTAAACGCGTTTAACTCTTTTACGTGCACGATTTTTTAATTAACTAATTTATGTTCTTAAAGATAGTCCTATTAGGTATTTGTCCTTGTTTAAATTTACCAATTCAAATAATAAAGTAAAATCAAGTAAATATAATATAGTATAATCTTATGTATAAAATTCTCGTGTCACAATGTTAGTTACCTTACTCCTCCGAAACGGCTTTACAGATTTTTACCAAATTTTATATGCATATTACTGAATATGCATATAAAACCTACTGAGCTCTGAGAATCGGCTACTATCTATTTTTCATACCCCTAAGTGATAAGGGTAGCCCACCCCAAAAATTAATATGGCAAAACAACGTTTGCCGGCTCAGCTAGTATTAAATATATAATGATCTTAAAGAAAAAGTTAAAAGAGTAATAATTATATAATAAGAATTCATTCAAACATGCAATTCACTGAAAAGTATTAAATCGTAATAAACCTATAACAAGATATAACAATAAAACATAAGTATTATGAAAGTTTTTTATCTAATTGTTCTATTTCTTTCATAGATTCAAAAAAATAATAGGTACTCAATTTCTGAAGTGATTTAAGCATGACTATATTTTTTAATATAGATAATTAAATGTCTTAATAATAACTAACACTAAGTCTTAATTAAATAAAGACGATTGAGATCATTATAAAGTATGTATAAAAACAAAGAAAGTACTAAATTAGGTAATATTTGATTGAAATTCGACAAGTAAAGCCATAAAGCATTCTATGAATAGAATAAAACGAATTATTTTATTCTCTTAGCGTACATCAAAACGTTTAGCAATTTAAGCGCGCATGTTTCAAATTACTGAAGGAAATTTTTATTGGGATTATCTTGTGTATTTTTAGGACAACATATTATGTTTAAGAAAGAAAAATGTATACTGATGAACTATTAGCGATGGAACACGCAAGTCTTCAGGAGTTGCGCCAGGTGTGTGGTGACTGATAGCGAGTAACAATAGTGTTTAGTTTGCAGCAGGTGCGCCACGTTTTTCTCTCTTTTTAAACATAAGAAACCCAAACAATATTCAAATCAATCGACTGAAAGATTCAATTTAGATTAAGATCCGTTAAGTAACAATCTTGCATCCAGAGTTATACCAAAACCAATCAGAGGAAATTCGGTCTACGATCTAGCTGAATATATTATACCTACCTACAGAGAAGTAGACATATACATCTAAAATCTTTTTAAAGTTTCGTTGAGAATGAGTATCACGTTTAAATAAATATACTAACTTGATATAAATACATCAAGAAAAAATTAATAGATAATTCCAGTTAATTGCAGAGATTATAACGTATCTTATAAATGTTTCAAATCCTTATTGATTAATCTTATTTTCTTTTCAAAATACCGCCTGAATAGTACCTACTTGCAGTACAATTTCGATCTTTTTGATGAAAAGCTTAAAAGTTTTAGAATAATTTGGATACATACGTAGTATTAAATACACTAAGTTACAAAAATATTATACTATTAATACTACTATAATTTAATAATATGTGTGGAAGCTCAAATATTTATTTACTGCGGATACAAAAAAATATATGTAAGGATCGTATCGTATCGTAAGGTCACTGCCTACATGTTTGAAAAAAGTAATTTGTATATTATAGTAGCTTTCAATGGCGTTGGCATATAAAAAACTCAAGACTTTTTTTGAATCTGTTTAAAATACAATTTAACCATATAAATCATGTGTATCATATTATGATTCCGAGTCGGGAAACAAGGACAGTATAATATATGCATTATGATGATAATGCATAATATGAGATAATATGGATAATATGAGATAACCCCAGAGCGTGATCTCGAAATCCGCGACATTAAAATGATTTCAGCGGATTTTTGCAATTAATTAACACTTCATTGAAAAACTCACATATAAAATTTACAATTTCACACTACAATATATACTTTGTAAAAGAGTAGTAGAGAGAATAACCTTTCAAATGAAAAAAAAAATACACAAAATCAAGCGAAACGTAGGAACAATAAAATTGCATGAAAAAAAAAATACTACCAGTATGATTAAATCAAATTATTTAAGTATACAAAACACTTATTTAAAATCGGTTTTTTGAGTTTATATATAATATTATAAACAAACTTTTTCTCTTTATATTATTAGTAAGGAATTTTATTTATAATATTATAATTATTTATTATAGTACTCATATATGTGTAAATGGAGTGTGTGTACGTGGCAGCAAGACATTTTTTTAAAGGCTTAAAATAGTTGAATTATGTAGCTAATAAAATCGCATCATTTATTGGTGAATATGATGAAATTCAATGGAACAGCTACTTTTGAAAGTAAGAAACCTACAAATTTTAGAAAGAAACTAAGTATTACCTCAAACTTTTTGTATTTATATGAAAATAAGTACAATGAATAATACAGAATATAGATATTCTGTAAAGAGTTAGTAACATAGACACGTGCCGTTTGTCGTATTAGAATTAAAATTAACTTTTTTTAATAGAGAACAAAGGGCGACTATTTATCTGAGTCAACAATAACTACCAGAAACTATTAATGAGTTAAAGTAAGCATAGTAAGAACTTTCTTGCTATGATTATGTCTATTGTTATTAGTGCTTATTTAAAAATTCACGGTGTGGTATGTCACGAAGGCGTATCGTCTGCGACGAAGGCTGTGGTGGCTCTCACTTTCATGCGGGACCAGTTGACCGGCGCAGGGGCCGGGGAGGGGAGTGTAGCCTCTTGCTATAAAAAATTAACTGCCTTTTCCTTTCTCGAAATCACGAGCACTTTCACCGTTTCGTTGCCTAAAATGCAATAATTGTCGCTGTTCGCGGCCTCTCAATTTTGCCATGCTCAGAATAAGAACTCTTTACATGAAGTTGGCTTAAGGTTAGTTTCTGTAAGACTAAAGTTTACAAGGAATTCCTGAAAATCAGAAGTGTACTAAGCTTTGGCTTGCCACCGGCTGAGGCGTTCGCGTTTAATGGACACTATTGCACAGTAACTAAATAAAATGTAAAATCGTATAAATAAAGACAACATTAAATTAATCGTCGAGCTGTGAGACTTGACTGTGATAAGTATACATTTAAATATATAATTATATCGTCTATCTATTGTTTAAAGTTCAGCATTCAATACAAGTAGGTAAAATATATGTATTGCACTTGAGATCTAGATAAGTAATCTAAGAATTAATTGGAAATCCTCATAATGCCTTTACCATATCATAAGTTTGAATATACAGTTTCTTTAATTCTCTATAAAGGTCAGACTTCTTTTTACGGAAGCTCGATTAAAAAACTCCGTCTTCCAATTAATTATTGTAAGAATTATCAATAAATAAATTTAGCTACGTCAAAATTTATACATTCCATAACATAAAGAAATCATAAAGTATAACTTTCTATCATCTTTACTACTTACGACGCTTGGAAATAATTTAACCAAGAAAAGAATTTGGTTTTGGCGAGAAATAGATACATTTTATTGTTTCTCTGCCGGTATTTTATTAATAAAGGCCATACATCCATGTTACGACAGCAAATATTCTTATAGAACTGGTCGCATATGAAATTGTATCAGAAAAAACTTACATTTGATTTTTTAATGTTTTGTTGACGCGCGCTGACTGTTGAGATGCTGAATAATAATAAGATTTTAATATTAAACACTATCGATACCTGCCATCTCCATTCCTCTCATACATAGCCTTGTAGTTGTCTTCAAGCGACAAGTAAGGCCCGAACCCATATTATAATACATTCCTTTTTCACAATACATAGTTTTCGGCACTTTTGTGTTTTTAAACTTCCGTTTTCAACCATTTCAACAACTTTGACTTAAAATTATATACCTACAATATAAAAGTGAATTCCCGTAATTAGGCATAGTGAGACACATTTCTGTATCTGTTTCACTGATAATTTTTCTTTAAAGGCACTCGCCTGAGGATGATCAACTACTTAGTTGTGCCTATTGAATCCGATTCCTATTTTCCAAAAATCGAGAAACTATTTTATACCATAGAGTGGACAACAGATGGCAAGATACGATTTATGACTAACTCAGCCATATTGTTATAAACGCTGTATCACTAAAAATAATATTAATAGACCTATGATTATATATAATAGTTTATACAGATAATAGATAAAGTAATTCTTAATATTCTACGTGTAAACAGCTGTTAAAATTCATACAATTGTAAAATTTGTCTGCCCTTGATCAATTCAGTACATTTCGAAATTCGAATACACGCCTCTAATGTAACTGATTGCTGAACGAACCGAATTTTGAATTTTTGAAACGCTAGTGCAATAAAGAAGTTTAAACAAGACTACTAAAAATCAAAGTGTGCGGTTCTTGTTATTGTGTAACAAGTGATTAAAGACACAACAGTTTGAACGGACTAAAGAGCATATAATATTAATCACAATAAAAAAATTGGTAAATGTACACATGTGTTGGGTTATTCGCGTTAATTTAAGATATTATAACAAGTATGTTACTAAATAATTAAGTGAACGGTAACTCCTAGTAAATTTCGGTGTCACAATAAATAGATAATTTTCTTTACAGGCAAGTAGATGATCACACTTCTGTGCCTATCTTATCGAAAATTACAAGACAAATAGATAAATAACCCCCACATATAACTATTCAAATAAGAATATCTCATAAACAGATGAACCACTTATCATAAATTATAGGTAAGATCCACCTCGATCAATTCGCCTTTCATTTAAGAGTTGCACAGACAGACCAACATACTTTAAACTTATAACAACACTTTTTATTGAGTTAACACGATCGTTAAGTCGCGGATTTGTATCAATAGATGCAAAATTATTTGCTTTTATTGCCTTTAGTTAGAGCTTAAAGTGATATGTGATGAACGAACCAATGGAAAACATCGTCTCAAAATTTCCCCTGGGAACAACCAGATAATTGTAAAGATTTTGAGTGATTCTCTAAGGAATTATTAGAACTATACTAGGTTTGTTAAATAAACAGTTAAATTGTTAACTTATTTTCCTCCTTCCTATATAATATGTAGTTTGTTTTATTTAGAATACGTTGAGGAAAATAGTAGAGATCAAAACAAGTTTTCAATATGCAGCTATTTCTGTTTTGTGAGTCGATTAATTTTTTGTTTAAAAAATTCTGTTGTTTCTATGAGACTGAGTTACTTTAATTAAACGAGAATTGTTGTTTCATCTTGTCACGGCTACTTGAAAAAAATAAAAATATGTAATGACTGTTGTAGTATAGTATCAAACAACGGATGTCCACCGAATGTTCTTTAGCATTTCGGGCATGTCGCACGGAAACCACCGGACAATCTGGCAAGCTCATTGTGATTGGAAAGATGGCAGGAACAAGATCGAGAGGTCGAAGCCCGAAGAGATGATCTGATCAAGTAGCTAAACACCTTGGCTCTAAAGCTAGAGTAGCCATCCGTGAAGCCCCTGATCGGCATAAATGGCGGAAAATTGTTCACAAAGTTAGTCGGGAACATCAAGATGCTCAGTAGTGACCAAGCGACTGGCGGAGGAGAAGGAGTATAGTATAATTTTATAAATTAGAGACCTAACAAGTATTCCGCTAATTTAAACGTTAAACAATAATAATAGATTAGAGAAAAACCATAGATTATTCTATAACGATAAAAAGATATTCATATATAATTAAAATTTCTTTGGGTAAGTAGTTTAATGATCTAAACATGTTATTACTATCAGTAAGTTTTGTCGTCCTACTGATTTCTATTATATTATGTATTATTGTAGACGGCCGATTGGTGCAATTTATAGCGCTCCTGCCTTCTGCGCTAAAAAGGTGCTGGGTTTGAATCCCGGTAGGTGCATTAATTAGCGGCCGGCAACGGCTTTCTGACTTAATTTGTATGTGTTATAAGTGATGTCTATTATTACTACATTATTGCTATGCATTCAGTAATATAGGCTAAATCATAGTTGAATTGTACGAATATCTATGAAAGCTTTGAACGCTAAAGATTATTTCTCAGGTTCATAAATGTGTCTACAGCGGTACTACGAAAAAAATATATAAGAAAGGTATATATAACTTTATATCATAGTTTTGGGTCATTTGAATGAAACATTCCCGAGACACATATTAACAACGAACGACTATTAAAACCAAAACTTTATTCGTATTTATTGTAATCAACGAAATCTTTATTCTTTAGATGTTGTTGATTTTTTAGCACTGAGTCTACTCGTATCAAAAAAAAAACAGTCAAAATCAGTTCATAATTTGCCTCACAATCGCATAACAAAGATACAAAATCCAAAAATTCATACAGTTTATATTAAAACTTCTTTTTTTTGAATTCTGTTGAAAATGTAAATGTCAAAATAAACTATGTCCAAATGCAAAAAATCACTTACAAAGTTTTTAATTGTGAAGTACGGTACATGTATTTTGAGTCTTAGTACTAAAATGATACTATTAACATTTAACTATAGAGTATATATATTTTTAAAGTCTTATAACTTCACTTCAAAAAAGATTCACGCACAAAAACAGTACATAAAACTTGTTTATAAGCTATTGTGTCAAACGAAGAAAAAATATTCGTGAAAATTACTGGTAGTTGAAATAAGAAACTTCATTTATAATCATATTATACAAGTAGTCATTTGAAATTCTTAAGATATCAATAATATAATTACGGTAACGCTGCTAATGTATAATGTTTTAATGTAACAAGGAGAATATATTGCACTATATATAATATATAAATAATAGCATATATACAATTTGAGCAGCACCCTAGCAGGCTAGCTCGATAGTAATGCGACCGATATAAAATGACATAAGCAACAACTATAAAATAGTTAGGGCGCCATACAATGCATTGCATATATTATAATATATGTATGTACATTATGTAATATACAATTTGACCAAGTTCATTGTTCTTTGATCACAAGTCCGAAACATTGTTCTGGAAGAACAAATCTGATTCTCAGGCAAACAACTGTTTAGAAGGATGTGCCAGTAACAGTTAACGACTTTGTAATGTGACTGTAAAGAAAATTTGTAAAGAAAATTATCAAAAGACGCAGAAATTTATCTGCTCGACGACCCATTACGGGCCCAGGTTGTTGAGGTTTTAAACTGTAAACTCTCGGACGTTCTTGCTTAGCGAGAGAATGCAACGCCCGCAATCTGCAGATCAAAAACAATTTATTGCACAAAACGAGGCACATCATAATACACGCAAATAATACCTTCGAATAACTAAACCGATACAAAATCAAGTAAGAGTCAAATAAAAGGCTCCACAGTATTTTTTGTCAACGTTTCAGTATCAAAATTTTTAATAGATTCTATCTGTTCAAAATTCACAACGCTCGTGAAGTCACGTAACAGATAGGGCGATATAGAGTTCGTGGCGGCAGACCACACACCTATTGCACTTCGATTAAGGATCTTTAATAATGGAAAAAATAAAGATAGAGACGTCAATCAAACTAACATAATTATTTTTCATTACTTGTTATACGATTTAGAATTTAAACTTTACTATAAAACACTATACTGATAAACGACATAAATAAGGAGTACACGAAAAAAATATCTGTATTTTATGTAGCTAGACACAATTGAATAATACAATAAAAAATTCTTATTAGATACACTGATAGTAAGTGTTAGTTGGTCATTGGTTACTGTTCTTTAAGGAAGAGATGCTCTTCTTTGAGGCAACGTTGTAGTTTTAAAAAGTTAATTTCACTGATTATGATATTTACATTCTTAAATTTAATGTTAATTCTAAAACGCGTTTGTGCTGTTATACGAGTAACCTTCTTTGTAAGATCTAAAGAAAATGGAGTTATTTCAAGTAAATATTCGTGTTTAGTATTAAGAAGTATTATTACTGTATCAAGAAAAATATTGTAGCCGTTTTTATGGTAATTCGAAATAATATTGTATTGTATTTTTATGATCAAATTCATTGAATTTGAAATGAAGCGAATGATACCTAGAGCGTAGACCGAAATATTATCTGTTCTTCCAATATAATTAGTTTATAAATAGAAGATTCTATCTGAATACTTTACTTTGAGAAACAACTTAGGCAGAAGGAGGACAAGAAATAGCGTCACGATCGATGCAAAAGATCATTAAGGGTCCTACAACTATAAAAAAAAGACATTGATTTCGGCCATATTATAATAGCAGGAAATAGTTACAACCTCCTACATCTAATCGTGTGAAGACCTATTATCTATTTTGTTTGATAAATAATTTATACTTAAAATTTAAAAAAATCCATTTTCTATATTTCTCTTTTATGAACTAACAAATATTTAGATATAAAGTTTACGTAAAAATAGGTATTTAAAAAAAAATATATTTAAATTTGCTTTATCGGATAGTACAAAATAGATATTATTCTAGTCCATAGCGGCCTCACTTTTTTCAATCTATTTCAATATATTTAAATATATCTGCAATTCAGCAGTATGATTTTCATGAAATGCGCGACAACTGTTTTTTGAGATCGTGGACTGAATTAATGCAATAAGTAAAAAATATTAAATGTATGTTCCATTGTGTCCATTGAATAGTGTTAAAGTCTATAGGGCCCCCATAATTTTGAAATAGTTATGAAATTTTTAGAAATAACATCCCAATCATAACCACAAAATTACGAAAAATCCTCAGATTTTTCAGACTGACAATTTGTGCTTATTGTATTGTTTTTTTTTATGTAAAATTAATATCTAATATTTGTTACTTTATAAGAAAAAAATATTGCAAATCTGCTTAAAAAAATATTATAAATTGTTTAATAATAGGTATTACAAGTGTAAAATTATTACATATATGGTGCGTGTCAGTTCTGTGAAAGGGCAGTTGTATGAGAGGAGTAAGGTGTAATTTCTTAAGATATGATGACCAAGAAAAACCAGCCACTACTAGATGAAGTATCAATAATCAAAATATACAAAATTTGTGTCCGTAACCTTTTCACTCTAATCCTATCTAGATGAAACGGTATGGTGGCGCAAATGATTTTTAAAATCAGGCTTATAGAGAGTACAAAACGTAGAAGTTACTAACTTTTTAAAGAGTAGGCAACTTCTACGCAGATTAAGTAGCTTACTCTTTTTTTTCGCTGGCAAAAGCTAGTGAAATATATCAATATCGATGGTTTGCATTTTAACGATTCACTTTTTCATAACATTTTAAATTAATATGCGAATAAATTCGAGCATTCAAGGTAAAGTGTTAATTTATTTGACACGCTTGTATTGACGAAGAAAGCAATTAAAAACAAAGTCTGCTTGTGTGTATTATTAATTAAAGTAAAAACTAGTATTAATCATTATTTATTTCGTATAAACAACTATGATCAATGACAGAGACAAAAAAGAACAACCATGATTTATGATCCTTCTCTCAACATCATCGCCGTGGCTACGGCACGCGTCCATCAGGAAAATGTCTTGTGTTTGGAAGGGACAGGAGATCACTATTCAACTTTAATTGCCTATTAAATTGTGATCACCCTCCTGTGCATTGCATTGGACGAGTGGTAAGATAAAAAAGGGCAGTCGGAGTGGACTCTACCGCTATGTTTAGAGCACTAGGGCACGATTCTTGGAGGCTGTGCGGCGGTGCAAGAAGCCTTATCGCTCACAAAGCTAGGCGGACGCGTCAATTCTAATGCTATTAATCATCCCTTGAAATCACAATAGGATTTGATACGATATAATTTATTTATTTATGTCGTACGCATTTTTATCAAAATATTTCGGTGGGTCATAACGTCTTCTTTAAGTACGTACTCACTTAACAAAAACATCTTCGTAGAGACAGACGGGGAATCGTAAAGTGCGGTGTCCGGTAGCGGCGTACCTGGACAAGCGTAGCGAACGGGTACGGGAGCTGGAGCGGGTGGCTTCAAAAAGTTTCGGTCGGCCATGGGCGGCGGGAGGGCACCGGTGCCCATATCGATATAGCCGTGCCGGTCAAGTCGGCGCGCCGACCAACTTCGTGGCCGCGCGTACGCTGTGGCGAACTCAATTGTGGCGGCGAGGACACAACCGATCCCGGAGCGATACGAGGCGGGAATGAGGAGATATGAGCGCGCACGTGTCCGCCACCGTGCTTGCCTCCGACCCCCCAGCATCGCCCCCTCGGCCGGGGGCACGCTCTATGGCCACGTGCGCCAAGCCACGTGAAGCCCCCGCGCCCCGCGCTTCATATGTGCCCATACATCCGACATATATTAAAATCTTTAATTATGTATATTTCTTTAAAAAATCTGAACATAAATTGTCATTATTAATTACGGCAACTGCATAAGTTTCAAGTCACAACAAAGGAACATCCTTAAATCATTACATAATTACCTACGGTCGTCGGTTCGACTTGAACTCAGTACGAGGACCAATCTGACCATGACATTGCTCATGGCAGCTCGATCGCATGGCTCTCGTGGTCAGTGCTACGGTCGCGGTGTCGCTGCATGACGCATTAAGCGACAGCATCGAATGACGCCGCGCCAAGACTCGAGGTAATAGTAGCCATGACCGCGCCGGCTTTAGCAAGAAAACGCAGCCTTCCTAACAAAGTATATACTAAAATCGCTTATGTTAGTAACTACATATTCTACGTCGGTATGTTGTGAATATCTTTCCTTTCAAAGTTGAAAACATAATGTATGGTCCTGAAATCGCACACCGCTACGGCGTAGCGTACACGGGTGCTACAAGGCAAGGAGTCCTGTTAATGTAGCAATGCGTAGCATTACGCATTCTACAGAAACTGGACTTTAGTAAAGCGGGCGAAATAAATTTTAGGACTACCTTAGAATATTATTTATTTACACGTTAAACTTTTTTATACATACGTACATAATTTTTTTTAATAAATTTATAAATATTATATATATTATTTATTTTATTATTATCGGAAATTTTATTAAATCTAATTAAATAAAAGTGGGTGATGAATATCTTACAAGTCAAGCGCGTCGGTATTGTGTTGCTGACGATTGTCTTTTTTTGTTTCTTATGTTTTTCTAATTATTCAATTTAACTACACAATTTATTTTTATGATTTTTCATAATATAATAATATTTCCATTAGTATTTTTCTATATTCTATATACTATCCAACACACATACATATTTTTATTTTGTTTTTTGTAAACAGATCGATCTTCTATTAAAACTATCTGTGAAACAGATGCAGCAGTATCTGACTCAGGCTACGTGCCTTTTACATTTTACACTGAAAGGAACTAAATCGCACTAGTATATTCCTTAAAACACACGTCCTCCACGTGTGTTTTAAGTGTGTTTTCCCGCAATTCAACGCAAAATTTTGTCAAGCTCTTTCAAATTATGAATTGGGTTTACAAGAAAACAAAACTAACTATAACACAAGTGAACCTGAAGACGATTAAGAAATACCCGGACATGATGATTATATATAATAATATGTCATTATTTCAAACAAGAAAAAACCTCATCAAATTAAGATGCCACAGACACACAACAAACTTAAATCTCTCCTTTTTTCGTCAATGGTTAAAACGTACAGAAATAAAAAATTGAAAGGCCAGTATATCTAGTTTAGTTGAATATTCTGAAACTGAGTCAGGTACAAAAACAAAGTGCAACAGCTTAACTTACAACTATATATTATAATAGTTTATGTCACGTGGAAGGGATGCTAGTCGACACAAACGTGAGCCTATTGATCGGGGAGCAACTTGCAAATTCCCTGACGTCATCACGACGTCGTCGTTTTATTGCATTTTCCAAAGTTTGGTTCAAACAAACGACCCATGTACCATTCACGATACCAAAACTTGGAGCGAAATCAAGACTTGCCGACGGTGGAAATTGTTGATTTTCTGATAAGGAAGTCATCTGTTTAGGGATACAGGAGATGAGGATGTACCACTCAATTGACATGTCAAAGCTACTGCAGCAATAAAGACCTTAGTTGAGCAACGTTTATTAATTTATTTAACTAGAATCAAAACAGAGGCACTACAGACACATCAGGAGTATGAAACATTTAAAATTTTATTAAGATAGCAAGTGTCATGCACCAATTTGACTGATGCTAAGTGGTGACTTGTGAATCGCCTGTGACTCGGCTAGTAATTGTTGTGTGCATCAGAAAAACACTCACGCGTTACAACAGGATTATCCAGTTTCACTTTCGATCAGATTATTCATTACATTTAAATGAATTTGAGCGTAACGTGATACATTAACATTTTGAAACTGACCATTATAGTGTGAGATGCGTGTGAAACACGTGATTAATACAAAACGGATATGGAATTATAGCCTGCCGATGCAGTCGTTAGGTATTCGCCGCGAATCCAGGTACCGTTTTGTTTATTTGAATAGCTTACTTTTATAAATATTTTAAAATACCCACTACCAGCACTGTATTAAGCACCCAAAATTATACAAATAAATAACTTTACTTACTCCTCTACAATATAACTGTTGGAATTTAATTTTATATTTGCATATTACTCTAATATTAGCTAAAACTTACAATAAACTATGTGAAAAGATAGACTTGGACATTTTCGGCTCGGCTTACCTTAAATTTAGACAAAAGAAATTAACACAACTTAAGAAACATGGTACTTATAAATACCTAACTAACTGTTGCTCGCGACTTCATCCGCGTCAATTTCTGTTATTATGATCGCGATTAAGAAGTTTATAAAAGAATATATTTTAAGTTCTACTGCGTTAATGATATTATTCGTTTTATTTTCTTGTGATAGAAGAACGTACTAATTTTCTCCGCAACCCGATCTTGACAATGCTACACTTAATTGAAATTAAGTGATGTCAAGGACAATTTTGTTCACTATTAATACTCTTAATCAACAACACATTTATTTGGATATTGATTAATAATAATGTTATGTTGACAAAACTCTTTGGTAAACAATTGGCAATAATGCATTAATTTCGACCAAATTTGATTACCATAAAAAAGGTTATAAAAAGTCAATCTTAAAAGATTGACACATACTATCGCAGACATTTTTTTAGATCATTTAAAGAGTAATAAATCTTTCATACATATTTTTTGGGTAACTTGAACCGTTTACGCAGCGCACGCAACGGAAGCCCTCAAATATGGATAATTATCCCCGTTTTTGGAATATTTTTCACTGATGCTTTGTTCCCATTGGTCGCAACGTGATGTTATATAGCCTAAAGCCTTGCTCGATAAACTGACTATCCAACACAACAGAATTATTCAATTCGAACCAGTAGTTCCTGAGATTAGTGTGTTCAAACAAACAAACTCTTCATCTTTATAATATATTAGTATAGATAAGTGAATTCCTTAGTGGGGCTTGTTTACCTAGGATTCGAAGCCAGGACCTCCCGTGCGACACGCAGACGCATAAACCACTTAGCCACGGAGGCAGTTATGTACATTAAGTTGTTGTAATTACAACAACTTAATGAAATGAGGTATTTGATAAATTTAATTAAATTTATCAAATACCTCACAAATTTTACTAAAGAAGCGCCCACACACTTTCTGCCTTCGATATTTACATAAAAGTGTTCCTTAGTATCGACTTTATGTAATGAATACCTATGATATAAGGTACTTGTAATAATAATAAGCATTTCTCAATGTGCGTTTCATATTTCTCTTATTTTATACAAAATGTGCTACGTGAGTGACCACCATGGGAAAACTGTTGTTGTTTTGTCATTTAAAATTTATTATATTACGTGCATAGTAGTTATTATAATTAAGCAAATAATGTTTATTATGATTACATAATATGTTAAATATATATGTAAGTTTGCTTAAGTATTTCTCGATATCTAAAATGTTTGAATAATGTCAGTACACACGTGGAGGCCACTTTGCTTCAGAAATTGGCCCAATATACGTCCGTCTGTCTATCTGCTATGCTTTCACGCCTAAAGCACTGAACCGATTTTATAATATTTTGATTGATAATAAGTTGAGAAAGGACAAAGGGTACTTTTTACCGCGGGAATACTTCTCATTTCCACGGGAAACAAAATCAGAAGAAAAGCACTGCTGGGCCGCTTTATTCGGCTGCGCTACCATGAATATACGAGATATGAATATTGTTCGGCGTGATAAGTTGGTAGGTACTAAGTATTTGGCGACATGCAAAAATTGAGGATCTAGAATCCCTGATGTGGAACCCTAACAGCCCAGCTGAACCTGAAGAAATATGAATATACTATCTAATTTCAGTAAGTGGGTACATAATATATTTATTGTGACCATTTCAATGTCCTCAAACACGGTACCTCTGCAGTAAGTGCTGGCTTACCTACTAACTAATAACTATTGTATTATTATGTTTATTGATCAGTCATGTCAGATCACCGGATATCAAATTATGAATCGATTCGACCAATAAACATGGCTCTTAATGCCTTTACCGTCAGAAGCGAGACGGTCGTCTTCAAACAAGAGATAAGAACTATCCTAATATCCAGTCACTTTTACTATAAGTACCTAATTACCTATATAGGTACTCGACGTAAAAAATAAAACTCCTCCAACTCCAAAAAACTAGTCTAATGCGGATTATAATAAGCAAGTGAACGCACGTTATGATTTATCGCAGGAATTCAGTTACTATATTTTCTCTATCTCTAGAACTATCTCTCCAACCTTATTGATTTTACTATATTATAATTTATATGAAACAAACTCTTCAGCCTACAACACACACACACACAAAATTTACAAATGTTTTATAAAATGATATATAAGGCATCGATATAGACTGATATTTCAATGATTTAAACTGAACGCGTAAACACCTATCACAAGTTTTTCTCCGTTGACAAGTCTATCTCCATAATACAAGCGAATTTCAGCGATTTCTCGCCCGATTGCGAAACTATTTTTTCAATATCCTGAAAACTATTTATAGTAAAAAAAAAATATCACTTCGAAAAAAAATACGGATGATTACGTACCAGCGGCACATCGAAAAACTTTGACTTTTTGATTTTTTTGAAAGTCTGTTAAAAAGAATGACTGACAAGATTTGAGAAGAAATTAAATTGGAATTATATATTGGTTATACATATATTTAAGTCTGATTATGAAAAGAAAAACTGAATTTAACACATTGATGTTTTGTTGAATCTATCTTTGACGACCGATTGGCGCAATGGGTAGTGCTCCTGCCTTCTGCATCGAAAGGTCCCGGGTTCGAATCCCGGTGCATTTATTTGTGTGATAAGCACGAATGTTTGTTTCCGAGTCTTAGTTGTTTATAAACTTATATATGTATTTATTGTGGTACCCTCGTTGTTTCTGATTACCATAACACAAGTGCTTTAACTGTTATTATAATTATTATTATCTGCAATTTATAAATTAAAGAAAATGTTTTATTGTTTTGGCACTCAATGACTATAAGTAAAAAGTTGATTGTCAAACAAAATTTTATTTCATACTACCTGACCCGGCGAACTTCGTACCGCTAATAAAAGCTAGAATGGGAATCGAACGTTAAATGTTTGACAGGAAAGTAGGTAGAACAGTTTATATGGGCAAATGAAATTGTTTTTAATATCTTTCTCGTAATTTTTCCATATTTTTCTCACCGCTTAAACCTTCCCTGGACTACAACAAACATTTCAAAACCAAAATCAGCTAAATCGGCCCAGCCGTTCTCGAGTTTTAGCGAGACTAACGAACAGCAATTGATTATTAGACTAGCTTGGGAGCTGTCATCGAAAACAAAATACTACATATTCTTTTATTTTTAATTGGCGGTACGAAGCTCTCTGGATGAGATAACATTTTATAAGTGTGTAAATTTTCATTTTAAACCAACGTTGTTTGGGCAAGATTCAAGTTCAAAGATTTCATTAAATTGATATGTAGAAATAGGTACTAAATTCGCATAAGAATACATAATATGTTTACGTTCATGTAAGAATCGAGTATCTATTTCCATATTTTGGTCTATAATTCATTCCTTTGTCAACAAAGATGTAATACTTAGTTTATATCAAAGGTTTGTATTAATAGAAACGAAAAATACCTATGCGAGCTCCGATGCTTCTTATTATATAAAATGATATTCGTTTCTTCACTAACAACGCTTCACTGAAAACGGCCCACGTCGCGTAGTCAAACTTTTTGAATTTTGTATTTAATTTTATTATATTTATAACATGGAATTATACTTTTAAGTGTGGAAATTTTCAAGCAACAGTATTAACCAACGTTGTAAAGGGAAAACATTTGAATTCAAAGATTTCATTAAGTTGATACGTAAATACATACAGGTGCTAAACTTGCGTAAGAATTTATTAATATTACGTTCGTGTAAGGATCAAGGATCTATTTCCATATTTTGTTTTATAATTCATTCCTTTGTCACCAAAGATGTAATACATGTTCATAACAGATTTGTATTAATAGAGATGAAAAATGTAAGCTTCGACGCTTATTTTTTTTTATACAAAATAATTTTCATTTCTTCACTAAATACGCCTCAATGAGAATGGCTCACGTAAACGTAATATAAAAGCTGTTGTATTATTTTATATTTCAATTTACTTCGTAAGTAGTCACACATATTCGTAATTGATTAATCTCTACGTACAATATTGTGGATTGAACTTTGAAGGTGTGAGTTACGCACACATACAGGTGTACCAAATATTTGACACACTTGTTTTTAATTCGTAGTTAACACGACCAATAGTTTTGAGGTTACCTTTATCATAAAGACGTTAAAGATTGAGATCAACTAAGACTTTGTTACCTCTTTTTATACCGAAAAATTAAATCCTCAGCTAGTTTAACAACGAGGACATGTACATTAGGTTCGAATTCATTGTTAATAGGTTCCATTATTTCCTACAGTTAAGCCTTTCGATTGATTC
The DNA here is from genome assembly GCA_912999735.1 of Aporia crataegi. Classification (NCBI taxonomy): domain Eukaryota; kingdom Metazoa; phylum Arthropoda; class Insecta; order Lepidoptera; family Pieridae; genus Aporia; species Aporia crataegi. The sequence goes on along the minus strand of OU538732.1, from coordinate 418,944 downwards.
TCGCCGTTTCGCCACGCAGCGTACCTAAACCTTAAAATCATAACATGAAATTCTAGTCGTTAAGTTATGCGTGTTGTGTCGTAAAATCAATGGGCAAGCCGTTAGACCACTGTGTCACTGCTTTTGTTTACTTTACTTCAAGAACTCACCTTTAATTCTAGGCTAGGTAACTTCTTTTTTACCAAAAAATTAAACGTTAACAAATCAAAAAAAATTTAGTAGCGGATGTACAAAGTGGTACAATAGGATTTTCTATCACCTTTTAATTTACTTCCTAACTGCGCTCAAAGAAAACTTCGACTGTCATCCAACGCGGAGCTTCAAGATGCAAGTTAGACAAGTGTTAAGCTCATACCAATTCCTGGTTTTTCGCGCTTTTACAAAAGATTGCCAGCATTGTGCGTCCTCCTGGTGCATTTCAAAAGTCAAAGCATACAACTAGGCATTTTATCAAGACAACTGATGGTCCTCCAGTCACAGCACTCCCGAGTCGTCTTGCACCTTTGAAGCTTCGTGCCGTGCAGAAGGAATTCAAGGATATAGCCAAGGCTGAAACAGCCCACCCTTGTAGTAGTCCGTAGTCTTCCGCTCTACATCTCATTGAAAAAAAGGACTCGCACGTTGAACTCTCGCACTTTTCCTGATCGATATCCAATAAGACACATCGGGGACTTTAATCAGAACTTAGCGGGATCAATGATATTCAGAAGAATCGATTTTAAAGCTTATGAACCAACAAAGCACGTCCGTATCTTACCCACTTATTGCCTTAGGTGGGTGCAATCTTGCCCAGAGTGCCAACGTTATATTACTCTGGGCAACTTATACAATCCATCTGGCAGATTCAGACATGTTCATATAGATATAATTGGACCGCTTCCACATCCTGATGGTTGTAATTTTTGCCTCACCGCGATCAATAGGATCACGCGGTGACCGGAAGCCTGGTCAATGACCTTGATTACTACTGATGAGGTAGCTGATACCTTTATCAGTCGCTGGGTGTTCCCAACATTTTGATTATTTACCAGGGATGGTAATTCAAATCGTCTCTCTTTCGTCATCTCATGTTTGTTTGCACAAAGGAGAATTCGCACAACTAGTTAGCATCCATGTTCAAACGGCAAGCATTGTCAGCTTAAGGTGTCATTAATGTGTCATGCCACGACGTGGACAAAAGCACTTCCACTCGTCCTATTAGAATGAGATTAGCGTTTAAAGAGAATTTAAAAACTTCTTTCACTGAACTCGTTTACGGTGAGACGCTACGTTTACCTAGCAAATGCGTAGCCACTCCTGATATACCAAGGGATCCTGATGCAATTGCAGACTTTGTCTCAGATTTGAGGAGCCGTTTGAAGGCATTGCGTCTGGTTTCTGCATCGCGTTAAACCCGCGCATGTTGAAGTTGACAATCAATTGGAGCCGGTCTCTTTAGCTTCACGGTAGACAATGTTGGGCAAGAAAACAGTTAATTAGGTACGGTCTTTTTGCCACAACGTTGTTCTAAACCTTTTTCGTAGGATACTTCCTAAGAAATACAATGTTTAATTTTTCAATTGACTGAATGTCATTCTTGTTATTTTCTGAAGATCTGAGACATGAGGATAGATGTCTTCAAATAATTTTCACGTATTATTTTACAAATTGTTGTAATCCAATCCCTGTATAAGCTTGCGGCATTGAATTTTTAAAAAGTGCTAAGGTGTTTATTTCAGCCTTTCATACTACACCATACATACGAAAACGCATATCAAGCAAATGGGCCGTCACATTGACCCAAAATAGTTGTTTTCTTTTATAAATTTGTATATAATTATTTAAAAACATTATAATATGACTAAAAAATATTATAGAGGAATACCTCTGAAAGATTAAATGTTTATAAATAATACGAAGAGACTTCATTATGCGTGGTATTAATAAAAAGTGGTGGAAGCGAATGAGAAAAAATAGCACTGTATTGGTGTAACATCAAGAGGAAGCTACTAACCGTATTTCTTGTTGAAACTCGCCCCGTGACTCAGGAAATCTGCCGACAAACAAGCGTCTTTTAAAATAATATTCTTGCATTATCTAGAATCTAGATGATCTGCGGGAGGTTGCCATGGTAACGAAAAGTTAAAATCGTATTTACAACACTCAAAAGTTGATATGGAAATCGCTATACAAAGCAAATTTTATTCTTAAGGGCTGTCTTTAGCTGACTTTCTTTTGATTATTCTTAAGAAGTTTGTTATGAATCAAACGCAGAGGCTTATTGCCGCATTCTAGACTTCACTAAGGTCATTTTATTCGTTTTAACATTTGAAATATTTTTTCTATGTCTAAATAAGACAGGAATACCATGTATACGTCACTTGGTCTACAAAAAGGACATATTAAGGAATAATGAATATTCCGGTTGTGGAATACTGTTTTAGAAATCCTCACTGAAGAACTTGAGTACAACGCCATGGCAACCCCCTGCGCACTTTATGAACGCTCCAGCAATTAAAATAACTTAAGCAGAACAAAATTAAATGCCGTATTTCATATTTTTGAAATGTTTTCTAATATGTCAGTATGTCTCATTTATTAAGTAAAGCTACCATAAGTAATCACTTTCATATAAATTCGCACTAACTACCTACAACTGTATTGTAGGTACAATATTATATTTAAATTTTTATAATGTTGATATTCGACTAATAAGTTAGTTAAGTAACATTATGACAAAAACTTTTTTTTTTCTTTTTTTTTAAATATAGGTATCTTGAAATTATTTTGGTAATCAAAACGTTGATGATTTATAGTAAAATTTATATTTTGAAATGGTTACATTAAATTAGGCTGTATGCAGTATTTTTTATATTTAACAATATATTTCATAGATTCGAAGTTAAGACTTTTACTTTTAATTAATAGTTAAAAAAGAAAACGATAAAATTATAATTATATTTTATTCCATAAATGAAATAATAAACTTGAGCTCACAAGCTTCTTGAGCTGTTCAACAATAATACAAGCAATTGGAATATTCTTCAAACAGCGCCATCTACAAGCTACGTGAACAGCTACAGCAATGCCTCTACAACTCAAACAAACCGTATCAGCTGTGACGTGCTACAACGTTGTAACTACGTAGTTCTTTTTCTCGCCACTCACGTTGTGTGGCGCTGATGTGCCCCTTAGAATCCACAATCATTCACAGTCAGCTGTATTATATATTTTTATTTTAAAACTCACCATTTCGGCTCATCATATTCCGAGTCTGAATGCACAGATACGGCGCAGAGAAAATTGCGAAGTAATTTGTTTACATCTAAAAAGTATTTTTATTTTATTTAAAAATAATTGCGGATAAACTTTAGTCACATGTGCGCACAGAGAGGAAGTATTTTGCGCTGCGATTGGTTTACGGCTGATGGTCAGAAATGTAGAGCGAACCATGATTGGTCGGCCGCATTACAGCGTCGGTAAAACAGGACATGCGATCGCACGTGACGAACATGCAGCCGTGGAAGGCCACGCGTGGCAGCTTTGCAGCATATATAGATGGTGCCAGCGACTGAAATGTTTACTACTAGTGACACTATGACATAATTTGGCATAATCAGTACATAATCACAAATTACAATGACTCGGGCGCGCGGCGGGAGGGAACTGCGGCGTGACGTGTGTTCTGCGATTTTCTGCGACTCTAGAGATCTCGTGGTGCCGCAGAGTCATCCACTTTAGCATTAGGTACTAAATAATAATGCTTATGTTATCGTTTTCACTTTATTTAATTTGAACTATTATTAGATGTCTTCTGTTTTCCTTTGAATTGTGTTTAATAAATATGCGTGTGGGATTTAATATCTGATTTAATATGCATGTACACAATAAAATTAGGTACCTAGGACCTTCCATATATAATGCATTGTTATTTATTTATACCACTCAGTTTTATGTGAATATCAAACGGTATAGAAAACATACAAAAGTATCATTGAAACGATGGTAGCATTATTTACTAAAGTTCGAAGGTTGTTTCCAGCCATAAGGGCAAAGTTCCCGTGGTATGTGTGATGTTAAATTTAGTATGGTAGAGGCCACTACGACTGCGTTCACTTGTGTGTATTTTTACTTGAGCAGCATTCATCTACTCTGTAATATTTATAGTGTCTCGCTGAGGTCGGGTTCGAGTATATGCATTAGAGACAACATGTCTTTCTTACTCTCTGTCTGTCGTCTCTACGTTGTTGCGGTTGCGGGCGAGGCAGTTTTTTGTAAGGTCATACTTCTTTTCTTTATATTTTTTATTGTCTATCATTTAAATTGAAACTTTTTCAATTTTAAGTTAAATTTCCGAATCTTGCTCCTTGTTCTATTCTCACTTCTGTATGGGAGTTCGTCTTGAACAAAACACGATAATTTATATATTTACAATTATATTTTGTGTCTTAATAATACACCTCTGCTCTTCAGCATCGTCACTAACCGCGATAAGCTACTACGTCTAAGAGCCAAGTTCATAGGCTCATACTTATTGCTACAATTTTACATCACTCTTTACGAACTAATGTCATGACTTGACTCTGACCCGTTACACTGATAATAGCCAACAACTATGATTTTGTGAAAATGTGGCCTTTGTAAGTTTATGTATATTCTCGCTCGGTAGGTATGCTTATAACACAAAAGTTTACCTATTAAGTTTATTTTTTAGATTCATTAATATTTGTGAATTTTTGCTACGAAAAACAGACTTATACAAAACCAAAATTTATAATACAGGTGTATAATTCGCCAGTCATATTTACGTATCTTTTTATAATATCGGTATTTGGTTGAAAGTTAACCTTCATCAAAGTAAAATCGTAGTGCGGTCTATGAGTTCTTAGGTAAGCTTGTTAGGGTAATATTAAAGTATGAATCATCTCACAAGAAGTTATTTTGTATGTAGCCTTGGATCAGATAAAAACACTGGCATATAGTAAGAAACACGATACTTACTAATAATATACATAATTTTCATATCTTTGGCATCATTTTCAAATTTTAAATTACATCGAGTAGTTTTCTCTCCATTAATATAGACACTTCATTGTTAAACAAAAGCCGAGACAAGTTTTGCCAATGTCATGTTTTGCTGTGTGTGTTTATGTTAAGATAACATATAAAGACACAGTCGTTCAAAAGCAAATTTAAAACGAAGTCTTCCTTAAGGATAATAATTACTATAATGCGAGGGTCCTAATATTGTAACAATGTAATAAATATTTATGTATATTATGTTTCCATATCAAGTAAAACCTGTAGGGTCTCGTCCTAGAAACATTTAATATCCAAAAAATGATTCGCAATTGCTACAACTGTTACATTTTTCCACAACTCGTAGACTAAATGCGTTTTTACTACGGATAACTACTCGTATAATGTATGTATGTACGTAATTTTAATGCATTTAAAGCCGTTGTATAAATTTTTTGAAAAAAATTCTAAAGGCCAATAGTGGTTTCCATAGTATCTTTTTTGTTCTTAAGTTACACAGCGAGTCATAGTCTACTACGCAAAAGCAGAAACTTACTAATCTAGGTGCAAAATTGATAGAATTTATGGTTGCCAGAGTACTGTTAATAAAGGCAGGCAATAATACATTGATGTTATCGGGTGTAGTTTATATCGCTTTACCTCTACTCTTGGTTAAATATTGTATGATAAAGCGATAAATTTTGTTTGAAAAATGTAGCAACGCCCTTAGAGATTTCGCACAAATATTGCTTCTATGAGATCGACAGGTTGTGAAAATTTAAAAATCCTTCGGAAATCTCGATAGTAAATTCGTTGTTGACATTTTAAGACGGAAATATTGTGAATAAATAATCTATAAAATAAGTATTTAATAATATACGTTGTGATAATAAAAGTAGGTGAGGTGTGAACGGCAACAGCTGATAAAGACGGAGTACCTTCACATAAACATGTATATTTTTACTTTATCAATTAGTTGTAATCAGCAAAGGCGTTTATAGCTACGATTTCATAGACAAATAGAGACAATGATTCATATATTAAGTTTACGAGTATATATTTTTTAAACCCTGACGAAAAAAGTGGGGTGTTATAAATGGACCTGTCTGTGTCTGTGGGTTTTATTTTGAAAGCTGAATGCTCGTACTTTCAGGAGTTTGTGCTCTTTTCTTGAAAACACCAAAGGCATTTGCAATCAGATCAGACTTGCTCCACACCATAAATTCACCCGAGAAGACTAACGCAAGATTGTAGAGCGGATAACCACTCCAACTCCACGACCGCTCTACCAAAAATGAAGCTACAAAAAAGAAGTAGAAGAAGTAGTCGACCCTTTCATTTTTCAAAAGGACAAGAAAGCGTAACTATAACGGGAAGGGACACAGCCGATATTTATGCCTTACTTTAAATCCAGAACAATGACTATTAAAACACTGGAAACCTGACTCGATTTCAAAAGAAGACGTTTTCATTTCACCTGGATATTTTTGTATATTTTAATCGACTTTAATAATTATATTACGTAAAATTCACATGGCACTTCTGAATATACTTCAGAGTTCATTTTGAAATTTTCCACTAAAAATAAAACACTGCAAGTTACGTAAATCATAACCCTAAGGCACCGACTTCCAAATATTTGCTTTTTAGAATGATCATTTGTTTTATTACTTTTTAGTGCACTATGAAGTCGGTTTATATGTAGTTTAAACAATTTTTCTTACCTCCTATAAAAAAATTTGCTTCTTAATTTATACTAAGACCACAATTCATTTATTAAATTCTATTTTATTTGGATAGAAACTTTTAAACCAAAATTGTGATTCATTAACCTAATTTTGCACCTCATCTCCGCTTTTGTAAATATTTTGAGAGAACTTTTCGTAACGAAATTGAAAATTTAAGCTGAAAAACTTGTAGGTAATTCTGTTAAGACGGCATAAATCACTACTGTAAATGCCTTTTAAAGAAAATGACAAAAGAAAAAATATTAAAGGTTTAGGTATATGCGGGCATATACATAATGCAAATGAAGATATAATAAAAAACTGCTTTGGATTAAGTATGGTTAAGGATAGTGTAGCAAAAGTAAGATAAAGTCTAGGAAACTGTTAAGCGGGCTCTATTTTGTCCTAAATTTTCCTCGCAACTTTATCTGCGATGGTACTTTAAGTAGAAGCGTTATCTTATTCAGCTTGGGTATTATACAATATAGCCTATTTGTTTCAGTAAAATAGCGCGTTTTGAAGCTTTCCAGCTGTTTTGAGGTTGTTTGTGAATAAAAATTCAAATATTTTCTCTTAATAACATCAATGTGAATGGTAATCATTGATATCAAATGTTGAGTCGAATAGACGACAACTTATCACCAACACCTGACACTTCAGACACTAATTCGTCACACGATCTCATTCCTTCCGGTTTATTAACAATAACATCTACATAACACTAGTCTTGAGCTTCATAACTTATAAAGAGAATATTGATTATTTACTGTTTTATACATGTAGACACTTAGCATTACTTAAAAAAAATTTTAAGAAATATATATATCAAGCTATTTTTATGCAATCTTTAAATGCCTTTTAATATAATGCCTTAGTGAAAAAGTAGTAGAAGATGAGATTCTAGCTGTGACAGTAGCTTATTAAAAGCGCCTCCATTAGCTGGCAAAAACATTTTTGTTTTGTTATTACTCAAGTTATAAGCTAGGTTTTTACTTCAGCGAAAAGATATGATCAAATTCCATAGTTTTTCTATTTGGAAATATCATTCAATATATGTATATCAATAAATATTGTAAAGTTGATTTTTTAATAATAGAAGAAAATGTAGTTCACTTCAAATCATTTACATAAATAAGTGATACCTATGTTTGAAACTTTAAAGCTATTTAATTTGTGATTAATCTAATCTGCACGGTTAAAATATATTCTCATACAATAAGTCTTTCGTGTATAAACAGGTTTTTTATCAGGCAACTCTCTGTAGGTGTATGTTATGTAAATAAACAGTTTAAATATTCATGTTGATGTTATCTTGGTGCTTAATAATTTCTTACGCATGATAAGTTTGATAACAGCAGGTATTAAATGTTATTTGCTTTCGATAATTGAAACTTATTTAATAATAATTACTATACTTATAATATAACACTAGTGATTTTTTAGTTGAGCGTCACATTTTAAGGAATTAAAAGTTGGAATTCTAAAATACATTTATATTTTAAATAGTGAATTTATCAAAGAAGTCTATAAAGTGTAGGCTATATATAAAATCACGCTCCGAAGAAATTAACGCAGATTAAACCACGAGACAAAGATAGTATACATTTAGTTTTTTACTCATTCAATACGTATAAAAATATATGTTTCCTCTTTATAATATTATAATAACCGCCTCCGTTGCTAAGTGGTTTACGCGTCTGCGTGATCCGCAGGAGGTCGGAGCTAGAATACCGGGAGGGGACAAATGAATATTCGGTTGGGTGGGCACAGAAGGCTGGTGCCAGAGTGAAACAGATACAGAAATGTGTCTGGCCCATGCCCTACTGAGGGGAGACGGGAATTCACTTTTTAATTTTGGTTTGGCAAATTACTTTTTAATTTACAATGACTGAGTTTTACATGAATTATTTAATTTGTTTTATCATTATTATGATGATTTGCTTGCAATGTTAATGCTTTAAGTAGGAATTTGAAACAGGTTTTGATTATTTATTTATCCAGTAATACAAATCCAGGTGTATTATTTTAAATGTTCTGAGATTGTTCGAGGCGTTATTATGTCAGATTTGGTAGTTTATATCATTTGACTGACCATTGCGATTAGTTGATAGTGTTGTATTATACAAAATATTCTAACAAATCTGTTAACATAATATCCACTTATAACCTAGAAACCACTAACTTTTATTTATTCTAATAATTTAACTCCAGTTTCAGAATGTACGACCGAATACGAAACAAATTACGCAATGCAGTACAAAGTTGTTTTATTGTAGAGTCACCTCAACCAAGCGACGGCTGTCTACCGGCGAGCACCGGAAGTAATTAGATAATAGGATATGCCATGCCTGATGGGCAAGGAACCTACCAACATAATATTGCATGTTGCATATTAGCTGTCTCAGTTAGTCTGTCAAAGGTTTATTCCAGCCAGATAGTTATGCATATAGAGATACATAAGCTATGGTTAAGTTTGAATAATAAATAATTTCGTATTAAATGATCTATTAGACGAATTCAATATTACTTTTTAGAATATTTATTACTCCTATTGTAACGACCAACCTCTGTCAAAGGCTTTTTGAAATTCAGTGTAAATACTATCTGTTTGTATGATTTTGTCCAATGTTTCGAATAAATTAGATACATTGACCTATTAAAAGGTTCACAATTGTTGATCGTCGGGATACAAATCCATGCTGTTGCTCTATTATAATTTTATGCAATAATGGGGAAATATTCTTGTGCACCAACCTTTCGAAAAGCTTTGACAGAGTGGGTAGGATTGATGTCGGCCTGTAATTCTCAATGTCATTCCTACTCCTTTATGTACAGGTATGATACGGGCTGACTTCCAAATTGATGGAAAGACACTTTCACGCAAACAACAGTTATATATATGAGGACTGAGTCTTTTTTGTGTATTTTTTTAATATGTTTGTTTTTGTTTAGGTATGACTGTTGTTTGTTTCAGATTAAAATAAACTAAAATATAGAAAATTAAAAAAAAGGATTTGTTTATATTTATAATTCGAATCGTATCGTAAAAACGTCTTTTAAAACAAATTTTATCTTTTGTATGTTTGTTAAGGAATCGAGAAGGCAATTAACCTGTACTGTAACAGAACAACATAATATATTTATTTTTAAATGGCACCTTATTCCAAATATTTGCACTGAAGAATAATTCTGTTTTATTTATTATTTTTTACTCTACTTTGGAGTCGGTTTATAGTTTATTTTTTCATTATAACGGGTAACAAACAATTATAGTGTGCTGATAAATCTTTAAGGTCATTCCCTATTTACAACCTTTTAACCTTATATTGACTACAACGTGATATGAGCATGCAACCACGAGATTAATATCGAAGTTTTCAACTGACGTTTATTATCGGAAGGCAGAATCCCAAAGTGGCCAAGTAAGTTTGCACGCAATCACTAGATTTTTTGTTTCTTAGCTTTTTTTTGGAATTAGGTTTCATTTTTTAAGTTTTTTCTATTTATTATATTCTGTATTTGTAACTGTCCTTTGTTGTGCCTTGAAATAAAATAAATCACGAAATTATTATTATATTAAAACGATGAAGATTGTACTGTAATAATAGTTTTATCATTAACTGATGTAGATTATTTTACATATTTTAATAAATGCCATTTTATATTGTGTATTACTTTTTCATTAACAGCAAAAACGACTGCGATGAATTACCGTTTTATCTTCAAGTACCTACTTTATCAGTACATATTATAGAAGTCTCTTGACTTGTCTGTCTGATTTTCACTGAAAAGATAGAGTGATCCCGATGAGGAAGTATAATTAGTTAAGGTTTTTTGTAAATTGCTACATGGGTAGCGCACCTAGAGCAATCTCTACGAAGGCTGGGGCGGGCCGATATTATAGAATATTTAATGCAATTTTAACATTTACTTTATGTCTGTAACGTATCCAATTTACATATAATATTATTTAAAATAAAGTTAAAATTGTCTATTATCTGTTTAACTCGCAATTTCGACCACTTGAAATCTTTATTATTAATTATTTAATAGTAGTGAAAAAATCTATTCATTCCAGTAGTTTTGATATAACTCATCACAAACGAAATTACATTTGTTTGTCCTTTTCTTTAATAATATATAATAATTATAGAAATAAGAAAAATATTTAATAGGTATAGTTTTTCATTCACATAAAAAAGTATATCTATATCCAAAGGCTGATAAATAAGTGTGTCACATACACGGTTTTATGCTACGCATTATATTAATAGTCTATTAGTAGTGTCGTGGGGTTATCTGTATTTTGTGCCCGATCGGGGCCACTAGACTGCGTTACAGCAGGAAGGATTACATATAGTATAATATTAATTAATATGATTTAACTTTGTTTCATTTTGAGTCATATATGATCGCTTATGTAATTTATTTCATATTTAATTTTAAAGATATGTATGAATTAAAAAGGCTGTTAATTTTAGAATATTTTTCCTTTTTTCAAAATCAATTCGTTAGATATTAACCAAAAAATTATTTATCGCAAGAACATTTCTATATTCGAATATTATTATTAGTTATTTTGTAATTGTGCAACGATTAGTATAGAAGTAAGAATCCACAAAGTAGGGTTACTTACAATTCGAAAACAGTCTCTAGTCGAAAATGAAAATTTTATAATAGTTCAATTGAAAATATAATCCGATAAAATTTATAGTTCTAATAAAAATAGAAGAAAAAATATACGCAATAGAGATTCCTGAATGGCGACAAATTGTTCTAAAGTTACCCTTTCGATTTACTTCCTATAATTGTGTACACAGCAGGTGTTTTCTTGTCGATCAATATCATTTTCCTCTATAATCTCGATAAACAGGTATAAATTTTTGATTAATCTCAAACATTTTCTCTTTCTTTTTTTTCAATATTATAAGTCATTTTAAGTATACGTATTCTTTCAAGCAAAAACTGATGAAAATTTTCAAAAATGTGGCTCAGCCTTTAGTGGACTTTAGGCACCTCCTAAGCCTTTTCGCACTTTCATCGGTTTTTTGCATAGCAGCATAACTAATTTTTGTCTCATAGATATTTATTTAATAAACTATTAACTAGAACAGTATGTTGAACCTCTTTATTAAATGAGTGTTCAGATAAAGTGCTACAGGAACCTTTAAGATAATATATATTGCACGTAATAAGAGAGTAAAATCCTTCTGTACATTGATTAATTGATGAAATTACTAGAAAGCCCAACGATTTCTAAATATTCATGTTACGGTTTCGAGTTTAAAATTAGTGGAGAGTTTATGATGATAGAAAAGTGGAAAAAATTGACTTCGGCGGAGTACCTACAGCATCTTGAATGTTTTGTGTGAGAAAAATAGTACGCTATACCTCAGCACTCACTGTCCTAATAATTATACTAACCAACCAGCTGAGTTTTAATTTCAACAAACCTAACTCATTTGACCGCCTCCTTGGTCTAGTGGTAATAGCGTAAGCGTTACAACCGAGAGGTCCTGGGTTCGATTCCCAGTGGAGATAAAAAAAACTCGGTCTGGCAGGGCATAGAAGGCTGATCACCTACTTGCCCTTAAAGAAAAAATCGATCAGTGAAACAGATGTGAAATGCATCTGCCTCATACCCCACTAGGGGACACGGGACTTCACTTTAACTCATTTAACAAATTCGATATCGAACTTGAAATCTATATATCTAAATTGTTACCACAAATTGTAAATGTTTTTCTTCTTCGCCACAAGTCCATTAAGTAATTTTCGATGGCGTCTCCGTGAATTAATTGTATGGAAAACTTTACAGCGCTTCAAGTAGTACTTGGCCACTATGAGTTTGAAAGTTTTCCGATACTTAAGAACCCATCGAAAACTTGGAGTGATTTCAAGTTATCTCATAGTTGACGTATTCAGTGATGAATTTAAAGAAATAAGTAGACAAGCAGATACAGATACAAACATAACATTACAAAACATATGAAATTATTCGTCAGATTCATTAATTTTACTTTCATGCAAAAACCATGTCGACTTGGTTACAATTTATAAAATTCTATTCATAAATTGATGAGATACTCTTGTTTGTAATAATCATGTCAGGGTATTTTAAAATGTCTTCAGTTTCACTTGTGTTATTAGAATGATGAAAGCGGCGTTCTTGACTGGGCTCGTACTCGTATGACAAACAATCTGTTTTTACCAATTTTTAATCGTGGAATCTTGTCAGTTTTTGAGCACCCGGTTCAATGACGCTGATAAGAAAGCAAATAAGCGATAACACACACTCGCAATAATAATTATTTTTTTATTATAAAAACATGAAAAAAATATTAATAATTATTTATATATTTTAAAGATATATGCCTATATGATACTTTGATAGGTACAAGTTGACACAACCTTGTTTGCTACTGGTATCAAACACAGATTACGATCTATTAGGCAAATTGAAGCACTAGAGTCACGAAACATCAAGAAGGCTACTAAAGTCAGATTGGTCATAACGTTGTGTTTTCCATCTTCCTTTACTCTGCTGAGACATGAATGGTCACAGAAATTGAGAAGAAGATAGACATGATAGATAGGATCCAATTTAGAAGATACTAATCCATTACTGATGACCTGGGAAGTTGGCAGCGTCTATCTTCCAATGTTCAAAGTCAAATTCTCACTTTCTTCAGCCATGTGTCACAACGACAGTGAATCTATACCTACAGCGACTTGTAGTGCAGGGTACCATGGAAGGGAAAAGAGCTCGCGGCAGGTCACACATGATGTAGATCGATAAGATCAAACATCCTGCAGTTTGATCCTGAAGTGCAGCAACCCGGGAGGATTGGCGCAGGGTTGTGAAGCGAATAACAAGGACTCTGAAGAGTTAGCAAAGACGGCTCTGTCAATAACGTATCCTAGGAATGAATTATAAATTATTATTTAATATTAAATTCTAATATATAGTATTAGACCTCAAAGTAAGATCGGGTAACTTCTAGTGGAGCATGAGATAGATACATTTCTGCATCTGTTTCAATGATCATTTTCTTTATAGGCAAGTAGAATTGATATTCTACACTTCTACAGAGGGCGGCTCTTTACTTACCAAACTGAAAACTTTATTTATTTATTTAACCAGAATTCAAACTCAAACCTCCGGCGCAATATACAGACGCGTAAGTCACATTTCCAAGGAGGAAGTTGCATTTGCCTCAGGACTGCTTATTAATAGAAAATTATAAATGATGTATCGTAAAAAATATTTTCATGAATAGGAAACTTTATATTTCTGGTATCAGATGATTAGCTGGTACAAAATACGAAATCACATTTAATAATAAATGTATTCGTTATAAATGAATCGCAGCCCATTACTGTCACTATGTTAAACTCACAACAAGTCAACAACGGCACTTAAAAGAGACTAGTTATTGTTTGTATCTGCAAGGTCAATTCAAACATATCAAAATTACCGTCTATTGTTAACATATAACGATTTTGAATTATTGTTATCTTCAAAATAATACTGTCAAACGGCAGAGAAACTTTAATGGTAAATATGTTCAGGTTCAAGTTGACAACGTGTTGTTAGGTTAGGCAATTAATGTGGTCTAGTGGGCTACAAAATATTTGTTCAGGAGGTCTAACCAGTATATATGATATAGTCTTACGTTATAATATATGAGGAAGATAGTTGTGGTTAAGGAGTTCCATTCAAAGACGAAAGACAAAGAAGATTTTAAATATGCGGCAACGAAGTGCTGGAACAATTTTCCTCCCCCGATCCGTAATGTTAATAGCAAATACACATTTAAAATAAATTTCAAAAAATTTTTGTTACAAAAACAAATTGATGGTATTCCCAAGCGCTTCGTTTGCCAAAAATAAAGCTATCTTCGATAGTCACTTGGCACTCTGTTTTTCTTGTGGGTACATCACTGTTAGGAAACGCTACAACTGATTATTACTCCAAACAGACAATTTAAGTAGTTGGGTACACAATATACATTGAATTGAGGCTCGTTCTGCTTGCTCTCAATAGGTCTGGCTGAAAATCAGTTATTTTGCTTCTTTTGCTTTGCAAAATATTACGCTAAGCCAAGGCCTTTTTGACATTGCAGCACACATACACATTTGACTTGAATTTATTCATTGTTTGTTTAATTTTATTTTTTATTGTTTTAGTCAATTTTTTATTGATTCACATAAGTTTATCTGTAGATGAATATATATGAGGTGCATAACTTAATTCATAATAATAAAATATACAAAAGACTCATCAAAGCCCTTTAGTCAATTGTGTTCCATTATTATTTGTTTTCCTAGTGTCCTATATAATTGCTGTATTTTGTGTGTGTGTGAGTGTGTATCTGAAGTTGCAAATAAAGTGTTTATCTATCTATCTATCAAAAAAAGACGTTTCAAATAGCACTAGGGGATGTATTCTACTTCTAGATAATATGCGGAGTCTAAATACGATGAAACGATGACGAGTATGATGTTAATTCGCAATATCGTAAGAGACGACGAAGGGTGATCAGGAAGGTGCACTGTATTCTGGATGATCGAAGCTCACTTCACACTATGAACATTTTTATGCGACGAGGAAGGCCAGGGGAAACCACCTCACTATTTTCCCTAGAAAGTTTAAACCATGGATTTCCAAGGACTGCTCTATCAAGAGCGATATGACAGAGTTTCATATAAAAAGGATGATTAAAATTTATTGTAAATCTACACTAAGTTTGTTTTATTGTTTTCTAATGTAAAAAACTGCTGGATAAGCAGATGGGATGCTAGACTTTTTCTCAATGACATAGGCCAAGGATGGCGAGCCAATGGCACGCTACACATTATTTTGGGCACGCTAGTATGAAGAACAGGCATAGATCGCGGAGCGTTTTTAAAAGCGCTGGACACATCTAACTATTTAAATCTCCGGTGGGCATTAGGTATATATCGAAGGAATGCAAGTGATTTTCCTCAACCAAAGTTATTTGTCATCTAATCTGCAACAGAACTCATACTAATGTTAGTTTTATTTGAATTACATAATTGCTTCATTAATCCTTTTTTAGAACAATAACACTGATGAATAAAGATTCGTCATGCCTGAAATAGGCTATATTGTATACCCATACGAATGAAATGATAAATTTATATAACTCTATAAAATATTTGGCTATACAAATAATGCGGATAAGCCAGGTTCAATTAATTGTAGCCATAAAATATAAGAAGAGCGCATGACGTAAACACGTTTGTTTACATTAATTGAAGTTTAATTGATGTCGGTCTATTCACACGTACATGATCTATACATGTATGTGTGCGTATGCGTGTGCGTATCTACAACGTTTGCTCGTATGTGAATTGGACCGAGTTACCCACATGCCTCATCTTGCTAACACTTTAGTTGGTCTTCAAGTCCATGTAATCATAAGTGTGTACGAAAATGATAATTTACTTAATTCTGACGCTCATACTCATAGCCGTGCCGTTTCTCTATACTTAGAACGCCAAAGACTAAATTCTTTTTTTCTGACAATGGAAAACTAATTTGAGAACTAACAAGTTCTTCTATATATATTATGTATAAAGTCAGGTTTTTACACTATTTATAAATTAATAACGGCTGGGCTGCTTTGATGATATTGGTTTTGTTGAATTCGTCTAATCTGAGAATGTCGAAATAACTATTAAGAATATTAGAAAATTCACGAAGTGTTTATGAAAAAATTGACCAATGAAACAAAGGCAGAAATGTTATCTTGCATATTATAGTTATCTTAAATCTTACTAAATTCCTTCTAACCTCTAACAAAATAGAATGGTCTAATTGAAAACTTATCTAAACGGAAATATTATTAATCTTCATAAATTAAATAACTAATTTGATGCAGTTTTATGTACATACCTACTATCTTACCGTAAACCGAATAAATAACTAAAGAGTAATAAACAAATTAAAAGAAACGGACGAAAAAAATTACAACTAAGCGGTCTTGAAACGATACGAAGCGGTCTAGTAAAAAATAAATGTACAATAATGCATTTATAAGGCTGTAGTGGACTGTCGGCATTCCGTAGAGGAACTATTGACACAAACGGAAACAAAGCTTGTTTAATGGTTTATTTTCCTCGTTTTTTAATTAGTACTGCGTGTTGTTTAGCATATTGAATAGTTTTATTAAACGTAATAGAATTAATTTCATTAATCGTAGCGCGATCAATTTATTATGAGAAACCTACACTGTATTTCAGTGTCTTTTTTCTGATTGTATTTTATGTTAATTAATATATAATTAAGTTATATATAATTTTTGATCAAAAATGAGGTAAAATAAAGCGTATAATAGTTCTGTGAACTGTGTGTAAAAACTCCAAAACAAGACTTAATAACAATCTACTAAATTTAATCAATTAATCAAGATATTGCACTAACTAAAAGGTTTCTAAGTTAGGATAATATTGTAAAGTATACATGCATATAGTAAGAATCGATGATTTTATATACATATATACCTCCTTGTGAAAAAATAAAACCAAAAAATATAGATCTGTACATAAAGAACAAATCAAATACTAGAATGTTATAAATGTCGCAGTCATCTGGCTGAATCTGCTAAGTGATTGAATGACTAGCGGGTTCATTAAATTACATTTAATTGAATGACAAGGTCGAACGTTGATTGAACAAGCGTCACTTAACGTCCAACTAGTTAGCGGATTTAAACATAGCCCTTTGAACAGAGTGGACGTAAAATCAGTCAGGTGATTCAAATTTAGTTCATTTAGTTCACCAACACAATTAAGGCGTCAAACAACTCGCACAGATAGCACTGTGTTGATATTTTTTTCAATTAAATTTACTTTAAAGTACGTGTTTGTAATAAAATAACCTAACCTAACCAAACATTAGAAAATCTGCTATATCCCTTTCAACGATTTCGCTAAATGACGTTCAGTCAAGGCGTTGAACATTACATTCAACGACTTGACGAGTTGTTCTTTAATCATTCAATTAAATGTCGTCATTTAATGAACCCGCTAGTCATTCAATCAAATAGCAAATTCAACCAGATGACTGCGACACAAACACAGACGCCTAACATACAATCATATCACTCATAAATATACCTACTGAAACATTTAGCTTCCATGTTCCGAGAATCGAACCTAGGAGCTTTAGCGCAACTTGATATTTAGCCAACTGAATAAAAGAAAAAAAAGTTTAATAAATAAAACTAAAATGACACATTCTACAAGGAAAATATGGAAATCAATATAACATATTGGAACTCGGTGCCAAACTTTAAAAAAAATATATTTAATCCTGAGATAACGTTTTCGAAAACTACTTGGAGAATTAATTAATATCTGTTTAAACTACAATATGAAGTTTGTCTGGATTTTTTTTTATAATTAATTTTACTATAAATTTAGTGCGTTTTAAACATTTCTAAAATTTATTGTACTCCAAGTTGAATTAGCATAAATATGTCTTGACTAATACGAACTATTATTTAAATATACTGATTTAAATAATTTATTCCGGTTAATATATTCACTTAAAGGATTTTAGACTCTTAATTAACACCCGTTTTTTATCATTTACGAGTAGCCGTTATCAAAGTTGGGGATTGACAGTTAGCCCACGTTGACTGGGTCATTGTGGATATAGTGGAAATGACTAAATAACAAATGTGAACCACAAAATTAACTTAAAATCAGAATCATTACATACTTACACAACAGCGACTTGCCTGAAAATCACCGTCGGGGATTTTTAAATTGTCCTTAATTTCTCTTGTATAGTCTTTATAAAATACTAGCGACCTGCCCCGGCTTTGCACGGGTATAAAACATATATAAAAACCTTCCTCTTTAATCACTTTATCTATTAAAAAAAACCGCATCAAAATCCGTTGCGTAGTTTTAAAGATTTAAGCATACAAAGAGATATAGGGAAAGAAAAAGCGACTTTGTTTTATCTATGTAGTGATGTATGAATATGGATAGAATATGCTGATTCAAGGCCGGACATTTTGGAGTCCGCTAAGACATTTCTGATTAAAAATTATGTATTTCTTATATTTAGTAATGATATCGTCACCATTGAAGACAATCACATTTGTATGTTGTGCTTCCTTTTAAATGGATGTATTTTTAGTTTAGTACTAGTTGCTGTATTTCTTAGTATGTAAGTATTATTGTTAGGTATATTCGTTGGACTTAAATAAAGAAATAAATCACGTGGCTCAGACCAGTTATAAGGCTGGCCACACACAGCCGGAATGTATCTAATAATTAAAATTCTATACAACATCAAGAAATTCATAACCTGAAAAAATTAAGAATGTGTGTGGAGCTTAGTGAGATTGTATGCATTCTCTGAATCAGACAATTCCGGCTGTATGAGGCCAGCCTAATTAATATTGATGAACGGACCTTCTTTTTCTAACGTGTATATATACATATATAATTTGTCAAACTATTATCTTATTAAATTAATGTACCTATTTTTTGTATTTATTTATATAATAGCGATGGATCAGGATCCACCATCCTGATGGTAAGAGATCACCACGCCGACGTCCGCGCTAAAGTTGCGTTGTCTGCTTTATAGGTATTGGTACGCACGCCGCTTAAAATTCCCAAGGTCGAATCTACGGGGGAATGTAGATTAGGGGAGTGTTCCACAAGCAGGTGGTGCGCGGAGGAAATGGCGAGTTCCAATGATTTAAGTGGTTACTATGGAAATTCTCCGTGCACAGATTAGTGGAACTGTAGTTGGATTAATAAAGTTATGATATATATTTATTATTTAGCCTTATGATATAAAATGACCAGTTTGTGTTTAATATAAGTATATTAAACTATCTTGATTACTAATAATTAGTTCAATAGCATTCGCAATTCGGGACAGCTGAGCAAGAAAAAAAGTCAACTAATTTCGTCAATGATCGTGTGGTTTTTTAATACAAGGAAATATTTAAAGATTTTTCCAAATTGTTGTTTTACTGTAACATTTCTCAATGCTAATTTTCTTTCTATGAGAAACAATTACTTTATGTTACAATAAAGAGTTTTTTTAATAGAGGTGTTTGTAAAAAAAGTCAAGTCCACCAGGTATGTGAAGTAATTCATAACTTAATTTGCTAAAATAGAAATATATATTTCAATTATATAGTTACTATATTCCACTGATCAAA
This sequence comes from Aporia crataegi, assembly GCA_912999735.1. Taxonomy (NCBI): domain Eukaryota; kingdom Metazoa; phylum Arthropoda; class Insecta; order Lepidoptera; family Pieridae; genus Aporia; species Aporia crataegi. The sequence goes on along the minus strand of OU538732.1, from coordinate 398,999 downwards.
GCCACAAACTCTAAACCTAAAGTGAACAACCTCAATACGGAACGAGAAGTGCATTTAGATTCACTGAGGTGTTTTACTGTACATGTGTACCTACATCCCCATACTTCAACCGTCCCACAACCCACTTCACCCCATATCCGCCTGCACACAATAATAATTATACCTATGTAATGTCAACCCACCTCTTCTTCAAAGAAACGGCTTTCCATGTGAATATGGAGAATTGCGTGACAACTTTGAAACTTATCATTAATATTGAAAAACATTCTAGTGGTAAAGAAAAAACATGTAAATATATAATTTGAATATTGATACGTTGAATTGATTTTGAAAGATTATTTGTTTTATTTTTTCTGCCTCGTTGACGTAGTGGTAGAGTTAGCGCCTGCTAATCGCGAGGTCGGGTTCGAATCTTGGATAGGGCATATCTCTGGGTTTTCGAATTTTCCCAATAGTAGCTCGCAATCTGGAATTGTGCCCGGTGTTTGGCAATAGATTTGCCCTTTATTACGATGGGACTAAAACATAAAAATATCTGGCATGTACCTACTAAGTGCATCTCTGTCTACCCCTTCGGAAACTTATTGTTGTGACGATATTATCATTTGTTTTTATTAAAGAATTTTTAAAGATTCATTAAGCATTAAAACTTTACTAGACTTTCAAATAACACTAAAATAATAAATAAAACAGAAATAATAATAATAACAAAAAAATATTGGATCAGTCGCCTTTGAGTTAAAGATTTTATGGTTTTCTGTTACAGTTTGTTCAAAAAAATTTTGTTGCGAAATTAAGCAAGAGTAACTAATACCCGCCCGCATAACTTACTATAATATTTTTAAGTAACTGTAAAAATATTATTTTGAGCCCTGCATTCTTGGGTGTAACAAGAAAGAGCGACTGGAATTTTTACATGGAGGGTGTTAAGATAATATAAACCAATTATGGAAAATTATGACTTCGAAAGATCAGCTAAGTAACAGAAGAATATAGGCACAAGGCAAATTGACATTACTTATCTGTATAGTTTTATCAGTAAAAAAACTCGCAGGAATGCATCTGCGACGATTTTCGGGACTTCACGTAGATTGGAAAAGTTTGTGATTTAAATTCTATGCATTCGCCGTTCAAATATATATTTGTGCCCAAGTAATAAAATCTAATTCCGTAGCCAAGTATTGCCAACTGTTTTTATAATTTTATTGCTCATTGCACTTGCGTCTTTAAATATTGAGTTTCACGTGATAAAATAACGTTGCAAGTATTATAAAGACAAACAAATCATATAATATAACATATTATATGATTTGTTATGTAAAGCACTGAATTCTGCGAATTACTTCTCAGTTTGTATGGTGCTTCCATACAGCTTTTATAGACCAATTCAAAGTACATCAGCATTAAGTCTTGACATTTAGTCTCAACATTTAATGTTCGTACCTACTGTTTATTTTTTCTAATATAATATTTAATTCTAATCTATAATCAGTACACACGTCAAACAAAAGTCGCGTGGACGAGACGGCCAGCTGGTAACGATTATTTCCAACAACCAACAATCTCGACACGGAATAAAAAAATTGGTAATTCAGCGCCGTTTTAAATAGGTTTCATTCAATACTGCAGAAAAATGTCAGTGTTAGATTTGTAAAAACAGTTGGAGCACGCAGTAACATAATGAATGAAGATTCAGTGTAGCAGAAACAAATGTAATTATGAACTAAGTCGCACGTGCTGACTGAAGACATTGCACAAGAAGCATTATTTGGCACGTCCATGTCTCGTACACTATTTATCTGCCATTTGTTAAATGATATCTAATGATAAGATACTAGAATGGGTCATTTACCACATCCCAAATGTTAAATAGCCAAATCATTCCTGTACATATAGCATTTGATGACACACCTATCATCAAATGTATTTTAATCCATATTTTATAGAAGAAAGTAATATTTTTCTTTGTAATGAATAAACTGAAAACCAAAACTATTGATTTAAGGAATTATTTAACGGTTGGGAAGGTACACTCTTTCCAGTGACATACGTTATATTTATAGGTCACCACGGAAGACCGTTGAAAAATTTTGTTAAATATAAACCATTCAACCGCCTACATATATTTTTAAACTGTTTTAAATTATCAAGAAACAAATTGTAAAAATAACAGATTTATTGACATCGGGAAGACGCAATAAATTTCAAATTTTGACAGAGTTGTACATAGGAAACGAAAAAATTGTAATTGCCAATATTGTGACATATTTTTCACGATAATTCCATGATAAGATGTCCTTTTATGGCACGGATATTGTTTAGATGTTTCATTTCCGTTCCACTCGTTCTTGCACGGTTCGGATTCGTAAACAGGCGGAAGTTACTGTATCAGACTTGTACTCTATACTTAATGTCACAGCAGAATTACAAACTGGAAGCAAAGAATATCACTCGAGGCTCGACCAGAGCAAAGCTCGTTGTAGCAACACAATAAGAAAACAAAATGCACGGATAAGGTTTGCATAAATCAAATCTTAAATAACAACCAACTATTGAAATTCAATGATGTGCGTAGAATTTTTTCGGGATGAAAAGCAGCATATATCCTGTCCAAATAGGCTATTTTAATTTTCGATCATACCTAAGATCAGTTGTTTAAATAATAAGTTTTCTGTAAGTGATAAGGATGGCCTTTTTACCGGACTTTAAGTTTTCAATTCAATTGTAAGTTTTTTTGTCTATTGTGTGAGGTTAATTGTGTCATATATATGCATGCATCATTCATTTTATCGAAACTGATTGGTTATTTGTGAAAAATTCTACATCATAGATATGTTAGTGAGTGAAATAATGTTATTTTAGAATACTAGTGAGTTTAGTTTTTTTATTTTATTTTATTTCAGTAACCTATAATAAATAAGTTTTCAACCCTGTTCAATCCTTAAAGCGTAGCACGCAAGAAGCCCACTTAACTCCAGCATTTAAACTTGTGTGTCATAAACAAAACTCGAACTATCGGCCTAGATATGGATAATGGATATACCGCAACAATCGCAGCCAGGGGGCTGAATTGGGCCAAGGCTCACATAACACTAAGAAGCTAGATTTCAAAAAGTATTGATGCGTACAAACCGAAAGCAGAAATAGGAGCTGGTAACCCGGGTGTAGTAGCAAAAAAACTAAACGCTGACGCAGCGCCTTAAGTAGACTGCCAATGTAGGAGCCAAGTAATCACATGATTGCGTTTTTGACGGCTCAAAAGCTGTTTGTAACTGGGGAATTTTAATGTGCAGATATTGAGTTCTTGTTCTTTTGTATATTTAAACCAGTTGTCCCAACAGTGGTTTTAATTTAAATGTAAAAACTGTCGTTTATTTAGGAAAAACCACGCAGTAATACGTATTAGTATTTAGTGGTATTTTGGCATAAGCATCCCAAGGTGAGTATCCAATATGAGTCATTTATGTGTGCGTTAAGATAAATAAAGTAATGAAGTATCGAAAGGACAAATACAACTTTTTAATTTTAAGATTTGTTAATTTTTTAATCCAAAAAAACTATAGCAATAAAACACAACAAAAATCAACATCACTCCGACTGTATTTGATTTTTAGATAGTCTAACTTAGACTTAGACTTATTTCTCGATAACGTCTGCGTAAAATATTTGCATGTGGCAGCGGCCCTGGTAAATTTATATGGCCATTGATTTGTGGTGATTACATTAAATCTAACTAATGACATTAAATCGCATGTAGTAAATTAATGAGATAAAATTAATTAACGAAGAAAGGAATGAGTTGTTCGCTGCGTGCCGCGGACGAAATAACAATAAAATAAATCTTCGAATCTCGAATGTGTGTCAGTTATTCGCATTCGTATTTTTCTGAACTATTTCTGTTCAATATTTATTTCTCGTGACACTACTACTGTACTGTTTTTTTTTAAATCATCAGGGAATTGTTCCTAAATCACGTGATAGAATATCTTAAAATATCTCATATGAGAGTGGCGATTAGAACGACGCGGCCGACACTTCGAGGTTGTTTTGCTTTCTTACAAAAATATACATAATCCCACTTTACGATTCTCCATTAGTAAAGAAACATCTATTCTCGGTTTGCACGTCTGTCACTCTACATAAAATAAAGACAAATATATACCTATTTTACAAGTCATCGCTTCCAATTTCGTCAACTTCGTCTATATTTTGTTAAAACTGTCTCCGGTGTTCCGTCGAAACGGATTAAAGAAGATTTTCCCGGATTACAAAGAACCTCCGTCACAATCTGTCTAGTACTGCTTGCGTGTTACCTGAATTAACATGATTATGTTAAACAAATTATTTGTTTCATGTAAATCATATTACACGAAACAAAATATTTTTGAGGTTGAGTAAGACATGAACATACAAAATAACAAAAAAAAGTTGATTTCATATTTAGAAATTTCAATTTTTAAAATCTAAAAGGTATTAATAGACTTGGCATCTGTTTTATGACATGTTATTATATTGCCTATGTTTTATATATATTACCTTCTCCTTGGTCTAGTGGTAAGCGCGTAAGCGTTACAACCGAGAGGTCCTAGGTTCGATTCCCGGTGGAGATAAAAAAACTCGGTCTAGCAGGACATAGAAATCTGATCACCTACTTGGCCCTAAAGAAAAAATTGATCAGTGAAACAGATGTGAAATGCATCAGCCCCATACACGACACGGGATTTCACTTTATGTTTTATATATATCTAGTAATTCAATCATATTATTTTGAGCATTTATTAATAAAATTAAAGTAAGAAATTGAAAAAAAAATATTTACATCAAATATATATATATAGTAGTATATATACAAATTTAAAAAAATTAAAAAGGCTATAAAATAAACTACAGTGCCGAATTGCATTAAAAATCCTCTCTTTTTTTTGAAGGCGTTTGAAAAATAGTGCTGCGTCACAAACGACAGCAATTCTTCGTAAAATTAGTATTCACCGACAAAACAGTCAGTTCTAGGACCACTACAATCTATTTACAGTTTGAAAGCATTCAAAAGAAAAGGTACAATACATATACATAGTTCAGATAGAGCAAGTATCGGTTCTCACGCGGATAAGTTATTCAATATTGACTTTTTCTTCAAATAGAGGACATTGTAATGTATTAAAACACAGTTAATAAAAAAATCCAACGACGTTTACTTTCGCGGTCATCTGGAGGGAGAGGCTAAATTAACCTCCAATTAGGTTTTAATGAGTAAAGGCTAATTGTTATACTGTAGCTTTGTCTTGTTTGTTTGTTGAATAGAATATTTATAAACGCAAGGGAAAGCAAACGGGCAGGAGGTTCACTTATGACAAGCGGTCCAGCGAACATGGACACACCTAACACCAGTTGGACTGCAGGTGCCAGCCTTTTAAAGAGAGGTACGCTCTTTTCTTGACGGTAAGTCGTAATGGTTTAGAAATACCTCTGAAGTTTCTACAGAGTGGTGGTGCGCGGCTAAATTGCCTAAGAAAACGCTCACTTGTGGAACGACGAACATAGAGTGAATGAAATTTCGTATTGCTCTCTCGACGTTCAAAGATAAAACTCAGCTTCAGGTATTAGTCCAAACAACTCCGTGATTAAAAAATATATGTATATGTTAAGTAAGCGTGTTCATATTAGAAAAGGCATACATTTACTAGTCAGTGAATGCATTTACTTTCTCCATTAGATGAAATGTACATTGAATAGAAATATTAATACTACAATTAGTTAATGCACACTAATAAGTCTTTAGAACCATGCTTTGATAATATAGGATTATAGTAAATTAAAGATACATTTATACTAGATTTATTTTTAGAATAATAACGGAGTAGGCAGGTATTAAATGAAAAAGAATGGAAATTTTCTGCTTGTTTTTAAATAAAGTCAAAAAAATTTTAGAGGTTAGGTTTTGTTTTTTATGCTCTAAGGTATGAGATATTGAACCTAGAAATTACGGAGATTACAGGAAAATACCGGGACAAAAAGGATCCTGTCTCATTTTGGTCGTGAAATCAATCACTTCGATGCTCCGTTTAGACGTGAAATAAGAATCGTTTTTTAAATAAAAGAACATTATAAATTATCCCACAGAAACACACTACCTGAACATTAAAATATCCTAAATGTTAATTCAGGGTATATTCTATTTGCGTGCCAAACTTCATTCAAATACGTTCAACCGTTTAGTCACAAATGTTATCAAAAACTTTCGCATTTATAATATTAGTGAAATTATTTTAATTTCTTCACTGAATACGCTTCACTGATAACGGTCCACGCAGTCGTAATATAAAAGCTTTTGTATTATTTTATATTGTATTTCAATTTACTTCGTAAATAATCCCACAAGTTCGTAATTGATTAATTTCTACGTACAATATTGTAGATTGAATTTTGAAGGTGTAAGTTACTCATACATAAAAGTGTACCAAATATTTGTCACACTTGTTTTTAATTCGTAGTTAACACGTCGTTAAAGATTGAGATCAACTAAGGCTTGATAACCTCTTTTTTTACCGAAAAATTAAATCCTCAGCTAGTTTAACAACGAGGACATGTACATTAGGTTCGAATTCATTATTAATAGGTTCCATACAGTTAAGCCTTCCGATTGATTCTCGCCGTTTCGCCACGCAGCGTACCTAAACCTTAAAATCATAATATGAAATTCTAGTCATGAAGTTATGCGTGTTGTGTCGTAAAATCAATGGGCAAGCCGTTAGACCACTTACTTGCTTTTGTTTACTTCAACAACTCACCTTTAATTCACATATGTAAGTGTAACTGTCTCCCGTGACAAATCCCGTAGAAACAGACTGTTCAGTCAGGTAGCCAAAAAACTTATGTATTTTTCTTTAAAGAAAACGATTAGAGCAACATTCGGAGAAAAATATTTGCCTTACTAGGAATATTAGATCACACCAGATTTACAGTAGGCAATCTCAATGAAGCATAAAAATTAAGTTTTCAACTCTCATACTAACTAACAAAAGTTCACTGCACTCAGTTCTTGAGTAGAGCTGATTCAGCGTTCGAGACAATATTGTACTCTTCGCTGGATTAAAGTTTCTTTTATTAATTAATAAATATAAAGATGAGAAACATTATGAATTTATTTGTATTCAGACTTCAGTAATAGACTATTTTTTTATTAAAAAGAAACTCGTTTAAAGGTAGCTAAAGTGATTAATAGTGGTAGGGCGGTGCGAGGGCGGGCGGTTCATGTTTTATCGGGTTCATCGGTTCTTGCGGCGAGGCACGATCACGAGTCTTGTGGTAAAAGCTAAAATGTTCAAAGTATTAATAATTGCGTCAACTAACATAATGTAGTGAAGTCCCGTGTCCCCGGGTGTACCCGTAGTGGGGTATGGGCCAGAAGCATTTCACATCTGTTTTACTGGTAGGTTTTTTCTTTACTTTCTTTTCTTTTAACTCAAATACATTGCTCTAATCCCAAAATAAGTAGCTGAAGCACTCGTGTTATAGTAATTAGAAACTAATACTCGGACACAAACATTCGCGTTTATCACACAAATAAATGTCATAATCACCTACCGGGATTCGAACCCAGGATCGTTTAGCGCAGAAAGCAGGAGCATAAAACAGATATTTACAAAAGGTACCTTTTAAATATTACTATTATAAATAATTTCAGCAATGTATAAAAACACGAGTATTTATAAGAATTTGAGCCATTGGTTGGTCGGTAACCTCCAATCTATCATATTCTATGCTTTTTGCTTTCGGTTTGTGGTGCCTAAGGCTTAAAGACCGTTGCTCTACGCCATCGAGTCACTAAAATATTACATCATGCCCATAAAATATCGAAATCAAAATTATTTATTTCACGTAAAAAAAAAAAACACGCCAAGAGACTAAGTCATTATTTGTTTTCCGATCATGATTTCAAATATTTTTTGCCAGTTTTGAATGGTGCAAGCCATTTAAAACGCTCATAACAATATTCTTTAATAAACCATTTCGAGCATAAACATCAAATATAGAGTATATATATGATAGCGAAAATGACAGTGTTGGCTTGAAGTGGCCAAGTTAATACGAAGTTACAAACAAGAGTAACTGGGGGGTTGATATGAGATAAGTTTTCGAAACTTGCAACACCTGCACTTGGCGAAGTAATAACTAATAGCTACACGTTATCTAAAGCAGAGGTAGGCCAAATTAGCTAGTCTATTCCTTCTAGAGCCTCTTTTTATTAGAATTTTTATTATATTAAGTCGCTTAAAATATGAATTATTTTTTCGTTTTTAGCTTCTTTTCAGTGAAATAGGGATTAGATAATTGAATTAATTACGTTTAAGTTTTCATTTAATTAAATGAAAACTTCTTTCTTGTATCCTAATTGTTATTACTAACAATACTGTACTCAACAATAATCTCAGTACACAAAACCTTTAGGAATTTCCTAGTATGTGACCTGTCACCGCTCACTATGACATTTGAAACTGACAGGCAACAACGAGTATAATCCTTCTCTACACAATTAGGCTAAATACTTTGCCTTTTTCGTAATTATAGCTTATATTATATATTTTATATTATATATATATATATATATATATATATATATTATATATTATATAGCTCTAGTTTATAAGTATTATGCCTTAAAATATACTAGTTATTCATAAAATGCAGATTTTTCAGTTTTCGCGGACGACGTCGCGAGTAAAAGCTGGTCAGTATAAAAAGTTCTAGCACTTGTTCGTGTGTCGTACGTATGATCATTCTGAGCACGGGCACTGCGAAACGTCTCTTCTGATTGCGATAATTGAATTGATTTACAGGCACATTAACGCTACGTTATGATCTATAAATCTTTTTGACGACTTTTCTAATTAGGGGATTTGTCCACATCTACTGTGATTATAAATGCTTATATTTAATATTCATTAGTACAATCTCAGTTAAGTGTTGTGAAAAGATTTTGTTGCATCTGTCAATTACATACATATATCCCATATTATAATGTAAAAGTTCAAAGATTTTTTTTTTTACATTTGTTTCACTAACAAAAACTTCAATAATATCGCGAAATATAAATGTTTATAACTGTATAAACACTGCACAATACCCGCTGCGTGGCACAGCTCGCTCCGTGTAGCAACTAGCAATACATCTCGTTGCAATCAATTGGGCTAGCTTTTTGGCCTCTTGCCAACAATGGGCTCTAGCGAGATCAATACCGCCCCCAGGTAAAGCGAAGCAGTCTGAGCCAATTTCACGAATGCGGAGACACGGCCTGTCTCCACGGGCCTCGCGCCTATAGGCGACATCCCGGCTACCGCGTCGATCTTATAATTGACGCATTTATATGCAATCTCTTCGGAACGTTTTTAATAAAACGTAAAATTAATTATTCTGAATTTAGATAACAACAGATATTAATAATTGTTGGAGACAAGCTTAAAGTGCATTCTCGGTAATTGGCAAGCGTTGTGTCGTGTTTGACTGGCATCCGAGAGGCAAGTACGACACGTATGTCGCAATACCATAGTTTTGCGGCAAAGATAGCGACCGCACGGCGCGGCGTCAATGTGTATACATTAATAAAAATACCGCTTCCGTTTTCCACTCTATGAGCTGCAATAAACTTCATTAAGCCTTCGCTTTATTTGATATTAATTAAGCCTTATTGTCCTATTAATCTTAAATTTACTAAATAAGTTTAAAGCGAATCGCAGCTTCAAACTCTAAACTTACGAATTTGTTTAGGCGACCTTAACTAGCAATTAATTATTAATAACATTACTCTGTAGACGAATTCAACAAGAATATAATTTTATTGAAAAAATATAAGAATTGGTAAGAATAAAAACAAAGTATTATTGTTAGTGATTACTCTGTTCGTGTGTGTTGGAAAATTTCTCGAAGGATGTGTGTGTACTATGCGGGACAAGGGTGGGTGTCGAGTTTTACGGCTGAAGCAAACACTCACCGGCTTCTGTTTGTGCAACGATAGAGAAATCGACAGCTCACCTGCAACAAAAAAACTAAATCAATATTTCTAATTAATTATTTTGGGATTTTAAGATAATATAAAGATTTAAAACTTCTCAATAAACCTATTTCAATGAATATAATTTACTTAAAAGAAGCTAAAATTTATTGCATATTGCCGGTAAAAAGAGTCAAGGTGCACTCGTATGTGCTCTAATTACTTTGATCTAAATTAATTAATTAATCAATAAGTAAATTGACAATATTTTTAAAAAAAATCGGCATTGTAAATTAACCCTAAACCGGAAAGTTTAGGGCTTCATTATAATGCATGTAAAATTCGAGTTAATATCGAATCATGTCAGCGATAATGTTCATAGCTCCCTCTACACATTATTATGATTACGCGGGCTTATCTTCATCTACACCTAAGTACCTAACACGCAGTCATAAATTGCTCAATAACAATCCAGAATGTTACTGATAATGAAAGTGTCAGCGTTACTGCTGACGGAAGTAATGATAATTAAAACAAATGAAGATAATTGGTGATGAATGATGTGAATAATTTTGAAGTAGGTGAAAATCACGTTCAAAGATTCCGTTAAATAAAGAATAAGCTAATGGAATTGTATTAAAATAATTCCACTTAACAATTTTGATAAGATTCCCAATTGTTCATGAATCGCATCATGACAATTCGATCTAAAATCAATCTTATAAACCTTTCAAAATCTAAAACAGACATATGATGCATCGAATAAAAAATTTAAGAACACCCATTTTTCTATCAAAATAGGGCCTTATTCTTTCTTTTATATTATTATATTGTATAAACTGAAAAACACCAGACTCGTGCAGAGTTTGCGGAGTCGTAAATGATCTGCGCGGGATTCCTGTGCAGTCAGCCAGGGTTATTCGATCTATTCCTGGCGCAAACTCGCGCACAATTGATCCGACACTGCAACGTTCGCATTGCCACTTAAGTTTTTAAATATCGAATATATGATTTCCAATTCAATAAAATTTATGCAAATTAAAAGATTCAATCTAAGTGACATTTTGTCATATTTCACAAATCTGAAGGGTTTAAAAAAGGCACAAAACAGGGCCGACTGGAGGTCCACGCTCGACTAGGCCAAGGGCCAATGGGCTGGATTGCCACAATAGTAGTAGGAGTAGGGTTTTAAAAATATATAGGGCTGACGTCCAAATGATTCAAAATAATATATAATTTATTTGTTGTAACCGTACATAGATAGGAAATATAAGAAAAGTAATTGCAACCTATCATTATGTTGTTGCGGAGACGACCAAAGCGGCGAATTATGAAATTATATCAAAATCATGTGTCAGCAAATTGTAGCCACACACAGCTACTGTACCTAATTCCTTTTGCAGAAAAATATTTGTTTACTTTTTGAAACACTTAAATGAGTTATACTCGACGTTTAATAAAAACGTGATGTGTTATCAAATTAACTAAAAAGCTGACGTTTGAAACTGCTAAATCAATATTTTTAAAACATACATACATCCAACATTTTTTATGCAAGGCTACATTCAAACAATAAAAATTAAAGACAGATTACCCGTTATCTTATATATAAAATTCTCGTGTCACAATGTTAGTTATCTTACTCCTCCGAAACGGCTTTACTGATTTTTACCAAATTTTATATGCATATTCAGTAGGTCTGAGAATCGGCTACTATCTATTTTTCATACCCCTAAGTGATAAGGGTAGTCCACCCCAAAAATTAATATGGCAAAACAACGTTTGCCGGGTCAACTAGTATAATATTATTCTACGGGCAGACGTAGATAAACTTAAAACACATTTTTTTTTAATTTCAATTCGAAACACTTAAATATAGTATACACACTGTTTAAATTAATTATGGAAAAATAGACTAGGTAAATAAAGCGCCGTAAAATACAATATAAGGCTGTACATATTTACATCATGAATACATTGAACAGGAAATGCATTTAAAGGCAAATATTTTAATCACTTAGTTCATATGGATTTTTAAAAGCTGTGTAAGTTTGAAACCTATACATAAAAATATATTCAATATATGTAAAACAAAGTCGAGTTATTTACACCAATTATAACTCAAGAATCGACCCATCCATATCGATTTTGATGACCCCTATAGAATTCGTCTGAACCGAGAATAGCAGAATATAGAAAAAAGTAGGCAAAATTCACGAAAAAGTGTTTATGAAGAAAATTCATTTCCTCGGGACTCTGAAGCGATACGAAGTTCGCAGTGTCCATAGTAGTTACATAAAAAAGATTCATCATATCCGTTGGGGGTTCGTACTAAACATAGATGTGCTATACAAATGCGTTGGCCGGAAAATTAAAACTTTTTTCGTAAATAAAGTTAGTGAGTTAGAGCCTAGGTAGTTAATCTGCTAGAAGTAAGGTGTGTTAAGATTAAGTAGGCTGAGAGGGCTACGTTCGTCCGCAGACGACATGACCTATATCTGATATTGACTAAGAGGTCAACAACACCTTAACACACAAAAATTCAAGACTAAAGCTTTCTTCGATCCCTACGCAGGAAAGTATTATTTAAAACGAAAGTATGGAATGAAAATATTTTATAGGAAGGCTCTTAAGGTATGCTCTGACTTTTTATTATACCATTGTAGATTTAACTTTCACTTCACCCATGTGCTTTTACGATTCTATGAGTGGATTTTTAAGATTCTCATGCACATAACTTGTTACTAACAGACGGGCGAAGTAGAAGAAGAAGAGACTTTATTTTATTTTATTTTCAATAATCCATGAAAATTCTAACAAATATCTGCATCATCATGATTAATTTTTATGTTTTTATTTTATTTTATATTTTATCACCAATTTACAATAATGTACTTAATAATAATAATAATTGAGACAACTCATACACATTGCTCTGATCCCAAAGTAAGTAGCTAAAGAACTTATGTTATGGTAATCAGAAACATCACACAAATAAATGCACCTACCGGGATTCGAACCCGGGACCTATTGATGCAGAAGGCAGGAGCACTACCAATTGCGCCAAACGGTCGTAAAGCCTTTTGTTTCCAGTGAATTTACATTTCTTAAAATCTATGAATGTATTAGTTTTGTTTATTTTATTCTTTGTTATTTATTTGTCTCTTAATATAATTTTATGTGTAGCCTATGTATTATATCATAGCATTTATAGTTACTGTATGTAATGTACTTAAATATTTTTACAAAAATACAAAAGGCGCATCAAAGCCGTTGGAGTTCGTACCCAAAATACCGGATACATTAACGCGTTGGCAGAAATATGAGATTTCGGGTTTCCTATCTTCTTCTTCTTGTGGTGCTATCTCCTACCGGAGGTCGGCTACCATTAAGGCTATCTGAATCCTGGACACAGCGGCTCGGAACAAGGATCTTGTGCTCAGGTTGAACCACGCCCTAAGATTCGAGTTTCCTATGGTTTTGACTAAAGGCATCGATTATTCGACCTTTAAAACAACCAAAAAGGAGGTTATCAATTCAACGTGTAATTTTTTTTAACCGATGTTCCGCACTGACGTTGCTATCCGTAGACCGATTTTGATGAGTGAGGTTTCAAGCGATATACAACACGTAGAAATGGTCCCGTTTTTTTAGAACTTTTACGATCACTAGTTTTCAGGATATTAAAAGAATAGTTTCACAATTGGCCAAAAACCGCTGAAATTTGCGTGACCACGTCGTATTTGCTTATAACTCTATGATATATGAATCCTTATCGATTAAATAAGTATAAAATTTGCAATAGGAATAAATAAATATCAAGATAATAAAATGTATAGTTTCAGAGATATTGAGGTTAATAAATCAAAAATTGGAAAACTTTCATTAGTTCGCTTTGGCAATACAGAAGTTATATTAAATTAAATTTATATTAAATTTAAACTAATTGTAATACATTAATATTATTACTATTAAAATTATCAAGCTTTTGACGGAGTTTTATGAAAAACAAAACTTGTCAACAGAGAAAAATATGTCATACGTTATTGATTACGCGTTCAGTTTAAATATCTATAGTCATACGAGTTTATGACAGTCAAATCATTAAATTAGGATAGATGATAGCTCATGAGTTTTACGGCCTTGTTGAATTTTACATGAATTTAATCAGTACTGTTTACGTTCATTTATAATACAAAATTTATTTTTTAATTTTTAGTTCGTTTTGAGGTCCTAAAACCGACCTCACCCTTTTTTTATTTTTATCTTCATAGATTAATAATTACATATACAACGGAAAATTAAACAGTGTGGTTTTCTATTAAAAAAGATATTTAATACAAGTCCAATATACTTTAGAAATTACTAGTTTGCTATATCGTCCGTGTGGCTACACAATAATTATCTCACTAATATAGAGCCTGTCCCTCGAAATAAGCTTAGTTTCCTATCAGTGAAATAATTTTCTTGATCATTGGGTTCGAAAGCATTAATTATTTTTGCAAACAAACAATTATTTCTGAAAAATTTTCTTAATATCTGAAAAGATTGTAGACAGGAGAGGCGTGGGCACAACACAACGATGACAGTTACAATTTCGGAACCGGGTTAAACAGGTAATGGCCGAAGTTTAGCGATCTTACACATCGGCATGGAGTAAGAACGAGTAACATTCTTTTATACACCTCATCAAGAAAACATTCCGAAACTTTAGTATTCAAATGTAAAATAAATTTACAAAACTGTAAAAAATGACTTGACGTTTGTTATTCTTATAAAGAGTCAAGAAAAGCTTTGGCTAATTTAGGTTTTCAAGTATTAGTACAAATCCAAACAAGAAAGGTTTAAAAGGTGAGAAAATATTTAGAAATTGTAAGTAAAATGGTAAAAACAACAATTTTACTGCCGTACAAACTGTTTGTATCTATCAATCTGAATTCGTTTAGAAATTATTTTTGCGATTAATTGCAAGGAAAATATGAGAAAAAGAAATTATTTTTCATTGGAGGTACGAATTTTACCAGGTCAGCTAGTAATAGACAAAACATCATGGTAACCCATTGATCATAATAATGCGTAGACACATACTGTATTAAAGTAAATGGGCAAATTAGAGCATGGTGTTCATGCACGCAGTAATAAACCGTGTCATTTGACTACAATCCATCATCGACAACCTTTAAATACATTGCGCTGTAAAAATAGCCCCAGCTTCCACTTTGTGAGCGTGCCAACTGTCAGCCACTGACGGCCGCCGGCCTCCACAACAACCATCTGCTCCCTTATCCACTGTCCCCGCATCCTCACCTCACCATAAAAACCAAATATCTTATATCAACCGCCTGTCACTCTCATTTATGTGTTGATTAGCTTTTGCCCGCGACTCCGTCCGCATGTTTCCACATCTTCGACAATTTCCGACAATGACGAACTTCCATAAAAACTTTCATCTCTTATTTCAACCACTTATTTTCACAATAAAATGTAGTAAAGGTGTGTCAAATATCATCAAAATCGGCTAAGAAGTTTAAATGTGAAAGCGTAATAGACATCTGTCTAGACTATCGTATTTATAATATTAGTACAAATTGGGCCTCTTCAAAACATACACTGTAATATTTCAATCGCATGCTTTACTAGATCTTTCTTCATAAAGATAAAGAGAATTATGCAAAGTGGATGTTTTCGAGAAGCTATAGAAACCACAAAAAACTACAGATTTAGCGTCTTTATGGTCGACTTTGTTACATTTGGTAGTCAACTAAATATTACTACTGGCATAATACGATCATTATCATTGACTGGTCATTAAATTTAGAGACTCGGGCGCCTGCCCAATGAATGCAATGCCCAAAAATTATATATAATGATTCGAAAGTCCAGTCACATTTAACAAATCTCAATTATATTCTCTCTTCTGTTCTATTTTAAGGATAAAAAAGATTGCTGAAGAGAATCCGAATGTTAATTGCCGAACCAAATGTTTTTTTCCCGGCTGGATCCTAATTTCTAATACAAGAGAATATTATTTGTCACTGTTTTTATGAGTATCACATTACTGTTAGTTTAATAACCTAAATTTAGTTAAACTAGCAAAAGTGCTTGGGAAATATTATTACATTCAAAGAAGCTCCTAATAAAGTGTTAGCTATGTGCGCGTAGTTATTAGGTAATAATGTATGAAGGTGAATTGGCGACGCTCATTTGACCCACGTTGTCCTCGACTCTATGTTTATTCATATGCGTAGGACTATACATATAATTATATTTAGTTTGTAATTATTTGACGTTGAAATAAGTTAGACATGTCATAAGAAGTTTCTTTCAATACCTACTACCTACTGTTTAAAATTGTTGTTCGGATTTTAAGCCGAGCGATTCTATAATGCGGAAGTGCTCCGGCATGCAAGGTACGAAACCAAATTGAGTATGGAGGGTTTAGTAACTACGATAGAAAGCCGTCATTAAAGAAACTCATTTAGGTTCTTAGACAGAAGTACGAATTGAAGCGTATTCTTCTGACATTAAATATATTAAGGATTAAAAATTAAAAATATTAAATTTGTGTGATTTTAATAATATATTCTTAACTTAATGAAATGCGCAACCTTTTCCGCGTGCTGCAAGATGTTATTTGAATATTTGTAAATGAAAAAATAAAACGAAGGTCAAAACTTTTCGAAATTGTACGTCACGTCGTATTCGTTTTAAGTTAGGCATTACCATAATACAAACTTCTTATTTAAATGCTTATGATTGTATGTCTTTTAACTATAAACTGAAAAAATTTAAAACTTATTAGAATGACTCGCACATTGCCATTACATTGGGAAAGATTCGTAACATTTAAAACCACTTTATCCTAGACAAACGCTCGTGGGCGTCGGACATCCTCTTTCAAGTTCTGCTGCACTCAGCTCCAACTGACCACGTTGTCATTATCTCAGTACAACATTCATCATATATATATAATACTTAGTATTAACTTGCCTTACAAATATACGCAGATAAAGTAATCGCTGATAATCATTTTTTTTTTATCTTCTTGAAAATACACTAGTGTACAAATAATACGGGTAAGTACTAAACTCAGTTTCCTGGAAACGTTGGACGACTCTGCAATGTAGAAAGTGACACGCCTGTTACTCTCATTGCACGTTTTAGACTTCTATATAGAGGGCAGAAATACATATAGTATTCCCTAGACTAGTTAGACATTAACTAGACTATACATTTATGGCATCAAAGACTATTCAGTCGATGGACACCTAAGCAAAGATACCTCTAGTTTGGGCTGACAATAATCATATAACGGTAACACAAGAGCTAAACGGAGTTAACATAGATGAATGCAATTATCGGCTATTAGAGTCTGCGGGATTGGAGATTCGATATCGAGTTGCTGATTATATCCATATCCAACTGACTTACTATCACAATATCGATTTCATAAGCTTCTCTAAGCATTGTGTGAAATAATCGGAGGCTGAGTATTTGCGGTTTAATCTCTTGTCACGATCGCACGCTCACATAGCCTATTGGTCACGTGCATACTATTTTAAGGACTTTTAAAATAGATCATTCCTTTATATGGTGAAAGGGAGGTCGTATGCATTCGTACATTCAAATAATCACTGATTCGCTAACAATTTTAGTGTTATTATTTCTATATAATTTATTACGACATCGATATATATGTATACAAACAAACTAATAACGAGTAATAATACAATATACATTTTAAGTCGCTCAGTTAAGAAGTGAGGGGCCGTTATTTGATTTACGATACTGTCAATAGACGAACATTGTACTCTAACATTTGTCGCGTTTTCATCTGGTTTTTATTTATTTCTAAATGATATATGGGATAAAACAATGGTAAGTATACAACGCAATAAAAGGCGAATACACCATGTTACAGAAGAAAATATTAAAGCTTAGCAAAATACTAAACAAAAATCTAGGATTAAACTATTAATTAAATTCTCTAGTAGCATAAAAAAATATTCTAAAAATTTCTCTGAAAAACAGACCAGTTCTTTCCGTTTTTCTCTTGAACTTTAGAGTTCCATCCATGTACAATAATAGCGAACAAGATAAAAAGTAATCATGACTTTTAGCGAGATGAAAACCACAAACAAAGAAGTCTTTCAAACAGAGCTACAACAGTCAACAAAATCTATATTTTTTCTATACTGAGAACTATTTAAAAAGTGAATTCCCGTAACCCCTAGTTGGGAATGGGGCAGACACATTGCTGTATTTTTTTCACTGATCATTTTCTTTACAGGCAAGTTGGTGATCAGCCTTCGGTGCCTATCCAACCGAAACCTTCATTAGTCCCACCGGGCTTCGACTCCAGTAGCGTTTCTGAGTGAAATTTTATTTATTTACTATGTTTATCTAAACTTTCACTTTGTACTAGGTACTAGTTTAAACAATTAGCTATTTACATAATGTATATTATAAATTACTATTGATACATGTATCTGAAGTATATTTTCAAGATTTAAAACGTAAAGAGCACGTTAAATATCATAAAAAATATAGCGTATATTAAATACCCACGTGGACAAAATCGGGAATACAATGTTGTATTTAAATAAAGATAATTTCCTACAAACCATAAACATCGTATAGAATGCTATGGAATGTATGATGGACAGTGGATATGGGTGGGTCACGTCCAGGTTAGGCACCGTGCGCTGAATGGAGAAGCTTTGCAAGAATTTGTGAGAAGTGTCCGTAACAATACATAACATTTCAACTATATTTTAAATTTTCAACACGTTTTAAATGCATTTCATTTGGGTTCAATAACATTTTATTATGTGACTACCTCTGCTAGAATTTATAAAATTCTGATTACTTAATAAAGGTGTGATTTTGCACAATCATTTTTTGAATTTCTAAATAAAAGCTGAAAAATTATTCTGAATCTATAAGAACTATCACGTGAGTGAACTTACATAGGGTAAATGTAGTTAATGCCCGTTCCTTGTAAGTTATGATTATCTTATATTTACAATTATATAGTGTAAAGTCTATCGAATTTTATTCATATTTCATTAGCAAACTTAACTTTAAGTATAATAGTTTACTAAATATTTACATCGATAGTACTTAAGTGTAGTAAGTAGATAGTAAATGTACAACATCGTTACAAAATATTCAATATGAACAAAAAAAATCTAAAACTCAAACGTAAAAGTATACATCACGTGGATGATGTCCCGTCATTCTGTTAAAAAATTATACACAGTCAAGACACAATATAAATCGCTTCGAATTGTGTTTATAAATAGTAGGCATGCGCTGGCGCAGGGCGGGCGGGGAACGGCTCGAGGAAACCCGACTCATCTCGTGATCGAAAGGTAACGATGCGCGCAGCCAACACCGGAATACTTTGTCGTTATATTTGGATCATGCTTCTATGGTGACGTTGCCTCGATAAGGGCATATTTCCAAATGCCGTAACATGAAACTATATTTATTTTTCGCAGTATATGTATGTCTTGGCCAGATCTAAAGATCCATTTCATAAACTGCCATAGACCATATTATAAAATGCCACTATTTCATGAAATTACGACATGAAAGCATATGTTTCTCGATCAATAATTATAGTAAACACTATCATATATTATTTAATCGCAAATGAATATCACTTAAATCAAAGTTTACAGGCTGTTTAAGACCGCGCCTATCTCTGAGAAGAACAGCCACAAAATAGACATCTATATTATCATGCATCTACCTGTTCATATCACTCCACGATAGAAGTTGTAGTATATCATACTGGACATTATCAAACGATGTGACCAATTTGAGCTGGCCATAGTGGCATTCTATGATATCACCAAGTAGATCATGAAATAGCTAGTTTTATCTGGTCATGACATAATGATATTATATACCAAAAGGAAATTTCTATTCAGGTACGGTTACACTATTAGAATAATAATGAATTTATGTGTATGGATGGCAATTGTCCGATAAATGGGATCAAGAAATTATACTTGCACAGTTTGCGGCAAAAGCAGAACCAGATGTACAGTGCCAATCTGCTTCGGCTGTGTTCTAATACGAATAATAATACGAGAATATAAGAAAACAATCCTCAAAGGATTGAATAGTGAGGATAGCGATTGGGGCCAGGGTGAGTGGTGCGGTTCGGAGCCCGTGGTGGTGCCCTAACGCTAATTGAGTTAGCGCCGGTCGACTCGTCACTTGGCAACCTCCTCACGACTCTCTGCCACATCTAGGTCACGAATCGTAATCTTTGTGTCATTGCCACCGCTACGCCATAGGCCGCGGACTTCTCTGCGCATGGACCGGCTGACTAGATAGATCGAGTATTAGCAATCGCTCGAAACCCACTCGTACGTCATAAAAATGTTCGTAGGGTAAGTAATAAAATGAAGACTAAAAATTATAACCTACTATACGCATTAAGTATCCAAAAGTACAAGTATTTTGTCTACGACACGTAAAAAAGATACCCTTAATGCATTTTTATAATACCAGCTATCACCGGCCGGACTCCTACATGTTAAAAAATAATATAAGAATAATACATATCCTAGTAATATTATTAGCTTAATTCCTATAAATTAAGTAATTTTATGTAATTTTTATCGCACTCTCTTGTTGCGAGAATATCAAAAGATTGTGGTGTAAAAACTAAAAATCAAAGAAGTCATCTAAACAAGAATGTAATGTTGACAGATAGAAAAATCTTCTATGAGTCGCTCGTCGCTAACAGCCTAAATAAATAAAATTAATTTAATTTTAGTAAAGACAACGAAGTGCAAAGTAAAAGCATAGAGACAACTTAGTGAATGACTATCCACTGAATGAATAAGACAGACGTTCATTCAGAATAGTTTAGCAGAAACAGTAAAACGGAATTCGAAGTCAAAGGGGCTCGTTTGAATAAAACAGTAGTATAGTTTCGTAAGCATATAATATGTTACTATGAATAGTAGTCTTATTGACATATACATTGTCATAGAAAAAGTCTAAAGGCATTGAACTTATAAAACAAAATAAAATAAGATTAATAAATCTTTGAAATATTTTTATCCTCTCAGAAAAAATACTGAAGAGCGTACGGCAGTGAGCTGACAGTCGGCAGGCAATGGGGAGAGGTTAATTTGATGAGCATGCACAGTAATTGTTGAACGAACGAACGTGCTTAATTGCGATTTGTAAAACGCCCCAAGTTTTAACGGTACGAACAAAATAAACGTGTTTAAGCTTTTAAGCAAAATATGTGATGCATTTAAATTGTCTTCGTCGTTGCAGCGTCAGCTCTCGACTCTCGCTTCGTGAAGTACCAGAGAATAAGACTTCATATAGACACGTAAAAGTTAACATCCTAATGTTATTTTAATTGATAAAATTGGAAAGATAAAGCAGCTCTGAAGCCGAGTAGAGAATATTATTTGTTTTCACCGTGCCTTGGCAACAGACGATACAATATAGATACGTAATAGCCATACTTTTGTGACACCCGAATGAGATTTTGAATGATCGCAAGATCGATTCGCTTTTACGCCAACTTTTGATCCGCGAGCCAACGACCGTCATTACACACACGAGCACGGAAAGTTTGGAAATGATATGGTGTTAACGCAACAAAGTATTATGACTTAATGTAGGTCAGTAACAGATACCTTGCACTCTCGGCTAAGCTTTACAGAAACACCACAAGTGTGGACAACTCGGCGCTATGCGCTGGCTTCACATTCATGTTTACGAGTCGAGCTATTTATACGCAATACGATTAATTCACTTCCGTTGGATACATTATCTCATCAAATAAATTATATCCGTGTACACAAATAGGTGAAGTTGCTCTGTTATAGCGAAGAGATATTGTTTAAAGAAAACAAGCGATGTGAAATGTGGAACTTCAGTAAAAACAACTGAGCCGTCTTGATTGACTTTTTAAACTTACTAATTGGTGCTTCGGGAAACAAAAACTTTTAACAAAACCTCGTATATACAATTGAATCTATTTAATTTGGAAAATACATTTCTTAATTGCTCTTTTTTACTTTATTAATAAAAAATTGCATTTTTAATATAGGTATTTACAATATATTGAAGGTTATAAATTTCTTAGTTAAATTTTACACAGAAAAAGTAACTTCCTATCATGAAAGAAATCTTAGAATCGCATCGGTGTATCTAAAGACTACAAACATTGTTACAATTGTCTCTATTGTATTAGAATAGATTGAGTGCGAAGAACACTTCAGCTTTATTAGATTAAATTTCATTACAATACAATACACGTATACAATAGTAGCTTGCAGAGTTGTGAATCTTTCATAAAGGAAGACTATCAAAATCAATTAAAAAATTCACCGGAACTAATTTCATAGAGTGACTCATTATGTTATTGTCATATCTTCTGCGATAGTTTGCGTTATGTATCTAAATTATATTCGTAATGCCTACTACTTTTCTGAATTATTAGGGTAGGCGATGTCTTTTTATAAAGCACACGTTGCTACGTATGTACGTATATTATAATTGTTTGATATAATTATGTATCTCGTCATGTGATTTAAATGAATGAAAACTAAAAGCCGAAAGCGCTGTAATGAATAACTTTTACCGCGCGCTCTGCGCCGCAACGCCCCCGCACCACGTAGATTCACGTGATTTTCTCAGAAATATACTTCCTATTAACAAGGTAATTTGTCAAAACTACGTTTTGCCTAACTGTAAACAACTTAACAAAATATTCTTGTCTAAAATTTAATGTTTAAACGTTAAATAAAATTTAAGTATGTTACTCATAAGAGACATTTTTAAGCCCCGATGAAAAAACAGGAGTCTGTATTTGTTTATTTAACTCCTAAACGAATAGGCGAAATCTGATGCGATCGAGATGGATGTTAGCAACAACTTTGTTCATCCATTTATGTGATATTCTTATTCATCACGTCGGGGGGGTTATTGAAACTATCTAAAATTTCACTCGTATTTATTCGTTTTCTTTCAAACTACATTCATAACTTGAATGAATGAGAATTACAAAATGTTACATACCTATTACATCATGTGATACTTACATAGTTAAAAAGTATTTTTTAAATTCGTTCTTCAGCTGATCTTCAAAACGACTGCACAGATTTTTATGAGAATTTTATATCCAAAATTACTAAAGTAGTTCTTATTTAAAACATGATTTACTATTTTTTTTTATTATTTAAAATAATGTACTTAAATATATTTACAAAAATACAAAAGGCTCATCAAAGCCGTTGGGGTGCGTACCCAAAATACTGGCTACGTTACCACGTTATACTGCTATACTAACGCGTTGGCCGAAATATGAGCTAATAAAATTGAAAATATTTGTCACAGAAGAGCTGACAAAAAGATTCAATGTTGTCCTGAATAGATTATCACGGTGACATTTTTTTTTATTTACATGACTTTTCATGCCCACGTGTCGCTAGTAGGTACAAGAGTTTTTATAATTTGACTTAAATCATGACTTCATGAGAAACAATAAGAGAACCTTACCATAGAAAACATTAAATAGCCCGTTTGATTTCGAAGAAGAAAACCTGAGAAAAAGACTCCAAACTTGATTCAAAAGCGACACTGAATATAACGAATATCCTCGGATAAGCAGTTATTGTTGAAGCCACACATTAAGCCGAGTTGTTTCCGCAGCGATTTACCAGAGCGATGGCAACATCTATTGCAACCCCGGAAGATTTATCACAGAACTAGTACATTTGAGCCGGTGCCAAGCCCCGCACACGATAAAAATTTCAACCTTAGGGCCGAATTCGTAGTTCGATTACGTCTTTCTAAAGCATATTTTCAATGCCAAATATCTCTTCCATTTCAACTTCTAAGGAAAGTATGCTTACAAAATCAGAGATTACTATGCTAGAGGCTGGATGAATATGCTATTTTTTGGGTAATATTGATATTCACGCTAACTTTGCAACGTTTTATCGCAGACTGATATCGCTAAAGTTGTATTTGAATCGCCCCAAGTACTCCAACGATAAGTTTTGAGAGTTAACGATGAAACTTTGAAACGATCGACGGAACTTTAATAAATATATATACACTCTGATTTTTGCATTGATATGAGTTAGGATGGGATGTGATGATTGCATCCAATATGTGGTACAGGGGGACCTTCCTATCTGTACTGCATTTACTGATAACGATTTATTATTACAAATTAAATTCAAGTGTCTCTACACTATATATAATATTGTCTTCTATATACCATTCTATATTAATCGTGTATTATATTCCAAGAAGCTTCACTGAAAATTTAAAAAAAAATCCCGTAGCTCTGAGTTTAATCATTACAAATGACAATCGATTTCATTAGATGATTAGATAGCCGATGTTATATTATGAAGTAAATCTAATTCTATTTATCAAAATAAATTTATATTCCTAAACGCAAGTGGAGTAGGAAAACTAGTTTTAAGGCTGTCATAACTCATTTCTCTCATCAAAAAATGTACAAAAATATTGGCAAGTGAAAAATCCCTGCAAACATTTTAGTAAAATTGAAGTTTAAGGAAAAATTAAACTGAAATTGTAAATTAAATTCGTGGCATGACTTTTAGTTTCGTAATTAAGACAGCAATTCCTATTTGCAAAACAACGCGAAGAATAAATTAAAGCCTATTTTCAGCTCAGAAAATCGTATGCAAATTTACCATTTGTTCAAGATAATTAGATTTATAGTTTTAGAGATATTGATGTTAAAAAATAAAAAATTAGAAAAAAATTCACTTCAACGCGAACGCTTTGGCAACAGAAGTCGATGTTATATTAAATAAATACTACTTGTAATAATTTTATTTTATTATCCATTATATTGTCAAGCTTTTGACGAAATTTTATGCAAATTTAAGCCGTATTTTGATTTAATGCAGCAAAACTTGTCAACGGAAAAAAACATGTCATATGTTATTGTTTATGCGTCCAGTTTAAATCTATATATCTCAATGAAATATCACTCTATATCGATGACTGATGTGTAATTTTATAAAACATTAATATTAAAAACTGGTAGTAAAATCAATAAGATAGAAGAGATAGTTCTGGAGATAGAGAGAATATACTAACTGAATTTGAGCGATAAATCGCAACGTGCGTTCACTTGCTTTTTATAAAGCGCAATGAAAACATAATTTATATGAACGATATTACTTTAATTTTTAGTATTAAACGATTAAGTTTTGCATTTTATTGTTATGTATTATAAAAAATATTAATATCAATATTATACGTTGAATAGTTTTTAATATATGTATTGGGCCAATATCTGAAGCAAACGTTGAAATTTTAGCGACCATGTTGTACTTTCTCAATAAATAAGATATTTTTAAATTCATTATTTAATTTCTAATAATAATAACTAAGAATTATTATCACAAGATTAATAGTTTAAGAGTTTAAGAGGTAACCAAAACAATAGTCTTCAATTACTTCAATTTGGAATTCCAAATGTACATGAGGAGATATTAAATTCAATTAAACTGTTAACTTTCATTTACTATTAGGTAAACGGGAACGGGGAAAAGACGATCATACAAAGGTAGGTAGGTTATACCGCTTCAAATTTATGTCCCTATTTCTCAATAAAATAAGAACGAACGTTAATAATTAACACATAAATTAATTATCCATTATATTAATCCTCCATTCATCATTTCATACATCATTTTATGTACGAGTATGAATGTGTGGTAACAAATAATACGGTTTAGAAGAGCCACTCAAAAGTATTTAAAAAGTAAATAAAACCGAACTCAAAACGCAAGAGTGAAAAATAAAGTTTGTGTTATTAATGAACCTACTATAAATAAAAAAACGTAAAAAGAGTTTATAAATAAAATTCAATTAAAATTCAACAAGGACATAAAACAGTCATGTTGCTTTTTAAATGGCGAGGAAGATTTAAAAGGTTAGAAAATATAAAGAAATTGCAAGTTAAGTAGTAAGAACAACAATTTTATATTACCATACAAACTGTTAGTTCTGTCAAAGAGGGTGCGTTAAGAAAATTATTTTGCGACCAACTTTATAAAGAGAAATTCAGATATTAATTTCTTTACTATATTTTATTATAAAACGTTTATTTAAATAGATAAGACAATTTCTATTGCCGATACGACATTCGCCGGGTCAATTAGTTTATAGTTATAAATATCATTATTATAGATTCTATACTCTTAAGACTCTCTATTTGTCGTGTGAAGTTTGGATTAGTGCAAATGGCTATGATTTACAAGATAATTGGAAATAATTTAAAAGATAACAAGAGATCTTGCAAAAACATTAAACGTATATAATATGCCAAAAAGAACGTGTAACTATGATTAGATTGATTTTTCGAGGACCTCACTGAAATTTCATGAATGTTTTATTTAAATATTTGTCGAAGTTAAGAAGGCAGAATGATAATAATTGGACTTCCAAGAGCCTACTCACCTCTTGTCAAAAATAAAAAGATGACAGCAGATGACTTAGGAACCTCAAAGAAACGTTTTAGGTACAGGATTTACTTCGGCATTACATGTACACATGTGTACATGAACAAGGACGATGCATGTTCTGTATAGTACAATATTCCCCTTTGTCGGATGTTACATCTTGGTCGAGGTGAAGGTTAACCGTGGGCTGTTAATAGCTCACTTAACTCCATCACATTTATATCTACATACCATTCGTCTATATTGAAGGTTTTGAAGTGATTAGAGTTAGAAAGAAATCTTAATACAATGTATAATTAGTAGTGTCGTAGCGGATTTACCAGTAGATCAAGTAGTCTGGGGCGACGGGTTAAAAAGAACGACGAATATGGACCATTTAGCATACAATATTTTTATATTTTTTATCTATAAAAATATAATTTTTTATTGTAATGCATAAAAACCTATCTCCATCTAAAAGGAAAAAAATACTATTATATATTAAACTAGCGACTAGTAATC
Organism: Aporia crataegi; assembly: GCA_912999735.1. Lineage (NCBI taxonomy): Eukaryota > Metazoa > Arthropoda > Insecta > Lepidoptera > Pieridae > Aporia > Aporia crataegi. The sequence continues at coordinate 372,011 of OU538732.1, read as the reverse complement.
GGATACTATTTTATAAAAAAAATGAATTTTTAATTAGATATCCTCGGTAGCATTCGCGAAGTATTTTTTACATGATAATTTATAATAATAAAAGTTTTTAAAAGTCTGCACCAGTGTTGCCAGGAATATAAATGTAAATGTAGAGTAATAGCGAAATTAAATTATACTAAAAGACTAAATATACGAGAGAGTTAATACGTGAGCCTAACGACACTCAAGTTGTTCCAAAAAGCATTACTTGTACTCTAACATGTAATTACTAATTAGTGAATATGTAAATATAGAATTAAAAAAGGGACCTCTCAATTCCGTGGCTAAATGGTTCACGATTCTGCGTGTTGTGGCAGAAGTCCTTGATTCAAAGCCCACAAAGCAATCAAATGTTGGTCACTTGCCCCGAAAGAACAATAGTGAAATACCTACCACAAGTGTAACAAATGTAAAAAATGTGTCTTCCATATTATGTCTCGTGTGTTATTACTTTCACGCTCCGTAAGATCTAATGAGACAGACGAGGCCTCACGAGTAGGATCAGAGGATCGGAAGTAATGATTATATAGACATACAGCCCGAGAGCTAGATAAGGTAGAGGTATAAGGGTGTCTGACGAACTCTTCGCAACTTGTATCGAATAAATTAGTTTTAAATAAAAAAGTAAAACCGATCTTTAAACGCACTAAAAAGTGAAAAATAAATTTAAAATTAACCTACTGTAACCTAACCCACATACCTAATAAAAAGATGTAAATAGAGTTGATAAATAAAATTCATATAAAATTCAACAAGGGCTACAACTATTATGTTACTCTTGAAGGGTTCAATATTTAAAAAAAGGACGACGCGAATGCGCGTACTTCAGCGATATCTCGCCCGATTGTAAAACTCTTCTTTCAATATCCTGAAAACTACGGATCGTAAATATTCCAAAAACGGTTCACAGATCCAATAAAAAGTACACGTCGAATTAATAACTTCCTTTTTGGTTTTTTTGAAGTTCGGTTAAAAATAACTCAGAGCTTAAAAACTAAACCGTAAATATACGAACTCCAATCTAAAACAAACTTTTCCACGTAACCTTGGACTACTTTCTTGTTGATACTCGTCCGCAACTTTATCTACGTGGCTATTTCAGAATAAAATAACAAATAGAAAATAATTTTAAAAACCCGACATGATGATTACAATAAGAATATATCATATGGACGAAGAGATTAACATAAACAGGTTTCAAAGGCAAAAATCGCATTGAAATCGGTCAATTTGTTTAAGAGCTCCGATGCCACGTGCCCTTCAGACACATTAAACTTAAAACATCGCTCTTTTTTCGTCGTTTTACAAAAACGATATCTTTTTTGCCATCCGCGTACATCATTTTAAAACCATTGGCCTTGGTAAATACCTACATGTAATACAAAAAATAGACAAACACTTCGTGATATTTAAATATAATCCGCTGACTCTTTTCATATTTTTATAATTTTCTCAAAGTCAGTATTTTCTAAAATTTATACTTTAATTCTTTTCAGTGTTTTGTAAAATTTATTTAGATTATGCCGCGCCTGGCATAGTTTTAGTTCTATTCTATCCATGTTAATTTCACACGTTTTCGCTGTTAGCTAACTTAATAAAATAAATGAATAAAATGATAAGTAATAATTACTAAATTAAATATATTTCGTGTTATATAAGAAACAGATACTTCATTTTAATTTACAAAGATTTGTGGTTTGAGAAAATAACTTGAACAGGACGTAGAGCGGTTGCTAAATAGAATATTGAGCGAGCCGGCCTTTCAGATTCAACGAGCAACGTGACGTTGTGACCTAAACAATATACAACACTGCAAAATAACTGCCTATCGCAACATCTTCATGTGCTTAAGTTATGCTTAGCAGTAAGTGTTGCAACTTGGGCTCTATATAGATATTTATCTAGGGTTCACGACTTTACCTCTCTTTGGCGACAAAATTACAATGTAAAGGGTTATTGTTCTACTTGTTACGTCGGTCAAATGTATCTACGCTACAGTTGAGGATCATTTGAATGTCATAAAACAACAAGGTCCATTTTTCTTTGCAATAATAATCTTGCAAGTCACCATTCCTCTCGTTATCGGTAATTACGGGTATTAGGTTTCACTTATCTCAAAATTGGTAGACCACTATCTTGGCCGATCGTTTATCAGAATAAATTATTGTCATTTCTATTGTGTTTCCACTTTTAAGAAAGTGTTTAGACATTTTAAGTGCAATCGCTACTAGGAACTCGTTTACTACTGAACTGAACAACGTGAATACGACAGATAAGGCACTTAGTCTTAACACAGTATGCTAACAAAACATGAATTTTAGGAATTATATTCCTATGGAATAAACTATTATTTTCTCAACGACCGTGTCATCAATTACGATCTGCTGCGTCGGAAACTGTCTGTTTATTTAATACCAGTTGTGACTTCGTCTGCATGGATTACGCGACTTTCTGTCCACCTTCTGAAAGTGTGCTTTAAACGCTGAAGTTTACTTTTTATTATTTAATAAGGGTTTTTTTTTTATTACTGATAGCCAATGTGTAATATTGATTCGTCTCCCGAGAACAGATTGATATTAGACACTGTAGAATCAGTGTTTGGATAATTTTCACGTCTTTCAGTTAAAATAAATTTAAATTTTTTATGGCATACAAATTTGAGATCTTTTTTTAACATAAGGTAAAAATACACAATTTTTCTGCTTAAATTTAACCCTATTTAAGGCTTCTTACACCTACAATAATATTGCACAATATTTATTAGACGGATGTTTAAGACAAATATTCAATATTAATCCTATACGGTCAATTCAATATTGCACAATTCGTCTAGGGCTCGCCTTAGTCAAAGCTTACGCATAATTAATGTTTTCTCTGAAATTTCTATAATAAACTTGGCTTCTGAGGTTGTAAATTAATTGATATGAAAGTAAAGTAATACGAAATACTTTACAGTTTTTAAACAGGAAAAAACCCCTCACGAAAAATCATAATAATCAACTCAAATCAGTAAAAATTTATATTGAATCGATAGCCTCTTCGTAAAATATTTGCGTAAGCTTTCAAGAATCTTTACATGGGCAATATGCGATATATTTTTATAGATCTTTCTAAAAATCATAATGAGCCTTTTTATACAATATATATTGTCTAATATAATTATACTAATAGAATAAAGACCTAAAGTTGTTTTTTATGAATTGACTTACGGAATTGAATCTAAAAATCCTATCACTAATAGGGAACTATACTCTTTCCGAGTGACAAAAGCTATTATTTATTGTATCAAGTGGATGAAGTCGCAAGTAAAACCTCGTACAAGTCGGTAATTATGCGAAACTGCAGCTGAGAATAGGAGTCTTCGTAGGAGGCAACATACTAGAGCTTATTTCACTTCAAAGCAATGCAATTAACTTGATCTCTTAATGAATTCTTCCCACTTCCGAGTAAAGACCTGAAAATCGTTAAGCTTTGTACGGATATTTGCGACTCATGAACGGTATAAAGCATCAGGAATTCAATATTCATTTCAAATCAATTAATTTATCAAAATTGCACTGCCGAAAGCAATCATCGAGTGTCGTATTGATTTCGCATTGGATTGATATTGCTATTTTATTCGAGAGTACGCAAGCTGATTGGTTCCGTGCGATAGTTCCGTTTATGTCAACGATATAGATTTAGAAGATTTATTTAATAATAAAATAACTGTTGTAACTGTAACTTGTCTTTTTATATTTAATAAACGTAGTTTATTCGAGATATTACTTCAAACTATTGTCCACGACGTTAGTCATATATGTAAGTGACGTTTAAAAACGATTCTGTATATGATTTATGACTGACTTTGTGTCTACAATGGAACAACTTTTGTAGCCTAGGGCATGCGTCTATTTCACTGCTTATTTTCTTTACAGGAAAGGTGTACAAAGCAACCTCGTACACCTTACCCAACGAACCTACAACCTTCTCTCCTCAACACATACTATGGGAGGCGTGACCGCAACTTAGCTACGGAGGATATATCTAAACAAATGCATAAAATTAAACTCTTTGTAATATTAAATTAGCATTATTTCTGAATCTAATTTCACATGCTGTTCAGGAATATGTTTAAAAGAACAGCCAAGAAACTCATTAGGATTAACTTGTTTTGACGTAACAAAAATAATATTAAAATTTTGTACATAACTTCCGAATGGGAGCAAATAGTTTTCAAGTGCTATTTTTAACTATTTTTCTAAATAGGAAATTTATTTAAATAACGTAATAGCATAAAATATATGACTAATAAGTAATTTTTACCAAACTTAATTTGATAAAACAGAAGTATAATGTAATATAGTGTCCTTTAACACTTCTTATAGAATATAATCTACATTTCAGATGAAAATACTTTATTCATGTTGTATATAATATTATGCATTGTTTAAGCGCTTAAGCTATCACTGTACACTATGTCGTCAAATCGAAAATGCTAGCATTCAAAGGACTATCTTTGAAATAATAAACAACTTAATGAAAAACTTTAGCAATACGTTAAGCTTACGTTTTATGAAAGTCGATTGCCTGCCTTTCCTTAACTTCATTGATTCCGAGAGTTATCTAGCTACTACGAAAGCTACAAATATTATAGTTGAAAAGTTTGTTTCGTTGAGCGCGCTAAGCTTATGTTCGAATTGAATAATAAATTGGACTATCCAACACTAAAAGTCCAAGTATATAAGTAGTGATATATCGAGACACAGGTAGTTCTTAAAATAAGATTGTTTACATTAATACGGTTATACTTAAAACAAGTGTTTACAAATATCTGAACGTCTGAACGTTTAAACGTTTTCCTTATTCAATAAGAACTCATTTATATCGGTGGTTTCCTTAACTATTCGTTAAATAAACATCGAAGCCTTAATCGGATTTCCACAGTTATTTCAGTTCTGCTTTTATTAATTACAATAGTAGTATACTTTTGTGTAGGTATTTACAAAAAATAGAATTTTAACTTTGTTGTTGGTATTATGTGAACGTTTATTAACACCGCTTATATTAGTTATTTTAGTTGAATGAAGTTTCAGTTTTCTAGACTGTTTATTAGACGTAAACGGATTAACAAGCTTATGGTCTGTAGACAAACGAGTTTAATCATGAATGATATTACGCATCATGCTGTCAACATTACTAATAGAAAGAAACCTGAGACTTAACGTTCTAGACAAGTACTAAAACTCCATTGAAATGTTAATTTTTTTTTAGTAACATATATCAATTCACAATAATTGGCTTCATAATCTCGTTACAAACTTATAACAAAATACAGAGCAATGTTTGATGTTTGTTGATAATAGCCAATTTTCCGCATTGTTATTACAACGGAAATAATAAAGTTTCGAGTAGTTATACCGACTCTAATTTTCTCTTCATCAGATATAATAGCAGACAGATATATTATACAATTAATATTCATTCAACGGAAATAATTAATGTACTTGTGGTTCCTGAAAATCTTTTGTGATCTTACGAATTAACAACTTACGAACAGTTTTGTTGCTAGTAATAAAACTATTCGTAGATTGGTCTTCACATTTTCCGTAGAAGCCTGCAATTTTCTTTCGATTGGTTCGAAATTTAAATTGATATGAAATATATATTAGAAAGATTTATTATGTTAACAACTATGAGATTATTGTGAAATTTTATTTAAAAAAGTACTTTTATATTAGGTAAAATCTGGACCCTTCCAGGCCAACGGGATATTTTTATCACTAGATATTAATTAATTTAAGTTCCTTAAGCAGATATGTAAAGGCCATTCCTAATTCGAGTGTTATAGCATTTGTAAAGAATCACGTGGACTGAATTAATATCACGTTATGTATTGTAAATGGCGATCAATCGGGGGATTATCTTATCGGAATGTAACGAAAGGCATTACTTTATCTTAATTGATAACACCTGATTCAAAGTACATTAAGTACACTAATTTTGTCGTTCTCGCGACTTAATTATAACTGTAAGGACCTGAGCACACTACGTTTTATAAAAGCGCCGTTGACGCGCGTTTTAGTTTAGGTGTGTCGACGGCGCGCTTGTATCATTTATCTCCTTCATCCTTTTTATCTGACTTGCGTGCGTATCGTTAGAAATGCGCGTCGACGGCGCGTTTAAAAAACGTGGTGTGCGCAGGCCCTAAATTACTGTGGTCAAACAGTCGTTCTCATATTCATATTTCCAACCTACTGCCTCCGTCTTTGCAAAATATGTATGCTTTGAACCTGTTCCAATAAGCGTCACTTAGCGAATGAGTAGCTTCAGTTTTAAATCACATGTTAAAGTGTAGCTACTCTTTGAGGCCTATTAGAAAAAAAAAGAATATTTATTAATTATCACACAATACTCGTGAAAAGTTTACTAATCGTAAACTTATAGTTATTCTTTTTGTATGATACACAACAACCACTGATGAGTAAACTTTTCACTATTCTTAAGTGTTGTGTTTCAATATTGTTACAAATGTGTAACGAAACGCATTTGACCTTGAATCATTAGTAGCTTGGCCAGTTTTCAAACAAAGCATTAGCAAGCATTGATTGATAGACGCCTGACTAATTTATATATATATACGCGTTTATAATTAAAAAAATACAAATAGTATATAATAACACCTGAATATCAAATAATATATAATTAATGTATTGTTGCTATGAACTTGACGCGTGACCCCATAACACTATTCAAAATCAACATTCCTTGGATCGTGTTTGTTGATAAATAATTAGTTTTGACTGAGAAGTGATGACTGGTGAGAGCTGAGTCTTGAAAGATGATTGATAAGTGGTTGTTAATAATTAAATAAATGAAAAAAACTATCTTTTGCCACTCTTCAAAGAGCAATTACATGTAAGCTCCACTTTTAGGTAATTACATACAGAACAGGAAAAGCAATAAGCAATGACATATTTTAAGATAGCGATCGAGTCATTCCTTGTACCTATATACAGATAAATAAACACTACATTTTGTGGGGTTTGCCGTTTGATGCAAGATACGTGTTAGTGAGAACAACTGAAACTTCATAATTCATACAAACGTAAATAAAACAAAGTTTTTGGTTGAAAAAATCTACCCAACTTTAGAAATTTAAGATTCGTTTTGATCCAATAAGGATTGGTTTTTACTGGATTAGTTCAGCTTAATAGAATTGTGCTTCTTTATAATTAATTAAAGAACCACGAATCTTTCGGCTTCACAACGCGATCAGAAAACTTTGATCTTTCAATGAAAACAAAAGTTTTCCTTAAGAGCATACCTTGTCGTATACAGTTTGAATATTACAAATGTAAAATTTAAAAAGCACAAAATTTTCGGTCGTGAACCAGGCATGAGGTCCCAATTTAAAAATAAAACGCTTAATATACGGGGTTATCTTCATTGATTGAAACTTTCGTTTAAAAACAAAAGTTTACATTTGCCTCTCATCTAATAATAACGTTTGTGCTCTTGTTTTTTTTTTTCTTTTTTGGAACGAAGTTCCTTATCGCGCGTTGCGAAAGGGGGCTAGACGGATAAAATTAAGACCAAAAGTTGTAACGACAATTTTTGCTATAGTTGTAAGGCGTGCGCGTGTTTCTCTGTCTGTCTCTCTCTCTCTCTCATAGAAAGTAAGCCAGTTATTTTCGTTTCGTCTTTCTATTTCGCATTGAACAGTGTGGTGTCGCGACGATTATTTTTGTTGAGTACTAATATAATACTAACATTGATGCAGTTTATTCAATACATTTAAATAAAATAGAATCCCAAACATGTTTCCTACTTCAGTTACAACAAGCCAATTATTACTAAAATTGAGCCTACTGATTAAGTTTATATTACATTAAATTTGTTAATAATAAAAAAAATATTATTATAACTTAAAAGAAATAAAATTTTATTACAATTCCTTCACTAATTAATCAAAAGGAACTTCGTTCCATCGGGTGTCCCTTGACACCTCTCAAGTTTTTTTTTGAGCTAAACATTTATGAGAAGACTGAGTTATTTAAATGTGAGTGTTATTTAAAACATTTAATAATATTATATTATAATGCTCCTTTAATATATGGAAAAAAGTAAAAAATCCAAAAGAAACCATAACGAGCGACAGAAAAAAATACACTTTGAATTGATAACCTCCTTTTTTTGGTTCCGTCCAGACTTATTTAAAGACGTATAATGTAGCAATTGACTACATAGACGCACATACGGAGAAATCTTTTCGGGTTCTCCATTCCGATAATAATTGTAAAATATCATTATCTTTCTTTCAGGTCTATTTTTAGACCATCCATGTTCCTCCAGTAATCCCGACATTGGCCTCTCTGCATACATTGTAAAATATAACAAATGCGAAATTTATGTCTTTTATTTAGAAGTAATGTAGATACAATTGTTCATTACAATAAAGCGATAATGTTTATGACAGTGTCATCAAACTTCCACTGTCGGAAAATTCAATTTCAGATCCGATAAATAGACATAGCAGCTAGAAGCCATGGAAGCGAGCAAACCTGGACGTGAGGGAACTATGTCTCGATAACAGAATAATAGAATAAATGGTAGTAAATATTTTTTATAGTTGGTATTATTTTATTCCTATTACATTTACATACATATATGTACTTATACATACCACTGACGCGTATCAGTTTTAAGGGTTGCTTCACGTTAGGACCAGTTGAATTAATCTTTTCGTTTGTATTTTTTTTTGCGATTACATACCTAAGATATTTATTAGAATTTCATGGGTTTAAAGCGCTTGAGTGTTATGATGAAGTCACTAATTTATGTAATAAATTTAGCAAATAAGTACATTATTGTATGTTACTAATTTATATAAGTTAGAATGAGTAGTATCCTCAAGATATGACCCAATAGACTAATTGGTACATCTACAGAAGAACATCAATTTACATTGTTTTGTTATAATATCACAAAGGGCTTAAAGCTGGATTTTTGATAAAACGTAGTGGACTCGTGTTTACCGCCATTTATATAAAATTTCTTTGTTAATTTAGTTCGAAAACTGCCTTAGAATCTATACAAATGACAATCTTTCTTCCTCATCACGAGATCGTGATAGAGATAACATAATATACTGTTTGCACATACACCGTACAAGACAACAAACATAACTTCTAAAATGTTTCACATGTGGAGTAAAAAGACTTAAACATCAATTAATATAGTCCGCGGGAAGACAGAGATGAACAAAGCGAAAAAAGGAGAAAACAGAACAAGGGAAAGTAATATTATAATAAATGTGAAAGTTTGTTGATGTTATATGTAGGTAACATAGACTATATTTTAAAGGTGTATTAATGAACCAAATTATTACGATAAGAGTGAAATAAGTTGATTCGGTGCGGGCCACGGACTTTTTCTTAGTGACGATGGCTCATATGGATGAAGTCATAAGCAAGTATGTATATTTCTTATCTCCTTTCAAACCCAATTGGTAATTAATTTGATCGAGTTACAATATATTCTCTTATTAAAATAGTCTGTCGTAAAGTACTTCCTTGTACTTTGTGGAAAAATACTGACATACTATGTTCATGCTAATACAAATACTTACATTGGGTTTGTTAATTCTTTGTCATGTAGGTATTGTGCGCTAAAGTAGGGTTTTAGACTCGCATAGGTGCGGCTAGGTCAAGCCCAGCCGGTTCTTACATGTGGTAAAATACCGTATTATAGTTATTTAAGTTAGATTCGCTTCGTTTTATTGTGATTCTATAAATACATTGCATCCATAAATATATTGAGAGTATTCAAAGAAGTAGTTTTCGTGAGGAAGATATTTTAATACTTATATTTTTTTAATTTTTAGATGACGCTACCTTTTTTAAACACTTCTATAAAATTCTATTCTTACACATAGAACTGTTCTTTTTTGTATTGAGTACTTAAAACTTTTAAAAAAACAATCAAGAAATCCAGCCCGCTAATATGCTAATCATGGCCACATATTAAATGGAATCCAGAAATGGATTTTATATATCTGGTTTTTATTCATTAAAGTATGGAGGACCGCAGCTTGCTTGTCCTTTGGAACATAAGGACAGATTTAAAGTGCTGTATCATTTCAAATCTTTAAATTCAAGCCTCAATCAATCATCAATGTCTCAAATTAGGAGGTGGTTATGACGCATATTATGTAGTGAGTTTCCAAGGGTTATTCCATAGCTCTAAAACGTTTTAGTAATATTAATTTACTAATTTTCTGTGGTCGTAAAGTTTAAAAAAAAATAAAAATTTAACGAAAGCTACCGTCGACCGTAATTATACGTTCTGTACGTATATGACAAACATATTTGAGCAATGACTATTACTGACAAATTAGTTACAAAGTTTCAGGCCGTTGCTTTTACCCAGTAATGGCTGCGTTTATTACCTTGCATTGAGGACGTGCTCTGATCTACCGTTATTAAAAGTCAACGGAATACGAGTCCCCGCAACAAAACAATTTAGTCAGAAATAAATTTGAATTCATAAAATAGATCAAGGTCAAGCGACCGCTTTACACTCGTCACTATCAAAATCACTGTTCTTTCTTTTGGTCGAAAAAGAATTAGAACCTAACTGAGTCTTGGCTGTTTTTTTTTTCAGATTTAGGTGCGTTTTTGAACACCCCGTTAACTTAGATTGAAGAGACCTTCATAAGCGGTCATATAGTCTATAATATGAATATTTTTAATTCGAATCCACCAGAAATATGTTACCTCATATTTTAAAATAATAATTTATTTAATTATTTGTGCTTTAGAATACTACATATCTGAATAAATACCATAATTGTAAACCGTAATAGTATTCCGTAAAATTTCCCACCTAGAAACAATTACATACTGCGGCGTGGGGATGACACATTTTGCAATAATCTAAATATAAAAACCAAATAAGAGATTGAATAATTTATTGTGCAATAGAGTCAGTGTAATATTTAGTATGCAATGACGTTTTTGATGGCACGTGACTGATTTTAGTAAAGCGACACAACATCGCCAAGTCCATTAGTAAAAGCACGAATATAATAATAATAAAAATAAATATAGGTTTACTACAATGTGGTTGGTATACTCATGTCATGGCATGGTGCAAATTTACATTGACATCGCAAAAATTTCAAAACTGCAACATAATTATAACTACAAAATTATGATTACAAATTTTAACTTTTTCAAAAGACTAAAAAAAATAGACTGGATACTAAATTATTATTTGATATTCAAAAGACTAAAAAAAATAGACTGGATACTAAATTATTATTTGATATAAAATGCTTAATGACTGGAGATAATTTATTTTAGAAATTCATTTATTTTATTTATTCAAGGTCTGAAATCACACAGTTTTATAACTTTAAATTAATTAGAATATTAATTAAACAGTTTTAGTACGGCTACAGCGCTACAATTTAGTACGGCTGTTTCTTAAATTGAATTTAAAAATCTTCATTAAACAATTGTAAAAAAGTATGTCCGAATCTAAAGCTCACATAGATCTATATTTTACAATGGAGGTAAGTTCATCTCTATAAGTATTTTTTGCTTTTGATAAAAGATAAAATTAACCAATCAAGGTCAAAATAAAGTATATATACTCTACTTTGACCGTGATTCTCTTTTTTGGTAGCTTTTTTTAATAAAATAATCTTAAAAAAATAATTTCAGCGTTCAAAGTCTATAACTTTTTGTCTTTATGTTTTTGATACAAATTTCGTAATACTCGTACCTTCCGTACATAAAAACCACGATTCTCATGATCGATTCGTTCATGGTTATTGTCTCATTTGATTGCTGTCAGGAATTCCTTTTAATTTAGTGTCTCATGAATTGTATATATATGCATATTTTATGTATTAGGTACTGATGTCTTCTATCCGATAATAGAAGATCATAAATATTATGATTTAGATTTACGATTTTATCTGCGAGAATTTTTGTAAATACAAAAATGTAAATACCTCAGAAAGCTCAAAAACGGATATGCGCAAAAACTGAAACTTTTAATTGACAGTTTTCGAACAGTAAAAAACCAGTCCAAATTTCAATAGTGCAGTATTTACTCCTTATATCCTAATACATTTGTGAGTTCACAATTTCACAGAAAACTTGCTGATAGCGAGAACCAGTTTCGATCTGAAAATCGTTAAGAGCCCTATTACTAAATTGCGTTGACACATACAACTCTCATACAACTGCTCTATCACAGAACTAACATGCACCATTTCTGTAATAATTTACCATTTGTAATTTCATTTATTAAATAAATTATAATAAAAATAAAAATAAAAACTACATACATTTTACGTAGGTACAAATACCTATGCAATAAAGAGAAAGTGGATTTTTATTTCCAAAAAATTCATGATTTGGGGGTCGTTATAGACTTTAGCATAATTTAATGGACATTATAACTTATTTCATTTCGATTACTTACTATTCCACGATCTCAAAAATCAGTTTTCTCGCATTTTATAAAAATGATACTGCTGAATTTAAGATATATTTAATAAATTCTTATATATATTGCAAAAATCGAGGCCGCTATGAACTTGAATAATAACTATTTTATACTACTCTATAAGTCAATGTTGTCAAATGCTTTCAGTTTCAGAGAATAAGAGCGTCAAAATTGACACTTTCATCCGAAAATGCAAGTCTTCTAAAGTATTTGAGTTGGGAGTTCGCTTCTAAAGTCTGGCTCCGTTCAAAACTGTAGCAACTGCTATTTTAATATACAAATAGTGCAAAGTGGTTGTGCGCCCGCATCTGGATTCGAATAGAGCAAAGCAATTGCTTATGAGGAACGCGAGCCACAGGAACTAACAAGGTGCCTTGCCTCATCTAATCCTAGATTAATGAAGAATCTCCCCTTTGTGTGGGAACTAGTGTACTATTGAGTCGACGGTGTCTATTATTATCGTTGATAAAGAAACAATGTAATCGAATATAAAGTGTGACTTATTTAAATTGATTGTGAAGGTGTTTGGTAACTAGTTGTAAGGTTATCTATTAAAGACGAATAAATAAAAAAGGGCGGATCGGTGACCGCCGAAACATACATTCTAGTTCAGGTAAAGGTTGCCATAATCATTAGAGTCACACCTTTATCTGAACTAGCCCATGCTTATCCTAGGGTATGGCGTAAATAATAATTGGGGGTTGTCAGTTAATTAGTACAAAAACAAAGGGAGGCCGCCCTTGGAAGATGTTATAATGCTAATAAATCAATGGGAAAAGAAAAAAGAAAGAAAATTCAAGGTCCGTCAACACTTTCCCGTTAATTACACACAGTAAATCAAGGTTATTAATTACTTAACATTACAATATTTAATCCACCAAATTATCGAATATTTACCTAAAAATCTGTATAACGGGATTTGAATATACTCGTAGAAATAATAATTTTTATGTTTCTAGTATCTATTAACGAAAAATCAAAATTTCATCAAATAAATTTAAATTCAATGAGAAATTATCGGGTTCCTGAAATTTATCAGGTTGTGTTCTCTTACCTTCTTATCCACTTTATTTATTACACTACTTTTATTACACTTATTAATTTAGAATAGAATAGAATATCCATTTATTTCTAATAATTAGAATTTAATTTGAAAAAGTTTTTTATGTAAAAAAAGTTCTGACTTATCTGCATCTATTTTACTGATCATTGTCCATTTAATTACTGAAAAATTGATAAATTGATTTTCTAATAAATGCATCAGATTTCTTTTAAGTATACAGAAGTATTCCTATATAATCCCAAATTCAACTATTGAACCAAAATATCATATTTATTTCCGCAGGCTCTTTAACCCAGGATGTTTATGACGCGTAAAAAGTAACTTTAACACCTTAAAATATTCCTCCAATCGTTAAGATCTCAATATCCTCATGCCATGATCGTATCAAAGCGAGCACTAATAGCCTGTCACCGCGATTCGCTTGCATTCACATGATGCTCGCACATTTAATCCGATTCCGATGCAGCCAAACGAACATATGCTTCGATAAGCTTCCTAAACGAACAGTTTGGATCAGCACAGATTAATGTACCTTTATATTATGAATTAATATACCACGGTATTAATATTATAATTAGGAGACATTTCTTTTTAACCGGCAATCTGGTACCGCCAATTCATCCCTAAAATATCTTTCATTGATAGATTTATATTGCTAAATTTTTTTCAAGTAACATAATATTTCGTCCAGAGTCGAGAGTATAGGCTAATATAAGAACAAAAATAATAAATTAGCTATAGTGAAAATATGAAACATGAAAAACAATATTATATAAAATTACTATACTAACTTATTTAATTTAATGTAATTTAAATAAATAATCTTCAAAATGAACTAAATTAAATAATAGCGAAAGAATAAAATATTCTTGTGGATTATCATACAATTTATACATTACTCATAAACTATCTTGTCTAAAATATACTAAATAAGGTGTTTCTTATAGTTATTAGTATTTCAGGTAAACAGTATAAATGAAATAAAAGGATGCCAGGAGGATTTTTATATTGTCAAGAAATCTTCCATATGTTTTAAGTCTCGACTTCTAACTTTGATAGTTAAATAAATTATGTATATATGTATGTGATTGGCAACTTTCATTTACCTAAATCAAGTTCTTAAGGACTCATTTCGTCAAGCTCTTATAAACGAAACATACACCTTATTACTAAATTAATAATTGTGAACAAATTTGGTAATTCAAAACAGACGTTCTACATTTTTTTCGATAATATATTTTCATCTACTAGACAATGCATCGAGTGGCATGCTCTAATTACAAAATCAATACACGAGAAAACTATGCTAATGGATAGATGGTATCTCGTGATTATAACTATAATTGAGTTCGATAGTCTAAATTAAACCTAGGCGTAATATTTCGGTTCCAGTTCTTAAGGCCAGGAACAGCCAAAGAAGTTTCAGCCTACCATGACTGCCGACCGCAAAGGTTGCCATGCTTCACGGAACTCTTTTCTTACGGGAATCATACATAACATAGTAACCTGTCTATTAGTATGATTTTCATATTCGTCATGCAGATGTTACAACTCACTATTTTTTTTTACATTGTATTCAATACCTAGAGGTAAAAACAGTTGAAAACAACAAGGATTGTAAGTAGTTTTTGTTTGTACAAACGCTTAGTCATCATTTGATAGTCGTCGGTTTTAATTTATACGCGTCAAGAGTATTAAAACCTAATTCAAGGTTATTCAAATGTGTGTTAGGTGTGGCTTTTGCCACAGGGGGTCAGGTTGACTCTATCTACACAGATTTCTCGAAGGCCTTCGATAAAGTGAGTCATAGACTACTTTGTAACAAGCTCGCCACCTGTGGTATTCACGGTAGTCTCCTTCGCTAGTTGGCCTCCTATTTGAATAAGAGAAGTCAGTTGGTGGCTTTGAGAGGATACACTTCGACCCCCACTGACATTACGTCAGGCGTGCCCCAGGGGTCACATCTGGGCCCGTTGTTATTTGTTGTCTTCATTAATGACCTCATTAAGAACATATCATGTGAATGTCTATTATACGCTGACGACCTGAAAATATTTAAAACAATAAACTCTTTCGAAGACTGTAATCTTTTACAGAAAGACTTAACTGCTGTTTCTCGCTGGTGCAGAAATAATCTAATGTACCTTAATATAGACAAGTGTTTCGTTATTACGTTCACTAACAAGCGTAATGGGATCGTTAATGGGTACAGCATCAATGGCCAGACCCTTGAGAGGTCACATGTTGTCAAAGATCTCGGAATCCTTTTTGATGATAAGCTGACATTTCGCGAACACTACCACCACATAGTGAAAAAAGCGAATCAACTTCTGGGGTTTATTTTTAGATCTACTAAAGACTTCAAGGGCACTCATTCTTTTCTTTACCTTTTCACTACACTCGTCAGAAGCGTTTTGGAATACGGTAGTCCAATATGGTCTCCGCACTACAAAGTTCATATTGATAATATAGAGAGAGTGCAGCGCAAATGCCTACGGATTTTAAGCTACCGCCAACAGTCGAGGCGTAAAACTCCTGATTATGAAGCTCGTCTCATTAATTTTAATGTACAAAAATTGGAAACACGTCGTAGATATTTTGATTTCGTTTACTTTTATAAAATACTTCACTCCATATTAGACGTTCCTACCTTGCTCGCTGAAATAACTTTTAATATCAAATATAGTGCTCGTAGAGCTAATCAATTAGCACTTTTTACTTTGCAAGTGTATCAGAATAATACCTCCTTTTACAACCCCCTGGTTAGGATGGCTCGTCAGTGCAATGAAATAGCCAAGGGTAACCAAATCTTTGACGTTTTTCTACCTAAACTAACTCTTTATATTAATTTGATTAAAAGCATACTGTATCACAAGCCGACAGTCTAATCCCAGCGCTTGGACTCTCGGTCTCCTTATATTTTAACCCTATTATATTCTTATTTAGTATTGTTCATTGTACCTATTATTTAGATTACTGTTCTTGTTAAACCTTAAATTGTGTAGACATATTTAACTCCCTTGTAATTTTTCATGTACACACATTTTTGTGGAATGCAACCTTGATTATAAATGATTGTTTTTGTATAATTTGTTTAGTAATAGTTGTAATCTGTTGTGTGTGAAATAAAAAAAAAAAAAAAAAAAAAAAAAAAAATTACCTAAATTTATTTACATTTTTAGTAGAATATATAATATAAATTACTAGGCTTTTTCCTTTTTAAATAATAAAATAAAAATAATAAAAATAAATATTTATTTACCATATTCAATCCATTTCCAGCTGTCAATGAGGTACTGAGATCGGTTTTAAGATAGTTCTAGTGTCAACTGTCAAACACTTTGAATTTATTGCATAAATCGAAGACATCACAATAAATGAGAGCTTGAACAAGAACTTGGGCAACATTTCATCTTAAATCGCACAATAGGTAGGCACACAACATTAGTGAGTATTACATACTTATAGGTATATACTTTAAAGGAAGGAAAATCTTCAAAATTTCAAATTTTTCTAGAAAAAGACCCACATTGTCAATTGTTTCCAAATCTAGGAAATAATTTAGTAAAGCCTGACAGTCCTATTAATAATTCTATGGGTTTCATACACATGTCTAGATTTCTATAATCTAAGTCCCCTGAATGGGGCAGAGGGAGTTCACAATACGTTGCCATCCCGCACGGGCGTGATCTACACGCTTCACTTAACTCCACGTCATACCAACTGCCCTCGCCTCTGCAGTGATCGTCCGCAGACAGAGGTTGATAACATGTAATAATTCAAACTTACTTTCGGAAATAATGTTTTGTAATTTGATATCACAGCAACACAAAACTGCTCGCATGGAATTCATATCAACTTTATGTCCAGAGGAATAATAAAGGGGGAAGAAATTAACAAAAATCGCTAAATTTGATATTTGACCGATATAAAATCTACTAATTCAGAAAAGATTAAGAAATGAACGAGTTGGTTGAAACTGCTGGGTACAACATAAAACTTATTTTTTCACATAACACCTATGAGGTCCTTTTTTAAAAAAACGTGCAACATTCGATTTTCAACTTTCAATTGTTTTTTTTTCTATTCAGCTTAGACGTGAAAGATGGAGAATTCAAAAATCCGAATTATTTTTGAATACGAGTTCCGACGCAGAACTAACGCGGCAAAAACAGCTCGTAATAGCAAAGTTGCGTTTGAAGAGGAGACGACTGCTCATGAACGCACGTGCGTTTTTGGTTTAAATGCTTTCGTAATGGAAACTTCGACTTGAAACATGAAGCTGTGGAAGACCACCCACACCTGTGAATAAAGCTGAATTGAACTACCCAGGAATTAACGCTTTGATTTAACGTTACCTACAATATTAACTCATTTGCTTAATGCAAATTCATAAATTTACTCGTTAATATTGTAGTGTATTATCAATAAGATAAAAAATACGATAAAGGGGTGCCTCATTTTTATTTGACTGATCTTCAGAAAAAATGAGTGTTGAAACTTGTGTTGTCTTGTTGAATCGGTATGGAAATGAAGGAATATTGGATTGTTTACGATAACCGTAAAAATAAAATGACTGGCCCCCAGGTCTAACGCCGCAACAGTGCCCTAAAGCAAAGCTTACCAATAAAAAGGTAATGTACTTTTAACTGATACGTAGTGGAGTAGTGAATATGAAGAAAATATATATTACACTATTTACAAATTTACATAAGTATTTACAAGACAAAGAAATTATTTAAATTGAAAAACATTTGGTACGAGATCCAACTGCAGAACTAGTGCACTCATCGCGTATACGGTTAAAACCAATTTTTGCGAATATTTATGATTAAGAGAATATTTATCTACTAGGTTGCCTATCAAAATGTGGCCGCTAGTATTTTTAATCAAATTATTGTTAATTGATTTTTTGGAAAAATTTTCGTTCACTTGTTTTTTAAATAATTCATCGTCCATTTCACGGCGATGTATAAAAAGATACTGAAAAATCACGGCTGCCCAGAAGGCTGAACAAAATATTTTCAGTTTTCACACAGTTTGTCGAATCTAGAACCTCAGAGTTCTATCGTAAATCTTCTATCTATAGCAGCAATGTATAGCATAGATAATGAGGGTAAATATTTTGATTAAACAGATATGTTTCATCTTAGAAGAAAACAAGTTTAATTTTTGTAGTACAAATCCCCTAGTACCTATATATTAAATATACAGAAATAAAAAGCTTTTATTTATAGTCGCACCATTTCTAGAGATATTTGAATAATATCATAAGAACTAATTGAATCTGCTTACTCAAAAATAACTTCAGACATTTCCAATGTGCATAAATAACAATGTCGTTTATTTACTAAAGAGATGAACCAAAGATGTTTCTCAGAACGTATTATATATTTAAAAATGTGAGCGGTATTGAATTATTTCTGCGACAACTCAATATTCCTAAGAAATATGAAGATGAGTTTATTATAAATAAAATGAAAACTATTTTTCTTACAGTTTTGCGTAACTATGTCGTATCTTGACGTGTCAACATAAATAAATATCCTAAACCATTGGTCATCATCAACAAATATGAAGAAAACTCTGATCTGAACTCAACCGTGAGTTTCATTAATTCGATTAAGTAAAATACTTGAATAGCAAATTTTATTCAGTTTAAAAAATATTTTTGGAAGTCTAAAATCTTGACTTTTTTGGATAGAAACCTTACTTCTTTCCAAATCTGAATTTTGAGAATTGACTTAAAAGTTATTTTTGCCTCGCAAATTTTCAAATAATTGTGATAAACTTCTAGCGGAGCATGAATTATATTTTATATTATGTAGGTACTTGTCGTTATTTACTCTTTATATATTTAGCTAGTTGCCTTAGGAAAAAAGAATTTAGTGGAAAATCTCCTTTTACTCACCAAGTAAACAACAACAACATTACAGAATCAGTCTATTGTTCCAACCCCGCTAAATTCGTATTAAATGTCAAATGCATGACTTAACCACAAAGGAGATCGGCGACAGTCTTTGGAGCATTATTGTAATATAAAGTAATAAATATTCCTCATTCAGGTACAATCAAAATAATTTGGATAAAATATCAAATAGGTATTTATATACTTACACTAAATAAAAGTACCCGTTTGCATTAATTTTAATTATTGATTTTCCAATTTATACCTTTCCTTAATCGCTACAGCAACAACAAGTTTAGGTGCCTGCGAGTGGACAGTCGGCGGTCCGCGCGATTGTCGTCCTTATTACCACTAAATATATGAGCGATATTCTTATGAGTTACCTTTTAGGGGATTCATTAATTAATTACTAATTGTAGGTATTGTTCTGTACTATAAAATAAACTTAAGCCAGTAAATGCAAATGCTATACTAAAGCTTGCATACAGTTGAAATTTTTGTCTATTGCCATAATAAATTATTTAGTTACTTAGTTTAACAAAATTATCGCCATTAGTTTTTGAATAAGCGCTTAGCTTAAAAAACATTGTAAAATATTATGTTTGTACGCTCTAGGATTAAATTAACACTGGAAATTGTACTTGTAAAAATTTAATTACGTTCTAATAAAGATGTTTGAAATTGAACTGAAATTGAATCGCTACAGCATTTTCTAGCTTTCCGATTCATCAATCCCCTTCTCTCTCTTAAATAACAGAAGCCTGTACAAATCGGTTCGAGACCACAAGTAAACAATAAACCAGCAAATTTAACTTATTTAATCTTCGACAAACATTCAGTGAGAAACCCTATAAATACATCAACATGCTCGTTCACTCCATGGAGTTATGCCTTAAATTTATAATATGGTTCTATAGTGAAGTAAGTTGAACGTAAGTTTAATAAGGTATTCAAAACTAGTTTTTTTTGTATTTCCTTAGCCTGCACAGGTAATCACAAAGTCTCGATACTTTAAGATGAATGCGCACATGAATAAATCAGTTCTCATTGATTTTACGAATCATATCTTGCATTTGTTCAGAATTATAACATTTTCGGATCAGATACAGATATAATGTAAAGGGTAACTTTGTGTCTAAGGGACAGGCAAGGAGTCGGGAGAGGCAACAACTTGAACTACATCTGTCACATTGTCAGGCGGTCACGCGAAAATAATATAAGAATAATAAACTGGGTGCATACATAGACCATAAATATCAAATTCTATTAATTTTAAGTAATCGAAATATTTTTAATAGAAAAATAAAAGAATGAAGCTTGTTCTGTTCAACTGTAGCGACCTACAAACTATTTAGTCGAATCATAAATCTTGAAAATTCACGGAAGAATTGCTTACAATATCATCAATAATTGTAAGCAGTTTAATAAGAGTTTACAAATTCTTCATCAATAAAACAATGTTACAGTCTTAAAAACCCATAAATTTTTAGTACTCGGAGATAGCCTTGACACGGTAAGTTTTAAATTATATTCAAACTCGGAGCTAAGATTACAAAGTAATAATTTTCTAATGAAACGGTAATCAATTTTTACAAATAATTGACTTCAAATGTTATTCACATAGACATTTTCCAATTCACAGAGATAATAGTGCATGTTTATGACTTGTACATTATATGAAATACTTATAAGAAGATGTACATATAAGTTTATACAAGAAAATGTCTAGCTCTGGGAAAAGTAGCTAGCTAAAATCTTAAGTTTTTTACTTCTTACATTTTATGAAAGCATCAACAAATTCCAGAAATTAAATATACAAATGGACGCTTTGAGTTTCTTGTCGTTCTAAGATTCGCGTGTCGCTCAAATAGAACTAAACAAAAAGAATAGACGACACGAATAACGCTCCGCGGCGCTGACCCACTTGACGAGACTTCACAAATGAGGGAACTTATAATCAGGAAATCTCTGACACCATACAATAAGACTAGCGAGCAGTAGCGTACTGAGAAGGATTATTTACTTAAAATGAAAAAACTTATAATTCTTTAATATAAAAAAGTTATAAAATAAAAACTATGTGGTGGTTGTATATTGAAGCATCCGACAGACGTTTTAAAGCGATTCGCTGATTGATCTATATAGGCAAATAGTTGATCAGCCCTTCGGGCAAGTATTTTCTCTTTCCACGAAATACGCATTGAAATTTCGCACTTTTAAATTTTAAAAGTTATTCACTTTACAGATATATTTAAGAGAGCTATTCTCTTATTCAGCATCTAGTTTTGTATATGTATATTATTGTACAATATATATTATATAAGTTAATTAACTGCTGTTCATTCGTCTCTGCTAAAACAAACAAACAAACAGCTTGATAGAATTTTTGTTTCTTCCGTTTGATCGCTATAGTATATGTGATATAGAGGGTTCGATGTAAAAGGTATATTACCTATAAACGAGAATTAATATAATATAATAAATATAAGGCGAATTAAATTTTCATAAAAATTATGAAGTCGCCATGTTTCAGCAGATAAACCGATCTTACCGATTGACATTTTATGTAAGAACTACCTTAATTGACATTTAAATCGAATGCGACTGTCGAATATAAAAAGAAATTAAAGCCGTTCTATCCATACTAATATTATAAATTCGGAAGTAACTCTATCTGTCTGTCTGCTGCGCTGAACCGATTTTAACGAAATTTGGCACAAACATAGATAATAAGTTGAAAAAGGACATAGAGTACTAGGGGACGTAGGGTACTATCTAATTTCACTAAGTGAGTACATAATATATTTATTGTGACCATTGCAATGTGCTCAAACACGGTACCTCTGCAGTAAGTGCTGGTTTAACTACTAACTATTGTATTATTATGTTTATTGATCAGTCATACCAAATTATGAATCGATTCGACCAATAAAAATGGCTCTTAATGCCTTTACCGTCAGAAGCGAGCAGGTCGTCTTCAAACAAAAGAGATAAGAACTATTACTATTATTACGTCTAGTACCTATATAGGTACTTGACGTAAAAACTGTCTAATGCGGACGAAGTCGCGGGTAGAGCTAGTACAGTATCATGTACTATGTCGAGTAAAGCATTGTGGGCCGGCTCGTCTGCGAGGAAGTCGAAAAATTTATTCAGCTAAATCAATACTAAGGATAGCCGGTTTAAGCCGGAGGGTCCGACGCAACGCTGACGCACCATACTCAGTATTGTCACTCACTTACTCAAATAATCCACTGGATGCAAATCGTAGGATGCAAAGCATGTTTTTAACAATAAACCGATTACAATTATAAAATATTTTGTTTCCATTTTTGAATTTAATTCGTAGTTTGATAGAGAAAACACCTTTTAACTAAGTACAATAGTTTTTCCCTTAAAAACGTTGTTTAATTTGAAAAAATGTCTATTTGAGACACTCTCAAATAGGCTGCCTCTTTCTCACTCACGTACAATTGTTATTGTAATAACAAGATAAAACATGTAAAACACAGATCTTATTTGATCAATGATCATAATTACATGAGTATGCTTACGATTAAATAAATGATAATTTTAATAAAAAGCTATCCGTGCTGGTTTAGTTAAATGGAATTTCCCCAAATTTAAATGAGGTTACCATTTTAGGAAACAATCTAAATTATGCTGAATTGTAGTTTTTCGCTAGGCCAGGGTAAACTTTAATCTTTAAATTTTTTAGTTCACTAGATAGGAAAAAATCAATTGATATAATATATCGCAATATATATCGGCGAACACTGATTTGAAAGCTTCTTACGCGATTATTAATGAATAGATTTTACTGACTGAGTTTATAAAATTACAGTAGGTACACAAATTATTATTTGTACCTTACCCGGGATATTATTATTATCATTTGGGTATTTTTTGTTAAAAACTAATTAACAACTAACCTAAAACTACGAACTAATACGAAACTACTGACCTAAAATGAATAAAAACAAAAAGGAACTACACTTTTCCTGAATATGTTAAAAGAATTTCTAATATGATTAAACTAAGAAAACAAATTGAGCTTTACTAAACTAAACGATCTTTTATTTTTTACCAAGTTTTTAAGTCGTCATAGGTCCTTTAATAATAATAATAATAATAATAATAATAACTGTCACTCTCTTTCAAATTATAAATTGGATTTTAAAACAAAACTATAAATATTTCATTCATCGATTTCTGTTGGTATTTCGTAGAGATAAGCAATTAATATGTACGTAGTCGCGCAAAATTCAGCATTTGTTTGATACTATACTTTCATTATAAAAATACTGCAAAAAAAAATTCCAATACGCCAAATCGAATCGTTTGTTACCTCACTCAGCGAAATGGTTCTGCAAACAAGGAGTGGAAAATATAAAAAAAGCATTCAATCGATAACCTGCTTTAGACTTTTTAAGGATGACGTATAAAAAAGAACCTACTTTTAAAAAACTTATGATTATAACGCCACAGAGTAAGGAAACTTGTTTCTTTTTATACACTCATAAGATACATTCTGTTTACATATATTTTTCATATATGCTAATGAAAGTGCAGTGAAGTTAACTTTAAAAACAGTCAAGAGTATTATAATAATGAATATGGATCGCCCGCATCAGCTGATATCATTAACATTTCATTAAAATGCACATTGAATAGTTTATGAGTGTGTAACGAGTTCTAGCCAAGTTGCGCTGATACCTTTTAGTAATACAAAAAGTTAATAGCGTAAAAAAAATACAAAAGCGAAAGTCATAGACGCCTTACAATTTGCCCTAAAGCAGAAATGGTGACGGGCAGGGCATAGAGCAAGAAGAAGCTCAGAAAAAAGATGGATATCAGAGACAACCATATGGAAAAGACCAGGGGGAAAAAGGGGCGCCCTAGAAGGAGATGGATAGAGGATATAAATGCGGTAGCAGGAAGCGATTGGAGGATAAAGGCTTGGGACAGAGACTTCTGGGAAAAGTTGGAGGAGGCCTTTACCCGAGAAGGAGTTCCGATCAATGGTGCTGAAGAAAGTTAAACAAAAAAATCTATATATACTAGTTAAACAAAAATAAATAAAATCCTTATATATATTATTTAAAAATTTAAATTACAAACTTATCATACTAAAAGTAATATAATTGTAATAATATTTGGAAATAATTTTTTTGATTGTAAATAAATAGGCTTTAATAATATTATTATTTGAATACGTATTTTGAGGATTATAATATTATTCTTACTATAATTATTATACTTTTGAGTACAATGTTCTTTAAAAGTAAATCAGATAAAATAAATGTTAAAATATATAATTTTCATCAAAAAATTAAAATTTCTCTTATATTTCATGCGTTTTATTGAAATTAAATTTCTTAAACTTTTTAATAACATTTATTTACAAATAAATATTTTAAAAAATCATAACACCAGTTAATTGCGATTGTCATAAGGTATCGTTCAATAAACATTAATGTTACCAATTTTAAAATGATATAAATGCTCTTCTTCATTTAAATGCCACCTAAATGCCGCCTAAAGATCTTTTTCGATTTTTTTAATGAGAAACAATAAATAGGTTCACGTGTCCTCTGGATATCAATGTTACGGCCGAATTTAAATCGATCTTAATTTCACGCTCTTGAGTCTTGAGAAAGACACTTATTATTTGCATTAAGTATTATATTCATTTAGGCATATATTTTTCGGCTAAACTAATGAACAAAAGTTGCGGAGTAGCTGTAGTAAATCTCTGGTTTTTATTATTATTAATTTTTAAATGTAATAGCGAACAAAGGGGCAGGCCTGATGGTAAGAGATCACTGCTTCCCATGGACTACTGCGCCGCGATCCGCGCTTTCTATTGTGTTGGCGGCCTTTTAAGTGTGTGGTGGCCTTCAGTATTATCATTCACTCAGCGAAACACAGTACAATTACTGTTTATTACAGTCACAATTTAGAGTCCAACATCATTATATGTTGCTGTCAATAAAATTTCACTAATAATTAAGATTTAAATTTGTTATTCTCTAATAACCACTTGTGTAAATAAGAGATCGCGCAATCATTCAGAATTATCATTTACGTATTTTATAACTATATCAGCGGTAATAATAGATAGGTTGCGATAATAAACTGACATTTAGAATAATTAGCAAATGTTACGAACGTGTTATTAAAAGAGTGGTTTGAGCCGTCATTGCAAATTGAGCGATGCCTCTCGCATGATGCGTGCCGGGAAATGGTGCCATCTTATTGAAGGAGGCAACGAGACAGGATATAAGTGAAATTTAATTTTACTTGGACTTTTATTTTACCTATTTTGATGAATGAACTGATGATGCGGTTGGCTGCTGATTAGTCCAATTTTTTAAGTATTTTTCTAATAACTAGAGAAGCCTTGAATAAACTGTGCGAGATGAAAATGTCGAATCGGTCACGGTGCACTTTATACTGATTAATGTATTTTTTTCGCCAATTCTGCGCCCAAGGTCTTTTAAATGGGCCCAACTATTGAATTGACTCAATTTAACGAACCAATTCATCGTCGAATGCGGTAAACTGGAATGGGGTACATTAAACTAGTTAAGATAACATAGTAGAGAAATCAATCATAAGCGGAGCAAGGAGACGCGCTGAGATAAGCTGATAATGAACAACGACGCGGTGAGAGCACCGTTCCTGTCCAAATAACTTGGCTGTTCTAATTTTATAATAACCGTTCGAGCTCCACAAATACATCATCTATTTTCTTTTTGTTCTCACTCCCCGCTCCGTCGCTATCTAATACTCACATAGATTGGTCTTTTCTTTGTCGTAACGTCAACTTTACAACAATACGGTTTATAGACTAATCTAAATTAGTAATCATTTTCTGCATACTTAAGTTTAAGTAGTACTTAAGTTTTTTTATTGGTTGTCGTGGTATCCGAACTTGGGATCTTTAACGCAACACGATTCGGTTGCGCATAGATAATCTTATTACTCGTAGCAAAGTTGGACAATTAATGTTTATCAATTCATTTATTTTATGTCTAAATAATGTTACCCTTAAAGCTTCATTATCAATAATATGCATTTTAACTTCCAAGCATGGAGATTGGTTAATGGCAGATTATGAACGTCAGCATAAGATTAAAATCACTAATACGATAAGATACCAAAATGATAATGTAACTCGACGGCACTGAAACTCTGTTAGCATACCAGTGATTTCAACACGCACTTAGATATTTTTATATCACACGATAAGATATATTTATAAAAACACATTTCTTTGTCGAATAAATCTACTCATAGCAAGGGCAGATTTGGCTTTGACTGCAGTCAAATATTGCAGATATTTTTCTGTTACTATGCCTCTATCATAAAGTGTAACTAAGCAAGACTGCCGAAGTATGAATACTAGGTACCTACCGTGTGCTTAGACTAAACAGCATAAAGTCCCTTCTACAACTTCGAGGATTATCAAAATAATATAAGTAAATTATTATAAATTACTACTGTAGTAATCTGTAAATCATATGACTAAGATACGTCTCTTACTCGATCGTATAATATGTTGGAATATTCTAAAAATTCACGACGCGCTGCAAACTGCGGTCACATGACTTACACTTTGGCAAAAATATAATATAATATAGTTCCCCAACGACTCACTCAAATTAATGCTGACGTGAATATCATAATAAACACCCGCTCCCGTTAACCGATTTCTCAATTAAACTGATCCTAAATAAACAAAATAAACATACCACACTAACTACAAATAAATAAAAAAACAGTACCTACATAAATAAAGTTATGGAATAAGTATATTATGTACTAATATTCCTTCTCAATTTAATCGTTCTTAATTAATCGATATCTATACATTTTATGCATAGTAAGATACGTATTGAACACGGAACAAACAGCGGTCGCAAAAATTTTTTTGGTTAACTTCTAATCTGAAACTTAAGGTCACATGTATCGATCGGTGACAGCTGAGGACTGCGGCGCCGACTTTATACCTCTGCACCACCTTGCTTCTATACACCACCCATACAAACCACCACTCTTCTTCCAACTAGCAGCCAGCGCAGCAGCCAAGTCTTCGAGCCATCCGCATAATTTCACATATACTACATATACCTATGTTTTCAGTGTGGGGAAGTGGAGACGGGTCGATCGAACTCGTAGCAAACCCAATGCGGTATAACGAATGCGCGGAGGAAGTCCGAGAAGCACGCGGCCTGTGACCTAGTGCCCTACAGCGGGTGCGCGCCCAGCACGACCAGCGCGAGGGTGGTACTCACCGTTTCCGTTAATAAGGGGGTAGTCGTCGTCGTGTCGGCCAATGTAGGTCTTGAGCGGGGTGTCCGTGAGGGAGGGCGACGACCTGTCCCTGTCACTCATACTAGTCACTTAACACGAGACGCGATCAACGAGAGACGGACGGACGGGGAGACGCGGGCCCCGTGTGCACTCCACGAGCGACCTACGGCCCGCGGCACGCGCGGCGAATAAATAATTGAGCGTTGCCGATTGTCACCACGCCTGAGCTCACCGCCCTCCCGCCGCTGCCCTCCGCACCTCGTACCGGCCATCACCTCTTAACATTTCACTTAGTGCCGTTCTACTACACTAGATGGCACTCAAACAATATTTTTCGAATAGACTATTTAATTTATTTAACTTTTTTTGTATAAAAATCACAAAATAAAATAAAACAATTATATCATATAAACATAAAGTCAATTACATCAAGACGTATTTCCTCTAAAATCTAAACCAATATTAAAACAAGTGAAATTGATGATAATTTAAAAACCCCTCACCATGATAATTATCTACAAATAAGAAACATTTCCGCATGTATGAAAGAATCTTGAAAGGTTGCAGCTATTAGTAACCATCTCGATCACGGCACTTTAAATTGAAAAAATTGCATCATAATTGGTCCAATCGCTTAGAAGCTACTTTTTTGCGTTGGGGATTAATAAATTGATGTAAATAGAGCCTAGAGGCCCAATAAACAGATTTATGTAGGGACTCTTGGATTTATAGTAAAAAACTCAGATAGGTAAGTTGCGGGAAAATGCTATGGGCTTTTCTATTCTTTTATTACTGTGTAAAATTAGCTCTCAGTCGTGCACGCTCTGCACGAGTCCTCATAGTAATAGTTAATTATATTAATAAAATAATGAAGTATAACATTGTAAGCAGTATATTAAAGATAAAAAACACGCTATAACAGAAATTCCGGCATTCCGGCAAGTCCGATTGTGGAGTATAAAGTCATTCCAGATGTGATGCTGCTCTGGGTCCAGGGCATTTTTGGGGAACGTAGGCAATGAGTGATTGAAACCCGGAAAACGAAGAATGGACCCGTCGAGATCCGTTGCCTCCGCGCGTTGACGCCGACTGAGCACCGCTGACAGCTCACGCTCCGCTACGCTTGTCGTACTCGATGATACCTCAACTTCTGCAATTATTTTAACTATGGTCATACGAAAAATATAGCTTTTCAGTTCTGAGTAAGGCAGATCATGGATCTCCAGTTCTTAAAAAAATAAAATGAAAATTACTCATGTCAAGTTTTATTGTCATGACCAAAGAAATACGATGTTAAAAAGACGACACTTATGTTAACTACAACCACAATTCTAAATTGGAGTTGCAAGCCTATGGTGCCGTTTAAAAGCGACACATCAATGTAGTCGCAGACTTGTTCATCCCAGTTATCAGTTAATTCGTGAATATTCTTAGCATTCGATAGAAGTTTGTGGCGCATGAGACGTTTAGCTCGAGCGATGCGATCGGGCGAGTTGTCAGATATTTCTCTCGCCTGCATCCGTTGTAGTCGAGAACCTGGAGGCTCCACCATCACAACTGTTTGCATTCGATCTGTTACTTGCATTAGAACAGGTGGCTTAGTTATTACAGTGCCGCCGCCTAAATTTTCCTTTCTTTGAGCCTTTTTCAGAATTGAGAGTCTAGACTTCTCTGCTAGTGACAATTCAGATGTATTCTGGGAGGCAATGGTTATTTTTAAACTAGTAATCAATGTTGTCGAGATAGTTGTTAATACAGTAGTAGTTCTCTGCGAGGTGGACGATGTGGATTCAGATGTCTTAGCGTCGACTTGTTCAGCAGACAGGTCAGGAATATTGGCTCGACGGAACCATGTATCGAGTGGTCTGTCTGGGATCCGCGTCGGCATTACAGTTGCTGGGCACAAAATATATATCCAAATTAAGTAACCCTTTTAAAATAATTGGCTATTTACTCACCTTAAAATAAACTAATTTATTTTAGATTTTTCTATATCTAGTATTTAATATTGTTTTAATTAATAATTACAGATATCTAAAAAAAAATTACTACTTATGTTTATGTATACCTTTTGTTCGGGGATTTGGAAGAAGATTGTTTTTTATGTTTAGGGCTCTCTTCATATCATAATATTCTTCATAGTTTGGGTAGCTTTTGTCTGCTAATGCTCCTAAATCACGATGAGGGATAAAATTCATATCAACTTCGCTCATTCCACCACCCATTCGACGTCTTTTTAATACTTGAAGCCGAGATTCGTTTTCATTATTCTCATCAGAATCGAATTCGCGGTCTGCTTCAAATATAGCTTCGGTAATCTGGTCTTCCCTCTCACGAGCTTTTCGTCTACCAGACCGCCTTAATCCTCTTCCATATCCGAAAATATTTTTAGTTTCCGTTTTACTTCTACTTTCAATCATCCTATTATTTGGTATTCTTCTACTCCAATGTCTTTGTCTATTTTCTTGTGATCTTCTTTTTGAATTGACAAAACGTTGACTGCCTTCATGGGACAAATTACCATCATCTCTATTAAACTTATTTCTTTTGATTGTAAAAGGTCTGTCACCTGCAACTCGTTGATTAGACTTAAGCCCTCGCTCATCTGGTAACTTATCTAAATCATGACTATAATCCTCTTCTATATCTATCGGTCTATCGTTTTTATTATTACTCCGTTGCCATGCGTCATTTTCTTCAGCTGGGTTTTCCGTAGGACCTTCATATTTGTCTGCAAAAAGAAATAGGCAATCGATTATTAATTTTAAAATTTAAAGCTATGTAAATGACTATAATATAGGGTATGTCACAGCTTAATTACCGCGGGACGCGTCTTCATATTTGTAATCTAAAGGAACAGAAGCATCTGGCGATCGTTCCGGATAATCATCACGGGATATAGAGTCCCTGTTTGGATAATCTTCATGATAGAAGGGCATGCGAGCGCCTGAGTAATCAGCATAGCGTGCTGTCGTAGAGATCACCCAAGCCAACACAAATATCATACCACCGGTAAACATCGTGTGCCATTCATCTACGCTCATACTTTTCCCGAATTTCACGATAGTGTACCATGGTTCTTGTTAAAATTTTGTGACATAATAATTACGCTTTGTAACTTGGAATTTGACTTTGAAGTTTCGATTGAATCAATTCAAGATACATGAGGATATTTTTTAATATCTATTACTATGTTTTCGACCAGTTTTAATTTGAAAATACTTAAAAATAAAACAATATTGGACAATGCTAGCGAGGAATAAATTTTAAATATGAATATTTTAAATACAGTAAAAACTCAAGAACTTTGAATTGAATAAATCTATTTTCTAATGTATAGGTATATTTACTTCGTTACCAGTGGAATAATAATTATGAAACAAAATTTCTAATTTAATTGACACTTATAACGTCAGTTATGTCATTCAGAAATGTAAAGATGTAAATATTTCCAGTGAATGTATTACAATTAAAGATGGAATAACCCTCTTCGTAATGAGTGGGAGCAACAAAAATGAAAAAAAGGAGGAGGACTGTAGCTGTTACGCAGAGTCTCGTTCAAAGAAAGCTTGTCCTCCAGTTCGCAACGTGACGCATCCCCTGCGCTATTACGAGTTCTCGCCGGACGAGCTGAAAGCGCTCGAAGAGTGCGATAAAGAGAGCTTCTATCAACGCTGCTTGCCCTTCAGTACGCTCTTCGCCACTGTTACTTACGCTGCAATCAAGTATGGTAATTATTCATTCTTCTTATCGGTAGGGACGCCACGAAAACTTCATAGAAGTAAGATATGTTATTTTGCAGTTCATTTTATTTATTACATTTTTCGTTGACGTTCCTGCTAATAACTTACTTCTGTGAACGTTTTCTTTTAGGGTTCCTGAGCCGAAACCCCCATTTTGGTGCCGTACCTAAAGTCCTGGCGGCTGCATTGGTGGGTCACATATATGGTCGCCTCTCGTACATATCACAATGTGAGGCTAAATTGCGCAAATTGCCGGCAAATAGTCATCTTGGAAACGTGATAAGAAAATATTATTTGGAAAATAATCCACCGCCAGATCCTAAAAAACGTTGATTATAAAGTACACTATCCAGCCCATCCTTCTAAGAAAATTTACAGCTTTTGTATCATACTTATTTACTATATACGAAATAATATAATTGGATACTTTTATTATATAAATAATAAATATATGTTTATCAAGATCTAAATGTACCAGGTAACTAATTAGTTGTTAGTATGAAAGTACATAATATTACAGTTTACCTTAATTTAATATCTCAACCTAACTTTGGAGTTTCAAATTGAAGTCATTGAAAATAATAAAACCCCGCCAGATTTACAAAGAACATTTTAAATAAGGGATAAGTAATATTATGTTAAATATGCAGATAGCTGTTCCAGTGAACATGAACTTGCATTTATAACAATGCATAGTATGTGTGCTGTGAACATCTTGAAGATAACCGGCTAAGTTATATTTACTTAAAGTTGTATTGAAAGCAACTTTTTTGTATACGATAATCTCTTAAAACCTTAATTTAACATAAGTATATTGGCATAAATCTACTCTCGAGTCACAATGTTAGTTACCTTATTCCTCCGAAACGGCTTTAGGTACTGTTTTTTACCAAATTTTATGTGCATATTCAGTAGGTCTGAGAATCGGCTACTATCTATTTTTCATACCCCTAAGTGATAAGGGTAGCCCACCCCATAAATTAATATGGCAAAACAACGTTTGCCGGGTCAGCTAATACAATTATATTATTGTCAAATTATAACTTCCATGGCCTCAATCAATTTAACATGACAAAAACATTTGTTTCAAGTTTCATAACACACCCATCGGTGATCAGACATTAAGTGTCAAAATCTGACATAAAGTCTGACATTTGTAGTCTGACAAAAGTAACGGCGACAATCAAAAATTCTAACTTCAAGCACATACGATAAAGCTATTTTTCTTTTAAAAACAATTATTTATTATTTTTATAAGTATTAAGCTAAGTAGTAGAAATCTAATGTAATGAACGAGACAAGCTTATATGGCTACGAGAGCGGTGGACAGCCCCCGTCGAGTTCGGCCAGTCAGGCGCCTGCGGTAAGGTTATTGTTACGTGTATTGTTGTGATAAAATTTGGCGAGCAGTATACATAATGGTGTAGTTTTGTAGGCGGCGTACAAATTCTCGCCGGAAGAATTGCGTGTCCTGCAAGAGTGTAACACGGAAAGCTTCTTTCAGCGATCACTGCCGTTAGGTACTATGTTCGGTCTGGGTACTTTCTTCGGTGTGCAACAAGGTATAAGGTTTTACTAATAAAACTAATACTCTAAATTAATTAAATGTTGGTTTCTGTAGTATTGCGCTATATAAGTACCTTCCCTAGGTCACTTCAAACCAAACCCACGGTTCGGTGCATTTCCAAAAGTGACATTAGCAGTGATAGTGGGTTATTTCCTGGGCAAGCTGTCCTATCAGCAAGCATGTGCTGAGAAGCTGATGGCTCTTCCGGGTAGCTATATTGGTCAACTCCTCCGAGAAAGAAAAGAAGGAAAATTCAGGTATGCACATATATTACATATACTTACAAGTCACAAATGACACAAATAGTGAATGTGCTTTCTATTATATTATATTAAGAAGCCTATTAAAATTTAATCTTATTTCAATGTGTGCATGTCATTTCTGTGATAAGGCAGTTTTATAAGAGTTGTATGTGTCAATGTAATTATGTAATAAGGCTCTTAAATGAAACACCACATATGCACAACTTTATTTTTTAAGAAATTAAAACTTAACCTTCATAATTTTATGTAAGCAGTTTAAAATTATCTGAATTAATTTGCCATTCTTCTTTTATTACTTAACTTTCTTACAAGAGATTTGAAGTAAAAATATATCACTATAGTTCAATTCTTTTATTGTATTCTTAGGATCAAAGGATCTCTAGGCTGATTTGTACAGGATTAATAGTTTTATATTCAAAATCTAGTTGAAGCACTTAGAAATTTTCTATAGATTTGTTTAATAGTTAAATTTAAATGTAAAAATTATATAAAGCCTTATTCTACACATTAAATATGTTGTTTAAAAATTACTGAAGAAAATACTAATCATTTGGAATAATACAGTGCAACAAAGACTCCTGTTCCGCCAACAATGTTTGGTGCTTCTCCAGGTGACATCTACTCTGATGCAGGCCCTGAAAGCTCTTTGGATCTTAATACAGATCGACCTCTATTTGCAGATGATTCATATAATGCAACTTCTGATTATGGTTTGTATTATTTATTGGACTCAATTTAGCTATAAATTCTTAAAAAAATTGTCGAGCAGCTATCAAACATAAAACTGAAAAAAACAAAAAACATTATTACTCATAATATTTATTTCAGGATTGTTCCCAAGCTTCGTTAGTAACATTTTTCTTAACATCTAGTGTTAGTTGTTAGTAGTATATTTATTTAATTTAACTGCCTTGCCCCAGCACTAACCAAATTAATTAATTTTGTGTTCTGTATTTGTTTCACTTGTTATTTTGATTATTCATAGATTAGTTAATCAGCCTTATATACCCATTCAACCTAAATATTTGTTTCTTCAAAATCGAACCCAGGTCCTCCAACGTAACGCGCATCGCCACTGTGGCGATAGGTCGCATGTTGAGTGGTAAAAAAAATTTGTTGTACTTTATGTAGTAATTTCCTTGGAATAAGTTCTATCATTGATTTGCAGCGAAACCAATAGAGCCAGAGCTGTCGCCGGCGCGGCCGGTGCTGTCATACGACGAACTGCGACAACGCAACCGTGGCGAGTACAAAGATGCCCGGCAGGATCCTTACAAGTATGTGGTGAACAATTTTATTTAACACTCGACAATCTTCATTTGTCTGTTTAGAAGTGGATTATCAGTAAAGAGACGCAGGATTCTGGGTGTGCGTTACGAGATTCACTTACACTTAATTTTATGGCAAGGTAGACTTTACCATTTGCTTTTTTAAATCGAATGGACCAGTGTTATATTAAAAGTCAATATAATTAATAAATGAGTTGTCTACTATTTGCAGAGTGGATCCAAATAGTACGCCGCTGGTGACTCGCCCCAGTCCACGGGCTTCGGCGCCTCGCCCCACCAATAAGTACGGAGACGAGATGGAATAAGAGCTCGACTTATCATTAGATTAGATGCTTAAGAACAATGCCAGCAATTACTTTTGAAATCGTTTTTGTTGAAATAAAATTATTTTACCGATTCTTGTTTTATTTAGGATTAAACTGATATACTAGAGCATCAAACTCGGATAGCGTTGATAAAACATAGATATAATTGTTGTTGTGTACATTAGTTATACACGACATTTAGGTTCTATTAAGTTGTACATAATAGGTTGCACAGGCCATCTAATTTAAATACATAGTGCTAATTCTACAGAATATCTTATGGACGTGAAATTAATATCCGTATTTTTGGCAATTGCACACAAAATTTAAAAAATTACTGAATCTTACTGCATGGTAGTTTTTATAAATTGAGCGTTATGCATTGTCCCTACGAGATAGTGGAGCAGTCTCAAATGGATTAAGTCAAAATTTTGAGTTATTTCTTGTCTGTTTTTAGGGTTCAGTGTATTCGTAATCGGACAAGCGCCTTTAGACAAGAACGTAAAGACAAAGGCCACATTCAGACGTTCAGCACTGAATCGTCTCACTGTAAGAATAAAAAACTTTCAAATAAAAACCATATATTTTCACATTTTAACCATCTTAAAATTGACTAAAAGCAATAAAATCTAAAAATAATCGCTTAAATAACATTTATTAAACGACAAAATTATCCAAACATTTATAAAGGAAAAACAATATCATAAAAATAAACTACACATTAACATTGATATGTAATTCACAAAAACCACAGTAAAAATTTAATACTTTCTACTATAAATTAAAATATTTTAATTAATAGCTAGCTTGTAATGGCGGCAAATATTGACGCGGGCATATGCATTTAACCTACACACCAAAAAGAGTTCGCGGACACTTGTAAAAGTTGACATTTTGTTCTCGTTTCAAAATCTAATGGATGCATTGTTTATTGACTTAACATTTAAAAACACAATTTTAATAAGAAAATTTTGTAAAGAACAAAAACGTCATAATTTATTTTGAAATATTTTAAGCAATTAAAAATATTACAGCTTTATTCCGCGCGGACTTTTTTCGATGTGTGTAAAGCACTCGGAAGAGCAAGAGCTTCCAATCAGCGAAATAATTTTTATAATAAAAAAATAATTTAAAAAAACAAAATTGCAAATCTTTTTAAAATATTATTATTGTAATATAATTCGTTCTCAATACCACTTATAGTTGATTCCTACACATTTTCGGTTTATGCCTATCAATGCGTTGTTACATTAGTCGCACTGAGTATGAATAAAATATATCTTATTCCAAATACTGATGTAAATTATGCCAATACAAAAATCCTTATTCAAACTATAACAAGATGAAAATTTAGTACGGCTGACTGATCTTGACCATTAAGAGCTCTGCCTCATTAAGACGCCATTGCGACGTCGCCAGCGGCGCAGGCTTGGCTACTTCTGGCATCCGAAGGTCGCCAAGTCGAGTGGCCATGGCGTCTCGGCAGTCAGTTCGTTTACATCGTCAGGAATGGATGTAGAAGAAATCGCACTTTTTTGGCGACTCAGTGAGTGACGGAGCATACAAACACTTGCAAACAACGCGACGTCAGGTAGTCAGCTTCGCCAGTCGCCGCATACGGAGCGGGTGGCTGGCTACGCTGGCTAATTGGCAACGTCGCCAGTCGATCGCCAAGTGAGTTAGGTACCATATATTTCAATATTAACTGCTTGGATACGTAGCCGGCGACGTCGCCATGGCGTCTTAATGAGGCAGAGCTCTGTGGGTAATTAATTAACAAATTCGTATCGTACAAGATAAAATACTGAATTCTCAAATGTTAAGTATGAATTATATTTTTTGACGCCTTTTTATTTGTTTTGACGACACTGACCTAGTCATTGTAATTTCCATAAAAAAATTACTTCCGCAACGTGTACTCGCTAACGTATCGTACTAATAATAATAATAATAATGGTAACGATGCGTCTTAGCCTAGATAAAAAATCGACCTGTAAACCTGAAAATGATAACAAACAAATAGAACATACATGAAATACTGAAGCAATACAAGTCGAAATAGTTATATATATATATGAGTATAATAATAATAACACATTCACATTCACACATTTAAAATCGATAAATTACATAGTCATAAATTTGACTTACACAAATTATTATACTATAAACTAATGTATACATATATATATGTATACATGTATAAAAACGGCGAAGTACCAATAACTTATGAATTTCGTAGTTGAAAAATTAAATAAATGTATTTATACATATGTATATATAATTTCTTGACAGTACAAAAATAAGGTTATTATTCTAAAATTTAATTATATTTAAAATTATACTTGGGAGATTTTGCCGAATCATGTGATTAGCTTATATAAATACAACTTCGCAATTTTTTAATTAGATATTGGTACTTGTCGACAATTCGTAGACATTTAGACACAAAAGTAAAATGTGACGTTGAAATAAACAATGCGCTAGATGTTATGTACAATGAAGAAATATGTGCAATGAGTTATGTTTATAATAATATATTATTCGGGACGTATCGAGGATTAGTAGAGTAAGATCGAGATTAGTAAGTTCGCTGGAGTAAACGAAAACTATTGAATTTATAGAAAATATTTTAAATGTTAACCGTCGCTCTTGATAGTGATAGCTGGAAGACATGACTGTGCGTACTTAAGATGCGATATACAGAAAAAAACATTATTAAACATAGCCCCTCGCATTATTCTGTTTGAATTATGCATAAACGAGCCAACGTAACGTGTAGCAACTCTGTCGATCTGTGTGAATTAAATTAATATTTTTTCCTGTTTCTTTAACGCCTCGTGAATAAAAATAACACTACTAAGCTTCAAATAACATCGGAACGTTTGAGACTTAAACCCTGCTAAAGTTTCCGTTAATTTTATTTTTCCGTGAACTTGCACGTTAATTAACGGATTAACTTCTGCAAGAAGAGAAATGAAAAAACTAGATTACGAACATTTCTTTAAAATAAATAAAAGACTATGCATTTGACCCTTAGCATTCGAAAGCAGTGTTGTCCCTTAAAATAAAATCTACTTAATGCAATAAAAAATAAAATCACAGCTCAGTCATATAAGGAGAGAGGCGCGGCCCGCGACGTCTCTTTGTACTCGAAGATATTCTATAAGCGACTATCGACGCTTTGGTGTACCGGGGAGGTTTACTCGTACAAGATATATTTGCGAAGTTATGAACGTGTATGGCGTATGTTGTATGCACTGACAGGTATATATTTAAAGCAGGGCTATTAATAGATATATTAAAAGTAACAATAAAGTAAGCAAAGTACAACAACTATTATCTGTGATTTAGAAATTTCTTTCGTTAAATTATGAATAACGATGCCACGATTTGAAGTATGTCGCCGCCGTCTTTTTACATTTAGTCACAACAGTCTGCGAGCAGCGATGCGAGATCGTCTTCCGGGTCGGTCGGCCACGCTGCCCGCGATACGATTGCGTGTCCAGGGAGGGCGAGTGGCGCTCGGCGTAGTGCCAAGAGCGACAGCCACAGGAAGTTGCCTGGAACCAGCTTGCAACATTTCGATGACTTATCATTTTTTCTAATTGTAAAAACGCTATGTGTAATAGGAATCCTGATTGACACTTGATGTCTATTTTTAATCAAAATTCAAAGAAAATTATTTAAATTTTATTCAAATGGCGAAAACCACTAAAAAGAATTAATAATGATCCAAAAAAGTTAAAAAAATAATCTTCAATTGCGGCGATACTCTGAAATGTCAAATCCCTAGACACTTGATTATAAAGGACAGATTGTAAACGATATTACAGAGTTAACGTACAGCTCATCAGAACTGGGGCGGACCGATTGTCATATTTAAAAACGAAATAAAAATTGTAAAATATAAACACATAATTATAGCGGGTTTTCCAATAAGAGGTGTTATTTTGATATTCAAAGAAAAATGCCATTTTTTGATATAAATGATTGGATGTTTATATCATTATAAAGAGGAAGGTATGCCGTTAATAGTGGAAAGTAACATCAGGCAAATGACCCTCATGACCACGCTTACAGGACCATATCCTTTTCATGAAATTTTCCATAACCAGATCGCAAAGTGGCTGCCCTATGTCCTCGATAGCCTCACGAATTCCATCTTTGAGGTCTTGAATCGACGCTGGGCTTTTGGCGTAGACCTTCTCTTTCACGTGGTCCCAAAGGAAGAAGTCGCAAGGTGTTAAATCACAAGATCTCGGTGGCCAATTGTGATCACCTCTTCGAGAGATAACACGGTCCGGAAA
The DNA here is from genome assembly GCA_912999735.1 of Aporia crataegi. Taxonomy (NCBI): domain Eukaryota; kingdom Metazoa; phylum Arthropoda; class Insecta; order Lepidoptera; family Pieridae; genus Aporia; species Aporia crataegi. Next base: position 332,713 of record OU538732.1, on the reverse strand, counting down.
CTTTTCCCGTAAAATATCAATGGTTTCGTTGCTTGTGTGGCACGTAGCGCCGTTTTGTTGAAAGTAAACGTTGTCCAGATCAATACCATCCAATTCCAGCCATAAAAAATCATTAATCATCTCTCGATAGCGCAATCCATTCACCGTAACTGTTGCTCCAGCCTCATTTTCGAAAAAGTAAGGTCCAATGACTCCGCCAGACCAAAAACCGCACCAAACAGTCACACGTTGAGGACAGAGAGACTTTTCAACAATAACTCTTGGGTTTTCCGAGCCCCAGATGCGACAATTTTGCTTGTTGACGAAGCCACCGAGATGGAAATGGGCTTCACGACGACCAAAAAATGCTCGAGTTTTACGAACCGCCTCTGCTAAATTTTCACCATTTCTATAGTGATGATTTTAATAATTTCAATGCGTTGTTGAAGCGTGTATCGTTCCATTTTTATTAATGGCGTAGTTTCTACTTGTCATATGTCAAAAAATGACAGCTTCAAAAGTGACATCTACCGAAATAGCGGGCTATTCAAAATAACACCTCTTATTGGAAAACCCTGTAGTACAGGCCTTGCCTAGAACCTTTCAACTGTTGTCAGGTTATGCAAGTGTCCATAAAATAAAAATATTTAAAAAAATAGCGATTTGAAAGGCTCGACCGATTATTCCTTTTCCAAAAATCTTTGGCAAGCTACTATACTTTGTTTACTTAACTAATAGTTAAAACCTGTCAGTGCGGACGCCTTAACCATAAATTCTTAAGACAGACTCCAATCCACATCAAAATAAATATTAAATGATGAAACGATCATTTAAAAGGATTGGACTTATGGTTGTTCCGAAACTACATCAAAAATCAACGATTATTATTATGAATGTTAACGTTCGTGCAAGTAGAACTAAAGTTGTCGTTTGTGAAAGTACTTTTTACACCATTTCAATAAAGACGTGCAAACGAAACAACCTACCGTATGTCAGTTTTTTAATCCGTCCAAAGCGCGACTTTAAGCCGATGAACCAATTGTAAGATATAGCGAGATACCAAACTATTGATTGGTATATTTGATTGTGTAATCAATAAGTCTAATTCTATTCTAATTCTAATATAGAAATTAAAATATTTTTTCATACACCTAATTTTTGTATAACGTAAAATAACGTACGTAATTTTTAATGCAATTCGTGCGTAGAGTAAAATGAAGTTATTAAAAATAATAATAATAATAATAATAACAACCATCACTTTGAAGACAAACATAACTTTAATCGCCCTCCTGGGTTCGAATCCTGAGAAAGCCAATAAAAGTTTCGGTTGGGTGGACGGTGGGTTCTACGGGTTACGGAATTTTACATTCTATGCAAAATTCACAATGTATGTTATTAAATTTGTGCCAACGCGTAATAAAGAATAAAAATTAACATCTACTTCAAAAAAGTTTGAACATCTTAAAACCATATCACTCAATGTCTTTCTAGCGGCTGTTGGCACCAACTCAATCTTAGTTTAGGAGATTCCTAAGAGATACCGCTACCTTCTTTCAATTACGATAAACGTTGCTGAATTTCAAACAATGTATCAAATGCTCTCTTTCTCTCTGACGTAAAATTGTTGTAACAAAACGAGAAAACTGAGCAAATATCTTAGTTGAGCAACGCTTATAAATTAGTTGATTAGGAGTCTTTGTTTCTCTCCTCTGATTAGGCGCTAGTGCAAATGAACAAAAAACTAATAACATAATGAATATATAATTTTTTAATATAAGTGATTTTAACTAAAATTGTCTCTGTTAAGATATGTATTGACTGTAAATTAACTCAAATACTAATATGGATCGAATGCGTTTCTTCTTTTCTTTGTACGAAAATTATAATTTATAGGTCTGATTAAAATCAAGCACCATTGAATATACAATATACATCGTTCCTACTGTACCTTCTCGCGAAATTCGGGCACAATCTAGCCAGCGGGATTAGAATGCATACGAGTATGTTTTAATGAATAGACAGCTAAGGTAAGTCATATTCGTTTTGGTACTCAGCTTTACGCAAATAGTTGAATTAACAAAAAACGCTTAGACGAGACTTGCGACTTGTGACTTGACTTGAGACTTGGTTGACTGATGTTTTACTTTCCGAATAGTATCAGTTAGAAAGTAAAACATCAGCCCATTCTAAACACTGTGTTTATACCTCATCTCCAGATCCGCGAATGGTATAATTTAGAAGAAGAATTTAGGGTAACGGCCAAGGTAGGCCAGAGAAGTTAACAGGTCCACCTAGTCCAGCATCCGCTTCTAGGAGGCTCATAATTACCGACATAGCAGCCTCGCCGTTCCCGTCGTTTGGCTGCGGCGACTGCGGCGGCGGCGTCACGCAGAAGTCAACTGGCGGCGAGTCTCGGGCGGCAGCTGCACTTAAAGGCACGTTGTTGCGCACGGCCGCACATTCCGTCTCGCTTACATCACCGATATCACCGCAGACGATGTTATCAACCAGCGAGGACTGAAATGACATGGTAACATTTAGCCTTACTGGAGCACCCGGCTCCAGCTATATTTCTAATCAAGTTGCCTACAAATATTCCTTTTGTGTATGTTAAATTACCACAGAAACAGACAGACTCTGAAATGTCTCTGCTTTTCAAGCCACCCAAACACAGATTTATGTTCTTTAGGATATACATTTTCAATAAGACAACTAATCGGTTTTTAAGTTCCGAGTACAAAAAAAAAACGTTAAATTATTTAATCTATATCTCCTGATATATGTACATACAATATATAGAAGACGAGAATAAAAACTAAAACACCATAATTTGCATTAAATTAAGAGATACATACATAATTTATTTATGCTTTTTTTATTGTAAACATTGACTTGTCTTTTTGTGTGCAGGCGAATGTTAGCAACAACTCTTGATTTAATTTACTATATAAAATAAATCAAGATAATAATAATTCTATAATTAATTACGAAGATAATAAATGAGTTTCCTTAAGCTGTTCCAGTCACACAAATCTATTTATAATCTCACCCTATTTTACGAATATTATAACCCGCTACAAAAGTGCTACAGTAGTTGCCACCGTAGATTTGCTTATTGTGTTTCGGAAACTCTGGAAGGATAAGAATGCAGCATAGACAAATGCTATGTACCCAGATTGATTACTTTGTCCAACAGATCCTGATAACCCAATCGAATCATTCAGCAAATTAAGTAGCAAATTAACTTCATATATTTAACCCTGCCACTCCTCGATAATCTGTAATTTTATAAATCTCTCATTTAAAAGAAAATAATTTCACCATGCAGGCTGTAAAGCAGGCGAAACTTTAAATTATTTTAGAATTTTTATAAATCCAAGCAATTCAATATATTGCCACTAAAATACGAATATTTAACCGGGAAGTGAAAGGCTTGTGAAATACAGTACACCCTACATCAGAAGCCTGGACAAAATTATACGATCACTAATCTAGTAAAACTGTTTTTATTTAAACATTATGATTTTTTACAAACAGAAATAAGTTTTAGCGGAGAGTTATCGCACCATGGCATAAATGACAAGTCACAATTAATTATTATCATCGACACGACTAATGCGTAGACTAAATGTTGTACCATGAACTAACTGAATTACTGATTTAGGATTGAGTGAGAATCAGAGCCGTTTAAATCCTGAGGTGTAAAAAAAATACAAATTCTTCCAAGTGTTTATTGTAATGGGTATGAGACATTTATTATGATGAAGTTTTGTTTTCGGCTGACGAGTGTAGTCGTGTGAGCGTGTCCGACAGTCTGTCAGACACTGGTGAGGCTGAACGCCTATCACGGTTACTGTTGGAAACAATAATCTACCTTCAAATAGTTATGGATTTAACACTGATTTTGGGAATGTGATATTTTAAAAATACCTAAAAGACAGTTTTGACAGTCCTAATATGAAGTTTAAAAACAGATCGCTTTGGGTTTGTGTAAAGTAGTTGTGGATAATGATAGAGTAATAAACTTTAAGTTTACATAAGACGAGACAAACATACACAATGAAATATAAGAAACTGCAAGATAAGACATTACTATTTTTGATACCGTATCGGTCTAATCGGAACATGTAGGTCAAGACTATGTTTACCGATCCTATATCGAAAGCGAAATCTTACTGAACAGCACGCATCGTATCTAATATCATAACTTAAAAAACGGAATAAAATATATTTGAACTTTAATTTTTATTAATCTTTTTAATCCGTTCATGTTTTTAGATACTTTATATTAAACCATTTTTTTTATAAAATCTTAATTTAAATGCAGGCGTTTTTTTATATAAGAAATGTCATCCTATCAAATTTCTCTACGAGAAACCTTACCTCTACGACTGGAGATAGATAGTCTAGAATAGTTGACTATTCAATATTACTGCTGCAAGGATAGTAGGGAATAGTCGACTATACCACATTAGACCATAAAATGTATTCCTTTATAAAAACAAAAGGTTTATTGATTGTTGTGACATCAAGGTTAGAACTTAGATCAATACCTGGTGGTTGAAGACGGTATCCTGTAGCAGGTCAGCGGGCAACTCCGGCGAGAAGTCGTTTGATGACTGGTGCAATGCTTCTTCCGCGATGGTGGAGCCCACTTTGTGACATTCCAATTGTGAGTCGATCAAACGCTGCATTTCTACATCGACTTCCTCACCTTCTGAAACGTATGACATGTGTACAAATGACGTAGATTTTTCTTAAACCTTAAATTGCATTCTTCAATAAAATGTAAACTTGAGACTTCGGCACCTATATTGCTTTTGGGAATTAGGTAAAATACTTTGTACTTATCATAATTATTGTGTTTCAAGATTTTTCTGTAAGAATCGAATAAAATTTGGACAGTGTTTATTTAGTTTTTTTTTTTTCTTCGCAAAAGTTATAAGAAATTCAAATATCACAATTTGACTGAACAATGCTACTAAAACCGAATTGAATATATTTACATATTCAATTCTGTTCAATTTATATCAGTATATTTAATTAATATACTGATTATAAATACTATATAATTTGTCTTTGCGAGTTCAACGTACTCCGTTATGACTGCGCTCTGCTACTAAGAGCTGAGCGAGTTCGTTTCAACTCTTCTGCTCGCTCAATCCTTTTCGCTCGACTATTTGTCGGTGGAAATTTGTTCAACTCTTGCGAGTTAAACAGAATGCCGTTCCTCTTACGTTTAATTGTTTCTTAACGGAAAATATTATTTTACAAACACCAAAATGTTAAAAAATTGAAATATAAATAAAATACAACTTGAATTATTTTTTAATAATTCCTATTCAGAATCATGAAAGTAGTAAAAGAGTTACGTTTTCCGAAGCGGTCTGGTTATACATGGTATATTTTGAGTAAAATATGTAGTTATTACCTGAACGAGATGAAATTCCATGATGAGTGGAAGTCTTATAACCCTGGTTATCGTAACTCGCGTCACCGGGAGCCTGAATGCCCATAGCCAATACTGTATTATTCGCCACCAAAGTCTCTACATCTTTTGTCCATGGGTTCCTGAAAATTTTGCGTAAGGAATGTATTGTACAAAATTCTATCATGTAGAGTAACGGTAACAATATCTTAAAGACTAACATATATTATAATATACTCGCATATAAAATATCGTTATAATTGAATAAATGAAATTTTTGTAGGTAAGTAATCTTTATCTAAGAATAAAATACTTTGAACATGAAGGTTTCTTATTAAACTTATTGATTTACTCACCGAAAAGGCTTGAAATGCGTAATAAGACTGGCATAAAGGCCGTCCTTTCGGCGGAAGCAATAGACCGTGGAACGCGCGGGCGAGCGACTAAGCAGGGCGGTCTTGTGCGCGCGAGCCACCACCCCCAGTTCGCCCGGACTCACGTACTCGTAGATGCTGCTGCCTAACAGTTCTTGAGGTAGGAAACCAAGTGCCACTGTCACTCTGAAACCACGTATTTCTATAACACTTTCAATATTTTTTATTAACATCATATTTACATACACAGAAACACCATCCATGTTATTCATAAAAACATCCATGATAAAAAATTAAAAACTTTAAAGCCTACCTTTGTTATATAATGTTTATGTCATTGTTTAAATTAAGAGTTACATTTTCTAACAGAGAATGTAAAATGCTAAACTTTCAGCGTTTAGAGATATAGCTTTTATATAGAGATAGCTTAAGGAAATGAAGCTGGAAAAACTCTGTATGAAGAAAATCGAACATTGAAGTACTTATTCTGCGCAAAGTCGTGGACGAGCTAAAAAACATACCTCTGATCGACGAAGACGAACTTCCCATCTGGGGCGTGTCTTGAAATGAACTGAAGCTGCCTGAGGGGCGGTTGGGGAGACTCGTTCGAAGATGTTGAAGGTACCGGCGAGAGGTGAGATTGCGGAGGCAAGAGCAACTCAGGAACCGCACGTCCAACCGCCACAAGGCACGACAAGTTGAAAGCGTCGTCCTCTACGCCGCACTCACTAGAAGCACCCGGCTCGCACAACTCAGCCGGCGCCCAGGACTTTAAGTATCCTGAAGTATTTGTTCGATTATAACATTAGTTGCTGTCTATCGCCTAGGTTTTTTTTACCCTGTGGAAAACAAAGTGGGAGGAAAGCAGGACAATTTAAAATATTCCTTTTTTGCACTTTCGACTATTTACCACCTCATAGAAAGATTTATTTCTGAAAGATTCTCCATGACTGAAAAGCAGTCATGTCTATCGGACACTGATACAAAACATTGTTATATGGGAAGCAACTTTCTAAAGAGGTAGAACTAGTTGTGAAATACTGACCAGTGCACTGCACGACACAGTACTTTCTGTCTCCAGATTTTTTGCGTGGCTTACGCTCACTTTCGGCCAATTTACGATCGGGCGGCGAGCGGCATTTAATACGGCAAGAAAAGGAACGCCGGGCGCCTGGGCACAGTCGGGACATGCCGTGAGCCACATCCGCCTTCAATGGAAGCATCGCTGCGAATTCACACGCTTATTTAACAAAATAATGATGGGAACACCGGCGCTGAATGTTCCCCTCATACTTATTATGGGAAACTGATGGCATCGCTGCGAATACGAAACTTCAATTCAATTCTTACGTAAAACGAACCGAAAATATAGTTTCTTATGAAAACAACTTCTTGTTAATTAAAATTTGTCTGAGATCTCTGAATACTAGCGAGTAGTTAGTAGTGAAGTAGTTTTTAATACTAACTCTTAGCATCAATGAGCCTCTCTCGGGGGCTGAGGTCAGAGGAGGAGAGCTGTTCCTTCACTTTAGACACGTCTTTCGGATGGAGCATGTCGAAAAAACTCTGACCTAAGAGCTCCGACTGAAAAAATATAAATATAAACAGGCATTTGATCCATCCCACCTGGTGTTATGCAGTGATGGAGTCTAGCTTTTGTTGAAACTTTGCAAAGATTTTAGCGGAGCAATTTTAATGATCCAAATTGTGAGTTACAGTACTTGAGATGTCTAAACTGGAGGGCTTTTAATTAAAATGGGAAATTAGGTTGTTTTTTCCAAATTCAAAATTTTTCTTCTGAAATTCAGTAGGTATATGACACAAGTAGTCGTGCGATGCTTAGGTATTAAATAAAAATCAGCCGTCATAAAAATGGCGAGACCTAGTCACATGAAACGTGCTGTTTTATAAGTTCTTCGTGTGTACACAATTTTAAAATTCGATCTAGTTATTGAAATTCCATTTGTTGTATTCTGTGTATTTAAATGTAATAATATCTTATTAAAATAAACAAATAAGTAACGATTTCGTATTTATATAGATTAACGCATTCTTACCTTATCGTAATAGAGCAGGGTGGTGACACTAGCGGAGACGTAAAGTAAGCGTCCGCGGTCGCAGCCCACTACCATGAGAAAGCAGTCAGCGGCTGCACGAAGCACCAAGGCGTTAAGCTCACGCTCCGAGAGAAACCCAGGTAGAGGACGTGCTGTCAGCGGACCTATTTTAAAATAAGATGTTTCTTTCACGATCAGCGTATAAAATGTGAAAATTTTTGAAGATTCTAAATTGAATTAGTGGAGTAAGAAAAGGGAAAGAAGTTGCTCTTAAAGCGGGTAAGGCTATTTCACTTTACCTGCAGACATAGCGCCTCGCACTGACCGTAGATGTTGTACGGCCATTCGCAACACGGTAAGTTTATCAAGCTTACGAGCCATGGCTCCACACATAGGCACCATCGCGCTCAGCTCCGAAATGTATGTGTTCATTTTGTCTCGTCGCCGCTTCTCTATTTCGCTGTGGTTCTGTCTGAGAATCGATAACGTTAGTGAAACCTATGAATTACACCTACCTTTATCAGCGGCACATTTATATAAGGAAAAAGCCTTATATAAATGTGCCGTTCAATTTCCATTAGAAATGCGGAAGCTCAACTACATGTTAGGAACCATTGTTTTTGAAAGTTAGATTCACTTTCTTATATCTGGTTAAAATGATATCACAAACTTATCATGTTGAAATGTTATTGTGCATTTTTTAAATTCTGGTTTTTCTTTCTTTCAGAAAACGTTAAGACATTTATATAATTTTAATTGCGCTTTAATAATTAAAAATTGTAACAAGCTTTCGCAATAAAGCAAATTTTCTGATATTCGCATCAGCATCACAGTTACAATTCGCAAATTTATTTGTAAATATTCTTACTTCTTATCGGGTACAGTGCGAGTCGAACGGGCTTCATCTGTCGCACCCTCTTCGTGTATTGTGCTCCTTGAGCTGGAAATATATACCACAAATTAAAATTTAATGAAGTAAAACAAAAATTATACGTTTCACCAAATACAATTCTGAGAGTGCTTCTTAAAATTGACACATGATTCATGTACACATTGAACGATTTTCATGTTATTAAATCCTAGTTGTAAGCTTTGCTATCTATATATATTCTTTTAATCTATAATAATTTACCCTTACACAGATCTAAAAGAAATTATATGAAAAAATACTTCACTCTTGTACATTATCCAAGTAGGAACGATTTTTTTATATACATTATACATACTTAGTTTTATAATAGATAGCAATAATATTATCAAAGATTTACGAAACCCGTCCTTTGCGTAAATCAAATAGTTTAATTATTCAAACGGTCTTCAGACTCAATTAAAGTTGCGTGCACCCAAAGGACATATACACTTAAGTTACCTCTATAACGTTTTGTCACTTTCCTCTACATAACTAATTTTGTTTTGCCACAATTTATAAAAAAGTGGGCTAGTGTAACTTCAGTGGACGTTACACTACACTTCTATGTGTAATATAATGTTATGTGAGAAAAGCAAACACCAACAAAAATAAAACAACATTGCTTTAAATACTACTAATAATTGTTATGGAAAGCAATGTGTATCTCATGTTTTTGGTACTAACGAAACTGGATTAGACTATTCTGATGTAGCTTCTTCTATAATGCCATTTTTCAACATATCATCAACTTGTTCTTGTATTCCACCCTTCATCAAAGCATTTGGTAAGCGATAAGGCTAGAAGTACACCGGAGAGGTATTCTCTTTTAACCCAATACTATGCTCAATTAAATTTGTGGTAGAAAGTTTATCATCTGACCTGGCAAATGGAACACATATTTAGCAAACACGTTTCTATACTTATTTGCTTTTCTTTATTTAAATAAGATGTTAAGCCTAATAAATTAAACAATTTCTTTACCCTATCTGAAGATTTCTTTTCTGAATTAAAATTATCGAAATCATCTAAGTTATAAATCTTGTATTGTGAAATATTTACGCTCACATGACAGAAATATCTGAGGTGTACAAAGTTCTAAAAGGAATATTTCCGTATATATAGGCTTTGAAATTACACCCTCTGTATACACACCTTTATCTATTCTCTGAGCAAGCATAACACAATCACTATTGTATGATCACGTAACATACTTAATTTATTCGCGTCGAGGCGGTATTGCAAAGACTGCACAAGTTTATTGTAATTAATTGATTTTCATTCTTCAACGATAAAGTACTAATTTAAAATTGCTTATTATATTTATATATATTTTGACCGAGAGTTCCATCTGAAGTGGAATAGTAATTAATTTAAAAAAAATTAAATCAATCTATCTTTCGGATTGTAAACTACCACAAAGTCCGTTTCTCATTGTCTTACTTAAGCAATTTATCGGTGAGGAATATACATAAACTAGCTCCACTGTCAATTAACAGAATACAGGAGAGTTAATATTAGTGAAGCTCTTAGCATTCGTCAATAAACGCTTATAAATATAACTTACAGCTGAGACAAGCAATATGTATTTTACGTTACCTTCAATATTTAGATATGGTATATTTATGTTCAACAACTCATTTTATTTATTAATTACGCCGGTAATGACAACATACTGACGTTCCTTCTTGATTATACTTTAAAATTTAAGTAATTCTTCGAAATAAGACAAATCGTTCTAAATAAAATAAACCAGTTTTATTGACGCGTTGCTGTAAATGACACTGCAAGTCTTAAGTTACAAGCAATCGTGATTATATAAATATGCCATATAAATAAAATTTTATTTCAATCGACACTATAACTATCAATATAGTAGTATTTTATACCAGCAAGGATCGCATCATAGGTGATGGGTTGTTCACTTATGTATTGGGAAACGTTATTACCAGTATTATTTTTTCAATTAACTACGGTGCATGTAAATATACAAATGTATCTCAAAACAATACAATACAATGAAACAACTCACCAGGATGGTTTTCTTTTGCAAGTCGCGCTGGCGGGCTGAAGTAAGCGTGCGGGCGCAGCGGAGGATGTTGAGTGAGGCACCTCACAGCCCGACATCTCGTAGCCCTCCGTACTGGAAAAACTTGCATAGTTTACACATCGTAAACAACCAATTTCATAGATGAGACTACGTCTTTGATAGAAAATGAATTTTCAACTAAAAATATGATTAACAAAAATTATATTGCACTAGAATGGTAGCTTGTTTTCTTTTAAGTTTAAGGTTACTATATTCTTTAAGAAAGTAATATTTGGCATACAAAGTTTAACTTGGAAAGATCGACGTCATAGCTATGAATATATATTGTTGTTTAATTAATTATTATTATATAAAAACAATGCACGTTTACTTCGTTAAGCTGGGAGCGAAATATGACTCATTTAAAAATAGTTTTTACTATATATAACACCTACGTAGTATGTTCTGTACAATAACTTACTCAATATTACGAGCTTTACCTCGTCAATACCAAACAATGCTTAGTAATCTAAGCGTGTATGACATTCTCTATTGTTTTATGTGAACACTGTGTAACACTCTAGCTAAATAATTATTAATTATAATCTATACATTAGATTTTACAAAGTTGAAACTTTACGGTAGTTTCATTCTGCATTATATTTCTTACTTATAAACTTTGCTCAGTGTTGTCTTGTTTATGGAACAACAGTTGCACGCCATCAAGAACCGACATAGCATTTGAGATATTATGACAAGTTAAGCAATGTTTTTAAGTAAGGGAATACCGTTAAAAGCAGGCCAAACCTTACATACATATATACGTTTCACTTACAAGTGCGCGACCTTCCGCTTGCGCTGATCGTGCGGAAGCGAATGTGGAGCATGCGGAGCGTGCGGAACTAGGCCCGGCTCCATAGCCGTGCTCGTCCCCTCTTCTGGGCCCGCGCTCGCTACAGCACCCACCACCGCGCCTGCTGTCACCTCGTACCCCGTCGGCACACCCGCCACCGACCCACTGAAACACAATCGCACTTAAATTTCTTAATCAACTATCTAGTCTATCGCGGTGCAGGATATAAAGTATACAAACAGACAAATATGAGCCTATTCTATGGTGCTCGATATTGGATTGGCTTAATTTATTACAAAAAAAAATCATAGGTAATACAAAAGTGCTTAGGTAGCTGTCTCCGTCAACATAATTTCGACCTGAGCACCTACCACGACCTGAGCAATAAAACGTCATCAAGTATTTTATATCAAACCGATCTCTACCAGTGCGGATTCAAATCCATTGATGTACATTCTAGTCTATCGGTTTGTTGTTTCAACTATTCTCGAAATCGGATTGCGACAGAACTTATACTTGTAGGTACTGATGTTATAAACGAAATTTTGTTTTTTTTTAAATTTTTTTTTAAATCGAGATATAGAGATCTAAACTGGACGCGTAAACAATAACGTGTTTTTGTTTTTCTCTGTTGACAAGCTTTGTTCCATAACATCAAATATATGGCTTAGATTTTCATGAATTTCTGTAGAAAGCTTGATTATATAAATGGTAATAAAATTAAAGTATTACAATTAGTATATATTTAATATAACATGGATTTCTGTATTGCTAAAGCAAACTAATTGAAGTTTTTTTTAATTTTTGATTTTCTAACCTCAATATCTCTAAAACTATACATTTAATTCACTGATTTTTACTTATTATTGTTGGAAATTTAATATTAAATCGAAAAACATCTAATTCATCTATAAGGATTCATAAATCATAGAGTTATAAGCAAATAAGTACGACGCGGTCGCGCGAATTGCAGCGATTTCTCGCCCGATTGTGAAACTATTCTTTCAATATCCTAAAAACTATTGATCGTAAAATTCTAAAAAAAAATGGGACCACTTCTACGAGTTACCCTATCGTTTGAAACCTCACTCATTCAAATCGGTCTACGGATGGCAACGTACGAGCGGAACATAGGAAAAAAAAGAGAAAAAAAATACACGTCGAATTGATAACCTCCTTTTTGGTTTTTTTTGAAGGTCGGTTAAAAAGTGGCGTGTTATTTAGTCATGCTTGCTTAGTTTTCGATTATTAATATATAGGTTTTTTTTTTAAACGAGTACCATTATATTATATGTGTTACAGTTTAATTCCATTTAATAATCACTATTAGTTGATAGAGAGCCTCGTGGCTAACCGATCTTATAAGCCTACCGCGAAGCCAGAGGTAGCGGGTTCAATCCCCAGTCCGAATGCAACTTATAATTTAATTTGTTATTTGTATTCGGTGTATGGTAGGACTGCCTTTTGCCGGACGGGGTATCATAAGTGTCGCCGTTGTATGGTCAATTGAACTTCAACAGGCAAGAAACCCGCGTGCAGCGTTAACCTGTGACCGAGAGGCCTAAATCGCCCCATAAATGTCACACGACCCTCATGAGTGAGGAAGACGACGCGAAAGAGATTAGCTGATATCTGACTGCTTAGATTACGCGTACTTTTTGATTGCATCAATCAGTATCTTATAAAAGGTATAAACGAAACAAGTGAAATAGAAGACAATTTAAAAACTATTGTAGTTCGTGTATTTATTAATTATTTATTTGTAATGTCAATTTAGCGCAAACCTAGTACTTCAGTTCCTCATTAAAGTGCATCACATCAAACCTTGTGTTTTTTTATTTAGGTTTTCCACGCCTATAATTATATAAGAAAGAAACCGAAAGCTATTGACAAAAGTTGCTATATTTTTTTCTATTCTTGTTTGGGGACAGTCATGCACAACAAGCAATACTTATTCTTCTCGATAAATCCACATGCCCCTTTTCTAGTGCACGGGTCCCAAGACATTTTTATTTGTCTTATAGTTATATATTATATAGAGGAACGCGTTATGGGAACGAGGTCTCTGCGGTAAAATCAGTTTGACACTTAAAATGTTTAAGAAATCAATAATATGTAAAGTGAGACCCTGACTAGACTCCAAGGGGAGGCCATAACTCCCATTACAACAGATACACCGTTGGTTAAAAAATAGTTTATGAAACTGTTGCCTAATGAAAAAATTCAAAAGAAATTAAGCGTTTTAATTACACTAATTACGTGCCTAGTTTCATGCACTATTATCTAATCTCATTAACTGGCATTGGAATCGACTAAATCAAAGTTTAAAATAGGAAGTATGTTGCTGTTGAGTCCAATTTTCTGTTATCTGTGGCTGTTTTGACCACAAAACAGCGCAGGCATAAGCGCTTATTCCACCTCACTGAATTCAGACGTTCTAAATTATTCTGTAACTATATTCAGTCTATTAAAATAATTCTATTTCACTTGAATTCAGTGAGGTGGAATAAGCCATATACCGATGGCACATTTTATTATTAAAAAAAATTAGTGGAGCCTCCTTGGTGACAATACATATATATATAGCAGAGATTTATAAAACTATGATTTAAAAATGGAATAGGATTCCATGCAAAAACTAATAGCCGCGTAAATTTTTACAAAAATATAATGACATTCATACTTTCATAATTTATAAATTTGCTTAGGATATCAAATTACTTGTTGCATATTTGCTATAACGTATTCCAAGATAAATACCTAATGTTATATTTTAATGAATTGCAAAATATAAACTCCTATACTTGTTTGCTTAACTTAAAACGATGTCTCAAATGACACGGCACTTTCTCACTGACGAGCATTTGTTGTTGCACAAACGACTTAGTTGAACAAGGTATACAGGGTGGATTTTTGAGATGGGACAGTAAGGGCAGGTACCTCAACCACTTAACCGTTATAGTTACAGGTAAACGTACGTCACGTTTTAAGGAGACCATCCATAACTTTTTAAGGTATTCTGAGCTACATTAACAGATTTTGAAAAAAAAATTTTTTTGCGGCTATCGATTCCATTAAATGTAGGGATCAAAAGACTCTATGAGACCAATTGAGGTTTGAATACTAGAAAATACAGAATTTGAATATATTTTTTTCTGGATGTAGCCTTTTATAAAATCTATTAATACCGTTCAGAATATCTTAAAAGTTACGGATGGCCTCAGTTAAGGAACGTTTTCCTGTAACAGGTTAAGGTACCTGTCCATACTGACCCGTTTCAAACATCCTGTATAAGTAACGATGACAAGGTGTTCTTAAGAAGTTTAAGGTTCTTATTACATAACGGGAATTCAACTTCCATCTAAGTTCCAGGACTACTTTTTTTGTTATGCATTTATACGTTTTTATATGTTATGACTTAAATTATATCATGTAGACCTACAGGTAAGAGTGGTAGATATGTATTCAAGAAGAGGGCGGAGCATTCGGTGGGCGGTACTTGAGACACGCCTCGCTCAAACAGCCTCTTATCTTGTCTCAACACAATGAAGCTAAATAGGGTGGGTGACGCATTTAATTAGCTGATCCGCCGAACTCCGTTTAGTTTCAGAAAATTGGAGATTTCTCCTGATCGTAAATCAAGTTTTTGACAGTTGCAGAATTATTTAGTTTAAAAATGTACAATATATTACTTAGCATTCATTTAAACTTCAAATCATGTTTTTTTCTTATAAGTGATACATTATGAAACCCAGTTAATCGCCGCGTCTGCGTTTTTACGCTATTCTGAAAATCGAATCAACTAATTTTCTTGCGGTTTTCATAAACTTCTAAAAATATGATCACATAAATTTGATTCTCGTAACCGTAAAGTGCAGCATGGGGACACACATTGCTGTATCTGTTTCACTGATTATTTCATTAACAGGCAAGTAGACGATTAGCCTTCTTGCTGACCAACTGAAACATTCTTTTGCCCCTCCTGGATTCGAACCCAGGACCTCCGGCGCATCACGCAGATTACACATCTGTCACAACCACTTAGTCACAAAGACGGACACACAGACATTATTAGCATCTAGGCATATAATTGTGTGTGCAAAAACAATAGTTGTACCAGCGAGTACATAACCGTGGTCCGTGGCTAAGAGACGCAGCGTGTACATATTAAACATTTCCACTCTTCGTTCGCATTTTCAAAGAATTACTACGTAATCAAATTACATAGCAGATTGTTCATATTATTTATTTATTATTACATATTTGACAATTTCATTTATGTTCACAAGAATTTAGACAAATCAAAGAAAAAATATGACAGGCACAACTCTTTTGAAACACGGTGTATCTATACGTCTTTATAATAAATTTCCGAACCAAATCTGTTATAGGTATACCCTTAATATTAGGTCATTACTCATTAGTACATATGAAATTAGCGTTTTGTATGGAAAAAGTAAAACTACAAATAAAAAAAGGAAATAATAAATTAAATAAATCAAAATATGTACCATTATTTACTATGAATTTACGGCATTTTATAGGCAGTTCATTGATTCTTTTACAGAAAAAAATGTGTGAGAGAGAATAAATAAAAACTTTGAAGGCGGTTTGGATTGCCTTATCGGAATTGATTTTTTCCCCGTGAAAAAAAGTCCGAATTTCGGAAAAAGTGATAATCTGTTAGAGAAAAATCTGGTGAGTAAGGTGGATATCAGACATTCTAATCCCAGCTCCTATAGCTTAACGATCGTTCGTTGTGCAGTGTGTTAGACTTTGTTCTAAAGCAGCAATGGGCTGGAGCAATTGACCAGTCTTGGATGTTTAACGGCTAGCTTTTCCATTATTATTTGCAATTGACGACAATACACATCTATCGTCATTGTCCTGCTCATGAAGCCTGTTGTGGAAGACTCCAGCACTGGTCCACCAGACGCTCACCAATAACTTTTTCTGAGTCAACTTTCTCATGGGTTAAATCATTGCGAAGAGTTTCCTATTATCGTACAGGATCCATTATTCGTAATCAGAAATGATACGATTCAAATCCCCTCGTCGATGTGACGGTGAGTTATCGCAGCACTCGACGCGTGTTCCTTCATGTGCTTCACTCAATTTATGCGGTACCCATTTGTCGAGTTTTTTCACTTTTCCAATTTGTTTTAAATGAATCAAAATGTTCTTATCATTTACGTCGGCCGTCCACGGAGTTTGTTCTATAGATCGAAATCTCTAGAATGAAAACGTTGAAACCAAAAACTTATTATTTGATAGTAGCTTCTCCCTCCATACATATTATTAATCCTTCGACCTGTTTCTGCACTGTTGGTGCCACTGTAAAAGTAGTATTCGTAAATTACCCGATCTTTTAATTTATCCATAATGTAAACGAAACGATTTTAAAAAAATCAAAATGGTGAAATAAATTTTAGTTTGGAGTCCCTAACCAAATTTTAGATATTTGAGATCAAAGTGGCCAGTTCAATAAAACGCCAATTTTATATGAAGTTTATGGACTTAATAAATTTAAAACATGCGTTAAACAAACACTTTAAAAACGTTAAGGATTATGTAGAAGATAATAATGCTTGGATTTCGATAGTTTCATCTCCAAGAACCACTTCTACAATGTATAAAAAAATTTTGAGTTGAGTTTGAGTTTGATCTAAATCGATCCACGGACGGTGACGTAGGAGTGGAACATCCTAAAAAATATATATTGATAACCTCCTTTTTGGTGTTTCTGAAGGTCGATTAAAATGATTTTAATATCAACATTTAAAGTATAGACCGTCAGAAACACGTTGTTTAGCGTATAGCTGAGTTTAGATTTATGAAAAGCTTTTATTTTAATAAAGTAAAAAATAATACGTAACTCAATGATTTTCGACTCCGTGGTTAATCGTACCAAATGAAATAAAAGCAAATTTCTACCTGGCTACTCATGAAAATTAAATTTTCCGAACAGCAGAGATGAAAAATATTTTTCAAGTCTGGAAGAGATTAGCGGGTTTGAACAAAAAGATCATGCGGACCAGATTAGCTCAAAACAATAACTATTTAAAAAACCATACGCAACTTATGCTTAGCACCAGTTACGCCAATACGTCTCTTATAAACGGGACTAAAACAGTCAAAAAGATTTAAAAAAAATGTATTTTCGTAAATTTGTATTCTTTCATATTATGTTACATATTTTGATACATTTAGTAGAAACAATTCACAACACAATCAGACACTAAAATTTTATTTGTAGATATATTATTCAGAGAGTACGTAGATCGATCGATATATTCATGGTTAATACAATAAGCGCTAAATAAGTTTAACTCAGAGCTGAAGCCGACACAACGCTCCCCTTCCCCGTCTAATAAACTCACCTCACCTCAGAACTCAACTGCGAACCTTCAAATCACTTGTAAGGTTTCTTGCCTATTCAATTCGGAAAGTTACAGAACTTTTATATTACAGAAAATATTATTGACAGCGAGTTTGTACACAAGATATTTATTACATGAAGATGTTATATATAAATGCACCACAATATATATACAGTTATAATACTAATATTAGAAAGATAGAGATTTGTATTTTTCTTTGTAATGAATAAACCGAACTACTGCAGAGATTTTAAAAACTTTTTCAAGTATCGGAGTCACTTCCTGATCGTCATAGAAGAAATTGCAAGTTTAAGCTGCTATTAATCATATAATCAACTGTGTTACAGTTTAGACATACTATACAATATTTCTGTCAAGATTCATGAAGTTTTGTCATTTTTTTAAGCATTTATTCACTGACCAAGTTAGTTTGGTTAGGTTGTTTTTAAAACATAGGCCTCCTCTAGTCCCCTCCATACATCTCTGTCTTGAGCCAGCCTCTGAGTCTCATTTTGTCCCGTTTAATATTTTTTATTGCTTGGTCTAGCTCAATTAATCTATTTTATGTCATTAGTGTTCTTACATTTAGAGTTTCGTAATATAAATTTACAATTCCATTACAATTTACATTCAGAATCTTATTTGTAATAATAATATCCATTTATTTTGAATATATTAAATCTATAGGTACATTATAACGTTTCGAATGCAAGATTATAATTAATATTAAATTCAATTTTTTTTTTATAATAAAGTAACAATAAATAAAATAAATTAAACCAAAATCAGTCCAACAAAAAATGATGCTGTGTTGCCCGCTAGAAAATAGTTATATATAAAATATACAAGGGGAAGGCAAGACTGTCATCTTTAATTAATTATAGTTGGAGTAGAGAGTTGTTCTTTAGAAGAGCATTTACCACTATTCAAAGGGCCGGCAACTTCGACAGCGAACTTCGGCATTATCGAAAATTACACAAGTGAGATTGAAAACAGTTTAGTGCACCCCTGACTTGATAATTACAGATAAGAATAATTGTATTTGGGTAGTTTTCACGGAAAAGCCTAATTCCACGTCAAGAAAGTCGCGGTAATCAGTTAGTTGATTAATAATATATCGTATCCGTAACCGATTACGAATCCGAAAGGTTTCAGTAACAATAGGTGTGAACGTTGAACACCTGTTCATACTGTTTAATTAACTTACTAAGTTATGACGCGATTAATACATTTCAAAGAAAACATGTTTTTATTATTATCAACAATTATAAACCTTACATACATTACACATACACACACATTCACAAATTGTTCAGATTCATAAACATTTTCCATATTAAATTTATAATACTAGTACAATACAAGTTGGAGTAGGTGTGTAATGTTGATGATAATTTAAGAGAGCCGAGGACGGTTATCATCAATACTCATGTTACATCATACGACGTTTTTCAACAAACTTGTGAAGAACAATAAATTACAAATCAGTTTTATTTAATATATAATAAAAATATCTGTAATGCCTTAATTAAGGTTGCTTACCTATAAATAAAGAAAAAAATATTTGAATCAAACATTTATTTATTAAAAATTGCGTGAATTAAGCAAGTAAGACACTAATTTACACTATTGAATGCGTCCAAATTGATCTGACAAAGAGATTGAACGAAAAGGTTTTACTAGATTATCACACTAGTGCGCAATGCTTTTCAAAAATTCACAGTTTGGGTTGGTGACAAACAACATTACCTGAGTGCGGTGAATTGTGTTGAAAATAATATTTTAGGCTGTATTAAGCGTAGTCACTATCAATATAATAACTCTGATTTCTATAGTTATTTGTGAAATATATTTAGGATATGTCAATATATTTTTGTCACTTTATTTCAATATCTTACTATATTTTGTGATACATATGTCTTCTTTCTTAAATGAATAAAAAATTCAAGTTGGTCTAGTATTTCAACGGACAGATGCCCAAGTGATTATTATTGTATCTTAATGTAATTCGCTTTTCCAAGGAATACCATTGTAGTAGTGCAACAGAACGTAAACCTGTCATTTTTACCACCAAATCTAGTAACGCTAAACGTAGTCTGCTAAAAACTTATATAGTGTGATAAGGTGTTTAAGAAGCTGATTCAGAGCCTAGAAATTTAATCCATTTTCCTACATTTAATCCAATTAATATAATATGTATGTCCAAACATAATCAATCAAATAAAAATGTTACTTTTTGATAACTCTAAGCGTCGTTTATGCCTACAATAAGAATTTGTTATTTAGATTCACATTCAGATTAGAAACAGATGCTTCAATATCTTCAAGGTGCAAAAGAATAGAAGGCGCACAAACTTTAAAGTGTACATAGATCAACATAAATAAGTCAACGTTCGAATGATTGTCCTTTATGCGTTCCGAAACTATTGATAAGATTGCGATGATGGTATAATAGGGTGTACTGGGGAGGCCCGCTAGGGTTCCTGGCCCAAAAAATCTACATGTTGTATAATTTTCTTTAAATCTATTTAAATGAACCTTTTTGCTTTAATAATATACTCTTTATTTCTTTATACTTTACGTAACATTGCAACGCATGGAAATTGTAGGTATAATAACATCGAGCAATAAATTGTTACGCGTTTGTAAGTCAATGGAAAACGTCCTTCTCCACTTTGTTTTGATAAATATTGCGTGTCAATTGTTTAATGCCCGGTCATTATAGAATACGTTTAATTTGTGTGATTGACACTTGCATCCGGGACTGAATGATGAACTCTTGGGTGTGCCGGTGAAAATAAACAAGTATAAATGACGACAATTCCCCGAAATAACTATTAAAAATAAGAATTTCTCATAAATGGATGAACAGATATTTATACATTGTAGCTAAGATCTGTCTCGATCGCGCCAGCTTTCAAACATACATCCGTTTAGGAGCAACGATTTTATAGACACAAAGACACATCCCTCTTTATCATCGAGGGTTAATAATAACATTCTCACAAACCTAATCTCGGTTTAGACGGCTTCTAGGTGACTTTGAAGAAGGCAGCATCTTATGAATCGCCTAACATAAGATGGGTTTGGTGAAAATGTATAGTAGATATTGAAACTTTTACCAAAATGGTGATAGTGGAAATTGAACGGTATCACATTGAAATGTTTATATTCATATTAAGCGTAAGCGCTAAAATCATAAAATGACTTTTGGACTCTTATTATATGTTGTTGAAAAAAAAAAAATGCTAGAAACAGAAACGATAATTTAATAGAAAATTAATTATCACTCTGAAACTGCTAATATTTTAGATGATTATTACCAGTCATAATGAAACAAAGCTTTGTTTTCTAATACTACTCATTATTTTTAACCCCAAAAAGTACCCATGTAAATTTCAGTGTCTGTCTGTGCTATAAGGATTACAATGCGTTTTTTATGTTTGAATTTGAAAACAAAAACTAACAATTTTCCTGACAACCAATCAATATCAAACAAGATCTGATCAACCATTTATAATGTATTCTTTTTATTATTGACATTTTGGGAGACACTGCATTTTCTATTGAAAAGTGAACGAAGAGTAAACAAATAAACGAGTGTGTAATGACCAAAATATTCAACTGAAACTTATAATAATCAATATTAATCGTTTGTTTTACAGAAATTGAATTTTCCTTTCATAAATAAAATTGTTAAGCGAGAAATAATTTTAATTGGGAATCCAATCAAAAGTTCTTTCTACATTTTTATAACTTTTAACATGTTTAACTTCTGTCCAGTTGTATTAAATTAAAATATTTATAAACGCCAAAACGGGATTTTTACTGTAATTGAACTGATAAAAAAATACGTAGAAATCAAAAGAGTAGGTTAACTATACAGATTAGGTATACAAAGCAGTTCACATAGTGTGCTGGTATGAGTGAAGGCAGCTCACACTGTGCATTAGAGTTATGTATTATATATCGTAACGTTTACGTAGCTTTGTTGTTAGAGAACAATAATTTAGTATTAGGAACGTGTTTCGCGTAATGTTTGAAAACAGCAACAGGCGGCAGTGGAAACAAAAGGGGCCGATGCAGAAACGGCGCAGATCGATTGCGGCCCGTTGCATCGTATTACTTCATCGCGTAAGAGCTCAGAACCTCGACCTTGCAATCCGT
The DNA here is from genome assembly GCA_912999735.1 of Aporia crataegi. Classification (NCBI taxonomy): domain Eukaryota; kingdom Metazoa; phylum Arthropoda; class Insecta; order Lepidoptera; family Pieridae; genus Aporia; species Aporia crataegi. The sequence goes on along the minus strand of OU538732.1, from coordinate 310,536 downwards.
AATTAAAGTGAACAAGCACTCGATGCATGCCGATATAATATCTCTCTATAACTGATATAAGACTTAAGAATCGATGATTATTCAGAATAACAAAAATAAGGTTTAAATGAAATGGTACAAATTGTTTCAGTAAACCTTATCCTTTCTTTAACCACTATTCATATTTAATCAATGTAAATACTCTGGTTGTTAAAACGAGATCTAGGTAAATTTATGTGATTCGATAAAAATTAAACAGTGTTGGTTGTTAATCGAGTAAGAATCGAGTGTTAAGTGAGATTGAAGACATTTAGAAAACCCCTCGACATGATGATTAATTTTTGTAATTAATAGATTATCAGGTTTTTATAAGATGTCAACAGGTTCGATTAAAACAAAAATATAGTAATTCCGACTCTTACGCGTTTTATAGCCAAGTTGCAACTGCTGCGAGTTGTAGATTTTCTTACTAAGCGTACACTAGAAGCGTTTTTGATTACGATTATTTATAATAACGTCTACCATACGCAAACTACTATTTGTACTTCGATACTCAGTTGTCTTTTACTTAGATTCTAAAATCCTTGATCTGTCAACGTGAACGTTTACCGCCCGACTAATCGTAATGTGTTAACTTTTGTGTTTCAATCAACTTGGTTTCAATAGTTTGGAAATCCCCGATGCAAAAGAACACCGTCGTGTTCAGACTCCGTACATTAAGAAGCAAACAGGAGTTACATCCCTCCGCTGTTCACATTCCAAAGTACCGCACAGTACGATTCGGTTCATCCTTCTTAATTCAGCCAGCGAAGGAATTGAACTCCTTACCTTCCTCAATATTTAATACGGATTTTAACACGGGTGTCTTTTAGAAGCGCATAAATAGGCACCTACTGAGCAAGCATGCACCTCATTAGACAGCATCACCACTTAAACTTGCTTATTTTTTGATAAAAAAAACAACCCTCGCGTGTGTCTGGCGTATTTGTGAGTTTGTCCGTCTATACCATCGTAACTCCTGAATGAAAAATAAACAAATAAAGGTGGGTATAACGTTCACTAGACAAGTAATGTCATAACAGTAATGTTAGTTACAAGGTGTAGTTGTGATGTATGAAGATGTCGGTGGACAGTAATTGGGTAATAGAGGTGCGAGATACAAATTGGTGTTCGCACGCTGAGAATCTTGATCCTTAACCGACCCCTTCAGGAGCTCACAGACACCGACACACGCCCACAGATTGCACTCTACTTTTCTTCAATCGTTAATTTATTTAACAAGAAACAAGACAGAGAAACAAGTACATAAGATGAAATACAAGATATATATGCATCCTTAGAAAGATAGATAAATAAAACTTGTATATACATATAATTGAAACAAACGCAACGAAAAAATAGCAAAAGTAAAGAATTAAATTTGATTAAAATTTATTTGATTGGCTCTTCAAACCGTATAGTTGGTTACCAACCATACTTTAATACTCGTAAATGAAACTATGACATGCACGCTCTCACTACGCCTACCTTCAGTAACTTAATTATCTGCATCTCCATTGGATCTTATTAAGTTTACATTCATACTTAAAATAGTTTTAAAATACATATATTTTAAACTATAGAGGTTTGTACTTTACACCTTGGAGGTTTATGCCAGGAAACAATTTAAAGACAATTAAATCTGACATTTCAAATTGACTTGTTATCAGCACATAATACAGTTACATATCTACATAATTCCATTTAATACATATACCTAACTTTATACTAATAGTATTTTATTTACGTCATTAAAAAGTATTTATTAAATATATTTTTTGTGTAAAAATCAAAAATAGGATTTGACGTTTGTAAATGAATAGAGTTACAATGGAGTCTTGTTTTGAATTTAGTTTCCAAGCAAAACACTGCCAAAATGAAAGGTTCATTTTTATGTTTTACTATAAAGATAAATATTAAATAGTAGAAAAATAATAATATAAAATATAGATTGAATTATAAGATTAAGGGATCACAAGTGACTCGACAAAATGACCTTTTGACAACTGACAATTGTATATATATAAAGTTTAAAGTTTAAGGTGTGCGATTCTGCTATACCTACTTAAGTATTATTGTAGGACGTTATGGTATATTAGAATACTAGCGACCCGCCCTGGCTTTGCACGGGTATAAAACATATATAAAAACCTTCCTCTTCAATCACTCTATCTATTAAAAAGAACCGCATCAAAATCCGTTACGTAGTTTTAAAGATTTTAGCATACAAAGGGATATAGGGACAGAGAAAGCGACTTTGTTTTATACTATGTAATGATTATGTTATTTTTACTATTATATAACATAGAATTAGGTATAATAAAAGTATGACACTTGTCCAACATGACTGAAGTTTATAGTATGTATGTGTAAATTTTATAAATTTAATACTAATCGTTATAAGTGATTGATTAGTTACTTAAGTAACTCGAACTTTCATTGAACCAATGAACTTTCCTTTGTATTATTACAGGCTTAAGTCTGTCTGAACAAATAACTATGGCAGAATAATTTATTTTATTAAAATTGAATTATATTAAATTTAATATTATTAGATGCAATGATTGAATTTTCATAACATTGTAATATATTCCTTTCCTAAAATAACGAACGACTTTATACAATTTGTTAACGAACTTCAAAATTTAAATTGCAATACTGGCGGTTTAGTATAGCTGGGAAAAATAATTTGTTAGTATACAATTGAAGACATAATTAAATAAAGTATAAAAAGTAAATTCTGATTTCCATTGAATTGGAAGTGGGTTCGGAATTTCATTAATAGAATCGTAACATACTAAAAATAAAAAGAGGAAAACGAGTTTGCTAGATTATGTTCAATGAAAAACCGCATTCTGTTACTGAGAGAACCTCATCAAAACTTTTCTTCAATAGGAAATTTAGAGATCAATTTCCTATGAGTGAGTGATTTAATGGAGAGGGAATCACAGAATACTGAGATTAAAGATAGTGATCGAGAAAAGAAAAAAAGAGGGAGAGGAGAATGGAGCGTGTGCCAAGATCAAAATGAAATCAACGACAAGGAAATGAATGTTAATAATGTAACCTAACCTAAATAATATTAAGTTTTATTAAATGATTGAATGATGAATGATAGAAAACAAATAAAATTAATCAAAATGGATGAAAACTCCAAAACACTTAAAATCTATATCTACTAATATATAGAGAATTTAAATAAAAAAAACAAAGAAGGTGTATTGCCTCGTACGCTAACGTCACGAGTCAGCCGTGTTCCGAATTGGGATTTAATAGAGTAAACCATAGACTGCACCACTTTTTTTTCAAAACGGATCCCCAGACTCCGAATGAGTGTAATCCGTCTAATTTTAATTTACCGTATTATGATAACATTTTAGTGTATCATTGCAATAGATGTCACCAAAATTGAATTATGTTGTGTTATGTAAATATACGAGTATATGGTTCCATTTGCTCGATTTCATTTCTGTATTTCGGAGCAGTAGCGGCATCAAATACTCAATATGTACATTAATATTCAATTTAATTTATTACGGTGGTACTGCTCAAACAAACTTCGATCAGGCACTTGGGGCGTTACTAGTGGGCAGTAGTGTAACGTTCCATTTTTGAATTTTTCGATATTTGTGCGAACATGTGGAAATATTCTGAGCATGGTGTCAAATTGTTGAAAAATTGGGACCTTGTAATTTTTCCAAAGACTACCCAAGTCTTCGACGGTCTGCGCAAACAGTAGGTTAGGTAGTTATTATTAATTTGTAGTAAGAATTATGCAATTACTAGGAATGATGAAAAAAACCAAAATAGCCGAAAAAAGATGGCCGCCATACATATCCAACGGGTTAAAATTCGATTTTTGGTCATTAATTGGCCCTTTGAGCTTGAGTTCTCCCTAATCGTAACACGAGCATGGAAAACATTTATATCAAATAGCCATAGTTTTTACGTGCCTATACCATAACAATAGCGTTTTATTTTAGAATCTCTCCGGAGCGTCAGCTGCCGGGGATTACATTGCCCACAGCTTGTTAGTATCATTAAAAAACTGTATAATATAATATATTGTCGCAACTTTGCAAAGCCAGGACGATCGCTAGTGATATTGATTGATTGTTTTTAGAAATTTTAATTTAAAAGAAATAAATAGCGCACGATTTTAATTACACCATAAGAGAATTAAAAAATTAATTGGTTTCTCTGTCAAGGTCTTATTTTAATATCTACACATAAGTCAAATTGTTACGTTATCCAATCGGCTCATAAAAACCTACAAATTTTGTGTCGTTAATGATTACTTTTTTACGAAAAAATGTAACCTTGTTGTCATAATACATACGACGTATATTTTTCCATTTCGTCGTTCTATTCTTTATCTATATATTTAAGAAAATTAGTAAAAATATTTAATTTAAGATAAACGCTAAACCGATTTCAAAATTCACTAAATAAAACAGAAAAAATATTCTACAAAATATAAAACATAGCCAAAATATATACCTATATATAAAACAAAGTCGTGTTAGTTACACCATTTACACCTCAAGAACGGCTGGAGCAATTTTATAATTGTAGTGTTTTTGGATTTAATATTAAAAATGCAGAAAAATTCACGAAAAGGTGTTTACGAAGAAGGTTCGTTTTCTCATACATTTTTTATGGAAGAAGGTTTTAAGAGACACGTTATTTTTCGGATCTTTGACGGGATACGAAGTCGCGGAGTCCACCAGTAATAGATAAAAAAGAATCATATAAAAATAGCTGACAGCTTCATTTTTAAATAAGTTGAAAATTTTATCGGAAAAATCGAGAAGAAAACGATAATAAGTGAAAAGATCACATTACGACTACCAATGCATTTCTGCATTTGACCTAATTTTAAATTGACGGCTACCACTCACTTCGTATTAGGTATACATATTGCTTTGTGTTAAGCTTAAATTATTATAATTTGCTTTATTATTTAGGTATGTTTTTCATCTTACGAGAACAAATATTTCGATTACGATGCTTGTGTAATGACGTCTTATTATTGCCGTGATTTATGTAACGCTGCAACATTTTAATACAGTATTTTTATAGTATTATGTTAAACCTGAGGTATTTTAAAATATTTGTTTCTCGATAAAATAGGTTTTTCATAATTGTTTATTTTCATATTTATAATATGAACAAACAAACATCCTTACTCACCCTACAGTACATCATTCTGCTAAAGTTTAAGTAGCAACAAAATAGAGTTTAAACTACCACTTAAGCAGGGCGTTTAAAAACAAAACATGTAATGCAGTTATACATATTCAACTCACTGCAGGTCGAAGGAATATTGCACCGGCGGCTGCATATCATGTAAATGCAAATAGAAGTCTTGAACGAGACCGAACTCGCGCGTCATGGTGCGCTTCAGCGGGTCAGCCTTTCTGACGACCGCACTATGCCACGACTCGCAGATTACTATGTACATTACTCGGCACCACCGAACAGCTCGCCGCCCGCCGTCCGCCCACAACCTTCGCAGCCTCTTGATAAGGCCTACCTCCTACATGAATTCGACTTAAAGCGACAGAATTTTCGTAATTGTGTTTTCATAACAACGTGAAGGTTTTTTATTTTATTATTTTCAGATTTTGATAGTCGGACAGTTACGATTTATGAAAAGCTGTGTTTCACTGAAGCTGGCTGAAGTTTTAGCTGGTTTTTAAAGCAAAAAAATTGTATATAGTATAGAATTAGGATGTTAAGAGCACGAATTATAAAGAAATACATACATTATTTCATTTACTTTTAAATAATGTAATTAATAAACTTGTAAATGTTTTTTTTTTCAGCTTGAAAAATATTCGTTTTTGAAATATAACAATATATAGCAAAAAATTCTATTAAAATAGTTTTAAATAAATAATAGATTTAAATAATTAATTTTAAATAAAAAAATAAAAACGGCCTCAACTCGCGCTAAAAGGTGAAAAAATAAAATTGTGTATTATAAATGAACCTATAAATAAAAAGACGTAAATAGTGATGATAATAAAATTCATGTAAAATTTAAAAAGGGCAAAAAAATATTATAATTTTTTCTCTATTCATATTTCATAGTTATTTAAGCAAATAAGTACGACGCGGTCGAGCAAATTTCAGCGATTTCTCCCCTGTTTGTGAAACATTTCAATATCCTTAAAACTATTGATCGTAAAAATTCAAAAAACCACTTCGACCAGTTGTACTATCATTTAGCACTTTCACAACAAGGTCGGTTAATAAGCGGTGGTTAACGCTAGACAATACAACGAGAGATCTGTGACATGGATGATTAGCTTAAAAGTCACGTGATGTTTGTAGGAACAAATTTTTTATTCATTATTAACTATTGAGAAACAATTAGAGAAATACTAAAGAAAACACAAATAACTAACACTGATATAACCTTATTGTAACAAGTAATATCTGAGTCGACAATAGCGCTCAATATTCAGCCGGCACGAGGTAAAAGAAACAAGTTATTCATGGCAATTTGAAAACAAGTGCAATTACACAACATTCTAAAATTTTCCAATTTCACCATAAATTCACAACAGTAAAATTTCCATTTCAGAAGCTGTACAAACTCGGCCGTCTAACTTTTCTATACAAATATTGCTCAAGTGTTTCTTTGCGTAAAGGGGTAGCAACTTCTTTTTTTAGCCCTATCATCACAACAATTTAATTTGAAAATGCTCCAACATTTATTTATTAAAATTACATTGGCGACCATACAGCGTAGTACAATTAATTATGATATAATAAAGTCCTACAAATGCTACGGATTTATGGCGATGTATTCAAATGAAACTTTTTAGCTGCAGCAATTTAATTAATAATATTAAAATACTAGCGGCGTTCAAAGAATATTGATAATGAATAAGACGCATTAACTTTTAATTAAATTTTAATTTTATTTTTCGATGTAATCGCTTTAACTGTATACACGTGGTGGTATTATATTTCTAGAATTAAAATTCCCCTTCTAAAAAGGCTTCCTATTTATTCCTTCAAAAACCGTATACGGCAGCGACCTATGCGTCATGGTCTTAAAGTTTCTGGCCCTGGAGAAGTTCTTTAGCAATGTCCCGTGAGTATTAAGCCACTTTAATTGCAGCCATCGGAGCCTTAGACTTGTGCACGGGGTCGCATTTGAAGTGTGAATTCCCGTAACCCCTATTGGAGCAAGGAGCAGACACATTTCTGTATCTCTTTCACTGATCGTTTTTTATAGGTAAGTAGGTGATCAGCCCTTTTGGATCTGTTCGTGTGATGGCGTTGTGGATGTCCATGGGCAGCGGACCGTACTTTCCATTTATAATAATAATAATAAAGATACATACATACAAAAAATAAAAAACACAATTAATAAAAGTTCATAAATTACATGACAAAATAGAACAATATTGGTGAGCCGCCGGCCAGTGTGCCTTTTGTTTTGTATTTTCAAAATGAAGCTTTATTTATTTACACACTATGTTTGTGCAGTTTCATGCAGGGTAATTTCGTCTAATCGCATCCAATTAGTGAAGTTGTTAAGTTCGAGAAAGGAAATAAAATCAATTGTAAAATAATTTTGGACGACAAATATGTGAATGTTATGTATTCGTTATATATATATAGTGTTGTAAAGTTTACTGCACGTTGCTTTACCAAACATCAGTTGTTTTAAAATCAGATGATATAAATCTGATGATTTTATAAAATAAAATGGATATACAATACACTGTTTTTCTGTAATAGTGATAATATGGACGCAAACTGGCCATTACAATATTCATACATATATAATGTTACGATCAATATCAAAGATAACAAGCGTCTAACGTTGAGATAGTCAGACAAGATCGCGACTGCAGTGGACGCAAAGAGGTTTATTTATAAATTCGGTGTAGCAATTCAATTTCAACTATCGAGTAATAAAACTCAAGCACATAAATCATTATCCTTATTATATCATAGATAATGTTTAGAAACAAAAATGAACCCCAAATTTCATTTAAAGCAATTAAAAAGTTGAAACCATGAAACCCGAGGCTGCTCACTATTTTTTTCAAACATTTCGCAAGTTCTAACGCTCGTTTCGGACGCGAGACTAGTTTATTTTCTACGCAATATGAAAAGCGTGTTAAGAACTTCCGGGTATGTGGCTGTCCCTGTCACATATCCAGGCATTCGTTTGTGTTAGTATGCCGGTATTATTATTTTCCACTGTTTTAAGGTGATCCGTCGTTTGCACGCGATTTGGGGGTGGACACGAACAGGCAAAACTACCCTATTAAAAGTATATTTCTATTTACACGTGCTGTGCAATAAATGAAATGCACGTGGAAGTTTGCATTTCATTTATTACTGTGAATCCCAGACCCAATCTTTTTTTTCATAGTCCGGGTGTACATGGCTACATCATAGCTTTTATCACCGACGCAAAAATGGGGATGTGATAAGTGCATAGCGAGTGTCTGTGTTCGGTTTTTTATCATTCGAAAGCTGACGTTGACATAGATATTAACTACAATTAATGAAGCTGTTCATCCATTTATGAGATATTCTTATTTGTAATTATCATATCAAATATTTAACATCTATAATTAATTACCTCTACAAAATCTATTCTCAATGTAATATGTATATATTATATTATATAGTATTCATTTAGTTGCATAAGAATAAAAAAATTGAACAAAAATAAATAAAAATTGAAATGTTTATTTTGTTTACAAAATGATTAGGCATTGATATATTCGGAGATTCCCTTTAAGCTAATAAAGCCTGTATTGGATAACTACTTTTCCTAATTATACGTATTTTACATTGTTTTATATCACAGGTTAAACATTAACAAAATCATTTTTATTAAAACTACAATATGCGTCTGGCCGCCGGCTAGCCGGCAGGCGCCAATCGGCCGCACAGCGGTGGATCCGGTGTGCACCCGGTGACCGGTGAAAAGGTGAAAAGGTACTTACATCAAATACATGGCTTAGATTTCCATGAAATTCCGTCAAAATCTTGACAGTATAAATGGTAAAAACATTAAAGTATTACAATTAGTATATATATGTATGAATATTGTATATTGTATATAGAACTGATGGAAGTTTTTTAAATTTTTGATTTATTAACCTCAATATCTCTCTCTAAAACTATAAATCTAATTATCTTATGTTTTATTTATTCTTGTTGCAAATTTAATACTTAAGAAATCTAGAGACATCAAATTCATCGATACGGATTCATATCTCATAGAGTAGAGTTATAAGTGTACGATGCAGTCGCGCGAATTTCAGTGGCTTCTCGAACGATTGTCAAACTACTCTTTCAATATTTTCAGAATATTGTGTATAAACTAGTGATCGTAAAAATTTCAAAAAAATATTTTAGAATTCCTCTAACTACTACTAGTTACCCTATCGTTTGACACCTCATTCATTCAAATCGGTCAACGGTAGGCGACGTATGAGCAGAACATCGGTAAAAAAACCTCCTTTTTGGTTTATTGAAGGTCGGTTAAAAAACTGATTTTTTTATAAACGATAGAATAGTTGTTTATTTTGAGGTTGTATTGGCCATCAATATTATAATTAATAAACGATTTCTGTGTGGATATCTTGCCAGAGGCTATATATAGTCCATAAACAAGATACCATGTTCACCCGATACCCCGTGATACCTGACACTGTCCAGCTGGAGCTAATTATTGGAATTGCACTTATATAATTGTATTTACTCAGCGAAACAGGAGGTAACTTAAATAGTGTGAAAGTAAAATCTTATATATATTTAAATTCGCTTACAAATTTAGTTGAGATAGGAGTAGATATAGAGATAACGTTGCCGACTATTCTCCCAAACAGTAGTCTAGTCTTCAAATCAATAACAATGTAATTTGAGTCGATATAATTGAAATTGAGTTGGAATATTGAAAAAACTAATTAACAAACTATTCAGGATCGAAGTACAATCGCAAAAAATATACCCTGTAGCTTGTTGTGGCGCATATATTATTTGGTAACATGTTGCGCCTGTTGGTCCTAGGTTTGAACTCGGAAAAACAATTGCATGTTTGAGTGGGTAGGCACAGAAAGAGCGTCAACAAGTTTCTTGTAAAGAAAATGAACAGTGAAATAGGTGCAAAAATGTATCTACAAAAACGGGATTTCAATTCAAAACATAATGTTCTCCAAATTGGTTCCTAAGCCCCTCCACCTTTCTTTAAAGGTGACGAAAGGGCTTGTCTAATATTGCGACTATATTTTTACCTATTAGTTGATGCATTCTAATATTAAAAACTAGCTGACCTGACAGACTTTGTGCTGTCTCAACTATGAATATTGAATCAATTGCAATTGTGTTCATTTCCATAAAGATCAAAAACCGTAGACTGTATAAAAGCCATCCGCCGCCAAAATTTTATTCCGAAAATTAGTTCGAGGTTATACCGAAAACATATTGTGGAAAGTGATTGTGAAAATATCAGTAAATACGCAATAATATTTTGCTCTTTCAACTATAAACTAACAGAAATTTCGCTCCTACGCTTAGTAATACGCAGTAATTTATGAAACTACCAATCCATACCCTATCGTTTAACACCTCACTTATCCAAATTGGTATATGGATGGCGACGTACGAGCGGAACATCGGAAAAAAAAGAGAAAAAAATAAACGTCGAATTGATAACCTCCTTTTTGGTTTTTTTGAAGGTCGGTTAAAAAGCGAAGGACAGATAGGATAAATTAAAATATATTGAAACAACTGACCTTATGTCAAACGCTATAAATTACATAAATTTATATTGTCAAAGTCACTTCAAAGTCACTAAGAACGTGGCAGAAAAGTTAATATTAAATTTTCTTATCTTCTTTCTTTCATAAGAACCTTCTCCTAACAATAAAGAGAACAAACTCCTGTCATAAACATACTACTATAGGTTTTCACTGATTCTCTCTCATTACTATTGGAAAAGTAACCGTTACGTGTCTGTCTGTGAATCTGTCTGTTACGCTTTCACACCTATTAATAGGACCTGACCAGAAATAGGGCAAACAGGGGTCGTAATTGCGGGCAAAAGTTAGTAGTATAAAAGCTAAAAGGTTTCCAGATCAATTTGAACTTAGAATAATTATCATAAGACTTAATTATATTTAAACTATTATGAGTAAAGTTTATTGTTGATTGAGGATAAGTCGATAAGTTAGAAGACAAACAGACCGAGTAAACGCACGCCGCAATAATTGACTTGCAGCCGGTCGTTTGTAACAATATCGCACAATTAATACATTGTATACCTACTTAAGCTAATATTAATATCATCATCGGGTTTCGGAGAGAAATACTAATACAATCATTGAACTGCATTAACAAGTGATAAATTCATCTAATCCATATTTTTAAGTCGTAAAAATTGTAACAGAAAATCATAAATCTTTAGCCCAAAGGCACCGACTTTCAAATATTTGTTTTATATGTACTACTACAATGTAATACTATATTATGACCTTGATAGATTATTCTTCGTAGCAAAGTTGATGAAATGTTCACGAATTTAAAAATGGAACTCTTTAGCAAGCAGCGTTCAATGCGTACTTTGATGAGCCATCGTCGTGACAAAATATTCCAAAATATATTATGTTACGTGCAACTGTCTTTATTGTGCGTAATTTCATTTAGATACATGATCATTTATTGACATCAATCTTAAATTTTAAGAACGCGGCCAAGTCTGGGAAGAACATTTATAAGGTATTCTTATTTATATAAATTACCGTCGGGGGTTTCTGAATCGTCTTCATTTACTCTTATGAAAATACGCAGGCTGAAAAATAATCTTTAAAGATGACAATGAAACAGATGTATAAAAATATCTACACCCAGTCCCATTGGCAGTTGATATAAATGACTTACAAGTACTGAGAGTAATTGCATTATAAACTGTGAAAGTACCAGACCGATATTAATTAAAATGTTTGATCATGTTCAAAATGCGTCCGACAACAAAGGTTTTTGTGGTCGGCAAAATAACTTCATTAATAAGCAAGTAATTAAATTACTAATTGGACAGCTTTATACTGTTGAATAGTTTATTTTCTTCCCTGATTCACGCGACTTCATTGGAATACATGCAGATAAAATAACAAATAAAAAAAAATCCGTTTCTTATAAGGTTATTAGATTGTTTAATGTTGTTAACTTAAGTTTTTACGTCAGCACTACTATTTATTTCAAGCAATATGTAACTTTTACATTTTCTGTGTCGCTAATACAATAAAATAAATAAGTATATATAGATATAGGCTACCAAACTCTAAGAAGCTACCTCTTATACCACCTTTATAAATACCTCGATCTACGAAATAGAGGCTAAACATTCCATACACTAATAAATATAAATAAGTAACAATAATAAAAATAAATATCATGTACTGTTAAATAATAATAGATCGAATAGTGCGCGTGGGTATGACGCGACACCTGTTGACTGCCGGTGACAGACCCTTTCTCGAATTCCTGACGATTTCCCCAAGAACACATTGTTTAGGGATTCGTCGCATTTAATAAGGTCGAAGTATCTCTAACATGTATCAATTATGAAATATAGAAGCTTTAAAACTATGGCTTAAATTTTCAATAGGAGAGGAGTCTAGAGATTTTGTTGTCAAAATAGGCTGTGAAGAAAAACGTCTAAGAAAATCATTATAGGTTATATACTTTACTCAATTAGAAAATACTGACGGTATCCAAATAATAACTTTGTCTTAATTGTAAACAACATCTAAAAAAATATGTGTGTATTAATAAGTTACTGAGTTTAATATTTCAAAGAAAAGATACTACTGTGACCTTTTTAGTTCAACAGTCTCCTAAAGGGAGCAAATGCGCTCATTCCATTGTGTTCTGCAACAGAAACCTATCGTGATTGGACTAGTGAAGTCCTTCAATTTAGTACCGAATTCATAAAGAGGTGCATGACTTTCATTATAGCATAGTAGTAATTGCAGTATAAGTTTTTATGACAATTTTATTAACTATTTATTACTAAATCTATGATTCTCATAAAATCACTGAGAAGAAACTCTAAAAAACTTAGCTGGGTTGTTTTCTTATAAAAAAATATATGTGATAGAAAAGAACTCGTGCAATTTAAGGTTATCCAAGTGTTAGTAGGTAACATTTAAGGTATTTGTAACTTTTTATTATTTTTATTAAATTTATTTATTGATAATTCTTATACTTCGCTTGGGATCTTGTTGAAACATTTACTACAAGCAACTTGAAAGTAATTTCACGGTTACGCCTTACGTGGCCTTTATTGTGAACAGATAGTTTAATAGTCGAAAAGTTTCCAGATCAGCAAACAATGAAAATGATCCTAATCCTCATTTAATATCATTAATTCTAATCTACATGGAGGCACACACGTGGAGGCAATACCGCGGGGATCGAACCCAAAATTAATACAGTGTATATAATAATTACTGTTTATCGATTAGTCACTAGAAAATTGAAGGTGGCTTCAACAGAAACGTCCCTCACTATGAATGAAATTTCAATAGAGTGTCAGATGCATGCTGCGTCTGTTCGAGTCATTGAAGCGGCATAACGAGCTCTGATTTGAACAAGTTATAATTTGTTTGACTAACTCGCTACATACTTACAATAAAATTGCGATGCAACTTTTATATTTATTGAGTCATAAGGACGTTATTTCCGATAAGATATTGGATATTTATTACATTATAACAAGGTGATATTTAGATCTAGGATATATGAAACAATACAGATGATTTTATTTCAAAACAATACATCAAATAGCACACTTTAAACAAAAATTAACGAACACAAAAAACAGCTGAACGGTTAACTGAGTACCAACAGCAAGGTGCTTTAAGGTTCGTCTAGGAACAGCGCAAAGTGCGGCAGTTACGGCTTACTACATACCTAGATCTACGCGGTAGCTCACGTCAGCCGTTATCATTGTCCTAGACATGTCTACTTCATCCCATAGATCTCCTTATTATTTCGTAACAATCAATAAATGGCTCGCGGGCCCCGCTTAGTATACTCGTATGAAGCGCATAACACTTTTATACATCCCACTTTCGTAGTTATTTGTGTGATTCTATTTATTAAAAGAATTCATTAAAACTACTTATCTGGTGCATACCGCATATGAATGGAGCATACCGTAGATTGGCCATAGGTGTGTCTTCAGAACAAATAACGGAACCTTTAGACGCTTTTTAAGTACAGAACATCGAGCAAATACCCAATAGAGACGACATGTCACGTTAGAAAATGATTTCACAAAACGCGACATCGGTAGTTCTGATGACCCAAAAACATGGCAGTAGTGAGGTATAAGCGCATTGTAGTATATCAAGTCTATCGATAAATCACGTTAACCATGAAAAAAAAAAATTGAATATAATCGAATTTTCGGAACAGTAAGTATTAATGAATGTTACTACAATCACTCAAGTTCTAACATTGTTGGTTATAACATAGTTTATGTGAAAAACGAAAATGTCATGGGAAAACCTCAATTTATTTACCGAACTTCAAAAAAACCAAAAAGGAAGTTATCAATTCGACGTGTTACATAATATAATTTTTAAAACAAAAAACAATTTTCTTCCGACTATCTTTTTCGAATTCACTATATTATATTATATATAATAGTAATATATTCACTATTAGGTTTAAACTGTAATTATTAATTTACATAAGGCGTTACTTTAATAATAATAATATATAATAAATCGATATTTATAGTACAACCCTATGAAAAAGTAATAATGATATTAGAAAGAGATGATATAGTGATATTATATAAGTGAGATGAATAGATTAATAATTTCAACCTACGTAATTTGACATGACCAATTTAACTTGAGCCGTGGTAAAATGGAAGCGAATTATTCAAAATGAATGAAAGTCGATGACTTACCTATGAATTGTGATTCCATCTGTTTTAAAGTTTGACGTTTTGCTATTTTTTCCACACAAACGAGTCGAGCAATACGGCATTATTATTGTTATTGCTTTCGTTTGAATTATTTTACAAATCAAAAGAAGTGTAACACACTGATCAGTCACATTCACTTGTACGTCGTTAAAGACAACGTATGGCGGAATTAAGTCGCCCGTGTTACTACTCTATTGCGTATTTGCTGGATGATAGAGAATGACACGAAATTAAATAAAAAAATAAAGCCGACATCAAAACGCAATAAAAAGTGGAAAATAAATTTTGTGTTATTAATTTTATTAATAAAAAGACGTGAATGGTTTATAAATAAAATTCATGTAAAATTAAACAAGGGTATAAAACTGTCATGTCGCTCTTTAAAAGGCGGCGCTAAACTATTTGTCCGAGTTTCACACATTTATAAGAAAACTATTGGAACGGACTAAAACGCGTATATTTATCGCAATTTTACAATTGTTTAACGTACTACTAAATATTCTCTTGTAATGTTTCTCTTTAGTATTTGTACGATAGTATATGTATATATATATATAATAGACTGTGCGCGATTGTAAAGTATGAAAAAAGTTGCACCCATTTTAATTTCTTACACGCCAAAGTGATTTCGTCGATTTTTTCGTTTCGATATTTTTTAATTGAAAATCTTCGCGAAACTACAATTAAATTGAACAATAACACAACAAAACAATAACATATCAAAATAAAAACGTTATATTGAGGGTGTCTATGGATGGCAGACGGCTTCTCGTAAGTGTGTCTCAGGTCCATTTGCCACCTATCTGATAAAAAAAATATTGAGATAATTTTGTTATCTTTTGTATTTCGAAAATATGCTTAGATGTCATTTTAATCCCTCCAGAAGAATACTTATTAAACTTGTTTATATATGTAAAAAATATGAATATTTTAGAATTGTATTCAAATCTATATATATATATCTATATTTTAATCCTCTGAAACTATCTTAGTAAATGATTCATATTAGCCGGGTGAAACCGGTAGGTTGTGACCTTCGCCTATACAGAATTACATAATCTTACAAAGACTATAATATGTATTTTAGACAAACATTAACATGCTTGTTCTATTTAAACTTTAACACAATGGTTAGCGGAAATTTACAAGAAAGAAGATTAATATTAGTCTAAATTTATTCCTCACTTATATAATTTTGGACTTCTCGTCCAAAATTCACATCAATGAATATGCGGATGCTAGGATCAATGCACTTTACTGGAGATAATGAGATCCTACTTTTTCCAAAAGCCTAAATTATATTAAAGAAGTGTTCCGTAAAATAAGAGGAATAATTAATTAAAACACCTTGCAAATTAAAAGCAATTGCTATATTTATTGATTTATTATCGATAGAATTCATTCCTACGTATTATTCTACAGTATTTTTAAGCTCTAATATGATAATTCTGCAGGTGCGCGTCAAGGTTGTAGGTAGGTACATAGAGACACTTCATTCGCAAGCCATAATAAATGTGCTTATATAATTTTTTTTTTTACAAGGCTTCATCAAAATCAATGTTGCTTGTGTAAGCACTTGTACCGTATGAGCCCTATTTTGTGTTTTTAACAAATTTAGCGTATGTCTTTAGTGTCAGTGGTTAAATAAAATGATTTTTTTCGAATACCTGGTATGTCTAAAGCGCGTCATGAGCCGCGCCAGCCACTGCTGCACCAGTCAAGCTTATCTGCAACAAAACACTTACTCAAACTGATACTAAAATTATCGCCGATTGTGGGATTTTATCTTTCCAACCAAGTTCGCCGGAATTCAGACTTTTATTAGGGTCTCACCCATGTAAACTTGTCATATTTTTTTCTCTCTTTATGAACTTAAATAAAGAAAATGTAAAAGTATTGTTTATATTTAGCCTTCAGTTTACATCAAAATATGTTGTTTATGCGTAGTAAATATTTGTTATAAAGTAAAAAAATTATTTCAGCTACATAATATCAACCCGTCCCGGCTTTGCACGGGTATAAAACATATATAAAAACCTTTCTCTTCAATCACTCTATCTATTAAAAAACGCATTAAAATCCGTTGCGTAGTTTTAAAGATTTAAGCATACAAAGGGATATAGGGGAAGAAAAAGCGACTTTGTTTTATACTATTTAGTGATTTATATTATATCTGGGATCTGCCTTTATGTTGATGACATGACAAATCGATAAGAATCGGCAAATATACGGTGCGAATGAAAAAATAATTTCGTCCAATTTGACTAATGACGCGCGGTCAATTAATGAGCACCTATCGGGTGTCGTTGTTCACTTTTGGCCCCCTTAAAGGACAAAATTCACTTAAATAGAGGTGATTCCTTGACGACAAGAGCAAACGATTATGATAAAAACTCTTCAGAATGTCGGAAATAAATTAATTTTAAACATAAAAATAAAACCGACTGCGACTTAAAACGCACTGAAAAGTAAAAAATAAATTTTGTATTATAAATGAACTTACTATAAATAAAAGACGTAAATAGTGTTGATAAATAAAATTCATGTAAAATTCAACAAGCGCATAAAACTGTCATGTTGCTGCAAATACGAGCTCGAATTCTGAAAAACGTAAATAGGTGCATTCTTCTTTTAATGAAAATTATCCGTAAAACAGAAATGCTGGAATGCATCTCCTTCTTGCTCTACTACGGGATAAAAGACTCGACTCTTACAAATGATTGTGTTGTGTTGCAAAATATGTACTATGGAATCACAGTCACAGTCACAATAGAAAGCGGCCACAGTCACAAACGTAACGAGGATAATCGCCTGCTAACAAGCCTTCAGCTGAAGGCTTGTGCGATTATCCTATCAAAGAGAATTGGATGCATCGATGTGAAGTTATTTATAGATTTCGAATATTTTGTCTTCTTTGAAACTTAATTGGTAATTTAAAAAAGTGTTTTAAATTTTTGCGAATAATACTTTTTAATAATTTAAAGAAGACACGATACATATAGATTACTTTGAAATGATTTTTTTTAAATAAGTAAACAAACTTTTTAGATTAAATTATATAAATATGGAGAGACTGGCTCTTAATCTTAAAAAAATATAGAAAATTTTATATAAAAAAAATATATAAAATGAATATATACCTAGCCGGGAAAAGAAAATTTACTCGTAGTATCAGATTTGCGTGTTATTTAAAGCAAAGTTTTAAATTTATTCGCATTGATTTTTTTCTTCTTTTGTCAATTGCAATTGAATTATTGTTACCAGCGGAATTGTTGAGTTATTTTTTAACTCATCGAGAGTTTTTGAACCATAATATGGATACTTCGTCCGAACGAGCGATTAGAATCCGTAATAAGGGCACGTGGAGGTAATACACCTTATTAAAACATAAATAAACCCTTGCATAAAGTTTGTGTCTATTGTTAAAACCATTTTTTTATTAAACCAATTTTCCTTAAATTTCTGTTTTTTCTTCAAAAAAGTCTTAAGGTCCTTTCGAGTACACAAACTTAAACTTAAGGATATGACCCTACGCTGTTTTAAAGTTCACGACCCAATCTAGAGGTTTCAATTTAAATCTGTATAGAAAGTTTGCATACTTGGTTAAAATATTTATTTCAAAGTCGTCTAGTACTTCGATGCAGTTTATGAGTCCGTCGGTGTATATATAGGTATACATACCTATATAATTTACAAAAAAATTAAAACTAAATAATATTTTGATGAAAAATAAGTTTAAAAACAATTTTTCGAATCTATAAAGCCGCCTATCCAAATTATCAAATCTAAAGTGTTCCTGTATACAGACACAAACAAACACGTCAAACATAATACCTACACCTCTCTTTTTTGTCAGAGGTTAAAAATAGCTATTAATGATAACATTCTTATTTCTCATTACAAAGATATGGATAAAAGACAAATAAAAGTATACTTCTATAACTCAAACAATATTGAAAGAAGAGGGTTTGTAACTGTAGTACATACTTTAAAAGTACCTCAAGTAGTTACCCAATAGAATATTACGTTACGTACAGCGATACTGATCACCTTCTTGATTGTTAAGAAAATTATTAGTGAAACAGATAAAAACTCTTTAAATCATGGTTTATATCACCAAAGTATATATATATATATATATAATATATACATATATATATATATATATATATATGTATAATACACATATATTTAATATAATAGCTATTTCTTTTACAATCTATTTTTTATAATTTTAATATCATGTTCGTAACGCCTAAATGCCTAAGTAGTTTATGTGTATGCGCGTTACACCGGAAGCCCAGGAAAACAAACCATGTTTCGAGTGGGTGGGCAATGTTCTTCTGTGTGTGTAAGTAGATCTTCTGTGAACAGTGCCCACCCATTGACTGTTGTGAAATGTGTCAGTCCCATCCCCATTAGAGATTTATCTAAATATAAAATAGATCACAAATGTCGACCTTTATTGTTTATTTGGTGGATATCGGTTCTGGCGTTGCGCAATGGGCACTATTCAACCCATCAAACTAACCTATAGGTTATTTAAAGTACCGGTTACCTAAACTATAGTTTAGGTAACCAGTACTTTATTTGGTGGATTTCAATTCTGACACTCGCAAACGCACGCACAACAAATAATCATTTTACTAACTTTTCGTAATTAAAAACTTTTGTGTGCGATGGTATTTTATGAGCGAACGTAATTTCTAAAAATAGAGAACAACAAATTTATTAAAAACAAATCCAAATTTACCTATAGAGTATACAGTAAGGATTAGAAAACTCAAATGAAAAACAATTTGGTAGAACTGATAAAATTATATTATGAGTAAAGTTTTAAAATACAGACAGTAGGTATTCAATATAATAAACTGATTATGTTCTCACAATTTAAAAATACACTAAAGTTTAAAAAAAGCAGATCATATTATTAAAAGCAAACTGAGAATCTTATTTGATTCAAGTAAAAATAACTATGTTCTTGAATACATACACAATAATTACTGACAATTGTTTTGTAATAAATTACATTGTAACTAAAACCCACAAATAATATAATACACAAATTAAAATCCAATTAACCCTATATTGACAATAGTGTTTATTTACTCATAGAAAAGCTGCTTATATTTTATATGAAATCTATAAACATTAACTTTATAAGAACAATGTTAAAATAACATTTAAATAAAAAGAATTTGTTAGGTGCACGAAAATTATTGTTTAGCTGGAATTTAATTTAATTTTCTGAATTTATGATTTATTTCGATAATTCTACATCAGGGATCTCCAAATTCCTAGGGGTCGACATAAACGAAAACTGATTTTGGGGGTCGACAAGGTCTAAAAATCGACCCCTATTAAAAAAACTTTTGTTAAATTTTGATGAGAAAATGAAGTCAACTTTACTCACTTAACCAAGTGCAAAGTTTTCAAATCTTAGTACCTAGGTATTTTGTATCAATAGGAAAAAACTAAAGATAGGCCCCCTTATTCATAATAGTCTGCTAACTTAAAGCATTGCTAATTCTCACTCTGTCTTCTTTTATTGACCTAAGTCAGAATGAAAAATAACACTCTGTAGCAGCTGTTTTAAGTTAGCGGTCCATTATGATTATGGGGGTTGATCTTAAAAGTAGGTCATTTGGCCACGGTAACAGTCCATTTTGGAAAAAGGTCACTTGTCCAAAACAGTTTGGGGATCCCTGTTATACATAAACAAAACCAAAGGTGTCATGACTCCAAGCAGGTAAACTTCAGTGCAATCATAAATAAAGGTCATTTAGAGACGAATCTACATGACTTTAATATTAATACGTCAATTGATTAGACTTACTGGTCGCAATTGGACGTGCTACATTGATTGTGGAATTCTTCCATTCATCCATTCATCAATTCCATAAAGCATGGAAACTTCAAGAAATTTTAATAACCCGTTCTTTGATGGTCACTGTTTACCACCACAACAAAGTTCAAGCCAAGCAATACTCACTGTATACACAATACTTAAAGCTCACAATAAACACAAAAACCACTTTATAGGAAACACATTAAAGTATTCTTCAAGAGTTTATAGAATTAGTAAATATAACTTTGGAAATTCGAAATATTTTGCACGTTTAGGAGAGTTAAAATTTCAACTAATATACAAATGTCAGTGTCAATCGTCAAAGTCAGTCTACACTTGTGAAACGACACGAAATACATTTTGATGTATGACACTATTCGAATAGATTTAACTATTTTGGCATTATTCTGCCAAACTGGTCAATTGTAAAACAGAAATATTTCATATAATTTATATTGGGTAAAAAAATCAAACAACGCAATAACTTTATGCTTTTTTATTAGTGTTGAATGTTATTTGTGCAGAAAATTCTGCCCGGGATGGGAATCAAATAAAGTTTTTCATTTTGGAAGTCGCATAATTTCGATCTTAAAATGATCAATGAAACAGACACAGAAATATTTATGATACATCTTTAGTAGTAAAATAAGGTTCTATTAATCAAAATGCTGAAAACAGATTAAAATACTTTAATTATAAATAAGCCAGTAAGTTCACAAACAATTATAATACCTACACACAATTGTATTGTGAGATAAGAGAACAATAAATCTATTACTATTATATTATATTTAAAAAATGATAGTAAATAATTTGAAATAAGTAGGTAATATAAATTATTTCTCAAATCATGATCAAAATCGCCAATCCTAATCTAAACAATTATAATATTTTAAGAGTAAGTTCCCAATAGTAGTTTAAAACAAAAACATTAGTGTAGGAAAAACTTCTGTAAATTTTGAATAAGTCTATCTAAATATTATAATGTAATTTCAATGTTTTATTGTGTCATAGAAGACCTTAACAATTAAATATAAATGTACAATTTGGCAACATCTGATAAAATATTACTAGGATAATTTTCATTCAAATTAAAGATGCTCCAAGCTACACTTAACAACATCAAGATTGTGAGTTTCAAAGAAAAAAAAAACTATGAATGAATATAAAGAGATCTGTCAAGTTACATCAGCACTGTCTTAAATAAATAGCAAGTACTTAAAGCTACAATATAAATAATGAGTACATAATCGACACCATTTTAACTCAATAAGATGACAGGTGATTGTCAATTATTTTTCCAATTTAAGAATTGGTATAAAAAGAAAAAAAAAATCATTGCATTGTAATGTATACAACCCTCGCTATTTTTATGCCTTCGTTTTGCGCAGAACCTGAATATCAACCATGAGATTACTATTGAAATATTTGATAGGTTTCTTACTATTGGAAAGTTAACAATTCCATAGTGACCAAGTAAGATTGCGCGTAACCACATATATCTTAAAACTAAACATAGAAATAAAGAATGTATTTGAAATTGTATAAATAAAATAAAAATATTACATTATAGACATTTTCACTAAGTGATATCTTTTTATGACAGTAAAAGCAAAGCCACTTAGGAATGTCCTAAGGAAAGATTTGGTCTGTAGAAATGTAATGATTTTTTTTAACAATTTTTTGGCACGGCAATAAAGGTTGTACATATATGAAGTTCAACACCAACTCAGCATAACTGACCCAGAAATTAACGAAAGCTTACTTACATCACGTAATTATGAATACAGGTTATTTGAATTCACATATCACATCAAAATGCAACGCGGAATGTAAATTGTAATAAGAGTCCAAAAAATTAAAAAGAACTACTTGGTTTTATTGATCCGTTGTTAAAGAAACTATTAGTCAAATTTTGACAGCCAGTGATGCATTAGGTATTTTATCATGTGTAATTATTGGCCCTGCCACTTCAAAACTATTGATTTAAACAAACAGATACGAACAGCTAAATTAATAACATACCATAAAGCCAGATCGCAGATATTAAAATTCCCAATTAAAATTAACCTTTTTGTGTTTTTAATAATGATGTATATATATTTTTAAATATTATTATTGTGATGTTTTATATTGTTCTTTGTATAGTTTGTAGTATGTAGTTATTAACACAATGCTTACGCTTGAGCTGTTATATCTAGTCTAGAGTATAGTGTGGATATGCTGTAATATGTTGGCTGTGGTGTATGGCTAAACATTTCATTTGTATGGAATATTTTGCAATATAAAATTGAAATTAAAATTTGACTCACTCATGATATTGTCCGTCAGTGGCATAAAGTCATTTACGACTCATGTTCAAGCAGATGGTCAACGAACTAGAATAATTACTTGTCCGTTTTTTTTTTTGCGTTCCATCGCTAGCATTAGCGAGGCGAGAGTTACAGTATAGTCGCTTGTCAAAGACCTGGTATGTTATAAATTTTAGCCATATTAAAACAATAATAATTCCAATTAAATCAAAGTAAATAAAATATCACAATTAATCGTAATTGACGTAAACATATATTCGATAGCAGTGGGGGCGTTCGTACATAAACAAAATTATATCATGCACATATTAAGAACTTTACTTCTTAGAACTGGAGGCCGCTTTGTTCTGACGATCTTGCAGGGGTATCTGAAATTATTAAGAGATATTTTGAAAAAACGTAAACTATACCCTTTATGAGCTAGACACATTTATGTTCGTTTCAATTATTTTCAACTGACTTGAAAAATGAGGAGCTCGACTGTATTTTTTGTATGTTTTTTAGTTTGATAGGTTATACTTTCATATTTACACAAAATTATAATATTAAATTTGATTGAGTATGAAACTTAACATTTTATGTACCCGTTGACATTTGCTGAGTTATTGGTTGAGTTGTGAGGTTCTAGTAGACAAAAGAATGGACAAACTTACAGTCAGAGCTAGCAGAACAGAAAAACTTCTATCAAGGGCAAGTCTTTCAACTTAACTCCAGGTCGCTGTTGCCGAATTCCTTTGCCTATGACGGTGGTGTGAGCACAGCAAAGGCACACATACAGCAATATTTTTTTAAAATGAGTTAGAAATGCAACAGGTGGCCTAATCGGTAACATGAGATCTTTTCCTCTTGTGTTATGTATAAATACATACCGTAGCACGTTGGTCATCCAAACGGCCAGACTGTGCCTTCATGAGTTGAGCGAAGAAGTCATCATCAGGCACCGTAGATTCCTTTGGCTTCGGCTGTGGGAGTTCCGAACGCTGGTCTTCAAGTCGGGAACCCTGAAATAGTCATAGAAATAAGGTAGTAACGTGCATAACGCGGATGAAGTCGTGGGCATACCAAGTACCTTTTTTTATCAGATAGGAGGCAAACGGGCCGGAGTCCGCCTCCCTTGGACATCCTCAACGCCTGTTGGTGCGTTGCTGGCCCTTTAAAGAAAGATATGCCATTTTCTTGAAGGTCTCTAAGTCGTAATGTTCGGAAATACCTCAAAGGGCAGGTAGTTTCACAAGAGTGGTGCTGCGCGGCACAAAATGACTCACGCTCAGTTGTGGAACAACGAACATCGAGTTGATACGGATGAAATTTTGTATTCTGCCTCGACGTTCGAAGATAAAACTCAGCTTCTGTTATTATTCCAAACGACTCATCTGAACATTTCCCATGATAAATTCGATAGAAGATGCAGAGAGAACCTACATCACGCAACGTCAGAGCATCAAGCCGCTTCTTTTCACTGGATGCGTTCAAAAGAAAGAAGCTAATATTTATTAGCTCGTGCCCGAAGGCGAAAACAGTACTCCACATGGAGCCGAATTTTTGTTTTATCTATAAAGCCATTCAATTATTTTTTTATTAAAGCCCTGGAATATTCATTCAATATTTTTATTTATATATTTGGCACCGCCTTTCAAAAAGCAACATGACAGTTTTATACCCTTGTTTAATTTTACGTGCATTTTATATACCACCACTATTTACGTCTTTTATTTATAGTAAGTTCATTTATAATACTAAATTTATTTTTTACTTTTCAGTGCGTTTTGAGGTCGGTTTTATTTTTTTGTTTAAAATTAATTTATTTTATACTTTTTAGTGGCTCTTCTAAACCGCTATCATACATTCATATACCTACTCGTATGTAAAACGAAACTGACATGGACGCTCTGACTTTACGCCTACCTTATACACTAAAAACTATTCAACGTATCATAGATATTTTTTAATGAAAATAAGAAGGCGCAAAACTGAATCGATTATTACTAAATATGTAAGTAATATCGTTCATATAAATTACGAATTCATGGTGTTTTATAGTAAGGAAGTGAACGCACATTGTGATTTACCGTAGAAACTCAGTTACTATATTCTCTCTATCTCTAGAAGTATTTCTTCAACATTATTGATTTTAATATCATATATAACCCTTTTAATGTTTTATAAAATGATATATAAGTCATCGGTATAAACTGATATTACATCGAGATATAGAGATCTAAACTGGACGCGTAAACAATAACGTGTTTTTGTTTTTCTTTGTTGACAAGCTTTGTTCCATAACATCAAATATATGGCTTAGATTTTCATGAATTTCTGTAGAAAGCTTGATTATATAAATGGTAATAAAATTAAAGTATTACAATTAGTATATATTTAATATAACATGGATTTCTGTATTGCTAAAGCAAACTAATTGAAGTTTTTTTTAATTTTTGATTTTCTAACCTCAATATCTCTAAAACTATACATTTAATTCACTGATTTTTACTTATTATTGTTGGAAATTTAATATTAAATCGAAAAACATCTAATTCATCTATAAGGATTCATAAATCATAGAGTTATAAGCAAATAAGTACGACGCGGTCGCGCGAATTGCAGCGATTTCTCGCCCGATTGTGTAACTATTCTTTCAATATCCTGAAAACTATTGATCGTAAAATTCTAAAAAAAATGGGACCACTTCTACGAGTTACCCTATCGTTTGAAACCTCACTCATTCAAATCGGTCTACGGATGGCAACGTACGAGCGGAACATAGGAAAAAAAAGAGAAAAAAAATACACGTCGAATTGATAACCTCCTTTTTGGTTTTTTTTTGAAGGTCGGTTAAAAAGTGGCGTGTTATTTAGTCATGCTTGCTTAGTTTTCGATTATTAATATATAGGTTTTTTTTTTAAACGAGTACCATTATATTATATGTGTTACAGTTTAATTCCATTTAATAATCACTATTAGTTGATAGAGAGCCTCGTGGCTAACCGATCTTATAAGCCTACCGCGAAGCCAGAGGTAGCGGGTTCAATCCCCAGTCCGAATGCAACTTATAATTTAATTTGTTATTTGTATTCGGTGTATGGTAGGACTGCCTTTTGCCGGACGGGGTATCATAAGTGTCGCCGTTGTATGGTCAATTGAACTTCAACAGGCAAGAAACCCGCGTGCAGCGTTAACCTGTGACCGAGAGGCCTAAATCGCCCCATAAATGTCACACGACCCTCATGAGTGAGGAAGACGACGCGAAAGAGATTAGCTGATATCTGACTGCTTAGATTACGCGTACTTTTTGATTGCATCAATCAGTATCTTATAAAAGGTATAAACGAAACAAGTGAAATAGAAGACAATTTAAAAACCCAGATATTTTAATAAGAAATAAAATCTAAGCTATGATCGAAATGGCTATCCATTTCAATCACGTCAGTGTTGAAACAACAAAAAAAAGCTCGCATCGAGTCCATTTGTTTGAGAGCGATGATGTCAAATACAGAAATGTTAAACTTATAACACCCATTTTTATTTTTTATAATATTAATAACAGCGTTTATATCAGCAAGCAATCAACAAAAATGTGCGAAACAATATTATGATGAATATCGTTTACGTGTTTTACTAAAAGCGTAGCTAAAAATAATTAATTAATCAAGTGCAGCGGTGAAATAGTAATTAATTTGTACATCAAAATTACATTTTCAATACAGTTACATGCAGTTGAAAGGATAATAAAGAGGTGCAAAAGCCGAAATTGAAATTCTGCGAACAGTCAATTTCATTAAAAGCACTAGGCTTTGCGACGGCACTTTAATTTGAGCTCAAAGGACACATCAATACAAGTATGTACCCATTTTACACGTATTTCATCTAATACTGCAATTTCATTGCTTTAAATGTAGCCTGTTTAAATATTGCAAAGTAATTAGTTACAGAGCTCAAAGCAAAATAATATAAATTGAATTTTGTTAAAATAGGAAAATACTAGGTTTTGCAAGACTGTATTTCATTTATATTTCAGTCCGAATTTTGCAGCTTTTGTATATAAAGTGTACAACAGTAAAAATCTAAAACTCTAAAACAGTAAAAATCTGAAACTACGATTGCCTCGGGCGATTTTTCACTGACATGTACCTACTCTGAATGCGATTTTTTATTTTAATTACGGACTTCCAGCTATTATCTGTACCCGTAGATACATCCATATATATTAGATATCAAAGTGATACCAAATCTCTTATGTTCCTACTAATGGACAGGATTCGAATTCACAATGCATAAGAATAAAATAATTAAATATTTTAAAGCCTGACCAAAAAAATAAAAAACTGTAGTAAAATATTGCAACCCTGTCAAGTTTGGGCTCGTTTGATGTGTCTTAAGGAGTAGAAACTTACTAATCAATATAAAAAGCTTGTTGTTTAAAATATTTTTAACATAAACTTATTTCCTCCATCTGAGCGTTACTTTTATGTCTAGATTCAACGTTACAGTTTAATTAATTTTATTTTGTTTTCCTCGTAGGTGTAGTACAAAGCAAAAAGGGTCACTTGGGAAAAAGCACGATTCCGACCCCGCGTGTATTAAAGGTTAGAAGCAGTCACTTTCTTCACTTGATGGGCAATGTACCTACTTTCAAGTTTTCTGCATTTTAACGCACATTTAACTATATATTAAAACATAATATTCAACACTAATTTGCCACTTAAAGAAATTAGTTTCAATAGCTTTCCGTAAATAATAAAATATCTTATTTATTTTCACAAGTTAATATAGCCATGCACTAACCTGAACTCTAGCAATCATATCGAGGAAGTCATCTTCAGGTTTGGTGCTCCTGGTGTGCTGTGGGCGAAGCCCTGGCAGCGAGGTGCCTGTGCTTTCCTTGTTCTGAACTGGACGCAGCTCTGCTCGCTGTGAATCTATTCTTTTCGACTGAATGCTGCTTATCATATTCATCATATCAGTCATCGTCTGGCATTTGCTGAAATGAAAACAAGAAATTTAAAAATTTGAATGAATTAAACATTTAGACACTTTTCAATAACTGCAAAGTTACAAAATAAATAATATTAAAGCAATAAATACTCGTACAGCATTTCTATTTGCTTCTTAGACGACATCGTGACGAAGTTTTTGCTGACAGTGATAGGAATGGTAAGATACGTGTAACGTAGACGTGTGCAATCCTGCCAATATCCTAGGAAATAGACCTACCCCAGATCCCAAGGCCTAGCTGGCTGCATCTGCGCGTTACATGTCGCCTACGCACACTATTACAACGCTTACGTTACTTATTCCACATACAACAATGCATCTATGTACGTTCGCAGGTTTTATGGGGAATATTAAAGTGCAGGATAGCAGTTATAAAAATAAGTATTATATGTCAATCAGCCTTTAGGTCTGTAATATAGGATGTGTAGCTCGCTAGGACTTTCCAGGATCATCTATTTGCCTTTAAAGAATCCGATCAGTGAAACCGACGCACAAATGGATGCCCCATGCCCCACAAGGACTTTACTTACTATTTCCGTCATATCATTGTAACTAAATTGATTCGATTCCCAGGGAATACAAAAAGGTTTAAACTTGAAGACACAGACATGAATTGCCTCATCCCGCATTCCATACAGTTGTCGGTTTGAAGTTTGTCTTTGTTGATCGGGATCTGATTTTTTAACGTAATGCCGGTGGCATCAAGCATCAGCTTGAAAAATCCAATATTCATTTTAACTTGTTGATTATAAATTTAACGTGGTGACGTTTATAACTGAAATTTATATATCTATTATAATTGCCTCTTGCGAATTCACACATAATTTAAATAAATTTGTGAAGGCTAAACTTAATGGTCGCGACTTTCGCCCATCTTTCCAAAATATGCTTTGATAGCCAAAGTTGACTACATGACACTATAGTATTCGATTTATAAATTTCAAGTTCAAGTGTAGTATGGGCAAATATGTAACAAAAATCATATATGTACCTGAACAAATAAAGCTTATACATTGACGTCATGGAAGTAATTATGTATTTTAATGCAGATATAGAAATGCTCATGATCGCGTGCACGACCCCACAAGGTCTATAACAAATGAGACTTCTTTCAAAGTAGCCCAATAATGGTCATTACGTTTACGGTTCGTATATCAGGAGATATAAAAAAGGAATAATTATATATATTCATGCGTGTTAAGTCATCCTATTGCAATATAATCATCGTGTATCTATCGCAAATATACATCTGTACCACTGAGACATAATTGCAATCTCCAAATCATTGTAAAGTCTAAATATTTCTACATTACTTTGGCTGCCTGGTGAAACCACCTACCTAACTTACGAATAAAAGAGCAGTTGCAGTTTTGTGACTTCACAAAGCAATTTCAACGAATGCAGATATTCAATATAAAGGTTTGCAATTGTTAGTTTCATATTTCTAACATGTGAGATGTTATCAGCCCCTTGACAATTATTATTTACATCAAGTAGGTGGACCACCGTAACAAACGATACAATTTGTATTTGATTGAGCTCATAATGCGAAACCAATACTTCCACACTACCGTTGGAGGCGGGAATTTAAATTTAAATTAACATCGGCAGTAATTGAATTTTAGGAATCTAAATTCAATAATTAATACCCTGAAACATCACATCACGTTAATTTCAATTACAACCAGTGAAGAAAGTTCTATTGCAAGAAAAATAAAATCGCCGTCGACTTTTCTCCCTTCAAAATTACACGAAACCGACTTTGCAGATTTAGATTCGTAAATAATTTTGTAAATATTTTCTGTAAGAAATATGTATTACCTATGATCAGCAGGCGTCGGCATCATGTCAACAGTTACTAAAGATAGGTGCAGTGTGGTGAGGTGCGAAATAAAAACTGATAAGAGACATCAAATAAATCCTTTGTGAGGTAAGCATGTGTTACTTGCATTGAGATAACAACCGACATCTAATAATGAAAGGCTTATATTAGATTATATTATAGACGAGCGATATGCGTCGATGACGATACCTGATACCCTTGTGAAATGGTTTCAATTCATCACCCAATTACAGATACGTACTACTTCGGCCTCTCACATGTTAAATTCACTATTTTCCTACCATCTCATATACTATATATATACATCTAAAACTTGGAAGCTTTAGTTAAACATATTTATTTTGTGTTACGGTTTCGCAAGTACTTTCTGAACTGAAACATTCAGTCGAATTCAGTTATAATTTAATTTTACAATAATTTACGTGACGTTAACCAACAACAAATTTTACATAGAGAAGCTGCGGTTTAGTTGTGGTTTGCAATTAATTGATATATTATTCGAAAATAATAATTTAGGTTAATGAAATAGAATATGAAAATATTATGTAGTTAAGCGCAAGACCGGGCGGATTTTTTTGTTCAATTTAAGTTCCCGCCACGTCTTAAAACTCTCTACGAAGTGATAAATTAGAAAAAAATAACGTGCGAAACGCAAGAACCAGAACTTTGTTAAAATCACACTGAGTGCTTCAAGATGGTAAGGCTTCTAAAGAACTCCTGTGATCGAATTATTAAAAAAAAATCTTTTCGGCTCAAAGTTTACGATTCATAACTCTAAATATTTTCAACTATTAGTCTGGTTTAAATAATTCGTAATTATTATTAGAAATTAAGTAATGAATTTAAAAACATCTCATTTATTGATAAAGGTTCATATTTCATTAAGTGAAGTCCCGTGTCCCCTAGTGGGGTATGGGGCAGATGCATTTCACATCTGTTTTACTGATCAATTTTTTCTTTAGGGGCATTTGTCATATTTCATTAGGTGTAGACCGCCTCCTTGGTCTAGTGGTAAGCGCGTAAGCGTTACAACCGAGAGGTCCTGGGTTCGATTCCCGGCGGAGATAAAAAAAAACTCGGTCTGGCAGGACATAGAAGGCTGATCACCTACTTGCCCCTAAAGAAAAAATCGATCAGTGAAACAGATGTAAAATGCATCTGCCCCATACCCCACTAGGGGACACGGGACTTCACTTTATGCAAATAAGTACAACCAAGTCGCGAAAATTTAAGCGATGGTTCAGAAATTGGCCCAATATAATAAAAACTATTCAACGTATGATAAATATTTTTTTTAATAATAACACGAAAATTCAAAACTGAATCGTTTAATATTACTAAAAGTTAAAGTAATATCGTTCATATAAATTATGTTTTTATTGTGCTTTATAATAAGCAAGTGAAAACACGTTGTGATTTATCGTACGAATTCAGTTACTATATTCTCTCTATCTCTAGAACTACATATCTCTTCAACCTTCTAATTTTTTATAAACTGACATGTCAGCCATCAATATATATAATGATATTTTTTAAATTTTTGTCGGATTTTGACGAGATTTTCACTGGCAGATAGCTGATGTAATATGGAATAAATAAGCCTACTTTTATTTTAGAAATTAATATAAATAAATAATAAAAACTCAAATATACTATAAAACTTTGTACAGAGCCTATCAGCGAGTAGCCAGAGTATGTTGCATCCAACCTTTGACGGGTGGCAATAGTAAGAAACTGCATTGCGTGTCTGGGATTATATTATATTAAAATATATACATTATTAATAACATCACGTTACGACGAAAATATCGCGGGTGAAACCGCGGGGCACAGCAAGTATCGTTATAAAGTATTTCAATTTGACTTCGGTATTTTGTTTAAATAAATTTAGAATTTAAATTTTTACAAATTTAAAAACTTATGGAAGTTTGAGAAATGAAAAAATACTCATTATTTTAAAAATATATTACTTTCCTATGAAATAAGACTGAGGGATGCATAGTTAAAAAAAAATGTCTAGTCAGAGTATCATTGAAATACTCGTATGATCCAATGTATTTTTGAATAATCATAATGATATTAGTGTGCAGATTTGCATCCGGTACAATTTAGACTACTTCGTAAAGCAAAATCTAAATCATTCTAAATGTTTAAAACGTAGCTCTTATGAAAAGATATCATTTTTTGTAGAATAAGTGGATACGCATGAACAAAAATCTATGAATGAAAATAAAAAACTCCTTTTCATTGAAAAGCTTTGAGATACATATAATCCTAGGGCTTAACGGATGCCCGACTTCCCGCCCGCCAATCTTATTGAGAAGATATAACGTCTAATATACTTGTACTAATTTTATTAAGGATCGAGTTCCAAATGAATAGCGCATACATCTTTGTAATAGGTCTTTACCTATGAAATTGCAGTTCTTCAGTACTGGTCATTTCAAATAGAAAAGAAGTTTGGAATGGCTTTGTATTCTAATTACAAATTAATTTTGTTTTAAAAACATGACATTCTTTTTACAAATTCAGTCTTTTGTTTATTGATTAGCGTTGTATTTTCGTTACATTTGAACATTTTTCGTCATAATGGATACATTAAAAATTCGTGTAATTATGGAATATGAGTTCCGTCGTGGCACTAACGCGACACAAACGGCACGTAACATCAAAAACGTTTACGGAGAGAACTTTACAAACGAACGCACAACCCGTTATTGGTTTTCTGGTTCAGTTCTGGAAATTTTGACTTGAAAAATGAAGCTCGTGGACGTCCGGAGACTTTGGTAAACAATGATGAATTAAAGGCGATTGTGGAAGTTGACGATATTCAATCTACAGCTGAGCTAGCATCAGATTTTAATGTTAGCATCAAAACAATTTTGACCCAATTGCGACAAATAGGCAGGCTAACAAAACTTGATAGATGGGTAATGGGTGCCCCACGAATTTAACGAACGCCAGCACAACGTACGCGTCGAGACCTGCCTCGTGCTGCTCAATAGGCAAAGAAATGAAGGAATTTGAACCGAATTGTTACGTGCGATGAAAAATGGATTCTGTTCGGCAATCGAAAGCGCTCAGCACGTTGGCTAGATCCTGGTTCAGCACCAAAGCAATGCCCTAAACCAAAAATGACTCCTTAAAACGTGATGGTCACTGTTTGGTGGTCTAGTGCGGGTGTGATTCACCACAGCTTTTTACAAAACGGCATGAGCATTACTGCAGATGTGTACTGCGAAGAACTGGAGACAATGATGGAGAAGCTTGCACATCGGCAACCAGATTTGGTCAATCGGTCGTCCTCACTGCTCCTTCACGACATCGCGCGACCCCGTACTGCACAACATACAGTCTCCAAGCTGCAAGAGCTGAGGTTGGAAGCTCTCCCTCATCCGCCATACTCACCAGACCTTGCTACCGACTATTACTTTTTCCAAAATTTACACAACTTTTTAGTGGGTAAAAAATTCAATTCCCGAGAGGCAGTACAAAATGCCTTTGAAGAGTTTGTTGCCGCCCGTCCAGCTGATTTTTACAAGAAGGGCATCAATAAACCGCCAATGCGTTGGCAAAGACGCGTCGATTGCATGGGTGATTACTTTGAATAACATAAATAAAAAAGTTAAAAAAAATAAGTCGTTTCACTTATTCAATACAAAACGGCAATTTCATAGGTAAAGACCTAATTAATATAATAGTATTTGTTATGTCTAAATTCGTATTTTTTATATAGGAATTTGTATGGAATAATTTTTAATAAATTTCCGATTAATGTGTTTATTCACTCTGAGGTACATATTATAAAAATTTCATTTATTTTCTTACATTATACGAAAAGTAGGTAGGAATGTATAATAGTATGGATTTCCAGCTTATTGTTTACCACTTTTGAGTCGTGACATCTTCAAATTTCATTAAATCATTCTTATTACGACAAAATTACTTGATGACGTTCATCAGTTATATAAGTTTTGTAGCATTTCAGTACTTCCTAGAAACAAGACATCAATACTAATGTTAAGTGAAATGAGTTCCTTTTTACTATAAAAAGTTAATGTACTAACGGCAATTTCCAATCACTGAAGGCTCAGCTTCATTAATTTGTAATGAAAATGCACAAAATGGCCTTATTACAAATATATGTTACATTATTAGTTGCTACGATACTCAACCAAAACAATGAAATGATACTCAATACGTTAGACTTGTATTCTAGCAACCAATGGATACTAATGATATGTTTTATACTATCTGCTCGGAAAATGCGTCGAAGTTTTGTAATAATGAGGCAGGACAGACGTCACTGTCGTCGACGCCGAGAGCAGGTCACAAAGTTGTATGAAAATTCATTGTTAACATGAGCTATGTATGCTTACATATTTTAATAAACAGTCCAATGCTAACCCTACATAATTGTGTCATATGTCATTATGTGTCATATTAAAATGTCACTTTATTTAATGTATATAAATAAAAATGAATCACCGAAATGTATGTAAGCGCATAACTGTCGAACGATAATACTAAATTGGATATTTTTGTGTGTTTTATCTGGAGAAGGTTCATAAGAATTAGAAAATTTAAGAAAACTTAACGACAACATACCTAGTGTTTTTGATATGTAATATAAACTTTTCTAATGTAATCTTATAGCGTTTGACAACTGTCAGTTTTAAATGTTTAACTGTCAAAATTTCTAATTTCTTAGTACACATTCCGTTAATTATTATGCCAATTCGAATTCAATATTCATAGTTAAGACAGGACAACGTATTAACGAAGACCTTTGAGATATAACAAAACAATTCATAACGGAATATTAGTACGTACATTTCAAGGATAGCTTACTATACCCATTCTATCTTTTATTAGCGGTACAAAGTTCGCCGGGTCAGCTAGTATTAAATAGTTCTCATATGCACTTCAAACTATTCGAATCATTTTCTAAAGAGCTCTTCAAACCTGTAATTTAAATCATGTTGTAATTGTGGATAACATCATAAACCTAGTGAATTTGGAAATTTACTTTTATATTATATTAATGAAAAAAAGGAATTAATTAAAATGGCGCGAGCGAATTGCGTTATTTTTATAAGCTTTTAATTTAGCTTGCAATGTTTGTTTGTATGTTCGGGTCAACTCTTGCAAGTTAAATTTGACCCACTTTCCGGTTTTCAATTAATCTTAAATTCTGCATACAAATGTTAGGCCAGTAAATCAGATGACAATGGTTTTAAATGATAATAGAGTTGACACGATGACGAGGCCGAAAGATGGTCATCGGATCTCCATAATAAAACAACGAAACCCCTTCAAACTTTGTCTTGTTTAATTCGTCCTGAAAAATACTTTGACCCTTAAAAATTCCAAGGTGTAAGTGACAATGTATGAAATTGTGGGCTTTCTGAATTAAGAATCTGAACTTAGAGAAAAGCCCGGGTGTGTGAGGCTAGCCTTACTGTTAATATAAATTTAATATATTAAGGACATCCTTATTGCCGAAGCGACCTAATTGAAGTTTTTTTCAGTTTTTTACCTCGATATCTCTAAACTATAAATCGAATTATCTTGATTTATTCTTGTTGCCAATTAAATACTGTATCCAAAAAACATCTTCTTCGTCGATAAGGATATATGTATATTTCATAGAATTATAAACAAATAAGTTGAACGTGAAATACACGTCCAATTGAGAACCTTCTTCATTCTACCAACCGTAACTTGAGTCTATGAAATATTTCCAACAGAATATTTCGTCTTAAATAAAGACAGAAAGACAGTGCGACTCCCAATCGTAAGTACATATTAAGGCACAATCTTGTTCATAGTCGGCGACTATTTCATCATCGGTCGGTGTTCATCGTCGTAATGTTATTTTATTATTGCTTACCCGTTAGGAGTAGTACTGGAAGATCTTTGTATGGCCCGCGGTCGATTTTCTTTGTCC
The DNA here is from genome assembly GCA_912999735.1 of Aporia crataegi. NCBI lineage: Eukaryota > Metazoa > Arthropoda > Insecta > Lepidoptera > Pieridae > Aporia > Aporia crataegi. The sequence continues at coordinate 274,587 of OU538732.1, read as the reverse complement.
AAGGTAGCGCGCTGCTCATCCATCCTGCAGAAGAAGTATTATTAAGAAACTGAAACTTATACTATACTAACTTTTGCCTATGTTCTGTCCAGTTTAAACCCCTTCAAGCTTTTTCGTCAAGATAAAAAGTAACCTATGTCTATTCTTGAGGTAAGATTTAGTATCCCTGTACTAAATTTCATTAAACTTGGTACAGTGGTTTATATTTCAAAGCGTAACAGACAGAGTTACTTTCGCATTTATAATAGTAGTGGACATTATTTTTATACAATATGAATTGAACTTAAGCGGCTTTTATGTAGAGGCCATATCTACAACAATCATATTTTCGGTTTAATTTTTTAATTTTTAGCGCAGTTTGAAGTCAATTTAGTTTTTTTTTTTTTTAATAAATTTTCCCGAACCAATCACAATGTAAATATCGTTATGATTACTATCATAATATAGTTTAGGTACATGAATTGTTAGTTTTTATTGTATTTTTCAAAAGAAGTCGTGAGGTTTCCGTGTCTTGCGTCGGGACGAATATCAGGGAAACCAAATAATACTTTCGATTGGATTGGCATGATATACATAGCATACTTGCCTGAATGAAAATGATAAGAATGAGAAATGTATTCAGAAAAATGTCACCCTTGTAGGAAATTGCACTTGCTTTTTTCGAAAGATTGAATTTAAACCATATAACTTTCATAAAGTTTTATATTTTTATCTTAGAGATTCTAATGTATTATTTATGATGCTAGAAGATGGTATTTTACATAAGCAATACTTATATAACAAAGTGTCTGTTTGATTTGTTGGCTGAACGCGCAAGCCTCAGAAACCACAAAAATTACTAACCAAAAAAATTATTTTGTGTTGGATAGATAATTTAGGCTATATAATTATTAATTAATATACGCTATGACACAAAAGGACCGGATCATCAATGAGAAATGTTGTTAAAATGGCAAGAAACGTAGGAACCAGCTATTAATAATTAAGATTTCGGTCGCTATAATATTTAACAACCCCACTAAAGTCTGTCTAAGAGGTACCAAAGTTTTCAAGCCGAAACAACTTTGCATAGGCGTAACTCACATAACTTCAATAGTCTTGCCCGAACAACCATGGGATTATGAACCAATTATCACTAAATTTAATGGCTTCGTTTGATCCTTCAAAAATAACCCATATAATTATATAATAGATTGGGTTTTTTCTTCTAGATGTCGTTTCAGTCATTTAGTTATGGCCTATACCGTAGTTTTGTGAGTTTCAAGTTCAGTTATATTCGGATAATCGGTAAAAATGTTCGAATAATCGAAGTTATTGATAACTAGCTGTGTCCCGCGGTTTCCCTATGTTAATTTCGTCGTAACGTGATGTTATATGTATAGCCTATTTAAACAGAGTAAAATAGCGAACAGCAAAATAATAATAGACATGTGCCTATTATGTATGTACTTCGTCTGCGCGGAAGTTATTTTTTTATTATTTACTTCTACTATTCGTCCGCATTAGACAGTTTTTTGGACAGGAGTTTTATTTTTTACGTCAAGTACCTATATAGGTACTTACAGTAAAAGTGACTGGATATTAGGATAGTTCTTATCTCTTGTTTGAAGACGACCGTCTCGCTTCCGACGGTTAAAGCATTAAGAGCCATTTTTATTGGTCGAATCGATTCATAATTTGGTATCCGGTGACCTGACATGACTGATCAATAGTTAGTAGTAAGCCAGGACTTACTGCAGAGGTACCGTGTTTGAGGACATTGAAATACATTGTGTACCCACTTAGTGAAATTAGATAGCAAGCAAAGCGACAAGGTGCCTCTAAGACAAAAAAACAAGCCCAATATATAATGAAAACACCAAGAAATATAAAAATTCAATCTTTTCAGTGCCTACGTACAATCAATTCGATATCTTAAACGAAGAAAAAACAGAAGAATCAGTTACTGATTACATATCAAAGCCTGAGCCTATCTTCGTGACAGGAGTCATAGACGTCACAGCATTAAAATCAACATTGAACATATTTATAGATAGTAACTTTTATAAAATGACAACATTAAGATCCGGCCATATCATCAAGCAGACCTACAAAGCAACAAGAAAACAGTTCATAGCCAACAACGAAGCACATTACACTTACCAACGGAAGTGCGAAAGAGCTTATAGAGTGGTACTTAAGAGGACTAAACTCTACAGAGGATACCTCTCTAATTAAACAAGAATCACAAGAACTAGGACATGAGGTCAGGCAGATTGTAAACGTTTTACACAGGTCCACTAAACAAGCACTACCCATATTCTTCGTGGAACTAGAACCCAACAAAAACAATAAAGAAATATTTAAAGTAACATATTTAGGCCAAATGAAAGTGACTTTTGAAGCCCCCTATAAAAAAAAGGAAATTGTGCAGTGCAAAAGATGTCAAAGGTTTGGACACACTAAGAACCAGTGCTTTAGACCATTTCGATGCGAAAAGTGCGGTAATTATCATCCAACTTTAGCGTGTACCAAAACATCAGATACAGATGCAACATGTGTAAACAGTGCACGTCAGGAGAAACATCCTGCGAGCTACAAAGGCTGTCCGAAATATAAACAATATAAGGAAAGCATGCTTTAAAAAAAACCAACTATTTAATACACAGCTCCAATCCAAAGTGTAAAAGAACCTGAACAGACAGCAAAACAAAACAAAATACATAATGAAGACGCAAAGTAAAGAAGTTACGTGAATGTAACACGAGAAAGACCGAAAAAAGAAAATACAAACGATTCGGAAAACCTTCCAGACAGATTAGAATAGATGTTTGCTAAGCTACAACAATACATGATCAACATGATGGACAAAATGATGGATCACATAATCCAGCTAGTTGCAAGCCTTGTAACAAAATGAACCATTCACTCAGAATCGTCACTTGGAATGCCAACGGACTGACAGAACGGCGTCAAGAGATTCAAACATTTCTTCAAATATTTTTTTTTTTTTTTTTATAGCATTGATATCCGAGACGAGGTTTACAGCAAGATCCCACTTCGAACTAAATAATTATACAGTTTACACAACAAATCACCCTTCAGGAAATAGTCATGGAGGAACCGCAATAATTATAAAAAAAACAATATTAAACATTATGAACTAGATAAATACTCTACAGATAAAATCCAAGCAACATCAATAAAAGTGCAGAGAGATAAAAGTGAAGTTGGAACAACCTTATCCTCAGTATACTGTCCACCAAGACAGTGTTACTAAAAATGTCTGTAAGACGTATTTCTCTTCTCTAGCTTCAAGGTTTATATGCGGCGGGGATTGGAATGCTAACCACACATACTGGGGTTCGCGATTAATTACTCACCGAGGAAGGCAACTATATGACGCAGTACATAACCTAAATCTTGAGTGTTTGTCTTCACGTGAACCGACATATTGGCCTACGGATCGAGGCAGAATCCCGGATATGCTTGAATTCTTCATCACCAAAAATATAAGTCGAAACTACATGAGTATTGAAACACGCACAGATCTGTCATCTGATGACACACCAGTCATACTTAATGTCTTTACAACAGTGGTGCTGGTTCAACCTACGCAAAGGTTGTACAACAAAGCTACTAACTGGGATATGTACCAGGAAGAAGTTGAGATGAAGGTAAAGCTCAGGAAGCCATTAAAAACAATATCAGACATAGAAGAGACCGTAGAAAGCTTCAACAAAATAATACATGAGGCAGCTAACGCATCCACAAAAGCACGAAAAAAATTACCTCTAATGTTAAATGAATACCCCAAAACTATCAAAGACAAAATAACGGAACGTCGGAACCTTAGAAAAATATGGCAGCGAACTAGATATCCAGTAGACAAAGCCGAATTTAACCGAGCCTCTAACGAACTTAAAAACCTGACTAAATCTTTCAACAACAACAACCTAAAAACGTTCCTTTCTAACTTGACCCCAAGCTTAGATACAAACTATTCACTATGGAAGGCAACAAGCAAATTAAAACGTCCAAATAACCAGATACATCCTATTAGAAAAAGCAATGGGAATTGGGCCAGATCGGACGAGGAAAAAGCTATAATGTTTGCGGAATACCTCATCGAAGTGTTTCAACCATTTCCTGAGCTGAGATCTGAGCACGACTCTGAAATTAAAAAATACCTGAAGAGTGCACAACAATTGGACCTTCCAATTAAATATGTAAGTCCTAATGAAGCAGCCAGCGAAATAAAACACTTAAAAGATGGAAAATCACCGGGATATGACCTCATAGATAGCATCCTTTTGAAAAATCGCCCAAAAAAAGGAATTCTGGCAATAGTAAATATATTCGATGCTTGCATACGACACAGCCACTTCCCAGGACAATGGAAAATGAAGTGTCTTCTTACCGTCCTATTAGTCTGCTTCCCTTATTAGGCAAACTCTTTGAAAAGATACTTCTGAAGATGAAAGTACACGGTACAATGGAGCAAGTTCATCGTATCGTTGACGTAATAAGCAGGTCTCTTGAGGAAAAGAAAGATTGCTGCGCCGTCTTCCTGGATATTAGCCAGGCCTTCGACAAAGTCTGGCACGAAGGGCTGTTATATAAAGTAAAAAAAATGCTCCCACATTCATTTTATAATATATTGCATTCTTACCTCAATGAGCGATGCTTTGAAGTAAAATTCAACGAAGAACTTTCAGAGTTATATGAGATTAAATCTGGATCACCGCAAGGAAGTATACTAGGTCCAGTACTTTACACATTATTTAGTGCTGATTTACCAACCACAGACAGCACTATGATTGCAACATATGCAGACGACACGGCCATACTATCTTCACATGAGAATCCAACAGCAGCTGAACATCTTCAACTCCATATTAACAAAATTGAGGAATGGCTTAATACTTGGAGAATGCAGGCAAACCAAAGCAAGTCTACACAAGTAACATTTACGCTTCGGAGAGACACCTGCCCTCCAGTGACAATTAATAATTCCGAAATTCCCCAAAACGACCACATGAAATATCTGGGTATGCACATAGACAGAAGGCTGACTTGTAAAAAACATTTATGGACCAAAAGAAAGCAGCTCGACTTAAAATTGAGGAGTATGTACTGGCTTATAGGACGTCACTCACAAATGAGCACACATAGCAAGCTGATAGTATATAAAGCCATACTGAAACCTATATGGACCTACGGCATCCAACTCTGGGGCACAACCAGTTACAGCAAAATCGATATTCTGGAACTATTCCAAACTAAACCACTTAGAGTCATCTTCAACATACCACAGTACATGAGTAACAAAATTATATATCATGACAAAGCTACCCTCTGTTAAACAGGAGATCACGAAATATAGCTACCAAACTAACCTACCAAAAAAGACTTGCAAAACATAAAAATGAGCTTATTCTATGTCTTAGTGGGGACAAGGGTTTCTGCTACGGGAGATTGAAAAGGCAAAGTGTTCGAACATTAATGAATAGATTCGACAAAAAGGATTGAGACACCAAAGTGGAGTCTCACCTAGCGAAATAACATAAACAGATCAATTCAGACAGAGTAGTGGCTTATTGTTGAGAAAAAACAGATTGCCATGTTGCAGACAAAGAGAAAAAAAGTCCTTTCTCAACTTATTATCTATGTTATTGCCAAATTTCATTAAAATCGGTTCAGTGGTTTAGGCTTGAAAGCGTAGCAGACAGATAGACAGACAGAGTTACTTTCGAATTTATAATATTAGTATGGATGAGCTGTTTCTAATCCAGTCGTCTTTTAGCATTTAATAATATTTAGATTCGGCTGACATCCAACTATCAACGAAAACGCATCATTAAAATTAAAAGTGTTGCAATTTTAAGTAAAAATGTTTTATTTTGATCGAATAAAATAATCGATTATTAATTACAAAGAAATAGACCCAATCCCTATTCTCAATCTGTCTAAACTTCCAAGCTGAACCGTTAAACTATGTGATTGTAACAGTGTATTTTAAATAGTATTGTAACCTGTGAGACTGGCTCTTGGCAATAAGCTCCATGAAGACTTCAGTGGGATGGTCTGCGTCTTCTGAATCAGTTCGCTTTATTTCGGATGCACCCGCTTCACCTCCTTCTTTCTTCTTTGCGTCGGGAGTAATCTGTGGAAATAGGTTATATTTATTTATATCAACATCCTACCTTTGTACTAGTTTTCCCACCGTCAAACAATGTTTGAGAAAATTTAAGTATAGTTATTAATTAACCGCCTCCTTGGCTAACTGCTTACGCTTCTGCTTGTTGCCCCGAAGGTTCTGGGTTCGAATACCGGAGAAACACATTAATGTTTCGGTTGGGTAGGCACAGAAGACTGATCATCAATTGCTTGTAAAGTAAATGATTAGTGAAACAGATACTGCAATGTTACGGGAATTCACTTTATATTAATTAAAAACATAACTAAAACAATTTTACAGATGTTATTATAGACATACGTATAATAAGGAATAAGTCTGACCTGTATGAGTGACAGCTGCTCCATACTTTGTCTACGCACTCGCAAGGCATTGAAAGGCGTGCGGGGTTGGGGCGTTGCACAGGGAGAATGTGGTGAGGGGGAGCAGTCCACCGGTAGGCCAAGGACCTTACATAGGTCGCCAATATTCATCTGAGCTGTAGCCATGCCCAGTACATCGCCAAGCTGCAACAGGTACAAGGATTAACATCGTACTCCAAGTATGTGCTTGTGGTCCTACATTGTCCTGAATGTGGCCGAAGATTTAGGAGCAAGAGTGGATCTAGATAGATAGGACTAACCTCAGGGCACTTGCACCCGAGGCCAACACCGGTCGGGACGACTACATTGTCATCAACCAGCTTTGAGCAAAGGTGGTTCAAGCTTATGCATATTACGCCTCAGAGCTTGGGTTCCAATCCCGGAGAAACAAAATTTTTGGTTGGATAGACATAGAAGGCCTGAAGGTGAGAACGTGCAAATAACTTATTATAAGGTATTACAAAGAATTTATGTTAAATATGTTGTGAACGACTCAACATATAAAAAACCGTTATAGCAGCCACACACGTAACTGTCTATCGTAGCGGTTTATCTGTGCAAACCAATTTGCGCAGTTTTATCGAATGTGTGTAAGGGAAATCGTTGCAGATTATCGTTCATCGGTGGCAGTTGCAAATTCTATCAGATAAATCGTTGTCGATTGCGTTTGCAGTTTTATCGTTGCGTGTGGATGGAAATCGCTCAATGAAGTACTGCCGACTTCACGGAGCTTGCTCGTATGCGCACGTGCGGATCGCTGTTTGCAACATGTCGGAAGAAAAAGGCAGACACCGGGAACAACTGCTGAAAGCTACAAAAGCGAAACTTGCTTTTTAAGACCAAATCTAAAGACTACCACGATCGCGACAAAAAAAATGCGGCTAGTCGAAAAATAGAAAGTCATTGATCCAAATGTCAACAGGGAAACCTATAGTGGTTAAGAAGATTAATTTTAATAATTTTATGAATTATTATTAATTAATAATTTTATTAATTATTATTCATTATAATTTTATTAATTAAATAAAAAAATAAAAATTAATATTAATATAAATAATTTTATCAAGCTTTTTATAAAAAGGGCGTAATAAAATTTAAAAAACGTATGAATATGAATTTTTTTTTCTTTAAACATAACCAGGCCTAGTATCGCAAGTGCGTCATCATTTTCCGTCATAAATTACATGCATCTTGCATAAGCTTCTGCGGAGCACTGAGGATCGACGTCGATATTGGAGACGTGTGGAGACGCTATGGAACGTTCGATTTATCTGCGCAGTCTGAAATCGCTGCGATTTATCGTTGCGTGTGTAGCGGGCATTACTCGCCTATTTGCCTTCAAAGAATGCCACATTTGCAATAGGGTTAGAAAAGTTATAGATACCTAAGGTTATATGAGTATGTGAATATTGTCAATAATAATGCAATTATATTAATCAGACTCACCTCCTTAGAGATGTTATAATGTTCCTTAGCGTAGTACAGCGCCTTCTCGTGGTTCCCGAGAGCAGCGTGAGCATTTCCCAAAGACCAACAAGCGCGGCCTTCACCCACTCGATCATTTAGTGCTCGTGCGGCCGCAAGATGGCGCGCATGGTACTCCTCAGCCACTCTATATTCCCTAAGAAGGGTATAAGTGTTCCCGAGGGAATAACAGGCTTGGGCTTCGACGGCTGCGTCACCCAGCTCTTCCGCTAGAGCCAAAGTGCGCCTGTAACGTAAAAATTACTTATAAATCGTCAGTTTTGGTAATTTATTTTCTATCTGTAAAGAAATGTTAATAGTAAATCATGAATAAAATTATATTTAGCAACATTAGTTTAAAATAAACTCCAAACTTTGGAAGTTAATGCACAATAAAGTTAAACTCCGCTAAAGAAGGATCTTTGAATTTCTCCCTAAAATAACTAATAGTAATAAAAATGTAATATTGTGGCTTCAAAATCTATTATATATAATACTAGTTTTTCCCCGTGGTTTCACCCGCGTTACTTTCATCGTAAAGTGATGTTATATAGCCTATAGAATACTCGGTACTCCAAATTTATAAAATGAAACAGACAAATTACAATAGCGTTTTTTGCAATTATCCTAAAGGACATTTCCCAAAGGATAACTATTAACTACTTAAAACGTGTCTTTTATTTTTTGTGAAATGTACAATATAATACGCAAATATATTTATACTGAAGTAGAAAAATAGAATACTCGTATTTTCCGACGAGAACACATTAGCGATATATTAAGTATCCTATATTAACCCAGAACATATCCTATTTACGTGCCAAATTTCATTAAAATCCGTTCATCCGTTTAAGCGTGACTGTGTCAGAAACATCCAAACATTATTAGTAGGATATATTTTTAACTAGATACTAGTTACTTATTTCTGTCTAAGATAAGAATTAACATCTACTTAGGATGCTCGTTAGAAAACAAAATAACTTTTGCATTAACTTAGTTCATATAAAACATCGCGTGCTTTAAGAGATGTAATGCTAAAGCGTGTAACTTAAAGCGCATAGCTGAGCTATTAAAAGTATTTTTTTATATCACACTTGGTTTGCCGTAGAGAAAAGGTACTTATAACTTTATAACATCCGCTATCTCCGAGTGAATGCTTAGCCAAAAACAGTGGTGAACTATCGACTGATCTTAGAGGTTTCTAAGATTACTTGTTTAGAGTTCAAACAGATAACATTTTAAAAAATATTGTGATTTATAAGTATCGCATGTTACTTATTCATTCAGTAAAAACTATATTAGCACAAAGATATTTACCACATTATAACAGATATTTCCATTATAGTTATTCATGTAGATGTTAATTATTCATATATGTATTTAATAATATAACTTTAGGCTAATGTTCAGACGCAAACATTGCATGTGATGCATTTAAAAGAAATTTTTATAATTGAATTCGCAGTATTCAAATGTGAAATTATTGCAGTAATATTCATAAATTTGACCACAAGGTGCAAATAGATAGCCAAATTATAGATCAAGTCGCAGATATATAGATTATAGAACATATAAGGACACGTATAGGGGTGAAATGTTCACAAACATGATAGTTATAGTTGAGCCATTACAAACGTGCGCACTGAGTCACAAAACATTGTTATCAGGTCTCTCGCTCACACTTATAGGCATATCGGAACTCTCGCTCGCATTGCTAGTGTTGTGTGTAACTACGTCGCTGTCATCTTCATGTAAATTTATTATCAGAGGCTGTATTCTCTGATCTCTTAAAATGGCCTTGGCTAAATCGCGATCCTGTAACTCCTCTGCATGCCTCACACATTTTACCCAGTCCACCTAACACCATTTTCACAAACATCTACCTGCGTCCGAGCGGCATCCCTTTTTCGACGAGTTGTGCGGCACTGTCACATCCCTCTGACATAATGATTTATGACTCAGTGCGCACGTTTATAATGGCTCAACTATATAGTGTATTCATTCCTAACTTTAAGAGCAATATCGTATTCACTTCATATAATATTGTAAACGATTGAAAACATACTTGTAATGCTGAGCGGCGTTCTCGAACTGTCCAAGAAAGATGTGTGAATTTCCGAGATTGCTATTAGCGCGGCGTTCAGCAGCCTTGTCGCCGACTTCTTGTGCTATTCTTAACCGCTCTTTATGATAGCGGATTGCCTTGGCGAAGTCACCAAGGAGATAGCAAGTATTGCCAAGATTGCCGCACGCTCGTCCTACAGCCTGTCTATCACCCACGCTTCGCATCAGTTCCAAGTTCTCTCTGAAACACCACATAAAGTTTATGGCTAAAAAGCCTAGTAACATTTATTTAAAGATTCAATGGCGGCTCCAAAGACCACGTTTAAATTAAAGTTTGGATATTAAATTTATTGAAACGTGTTAAACCGAAGTTGGAAGAAAAGTTTCTGTAAATTATACTATCATTCTGATGTTTTGGAAAATAAATTAATAATTTGTAGTCTTGTATTTTACAATCGAATCAAATAAGAGAAACGAGATAGGAAAAATAAACTGATTAATTTATGCATAAAATTGTAATTGGTTGTTTTTTAAGTTGCATGCCAAAATAACTCACTCATAGTAGGAGACAGCCCGCAGCAAGCATTCGCGGACCTCTTGCGGAAAATGTCCTGGATCGCTTTGCCCTGGACGTCCGAGGTGTTTACCCTGTGCGTGGTAAACATTTCCTAAGTTATAAAGAGCCCGACCTTCGCTCATTTTGTCTCCAAGTGCTCTCGATATCTCCAAGTGTCGCTGGCAACATTGTATCGCCTCAGAAAACTTGCCCATCACTTTTAACGTATTCCCAAGATTTCCAGACGCCTTCGCTTCACCTAACTTGTCTTCCATATTCCTGGAATAAGTTTTAAAAGAACAATAAATGAAAAGAATCTTGGCATAAATATGAATTTATTTTACTACAAATTGCCACCACTATACTTAAAAATACATACATTTAATGAGTTTCATTCTTCACTTTAACTCACTGAAGCTGTAATGATTTTGATATTTAATTTTTTTTTTTTTTGTATACATGAATTCGAGATAAACACAATTATCAACCTACGAATAAATAATAAGTCAGGAACTCTAATTCAGAACAAAGTTCAACCAAAAAGTGGCCCTACCTCAGTCCAAAAGGACATATGTTTCAAAATACGAATCATTTACAAGGTTACGAATAGATATGCTTGGTGATTGGTTTAAATTCAGAACGAGAGTAGGGGTTGGTTCGCACGCGTGCTGCAATGTCTGCTATGACAGTTGAGTAGTAGCGGCGTGGAAGATGTTATGCAATAAGTGGACCGGACCAATTCAATAATAAAACAATATTATTGTGCAATGGTTTTTATTAATATTACTAAGCAATTTAGCAATTTACCGTTAAAAAATAATAGCAACCACACTAAACATAAATACACTTCGCCCAATGACTTTCCTATTTTACTCGAAATACATAACCACTACTCAATCGGACACTGTTTCCCTTAAGCTATTCACTTATTTTGCCGAATTGGATCTGCAGAGAAATTAAAAGAAAACAAAATAAGCAAAATACATTACTGTTGTAAAAAATATCGAAATTTTATCGATTTACATTACAATGTCATGAAGATGAAAAAATCCATCTAAATTAGGTCTGCAAAATTGACTGACTTTGTCTTGCATAGTATTGACCATCTCGGTTTGATAAAGTATTTGAATATAACTATAGTTTTGCTACTACTTACTAGTGAAAAGTGATCCCTGGACATTTTATTCTAGTATGGCTCCAGCACCACTTAACAACACATGCTGGTATGATGATTCACAGCTGTGGTTCAGATAAAAATGTCGCGAAAATTTGTCATGTGCTCGCTTGCAATAACAATGACTGACTGATGACGCGCTGGACACGACTTTTAAGCCCCGCCTACTTGGACACGACTTATATGTTGGGTAATTTTTTAATGCAGTTACATTACCTGACTTATTATTTATTCGTAGTTATCAACCTAATTCTATGTATGTAGATTCAAAGATCTTGTTACTTGGCAATATATTTTAACCTACAAAACTGTGTCTTACATAATATATTTTTATAAAATACCAAACACCTTACCTCAATATCAAGTTAATAATAGAAGGTAATATAATAAATATTATGTAACCATACTAACCTAGCTAGAGTAAGATCATGCTTATGATATTGCATGGCCTTATTGTAATCTCCAAGGTAGAAGTAAGCATTGCCAAGCTGGCTATAAATAGCACTCAAGGTCCGCAGGTCATCAGTACCCGCCTGTATAGCTGCTTGGAAGAAGGCCACACCCGCGCGGCAATCGCCCGCCTTACACAGCCTCTCCCCTTCCAGAGCCAACTCCAAGCACATGGAACCCCCATCACAACTCTGAACAACAAATTGACATTCCATACACTAAAAAAATATACTTTTCATAAAGGCCTGGCGTGAAGTCTTTTCATTACATCAGATGTCGATTTTATTAAATAGTTAGTTAAAGAAAATTAAAGTTTGCCAATATTAAGACCTCAATCAAATTAATATGCTTTTATCCCGCATCACCAAGTGGTTACTTGTCTGCGTGTTGCGTCGAAGATCACGGGGAAATTTGTTTTTTACTTTAGCTAATTTTGTTTTTGTTAGGGGGTAAGCATGAAAGATCTGCCCCATGATCCACTAGAGGTTAAGGTACTTCATACAAATAATCAACTAAGTTACTTATTAGCTTTTGCCTAATAGACTGTTAAAAAAAACTCATTTTCAATAACTGCTTCTATCCATTAAGTTTTTACTTATTTTGCAATATTTTGACATAATTATTAAGAAAAACAATGACAATAATGAGGCGATTACTAATTATACAGGTGTAGCCGGTTTTTGTTGTCCTGTGCAAATAATAAAGCATTACATAACTGCTTTCAAAACCATTGATGCATACATAATGAATAAGCAATATTCAAGTTAGTATTCAAGACTACTTAATAACTATGCAACATGTTAGTGACTGTAAAATTAGGGGAAGATATTATGGGTTATTACATATATTATATTACATATATATACATTATTATTATTACATATTTATGGGTTTGTTTTACATCACAAAATACCACATATGATAAAATGGTACATAATTATACATCATTCTTCATTATTAATTCATTCTTATTTTAATAAACATATACCAGCTCAAAAATATACATTTATAGTTGTTTACTAAATGTGATAAGTGCAATGAATGTCTCAATTTATATATTAAATGATTTTTTTTTAATTAAGACTGCTTTAAGGAACCAGGTTTGGTTATCCTCCCTCACAGAAGGATGAAGTAACCCACCTCAATTATAATCCCAAGAAAACCACCCAAAGACATACAGAAGAAAGTCATACATGGAGAGGGTCACACAACACTGATGAGTGAGGAAGATGGTGCGAGAGAGAGAATTTTTTATTAGATAACCTACTTCAATGTAAAGAAAATTATCAATATAACATAATCTTTGTGTTTTACTGTTAAAGGGCAGAAATGTGTCTGCCCCTTTAGAAATTATAATGGTAATGATTTTTGCCAACAACTAGCAGAGCTTGAGCCTCTGCAAAATGAAAATGTAATACCATAAAACTAGTTATTCAATAATAACTGTTAAAAATATGGCTAATTATTATTATAGTAAGACAATTTCTTTCTTTAGGTAGAGAACTACCTTCGTGGCTAAGTGGTTTACACATTGACAAAGGACCTGGGTTTGAATCACTAAAGATCACCTTGTCTGTAAAGACAGCAATCAGCGAAACAGACACAGAAATATGTCTGCTAATGCCTCAGGCAGAGCTTATGGCGTTCCACTTTACCCACTGGTATGGACAGCTGTAATTGCTGTTATTGCATGATGTTTCTGTAATATTTGCTAAGGATATACCTGAATAATTAAGTGGGTGACTTTGGAGTTAAAAAATTCAGTTTATTCAGACATATAGATTTATAATGAATGATCTATCTAATAGATATCTATCATAATGCTTCTCCATTGAAAAATTTTGTATTTCATTACAATTATGCTACAACATTGGAGTACATACCGCACCCTTAGAATGAAAGTGACTCAACTCAAAATTCCTGTAACACTCGATTTTACCGTAAACTGACCTTATAAAGCATATTCTAAAACCTTGTAAAGTAAAAGTATCCTATATCTTAGTATAACAGGGGGCAGCGCATGCTTCGGTCTCTATTTATTCAGATGTATTCAATACTATAATTTTTTAAAGACTAATGCTCATTTACTACAAATTGCATTTTTTTGGATTCAGTCACTTTTATTCTAAATGTGCAATATTATCCTGTCATCAGAATTAACATTAAAAAAGACATGGTCAAATGCATAATATGTTTAATGATTTAGAATTTTTATAAGATTTAAAATAATAATTTATCATAGCAGTAGATTTCAGGTAACTCACCAGTTACGAAAATTAACTTATGACGCAGAATAAGATCACCGAATATAATTAATAAGATAACATTTGACCTAGATACACTACTTTATTATCCTCCGCCTCTGTGACAAAATTTATATATACCTACCTACCTATGCTTTGTGAACGCATTGCATATCGACAATTTCCGCATTATGACCCCAGCGCATGACTCACATCTTGCAACTTGTCGATATGAAATTACTATTAAGAGCAAAATTTACTTGAAATATGGATTTATAAGGCAGCGTTCATTTCTTTTGAGTATAGGACTAAACATATTTTCAATACAAGCTTTTTTACCATTTTGTTATTCTTACCTGGGTATCAGCTGTCGAAAGATTCTCCGCGCTAGCACTCACAGACATTATCAAAACAAAATTAAATAAAAATATAACTAAGAAGAAATTTCATTCAGTCAATTATTATTTTTCATTGTTGTATTGTTGTTCTTGTTGTTAAAATTTCAGGGCGTTTATAGTCTACACATGAACAAAAAGAATCGCTATTGAGATTTGAGACGAGACCACAGTCCACAGAACTACAGACTACTTAGAGGATATAAGTCAGAGGCCAGAGCATTAAACCATAGAATAAATACCACTTGGATCATTAGAACTCGTCGACGGTACGCTTCGCTCCCTCGCTCTATCTGCTTGTGGAACGAACTCTCCTAGTCTACATTCATTTACATGCCGTGGCGTGTGTTTCTTAACCAGAAAGGCCGACAACACAACTTTACTGCGTATAGCGTCGCGAAGGTTCATGAGCGGCTGTGGTCGTAGGGTTTAAAAACCCTACGGGCAATTAAAATTTAGTAGCTATGGAAAATGGAACAGTATATTCATTATTCCAGATAATAAAAATTCACTATAAACTTTAAATTATGAATCAACATCATAGAGCTTAGCTCCTAAACACGGTCTGATCATAAAACTCTACTGATATCAATAATACAGAACATATTAACGAGGTCGATGGTGATAATCATGGAGGCTAAAGAGAGAACGATCGCTGTAGAAAATAATGTCCCAAAAATATAGACAAAATAAGTGAGGCGCTGCGATCGCTAAATTATCCTAATTTAACTAACTTCATCTACTTGTACATAGTACATACTCATAAACAGCTAACTTCGCAGATACTACTTACCGATGGCAACGCGGCTAGTGGCTGAAAAATAAATTATAAATTTTACAAATTTTCAGGGACAGGTGGGCTAATGCTTTACGTAGCGATCGTGATATTATGGTGATAACTTTGCTTTGACAGTATAATTCGACTTGACATTTGTCAGCTCACTGGACGAAAACCATAAACGAAAATATATTATTCGCATCATATCTACCTACTTAAAGTTGCCGCAAGAGGTCTCTATTCCTCATAGTTCAGCTCCTTTTAAATTTTTAGCGGAAAGACCCGGCCCATAAAAAATATTATTAAATTAATATTATTATAATAATCCTTCCAGAGGGTGATCATCTGCCCCCAAACTTTGTGCAGTAGTACTGCAACTTATCTTTGACCATCTAAATTGGCAGTCAGATGAAATCACATCTATAATTTATATAAAACTTTCTATATTCTAAGCAAAATCGTTATTAAAGGTACTGGAAATAAATGGGTTTAATAATTATTTAATTGTATTAAAAAGAAAAAGCTTTTTCTACCACTATAAAATATTTTTAATTGGAGGATTACGTAAAACTTTCAATTCACGTAATTTCTACAGAATATAATGTTCTATTTTATGTGCTGTCATTGGATTCAAAATATGATAAGCTCTATAAGTATTGAAGTAAGTTAATATAATCGGCCTTACTTATAATTTTTTTTTACGATTTTTGTATTCATAAAAGCAGTTTGGAGAAGAAAGGTTTAAGAAACTCATAAGTAATGACAAATTTTTAATTATTATTAGATACGACATTATAATTTTAAAATAAATAGCACAAAATGTAGATATATTAATTTGAAACAAACGAAGTTCTTTATAATTTACTTCATCAAAAACGCCCTAATCGTGCTCTCCCTGCCGGCGCTAGAAAGAAAATTAATTTCCCGCTTCAAATCATCTAAAAGATAACAATAATCTTTTAAAAAAATTTTCGAAGCAGTGAATTTAAAATCTTCCGCGAAAAAGATTTTCAATGCGTGGATTTGAGAAATGCTTACTTCAATAACCTCGCCTTTAGAAAAAGCCGCCGAATACCTATAAATGAGAAAAGGGAATAATTAATCTGATGATGAAAAAAAGGGGTTAAGTTTATCATAGGTGATTTTGGTTAAAAGTTCACTTGATCAAGGTGGATCTTAATTATTAGCTACAATTAATGAAAATCTGTTGATCCGTTAAAAAGATATTCTTATTTGGTTTTTGAATTGAATTCAATTACACTTGTTAATAAGATTATTTATTTATTTGATGCGATTAATTTGAACCCATGTAAAAAGTACAAAAGATACGTACAGAAAACATTCCTTGAGTTTCTGCGCGAGGTCATATTTCTTGAGCAACAGGAGAGTAGTTTTAACGGCCGCTACGGCGACAACCGACGGATACACACAACATGTGTCAATATTAACGTTATTAGAGGTCACACATATGAAGGTGGCGCAACTAAATATTGTGCCTTTTGACTGCTCGCTATCACAACACGAGACAAGGTATCTTAAAAACTCCTGGGGTACTACCGGCTGAGGCGGGAATTTCTGAAAAAATATTCATTTTTATATTTAGGTGTTAAATTTTTTAAAGTAATCCTAAATAACAAATAAAATTGGATAGGTTACGCACATCAAAGCCAAAATTGTATGATACATTAGCTTACTACTGAGTTCTGAAGGTAGGTGCCCATTTATAATTTTTCAAAGTTCTTAAAATATAAACTTGGCTTAAACGCTGCGTTTGCAACGTGAAAGTAGTAATAAGCACCCTCACATTAAGTATTAAGTGAATAATGACCATGACAAAGTATTACCAGTCTACAGAGAATCTTCCTCTCCATTGAGAACAATTGTGCCGTATTAAAATGGTTGCCGGTTAACTCGATGAGCTTCGGCGCCATGTACGCATTGCCGTGGATCTTCTGTGCGATCCAAAAGCAGGCCGTTATCACGAGCAGCAGGTTGCATTGCGTCACCCTTTGCTGCGATATTAGCATGTCGAAGTACCAAGCCGCTGTCTGTATCACGGCTGGGTCGTCTTTAATTTTCTGCGGAAAGGGGATGACAGATGCAGAAAACATATAAGAAGGGAAATAATTGAAGACAATTTAAAAAAGCCACGACATGATGATGACCAGTAAGAATATCTTATTAATCGGATCGAAAGATCTTCATAAATTGTAGCTTAAAATCCATTCGGATCTCGTCACTGGCTTAGGAATTAGGAGCCACAACGAACTTACTAAACCTTTTTATTTCAAATGTAACCTTGACAAGTTACGGCCACTAACATCTAACAAAGTGAAAATTAGGAAGGTAGGTACTTACATATAATTCTGTAACCAAATTTAGAGCATACGCCCGGTATTTTTTCGATGTACAAAATAACAGAAAAGGCTTTGTCTCCTCTTTTTCCAACAAATATTTCATTATATCTCTTTCATAATTACAAATGTCGGTAGAATCACTCGAAACTGAAAAAAAATATGTAAGTTATTAACAATTCATAAAGAAATCAATCCGAATCTTGTACTTGTATGTAGCTAAACCAATCGGTCAGGTCACAGGTCCAACTTGGGTGTGTCGGGTATTGGAATCGAGTATTCTTTGCACCGGAGCCTGTTCAGTTCAGTTCAGGAAAAGTATAACTGTCGGCTGTGCGGTCTCGTCAAGCTCTTCTTAATATTCTAGATGCGAATAAACCAACCTCTAGGCAGCGCTGACGACGTAGCTTCCCTTCTGATGGCGACGTTGTCCACATCATCAGTGGTCTTGTTATGAATTTTTAAATCCTCATGTGAGTTTTCGCTGCCGCTCACAGTCGGAAACCGCGTATTTGAAGAGTGAACTAAATTGGGAACTAAATCTATCAAAGTGTTTAATGACTGTCGTGGTTCTTTATGTGTCTTTTTAACATTTTCCTTCGGCACTGATATTTTCGAGTTAAACTGTTCCATATTGTTTTAATTTTGATCACTATTTTCACTTTTTTGATATTAATTATTAGGTTATTATATTTAAAATCTATATAAATTAAAACAGCTATGCGTCCAGCGCGTGACTACGATACTAAATGATTTTGAATTGGAACCGATTTCTCGAAATTCAATAAAGGTTCTACCCTCACGTGTTCTTTTTAATAGCGGGTAGTAAATTTACAAAAAAAAATATATTGCTATAATATGTTAAATCACCTTTTATACCTAAACCATATTGTTATATAGTTAGTGGTAATAAAATCAGAATATAATTACTACTAAAAAGTAGATTAATTATAATAAAACCTTAAAGTGAAACTTGAATTCGTTTGTTGCTTCTATGTTTGAAGTAGGTATCTCGATGAAATATAAGTTTATATTGATGAGTTATAAATCAGTTTATAAAAAATTAAAAGAGTCATAATATATGATAGTAAAATTAATAAGGTAGGATAGATAGTTCTGGAGATAGAGAGAATATAGTAACGGAACTCGTGCGATAAATCACAACGCTCACTTGCTTATTATAAAGCACCATGAAAACGCAATTTATATGAACTATCGTTATATCTTACTTTAATGTTTAGTTTTTAACAATTCAGTTTAGCATCTTCTTGTTACCATTAAAAAGTCAGAGCGTGCATGTCATTGTTTCATTTTATATACGAGTATGTATGAATGGTAACAAACTATACGGCTTAGAAAAGCCACTTAAAAGTATTTAATTAATTAATTTTAAATAAAAAAATAAAAATGACCTAATAACGCACTGAAAAGTGAAAATTAAATTTTGTATTATTAATCAACCTACTATAAATAAAAAGACGTGAATAGTTAAAAAATTAATTTCATGTAAAATTCCACAAGAGCATAAAACCTTAATGTTGCTTTTTGAAAGGCGGTGCCAAATATATGAAGAAAAAGACGTAAATATGTAGTATTGATTGTTTAAAACTAAATAAAATTAACTTAAAAAAAAAAAGTTGAATGGCTTGGCGCCGCCTTTCAATAGCAACCTGAAAGTTTTGTGCCTTTGTTGAATTTTACAAGAATTTAATTTATCAACTATTTACTATATATTTAATAAACAAATAAAAAATATTCACGTCTTTTTATTTATAGTATCTAGGTTCATTAATAATACAAAATTTATTTTTCACCTTTCAGTGCGTTATGAGGTCGGTTTTATTTTTTTATTTAAAATTAATTTTCTTCTATCTATTAGAAACTAATCGGACTTGTTTTAATTTTTCTGAGGAGGAAAGTAAATGACTTTGATGATAATGATCTTTGTTTTATATACACTACAATGTGAGCATAGTGTGAACGAATAACACAGACTATTTTCACGTTTACACTAGGGCTCACAGTGAGCTTTCTTGCGGCTGACTACTTATCCTACGTTTGGTTTGGTACACGGCCTTACTATATTCTCTTTATCTCCAGAACTATCTATCTATCCTAATTTATGTAATATACATAAGAATACATTGTATATATCTACTTTCTGTCTGACTGTTTTGAGCTTTCTTTATAATTTTTCGAAATAAAAGAAACGTTGTAACAAGCAATTTATTATCAATGATAAACTCTTAAATAATCGAGAAATGAGATTATCAATGTAAATTAGCATTTCGGTCGGCACGCGTCAAACACGCGCGCGAGTCTCAATGGGGCTGGTGAATGTGGAGGCGATAACTTCCTCCTCCCGTCGCCCACCTTAACACTGTTATGACGGCCCACTAGTTTTTCGAGGGCACTACATTGATTCTATTTAGCCCGATTCTGATAATAAGCTTAAAAGTAAAACTTTTTGAATAATAATATATCTGTCGTAATTAGTGTTTCGTGCTTGTTCACTTATTCAACGCTGCGCCTGTCCCAACTACACTACCTTTTTCTTAACTCATGTAGTGCAGATCCTCGTCGGACTTCAAGGAAGTCGCCAAAATTCAAGATTTAGAAGTAGTAAACAAAAGAGTCTTCACAAAAGTTCAAATAATAACAACAATGATTGTAAGGTGGATAACTTAGATATTTCTTTTCAAGGTACATAGTACGATTATATTCATATTCAAAATTATTTTATAAGATAATATTTACCGAAATGGTTTCTAGGACTAAGTGTAAAATAGTGCTTTATAATGCTTTTGAGGCATAACAGGAAGGGAAGATAACTTCTTTTTTTTTAATTTTTCGACTTATCGAGTTGTTACCGTAACAAACTGTTCCAATCGTTTCCTACAAATGTATAGCTATGATACGGGCGTAGGGAAGTGGAAACTCTAAAGGTATTGCAACAAAATTTTTAAAGTGAATTTCCAGGGGATAAAAGAGATTTCATGTATTTATTGAGAAAAACAGAGACGTCGTCGCGCAAGCTCGTGTTTGCAGAACTTACAAAAATTGTTACGTCCCTATGAATAGGTTTCCCCCAGGCGCAACGAAATCTATTTTATATCTATTTTTACATACCTCCTTTTTTATATAAGGTTTGTATTATCTATCTATACTTTCATAGTATATATTGCATTGTTAGTTTAAATAAAATAAGAAAGTTTAGTCTCGTAGTGAGCTAGGCGTAAGTACAGCAGTAGCAGACACAATTCTGCGCCTGGCTTAACTACAACTAACTTTAGTAATTTCCTTAAATAAATTACATAGCACTCTTTCATAGTAATATAGTTGTGTTTTTATTTACGCGAGTGTAGTTTAACAGAAAACAGTTTGAACAGATTTTAGCAAGTAAAGTCAGGGGTGATTACCGAGATAAGTATAATCAGGGTTCTCATCCCTTGACATGGCGTCGGTAGAAACCAGGCTGTAAATAAAGCACGCGAAGTGGGAGAATTTATTCATAAATTAAATAATTGTAAAATTTACAAATCTTACACATTGATTATAAGAGATTCATCATATCGAGCCCTATAACTAGTATAACACTTATGTTTAATTAGACGAACACCGCATTTTATACTGGTCAACTGAATCGCAATTGATTCTATTCGCTCATAATGACGCATGTCGCCTGCCGCGCCATGCCGGGATACTGTGACTTCGTAACTTTGATGCTTGCGGATTAAAGCGAAATCCTATGGGGCATAAATTGCGTCTGTATAATTGATAATTTTGTTACAAGATTTTAGAAATGTTGATCCAACTTTGCAAAGATGGACTCAAAGTCGCGGAAGGAGACTATACGAATGAGTATACATAATACTAGTATGTAAATAGGTATCATTATTGGACTACAAAAAAATCATGTTGATTATGACATCTTTTACATTTGTATTAAAATATTCACCTCCTCTTTCTAATAAAAATTTACAACTTTCAAACAATGATGTGCTAAATACTGTCTTTCAAAAGTGACTCTGCTGGTGGTCTTGATGGTCCGCTCTATTTGCACTTTTATACAAAATAATGCTGGGGATTGTTTTATAAAAAATAGATGTGAAAAATGCCTTCAACTCTGTCTTTCATAGTTCCATTCTCAACAAGCGCTCTCGCGGTAATGAGATGAGAGCACTCAGCAGACCGCCGGGGCAATGAATTATTTAGTCTTTTATAAATTAATTAATTAATATATTTTTAAAAATTGCGCTGTAGAAGAATAGTATTTTACTTGATTCATACATTAAAAAATAATCAGGAAGATTCCATGAATTTTAGTAAGGGTTTTACTCAATAAACGTTTTTTTAGAGTGTTTTTAATGTAATAAAAATCACATAATTGTGAATTTAAACGCACTTCAAGACTATAACATATCCTTCAGAATCACATATATAGTATATTATTGTTTTGATTGCAGTAAATCCTATACTTTGACCCATTATAAAACTCCCGTTATTCGGTAAAAGGCCTCTTAATGACAAAATTCCTCTTGACGTTAGAAATAACATGAATAATAATACTTTGGTTCCTCGCCTCTTGGGTGCTCCAGTACGATTCAGATCCTTCGGTACTACAAAAACTTATTGATAAATTCGTCGATATGTATGATCGGTTAGTCAAAATTAATTCTCACGTGGCTTTGACCATAAATTTCTATTTTCATTTTCTAACCTTCTTAAGGTCTTGGAACTTTCTTTAGACTTGAGACCACAGTATACTCGAAAGCTGGTTCATATTTCAGCCAACGCGTTAATATAGAACTACAAACATACAATGGTGTTGTAGCCAGTATTTTAAACAAATTTTATTATATTTAACGATATTTAAAAAATAAATAATCAAGTATCAAGACGATTTGAGTACGGTGAATTGAAAATCACAGTGAGCAGTGATTACAGGCCTAATTCGATAAATACGAGTCGTGCATCGGGGAGCTGCGCCTCCGCACCGTGGCATCCCTTGCACCCACACAGACACAACCATATAAGTCCTCACGTGGCTTTCTTTAACCGAATTATCTGAATTATACAACTGATGAATTGCACAAATGAGCAGAGGGTCCGTGCCTTGACTTGAGGCAGATAACGTTTTGTTCGTTATAATTATAGGTAAATAAAATTGTGTAGGTAGGTAGTTATTGTGAAATTGAAGACAATTCATGAAACCCGTTCATGTTCTAAATAAGAATGTCTTAAAAATGCATGAACAGATTTTCATAAATTGTAGAGAAGATCCTTGAATGATCAAGGATCTTTGGCATGAGCCACCATATAAACAAACAAAACCGCATCGAGATCTTTT
The DNA here is from genome assembly GCA_912999735.1 of Aporia crataegi. NCBI lineage: Eukaryota > Metazoa > Arthropoda > Insecta > Lepidoptera > Pieridae > Aporia > Aporia crataegi. The sequence goes on along the minus strand of OU538732.1, from coordinate 251,219 downwards.
CATTCGTTTAGAATCTACAATGCAACAGACACACAGTCTCAGTCACGTCCGATTTAAAAGAGGGGTGCTCATTTTTCGTTGGCGCTTAAAAATAAATGGTATATAGATTAGAAGAGGCGGCCTACGCTCCGTCTTAGAGGCGACTATTACCAAAGCTTAATTGAATTAAATATTTTGTGAAAGTATTTGATCCCGTATCCCCTTTGTTGGGGAATGCTCAGACGCATTTCTGCTCCTTTTTCATTGATTTTAGGTGAATTTTTAGGTGATCAGCTTTCTATGCCTTTTGATTCAAGCTCAGTACCAGACTGAAAGACCATCTTCGGTGTAAAATGTATACGTGAGCCACTTAGCTACAGAAGCGGCTGCAATAAATAACAGTACTATTTCAAAAATGTTAGTTTGAGTACCTATTCGATATTAAAGGCTTTTATTAAATTATTATTTTTATTTTATTTAAGTATAGTATATTACGAGATATTTGCTAACTACTTGTCTAACGCGTCTTTTATCTCATTTTACTTATCTATCAACGCACCACTTCGTAGACCTTCGTAGACTCAATTACAGAGAGAAAAAAAATCTTTGAGCCAGTAAGGAATTACCGGACTTCACATAATTATATATTTTAATATATAAATATTTTTTCTATTCTTCAATTAGACACATTGCGGGAAGTAGTTGAGATAATCTAAAAACCTTGTTTTAACCGTGACCAGGCTAGTAGCCAGCTAGCCAGCCCGTAGCGCATCACCAACAAGAGAGATGCGTCTATTTATGCTCCTCTTTAAAACTATAAAAAATCTATTGAAAGTACAACTTTATTCTTATTCCCAAAAGTGTTCTTCTTTAACAAATCAGCCCCAATGTTTACCGTCTGCGCGTTGCACCAAAACTCATTATTTTATTGCACAACGTTTCAGTATATCTAAGTATGCTTTCAATAATTGTGGCATAAGCACATTAAGTACTTAGGCCATAATGCGACTACTTCTCTAGTTCCTATTACAAGGTGTCAAGGGTTAATTTGGCCTGCCCAGACCTCTGTGTTAGCATGGTATATTGGTCATTAGTGAGCAGTGAGGTGCGAAGTCGCGTGTCAACAAATCGCTCTCACGCAACTCATTCGTTCAACGAGTGAATTGTGAATAGAATGAGCGAAAATTGCAATTCGTATCCACTGATTGTACGCCTTTGATCATTACCCGAACAAATGATAGCCTTGCCTGAGGTTATCACTTTGAATAAATTCATGTAACGACGACACAATTTGCGTCAACATATTTCGTCAACACTGCGGGAGTAACGCTGAATATTAATCCTAACTAATGAACCAATATTGTTTCGTTATATTAACCACATCCGTAGCTACATAAGGTCTGCATTTGATATACAATACGTGAAGAAATATAGTCGATTTGCAATATAGAAGTGGTCGATGTAATTGCTTACATAGCAGATGCTTCTATTTCATTTAAAACAACATCGCCCCAATAATAAGTACCTACCTTACTTAAATGCGCAAATTCTCGTCATTTAAATATAGTTTTCTTAATTATTAAGAATTTGAAATGAGTTATATTTATAATACCTTTAATTGATTCGAGACTGTACTAATTAAAAGCTTGAATTATCAATATCACTGTGATATATTTCAAAATTGCTACATAAGCCTTCTCCAGATACTCGCATTACTTACAGAATAAACTTTCATTTAGCGTAATTTATTGCAATCAGGTTTTCATTCAAGGCACGTACAGTCCGATCCTGATACCGAAATAAACATTGGTAAAGACGCTTTGAGGGAGGCTTTGGAGGTAGGGGAGGAGAGCGGGGTGCGGGAGGAGGGATTGCAGATTTGATTACCTGCCCCCGTGCGCTGCAAACAGTTCGTTACGCTTACGAGTAACGAATTCACTCAGTTTAGAATTTTCCTCTGGCCCAATATTTACCGAACGAGATAAGACGTAATAGGTAGCTATGTCTCGTTCAGTAACTATTTCATATCTAGTTTATTATATAATATTTAACTACTTTCTACTTAGTTTATTATATACTATAATAGTCTTGATTATTATAAACCACTTACAAATTACTAAAGTAAACTATGGATATGGTGGTACCTTGACTTCAGTATACAATTCACTGTCGACAAAATATAATGTTGCATTCGAACTACCTCCAAGTTTTAGATAAGTACCGACTTGTCTGTCTAAAAGTCTGATTGTAATAAATATTTTGAATTTATTATGTTTATCAATTTTAAAATACCTAATAATAAATATATTACTATAAAATAAAATAAAAAAGGATTATGTACATGATTTAAAAAGATTTATGTAGGTACATTGAGTTTTATTGAATTTCTGGATTCTAATGATAATTAGACAAAGAGTGCTACTACTAATCGTTACGCTCACATCATTACATAGTATAAAACAAAGTCGCTTTTTTTTTTCCTATATCCCTTTGTATGCTTAAATCTTTAAATCTACGCAACGGATTTTCATGCGGTTTTTTTTAAATAGATATAGTGATTGAAGAGGAAGGTTTTTATGTATGTTTTATACCCGTGCAAAGCCGGGGCGGGTCGCTAGTAAATAAATAAATAGCTCCATCTGCCTTTTGTTCTATAATCTGAGCTCTATAGTAAGTATATAATATGTATAATTTTAAGAATTCTTTAATATTCTAAAAGCACTCCCAAGATTCAACTCGAATACGAAAACGGCTTTGGATGCAATTTCCTATTTCGGTATCACAATAATATTATAAATGCGAAAGTCTCTTTACTCAATCACACCTAAACGGCTGAACGGATTTGAATGAATTTGGCACTAAAATAGAATAACATTAAAATTATCATTAAAATTACCAAAATAACCGTTACTTGTGAAATACCACAAGTAACGATTATTTTTTTAAATAAATTATTATTTATAATATTGTTATATTTAAAAAAACGTGATTTTGATTTCACGACCGGAATGACACATGCTACTTTTTGTCCCAATATCCTTAAGGATAGTTCAGTATCGTTACTTAGTAGTTAATAATTTAAATAAAATGGGGCACAACGACTTTGCTTATAAAACGAGAATGTTTATAATGAATTAATATTATATAAGATTAAAATTTAAAAAGCGCAACTTTTTACAACAATATGTTCTAATTAAAGCAATAGGTACCTACAAGATCACTAAGGCCAATCAACATCTGTATCCTGTTTTTGAAATTGATCTTGTTTTGAATTGTTTTAGATATAATCTATGGTCTATTTTATACACATGCGTAAAAATGACATTCTATATCAAAATGTATTATTAGTTTCTTTAGATTATTTATAACTTTTTATAACTCATTACATAAATGATGAACAATTCTGAATTGGAGGAATAAATCAAATATTCTTTAATTGAATTGCGATGTCAGTGTTTTCACAGAAACATTTAATGTACGTTGATTCATTCTTATATTTTCTAACTTGTTTTCTCAGGAAAAAACATTTTAGTTTTGTTACTGTTACTGACACACACAATTTCGCTTAGAGACTTATAGCTACCTGATACATAGCTGTTCAGCCTTTTGTAAGTTTATATGAAAAAGTGCTGATCTTGTTGCAACTTCTAACTAAAGATTCAACATTCGACTTCAGATTTAATTAATTTTCTTCTCTTACAGGGTTCTATTTTTAGTAGAAAATATAGAAATTGGAATTGGTTAGTGCTTTTTTTATATATTAGAGTAGCTAACATTACAAACGGGTCCGAAAGGGATCCCCGCCGGCCCATGGACAGTTGCGTTTAATATTTTGATACAATGTTGTAATTATAAATCGTTTCAGAATGTGTGCAAATTTTGCCCGGATGATGTCCAGACGAAGTCATGAGGATCATCCTCTGCTTCATAAATATACAAGTATTCAATGTAAAAATACAAGTGATTGAATCTCCTCCTTTTGATAATTTCCTTTGGGTTATAAAGCGTATTCGCCAATGTAAGCATGTCATGTTGCAGGTGTGCTGTGCTTGGTAGCTGTTATCCAACATTTGGGTGGTTTCAGCCAGAGCCTGACCGCTAACCCACTAGCTTTGATAGGCCTGGCTCTAAGCGCAAGTGGTCTGCTCTGCCAGACCGTCTCCATCATCAAACTATGGATGCCTCTAAGAAGAGAACTTAATAATATGTAATTGATCCTCCATTTGTATTGTATTGTAAGGTTTGTAGCTATTCCTTATGGCATAAATTGTGACAATTTAACTACTCGAAATAACTCGCAAACTGCTATCAAATATAAAAAATACAGATTGGTAATTACGTTTAAATAAACTAAGTTGTTCCCTGTAACATCAACTACATATTTACCAAAGAATGTCCCATCAAAATATCAATCTATTTCTGAGATAAGAAAAAATAGAAAAATAATTGAAAATTGTAATTCTGTCCGTGTAGTCGTCATTTAATATAATAAATAGAAGTTTGTTATTTCAATTAAATTTAAAAAAAAACTTGAATTTCATTTTATTTATCCTAAAAAATTAAATATATTATATTGGCTCCAACGATTGCCTCCTAACATTTTTTGAATATAGGAAACATTATTATACATAATCACTACGTAGTATAAAACAAAGTCGCTTTTTCTTCCCCTATATCCCTTTGTATGCTTAAATCTTTAAAACTACGCAACGGATTTAGATGCAGTTTTTTTAATAGATAGAGTGATTGAAAAGGAAGGTTTTTATATATGTTTTACACCCTTGCAAAGCCGGGGCGGGTCGCTAGTAGTAAATATAAAGAGTTTATAAAGATTAATATTATAAACTTGATTTTGACTTAAATTTGAAAATTTTCGCTTTGACTTGGCGGGTGGATTGACTCGTTCTGTGTGACATAAGGCACATAAATGCTTTATTTTTACGTTCTTAAAACTTATACCAAAACCTTTATTTGGTCCTTTCACACGTCATTTGCAAAAAACGATACGAACATTAAAAAAGATTCATGCATTACAGCTGAAACTACTTAGACCAAATAATTTTATTTGTTAATGTTAGATAAGGTGTTCCTTACACTTCTTGCACTTTTCCATTATTATTTTCCTTGTAAGGTTGCCTGGAAGAGATAACTGATTAGCGATAAGGCCGCCCACTGCACTCCAACTGCTGTAAGACTTATTTTTTTATATTATTATATTTAATTTTTTTAAGCCATTAAAGTGTAAAGTGTAATCCCGTGTCCCCTAGTGCATATGGGGCAGATGAATCTCACATCTATTTCACTGATCGATTTTTCTTTAGGGGCAAGTAGGTGATCAGCCTTCTATGCCCTGTCAGAAGAAGAAGGCGGTCAATAAAGTGTAAATCAATATAAATAAAATGAATAAATAATACGCTTAAAATACTAGTCATACATTTTGACGCTGAGTAGCCGCAGTTTCGCGACAAATAAAATAAAAAATAAAAATATTATGTCATAAATGCATGAACAGATTTTTCAAAATTTCTACAGACAAGTCAAACTTACAAAACCCCACTATTTCATCGTTTAAAAGTAACTAACAGGTATTTGACCATTACACGTCGTGACACACCTGAGTATATAATCATGTCGCTATCTAAGATAAAGATGGAAGACGGTTTTTTGATTGCCACCCATATATTATACTCGTATAACTTGAATCAAAAAAAAATATCCTTTAACTGCGCTTCCCTACGCATTTGCGATTGCTTATTTGCATGTAGAAACGCATACGTGGGTTGTTAAGTGTAGTGAACGCTTTGAGAGGGTGAATGTGTTTGAATTGCGTCTCCTAATGAAATGCCATAGTGTGTACATATTTATTTATTTATATGTTTAGTATTTTAGCACCCAAACATCCTAAATTCTAACCTTAAGCTAAACAAAAAACATAAACAATGGGCATACTATAGTTCAAACATATAGGACAATGACATGGGTACTTAAAAGTCTAACAGAACATAAAATCAACCTTAAATTGTAAATAAAACAAAAAGAAGAACAACCAAGAAATAAAAATTAGGTACTAATCTTTTAGACCGCGCAAAGCATCCATCGCCTGGCGACGATAGACACTTATGGAGTCATGAAATATATCTATGTTATCATTTAAATTGACAATTAATTTATACAATCGACATAATCTGTTAATGCTCCGGCATTGAAAGTGACGGACAGACGGGACACAGGAGCAAAAAACAGGAGGATATTAGCAATAGGCGTAGCATGTAGATGAAGCACGTGAAACATCAGAACGCTCACTATATTTGTCTGATAATGCTACAAGGCAATGGAATCATTATAATTTCGTAGGCAGTGAAAAATTGTAACAGAAAATCATAAAATGAAAAATACTTAATCCTAACGCTTCTAGTTTTTTTATAAAATTTTATCACTTAATCTCGGTGACTATTTTTCATATGCAGTCATAGATGGGCGTGGAGGGCTGAGGCGTGTGGGGAGGGCAAGAGAGGGGAAGGCATGTTTGCACACGGTGCGATTTATGCCCTCCGCTGTTAACAACGCGCTCAGCCGACGACAGATATAATATGGTTCCTCATATTTATGACTATTTGTTTGTGACTGTACTGAGCGCATAAATGTACACTTACAAAATTAAAAATATCTCTGTTCATATCGAGTCACTATTTAGTACAAGATCGATGAACTTCACTGAAGTCGAAGTTTACAGGCTATTTAAGAATGTGCTCAAATCTGATAAGGATAGTCAAAAAACAACCAATTCAACGCGTATATTTTTTTTTTTTTTTGACCACTACTATGTCACCGTCCGTGAACCGATGTAATTTATCGATAAGAATTTATATTTCATTGAGTTATATGCAAAAAAGTAAGAGGCAGTCGTCCAAATTTTAGCGATTTCTCGCCCGATTGCGAAACTATTCTTTCAATGTCCTGAAAACTATTGATCGCAAAAATAAAAAAAACTCTATCGTTTGATACCTCATTCATCTAAATCGGTCTACAGATAGCAACGTATGAGCGGTACCTCGGAAAAAAACACGTCGAATTGATAACCTCCTTTTTGGTTTTTATTGAAGGTCGGTTAAAAAAATGGAAAAGAAAATCATAACGGAGGATTTTTTTTACATTGTCTTCAATTTGATTTGTTTTGATGACTATATTGTACCTACAGCTAATATATTATATTGACATAACCCGCACCCGGAAGGTTTTAGTTTAGATTCCCGGAGACAAAAATATAAATCTTTCGGTTTGCTACTTAAGGATCACGTACTGTGCTGTAAAAAGTGAAACAGATACAAAAATATCCTAACCTTTAGTTACGGGTCTTTTATCTCTTGGAATATTCTTGGCGAATTGCACTTCGGGCCGTCACCATTCTAATAAGAATTTGATTTACAACAACAAAAGTCATTAAAACCCATTGAGGCTCGAATATCTCAGTCGATATTGTAGGAGATAATTGAAAAAACGGGAGCGGCTATCTTGCCTCATAATAAATCAGACTTAGGACCAAAATTATGTGTTGATTTTCGCTTCACTGAACTAATCGCGCCGTACTTTTATTTTTAAAAGCTGAGAGCCTAAAAATGCATTTTTTAACATTTTTGTGTCGTGATACAAAGAAGGCACCTATAATAATTAAAACATATGCGACGAATTTGATATAGCTCTTTAATTGAATAATTCTTGACAGACCCTTGCAGTTTTTTGTTAGTTTACAATTCCTAAAAAACCAGTTTCAGTTGTTTATTTTTTACTTTTCTGTTCAGTGGCAGAACTTTTCAATTCCTATTACTATAAATAATAATAAAGCAATTTATTCAGATCTTTCCTTAAACTTAATAACAATATTGTAAAAGTGAAGTCTAAAAATTTATTCTAATATATTTATCATTTGTAGATCTGTTTGCCAGTCGGAAAAGTTCTCCAACCGTTTCAATTCTGATCATTCTTAATAATATATTCTTGATAATATAAAAAAAAATTTGATTGGATATTATTTTTGCATTTAAGTATACATAATATATATACTACATTACATATTTCCACATAATAGATCAGCTTTTTGTGTATAAGTTACCGAAATATTTTTTTTATTGAAAACATTTTTATTTATTGTTTTGTGTCTCATTTTGCTACATCACCCTAGCCCTGTTGGTCCCGGGGGACGTGGTGTTCCGTGTTAAGGACAATAACAGGACAATTGGAAACGAGTAGTTACACTAACAAGTCCCTAGTGACGTGATAATTGATTTAAACATATAAACTCTTTTTAATATTCCCTAGTTGCTTGATTTGCACAATGAGATCGCATTTATATGGAGCGTATTTACGTATATTGAAAAGGGTTATCGATAAAACTCCCAGTCGGCTCGTCTTCTTCTCGACATCTTCAACATTATTACAACCTTTTTACAACTTATAACAACTATTACATATCAACTTTGATAAATAATACACACCTACACCCTCCTCGACAATTACCCTCTGCTGATGAAAACTGCATAAAAACCCGTTCGATATAGTATTTTAATGGTGCGTGGTTTAAGCGAAATCTAATGACCTATCTACAAAAGAGAAGTAGAATACAAAAGTTTTGGACTTAAAAAATGTATTGGGATATAAAATTGTTGATGTAGTGATGAGAAGGGTGCGGGCGTAGGGAGTGATCACGTATCGCCGCGCGGCTGCGTCTGTGTAATCTCATTAAGCTAATAGTCTTAACTCCACAAAGGATCAAACGCAGCAATTTGACGCGCCAAATGTCAGTTGCTGCTGCTCACATTCGAATTCATGTTATTATCTCTTGTCCTTGTATTTATCAAGAAGGAACACCTATTGTAGTTGTTTTATGTTCTTTGCTTGGAATTTTTATCTAGGTACAATATTGTGGTAAACAGAACGGTCAAGGGAGGTTTAGCAATCGACTTGACAAGCACAAGATCGACTGATTGTTAATAGAATCCCGGGGGAGCTGCGCCGCCTCGCCTCAGATACACTATATGGACTATGTTTTATACAAGTAATTTCAATGCTTTTTTAATTAGCGTTTATATATGCGTTGGTTAATAAGTGAAATTGAAGAGTAATTTGTTTCCAAATTACCATAACCCAAGTGCTTCAACTTACTTTGGGGTCAAAGCAAGAGTTGTTCCAATATTAATAAAAAATATGGTATTGTTTTGTTCTAACTAAATAGTCTAACTATATAGTCATTCGTAGTGATGAATTTTCCAAGGAAGTACGAAATACTTATCTAATAAAAAGACTGGTCAAATTGAGGTAGCCTTATAAATCTAATTTGAAGCAGCAAACAAGCGTCATGTTCTAAGAATGTACCTACTTTATTCATAGTCACACTCTTAATATGAGTAAAGACAAAATAAATTAGTAAATCGTGCGTTAGGCTTCTCCAAAAAGGTTTTTCATAGTTTTACGTTTTTAGAACTAATATTTTTAAATAAGAAGAATGCATTGTGGTCACCCTATCGGCAAGAAGGCTCACGTAGGCTAAACTCAATTTAGCGCTGTTTTGTTACAAGCCGCGTTTTGATACGAGGATTTTTCCTTTATTTGCTCGCTTTACGCAATTTATGTGCTCTACATAAATCTCAACGATGAGGCCCTTGTCCAAGCGTGTCATGTGTGTGTGTCTTTTATTTGGATTTTCTATTTCTTATGTAATATTGTTAATTTTAAACAAGTGCTTGACCTGATGATTAGGAGTGCAGTGCGACCTGTGTGGTGCACGCTTATAGTAGGCACGTATTCACTCGCTTTTCGAAGAGGCTTCATTCTCTGTAAATGTAACTTGGTGCTTGAGCACGGTTAACTTGAAACTTTTTTTAAGCGAACTCACCTCATGATGCGATTATCGCCCACGCACTACCAAACGTTGCACACGGTGAGGTGAGTCCGCTGCCTATTTACGTGTGAGGTTAAGTGGATTACACATCTGGTGTTGCGCCGAAGGTGCTAAGTCGAATTTCGGAAAGATAAAAAATGTTTCTGTTGGCTGATCATCAATTATATATTATGTAGTATTAGGGTATTCATAGTTAGAGGGTTTAGTTTTCAATGATATTATACAATATTAGCAATATTTTATTGCATAAAGAAATAATGATAAATTATTGAATAAGCATTGAGACAACATTAAACATAATCAATTTTTTCATTTAGTTTGATCATCTGTTTCAATAGCTTCTATCGAAATCATAGATTCAGATAATTCAGATAATTCATCCGTACACCTGTTCACAAATGCGTACAAAACGTAACTACATCTAGATAAATTGCCTCAATTATAGCGATACGTGGGTTTGGCAATTTTTGAGGCTGCTCGTACACGGGGCAACATTTATTTTTAATGATTTATTTATACACCACAAAAGCAATACAACATTAAACAAAGTAATAGAGTAATGGGTCGCTGTGTCGCCACCGAACGATTCCGCCCTCTCAACCCACGGCTTATTTAATACCTGCGGCTTCACTCGCGTTGGTGTCTTTCAATATTGATTTTAACAACGCCAACCCACATTAATATCTAGAACACTGGAAACCCGAAAGCTGGCTGATGTTTCAGCCAACGCGTTAGTATAACGATACAACGAGGTAACGTAGCCATATTTTGGGTAAGAACCCCAACGTCTTTAATAAACCTTTTGTATTTTTGTAAATATATTTAAGTACATTAATATAAGTAATTAAAAGTATGTTCTATATACTTTTAGTACTCCAAAATGATTTTGGTACAAAAATCAATTGATTAATTTAGGCATCTTTTTTTATTTCAGAAATAAAAATATCAGAATGTTAATGTATTTTAAGTTTGTCCTTAGTAAACCTAAATTCTGTAGATTTGGTCATTTTTTTCAAAAATCAACTTAGAGCTTAGACTGTAATTCGCCTAAATCAATTCATTCAGATTGTTATCTGCGTTGCGTTCGGAAGATATTGACCCCGCGCTCTGCCGACAACAAACCGCAAATTTGTGCATTTCCCTTCTCGTAATAATCGCACTTGAGAGACGGAGACAGTGAATGGGTATGCGGGTTTTGCATAATAATAAGCGTCTGTTAGGATTTTAATAGTTTCACAACCGCGACATCATTTGGTTTGATCTTAAGCAATATAATTAAATTCTGGGATAATCATCAATAGTTTTTGGTATACCTAAAGTAATTTATAAAATAAACGTAAACTATTTTGGTTTTGAGGAGGCCTATACCTTTCTTTATCTCCTGCTATTCTAATAGGTCTTTACTTATGAAATTTCCGTTCTTCAGGACTGGTCTGGTGTACTGTGAAGAACTGGAGACAATGATGGAGAAGCTTGCACATCGGCAATCAGATTTGGTCAATCGGTCGTCCCTACTGCTTCTTCACGACAACGCGCGATCCGATACTGCATATCAGACAGTCTCCAAGCTGCAAGAGCTGGGGTTGGAACCTCTCCCTCATCCGCCATACTCACCAGACCTTTCACCTACCGACTAATACTTTTTCCAAAATTTATACAACTTTTTAGTGGGTAAAAAATTCAATTCCCGAGAGGCAGTACAAAATGTCTTTGAAGAGTTTGTTGCCGCCCGTCCAGCTGATTTTAACAAGAAGGGCATCAATAAACCGCCAATGCGTTGGAAAAGATGCGTCGATTGCATGGGTGATTACTTTGAATAGCAAAAATAAAAAAGTTTAAAAAAATAAGTACTTTCACTTATTCCATACAAAACGGCAATTTCATAGGTAAAGACCTAATATAATCAGTCAGTTTTATTTTTTTATCTTTCAATCACATAGCTCTGAGGTCTTTGACATTTTCACTTATTGATAATCAAATTAAAATCAACATAACAACCCCTCATTTAAGGAAATACTTTAATTGCGCCTTAATATTAAATATCACAATAGGTATAGGAACTTAATAATTTGTAATAAACAAAACAAAATAAATCACTTTTATCTTAATTAAGAACAAATTAACTTCTTCTAAACTTAATTCGTCACGTTGAATGACACTAAACTTCAACAGAAACAAAAGCTAAACGACTAAATTATAAACTAATCGTAATATTGCAAAAGGCGACAACTGCTTATAATTTAAACAACAAACAATTTAAACAAGTATCTGTAATCATTATTTCTTATTAGTATTCATGGTTAAACAATCTTATGTTATAGGTGAGAAACAATAGTTTATCAACATTTTCGCCTCGCAGATTGCTCCTTCTGTCTGAATAAATTTAGTTTTAATAAATTAACTCACGAACGCAGTTTCGGTTTCGGTCGTAGTTTCGGCTGGTTTGCCACCGAAATCGAAACTAAACCGAAACTCGATTTTTTGCCGAAACTTGACCAAAACCGAAACCGAACTTTCGGTCGGACACTACACATCATTTAAACTTTAATTAAATCCTTCTTTTGTAGGATTTTTTATTTATTTATTTTGTTTTATTTCCATTGACATATAGAAAAACAAAAATATATTATTTAAAATATTGGTTTGTTCAGTATAATACTTTCGTTGAATACTTTTTTTTTTGTATACGTACTTAGTTTGAAGATTAACTTGAAGCAATATATAAAAATAATAATAAAATTGTTTTATTGCACTAAATTAAGTTAGTTAATGCAACGATACATACTACTAACGGTATAAAAATCTCAAGAAGAACATAATACCTATACATATTTATTTAAAACGAAATAGAAGGTAAAAGTAAAGATCTTAAGATACAATCCTAAGAACAGCTGGAGTTCTTACTAATTATTCATATAAGTAATTTATTGGGATTGAGCTTTAGCAAGATAAAAGAACTAATTGCTTGAGAGTGGATTACTTATTTGGATTACATGTGATCTTTACGTGTGAGGCAATACAGGTCTCTCGTCAGTATTTCTTTTTCTACGAGCAATTTCTTATTTCACAAGCAGCCCTTACGTAGCGCAATCGACAGCACCAATTTCATGTCGGACCGCTCGTCTGTGTAAACGTCGAGGGGACGTATATAATTAGAATTTCAAATTCGCAATTTGCGACGAAAAATCGATCCTTCCGGCCAATCCGCTCCCTTCCGTGATCCTTTGAATTAAAAACGCTGCTCGCCGGCGGAATCGGGCGGATAGCTCACTCCGCTTTCGACGCTCGAAAACTGCGTAATTACGCAGTCTGCCTGCTCCCCTATTAACGCCCGCCTACCTTTCTGCTGCTTAATACTATGAGAATCCACCTTCAAGTAACATTATTAGAATATAATATATATATACATAATTATTAGCTCTTGCTCGCGACTCAGCGATAGATTATAGCTAACCAAAGCTACAGTCTATCTCTGTACTAAATTTCAACAAAATCGGTTCTGTGGTGTTGGCGTGAAAACGTAACAGACAAGTAGAGTTATTTTCGTATCTAAAATATTAGTAAGAATTTAAAATAAATGTGTAATTGTGAAATCCCGTGATAGAAGAACATTATAAGGTAGACGAATTTCAAAATTACTCACCAAAACATTTTTTTACCTGGGATTTAAAACCTAAGACCTCCTGCGCAATATGCATCTGCATATACGATTGAACCACTTAGGTACGGAGACGATTGATAAATTTACGTATTTACAAAAATAAGTTTTAGACGCTATTAAATTTTCTTACTATCTTTTGGCTTTTACAAATAAAGGCTGGATCTTTGAGAGATTCTTTTCGATAAATTATTCCACAAAATCGTAAAACTAACCAAATTATCAAAATAAATCTTTATATAACATTTTGTAATTGTGTTTATTACATCAATATCTTTCAGGCACACACATGGGCGCCGGCAAGGGGGTGCCAGGGAGAGCACTTGCACCCCTTGGGAATCTCGAAATCAACAGGAATTATTGAAATAAATTTATAATGAATAGTCAGAAATTTGTAAATGTCTCGAACATAAAATAAACCGGGCTTCAGATGTTTCCGACTAAAATTTCAATTTTTTTATTAACAATCATATACGGCGAAGATTGTAAGAAAACTAAAATTTGCACCACCTGGAAATTATTTTTGCCGGCGCCTATGGGCACACAAATATTTCTGTAATCCTGTTGGGCCTAGAAGTTATCCCTTAAATTTACCTATTGTCTTAATGTTGCACAACGTTTAATAAAATTAGGTTCAAAGTCTATTTTTAGGATTGATATCTTTACCTACCTATAGAATAATGGGTTGAAAATTATCACGAATTGTCACCAACAATTATTTGGTTCTTTTATTCTTTCCAAAGGATGTGAAGAATAAGCCGATGATGGTGATGGAGGTGGTAAAGTGAGATTACGGTCTCAAAGTGTCATCGAGGTGCAAAATGTTTTCTAATTGCTCATAATCCGCATCATTATTGTCAACAGCTAACAATATGTACTAAGTGTACAGTCCCTACTTAAGTTTGTAGATACAATTTTTTTCTGGCTCAGAATCCGTAGTCCGATGAATCAGGCCGACATTATGATGTCACATTATACATAACCTTAAAATAACAAATAAAATCTCAGATTTAACTGACAGTTTCCCTTTATTTTATATATTCATGATAATTACAGATAATATTTACATAAATTAAACAATTAAAATAAATCTTAAATTAAAAATAAGTAATATTAATAACATAAAAATACTCTAAAATATACTAAAGTTATCTTTAAAAATTTAAAAATATTTAAAAAAAATTATTCCATGTGGCATGTTACCCTTAATGCTGGCATTTCCTCGCTGGATTGCAATACTAATGCGCTGAGCGAGGAAAGCGCCAGCCGTGGTGTCACCGGTGGACTCAACAAGGCACCCGCTTATCTCTTTCACGAGCTCCTGAGCGCTTGAACCCCATGGTCCAAGGGTCTCTACTCCAAACGGCATGAAATTATAGTTTGAGGAGATAGACCTGTATTTTTGCTTTGAATTTGATTTGATTTTCAGCCATCTCAGCTGCCGCGCCTTTTTATTATTTCCCTTTATTATATACATATTTTTACGTAATATTTAATTCTAATATTACGTAATATTTAATTCATAAAATAAAAATATTGCGTAATGTTTAAAAAAATTATTATAAGTTATTTAATAAAAGAAATTACAAATGGTAAATTATTACATAAATGCTGCGTGTCAGTTTGGTAATGTGTCAATAACAAAAAAAAATACAACGATGTTTTGCGTGTTTTACAGCTTCTATGGACACGGACGACTCGCGATTAATCTTTAGAAGAACTTATACTTACAATTAAATTTATTCATTAATTTTTTTTTTTAAATATATATATGTTTACAAAAAAAATCTTATTAAACAATCTTTAAAACTGAATTCAAACTGATTTCTTCAAATGTGATACTCGCGTAAACAAAAGAGACACATTGTAACTACATTGATTTTAAAAACTAATATATAAAGATTATAAAGAAGAATTACAAATCTTTTAGTGTCCCCCGCATCGGTCATTAAGGGATTAACTCGGAACAATGAGCATCCCTCGCTCCGCATTCGCATTCACAAGCAAATCTTATAATTGAACTAGCTACCCGTTATGGGGTTATTCATCCTGTTACAATTGTTCGTTACATCATTTTATTACAAGTGTTCTGTGGTTTTACCCACATTCCCTCGTATTGTTTACAAACGACCTGATGACAATCACAAAAGTCGTCAACTACCGCAACTGGCTGTTGAAAAACTACTGAACGGATTTCTATCATGCGATTCGCCAATAGAGTGATTCATGAGGAAGACTTAGGTAGGTATATAATTTGTTAAGCTTTTGTGTAAATTGTTTAAAATATGATGATAATTGTTGGAAGTGACAAGCTTTCATCAAAAACGCTGCCTAATCCTTTTGAGATATAACAAAACAATGTGTGGTGAGCAATTCCTCTTTTATAGATGTACAAAAATATAGGCGGAATAAATCTACCTTTTAAGGATAGCTTACTAAGTTCCTATATCCATTCTATCTTTTATTGGCGGTACAAAGTTCGCCGGGTTGGCTTGTCTATTGATGATGTAACTATCTTTCTGATTTATTAAAGACTGTGTAAACTATATATAACGAAACTCAAGGGACTGTGCATATTTTGACGAAAGAAAAAGAAAAATCTGTATTAGAAAAAGAAAAAGTTTATTTCAGACGTATTAATAATTTTATTTATGCGATATTGAAACATCTTGGTGATAAATAAAGTAGATACTTTTCCAATTGTTTTGTGAAAGTTTTTGAGCCACTAAGTATATGATAACGTAAAGATAATCCATGACTGCTAGTAACAAGTAACAACAGTCTACACGTGCATGCAATCCCAATTTGTAAACAAAATATGTAACGGATTTTTAAAAAGGTCGGTATGTATGATGACAATAGTCCAGTTTATTACGGGCTAGAATAATAAAGAACGTCAAAACAGCTTTAGCTTTACTTTTTATTGTTTCGTATTTGAGAGTGGGTGCTACCTAATGCTATACAGAGTGTACCTATCATTGTATGGAAGACAAGCTAAACATTAAAAGATTTCGACGCTTTAGTTTGACGTTAAATGAAGTAACGTGACATAGAATGTACACTGTACTTAAATATATTTACAAAAATACAAAAGGCTCATCAAAGCCGTTGGGGTGCGTACCCAAAAAATTGTCTATATAACCGCCTTGTATCGCTATATCGCTATGATGTTACTAAATTAGGTTATTTATACTTAGTTGATTAGAAAAAAGATATTGTAATAGATAAAAAGATTCCTAACGTATTTATTATTCTCTCTCAAATTTCTCGCCTGAAAATTTTTTCCAGAAATTAGCGGATGAAATGGAGAAATCTCAAGGTTTGATGAGACCGATAGTAGATACACACCACATTTCTCCCCAGTAGTATTGTGGTAGGGCCACATTATATTATATGAATTATCAATGAGTATAACTTTTCATTGTACAAGAAATAACAATTTAAGTAACATAATGAGAAAATATTACCCATTTCGCGCCATAAAGTTGATACACGTAAGCTTGAACGGTGAAGCTCTCAACTTACAATAACAAACAATAAGTTCATATTTAAAAAATACAGAGATCATTTCGATTTATCCATAGAATGTGATTGCGATGTAAGTCGTGGGGCGAGCGCCACGCCCGACTTGCCCGCGACCAATAGCCGATCCGCGAACTCAGAGGGCCTACATGGGCACCGCCTTATACCATTGAAAAACTTAGTTTCAACCTAACCGTCGTCTCGATCAGTCGTGCGGGTAGGGCTGTGTATCATGTGTGCTTTCAATTGACGCTCAAACGTGTGTTACGAAAAAGACAATAAGTGTGCTCATCAGAAATGAAGGTGAGTACCTACCCGACGACTGACAATAATTCAGGATTAATTAGAAGATACTTTATTCTTGTTTTTTAAGACGATTAATATACCTATGAGTTTACTGATATAGGTTTGGGTACCTATATGCTTTAGGGCTTGTAAAGTATTTGATTGGAAACCGTTTAGAAAAAATTAACACAATGAACTGCAACAAAGCAACGTTGTTTTTAAGCTTAAAGCTATTTATAACCTTAAATTGTTTGGGAAATAAAGGTCTCGCTCAATAAACATGTCGCAAGAACTGATAACTAATAAAATATATTCCTTTAATTTTAAATTAAAGTTTTACAACAATGAAAGTTAACGTAGGTCTTTATTATTTAATTGTCTCTACAACGTTTTAGTGCTTGAAAATTTAATACATATTTGATAACTTTTTACGCGTTTTACGTGGTAGGTAATCAGGAATTCCTCAAATAAACCAAGTTTCTATAACAGATAAATTATTGATTACGTTGTTCGTTTAATCATCAATAAAACAAGTGTCGATTTAATTAAAGTAAATATTTCATATGTTAATATTAGGAGTTAATATGAATTTGCCGATTTCTACTGAAAAATTTAAACTCGTTTCTTTCTAACATACTATATATATATATATATATATATACAAATAATATTATGTTACATATACCTATATTATGTTACGTTTTTATTTAATTATCACATAGAAAATTGTCCAAATCACGAAAAAATTGCAGCGTTGATATTGCGGGCCGTTTCTGCCGCGTTAGTTCTGCGTCGAAACTCGTATTCAAAAATAACACTGATTTTCGAAGTATCCATCTCGCGTTTAAGCTGAGTAAAAAACAATTGAACTTCGAAAAACGAATGTTGTATTTTTTAAAAGAAGAACCTCATAGGTATTAGGTGAAAAAAAGTATCACACGACAATCTCACACCATGAAGGTTTTATGTCAATTCAAAGTGTCTATTACTATTCAACGGCAATTTCTTACTTTAGGTAACCCCTATTATTAATAAACTTTAAAATTAAAAGCGATGTATTATTGCTTCGTATGGGCAGTTTCTTCTTCATTATTTCGTATTGCAAGAAGAAACGAAAATATTTGGCATAGGTATACCAACCTAGGTACATCGAATATTTCTCGTTGATCATTAGGTACTTTTTTCTGTTTATTAGACAGAAAGTTATATTTGAAAATTATAAGTACCTAGATACCAAGATAACTTAAATAATATTATAAATAACTTGAATTAAACTCAATCAAATTTATCAAAACCAAAATATTAAGTACCTACTTACCTACTTCTTATTGCAAATCAAAAGTAAACTGTTAAAAAATCATTAGCAAAAAACATTTGTTAATTTAATTAGATACCTATAATTAATTGTGCGAATCACACTTAAATATATCTAAAAACTTGCTATTTATCCTAAACTATATTAGGTACCTACCTAATTATGTTACATTATGTTACATTTCTTAATTTATTTATTAAAATTAATCTTTTTGCAACACTTTTCATTTAAAACATTGATTTTGAATATGTCGTATTAACTTTTGAAATCAGTTTATCTTATTATTTTTGTTCATGTATTGTCTGTCAGTGTCGCTATCACACCTAAAGCTTTAAACCGATGTTGATCAAATTGCAGAGATAGAGTTAGTTAAGATAGAACACAGAGTACTTTTTCGTGAATTTTATATAAAAAAGGCTTAAAGGGATTGAAATAAAGCAAACACGCAAAAAAGGGCAAAAGCTACTATGAATATATTACAATATAATATTATGCATTTTATGCAGGTAATAGCGTCCGGAGCTTCGTTCGCAAGCTCTCGGCAAATTTAGTCCGCTTTCAATTATAAATGTATGTTGTGGCGCCCGGTTCCCGGGCATCTCTCTTACGTCCAAACAACATTTTACGTTAATTAAATCTTAATTATTCTTAAAAATGATTCAAATCCTTGTTTAGTTTTAAAAATCATTTATTTAAAATATCAGATCAGTAACGATTAGAGAATGGAGGGTTATGCCTCTACCAAGTGAAATAAACGGGCTATATTTTGCATGTTCAAATAACTACATAATTATAAATACTCTCTATTAAGACCAATCCAAAGAAATAATTATTGGCATTCACCGCAGTCCAGTAAAAATATCGAAGTTGAGCAACCTTTATAAGTAAGGAGTTTTAAGAACAGCTAAGCTAAAAGGCTTAATAAAAAGCAAAATGAGTTTAAAATATATTAAATATTCGTAAAAGCCGGTGATTATTAAATAATAAATACGAGTTAAGGTGAAGTCAATCAAGATTTACAAAGTATAATGACGGGGAACAATCTCGGGTACACACACTTAACATCCTCATACTGTGTTTTACGACTCAGATATGACTCTATGGAGATTAACTTTTACACCATTAGCGTTTCAAGGAAAGTTAATAGTTTAATTTTAGGACAAATAATATAAATCTCTTTCAAATATATCTAATATATGGGTATTAAATATCCGGCGCAAGGCGGTCATTTTTAGTTCAACCAAATTAATTAAAATCTTAATATTAATAATGTGCTGTCTGAAGAACTGTCTCAGACAAACTGACTGAGAATATTTAAGCTGCGTGGATAAAATAAAAAAATTGAAGTCACTATAAATCACTTCACTTTAAGATTCTGTGAAGTGAAGTGAATGCATAGTGAAGTCATAGAATTATATTGTTTTTCCTAATTTTTCAGAGCACTGAGTCTATGAGTCTATACCACCATACACAACGTCTTAAGCATCTTTTCACATTTATATTGTTTAATTATAATACTAAAAACTAATTAATACTTAAAATAACATTAATTTTGTCGTAAACAAATATCACCATAGCAACCATGTCAATAAAATGAAATTCATGGACGCAATATATTCTTTATTTGCAATATATAATATGTATATAACAGTGTTTTGTTATATACATATTATATATTTCTTAATGTAAAATACAATCAATCTATAAACTAAAAATAACAGCACAATAGTGCTGACATAACACTAATTTACAGGTACATATATTATAATATTCAAATAATATTAAATAACCGCTAGATTTAACGCATTTAACTTAATTTCATTGCATGATGATACAATATGATATAAAAACGTTTTAATTTAGAAAAGTTGTTATAATAGGCGTTTTCTTTATAATATGAAGGTAAACATTAATTCGCCGTCGGAATGAATAAACAGAAAGAGGTATAAATATCTTTTGATCAGATTCACTGTTATCAAACTATAATAAATTATCTATTCGAGTTCTAATATTAGACTTATTCGCAGAGGTCTTTGTACCTTGTACTTATTTTCATTCATTGAAGAAAATTTACGTTAAATGTTATTTAGCGTACGTATGGGCATATGTGACAAAAAAATTATTTAGTTTACAGTAAAGTATAGATAGCTTAAATTGCTACGTTGATTATTTGAAGTTTTTTTTTGTCAATTTTTTGCTTTATATTTTCTCTCAACCATGAAAAATGATCTTTTTTGTGATGTTTTTAGTAAGTATACTAGTTTAGTTTATTATATCTTTTACTAATTCTTTTCCATTCTTGTTTGGTGGGTCGCTGCTTCTTTTTTTATTTGTAGACGTATTTTGAAGTTTTTTCCTGTCAACTCGTTGTATGGCTATTATAAATAAATTCTATTTTAAAAATAACTAAAAATAGTAAATAAATAAATACTAATACAAAGTCCTAGATAAGTTGCGCATTTCTTCTAACTCCAAAACTTAATCTCAGGTACAAACTCGATTACATTAGAATCGGTTTTCACTTAATGAGTTATAAATACAGTTAAAAGTATTTTTGCTCAACATTTTCTTACTAACTCGTTAATAAAACGATCGAGATGATCCAGCATCAAGTAGAATCTTGTGATCCCTGTGTGGGACATAGAATAGACACATTTGTGACTCTGTCTCAATATTCCTTTTTCTCAGGCTCATCTCAGTAGGTGATCAGCTTCTGTGCCTACTCTACCCAAGACCCAACCGATATTCAAATTCTATAATTCAATTAATTCAAATAATTTGTTAAAATATTTTATTGCAAAAAAACTGTTTTAAATTATTACAATAGATCATCATATTATAATATACCTTGAAAATCTGAGTAGAGTTACGAGTGGTATTTGTCTAAATTTTAACTTGCTTTATAGATTAAAGTAAAAGCTATTAAACGCTTTAGTATAGCGATACAACGCGGTGATGTAATATTTTGGGTACGCACCCCAACCGGTTTTGATGAGCCTTCTATATTTTAGCTAGTAAAGTACAATTTTAAATAGTGCATAGCAATTAAGAAGCAACAAACTCGTCAAAAGAAACACAACTGTGTACCACAGTCTACACTCTACACTATGTTTCACGCCCAAAGAAAAGACTTCAACGAGATTTCTGCTATCATCACTTATCATATTATAAACAATAGGCTATAAAAACTTTGCAGCAACAACAATCAAAAGAACTTACAAGTTTATACTTTTGAACACACTTGCTCGTTAAATTACTTATCGTTTAGATAGGTTATAAAGATGCTTGTAACCAAACTGTGACATTTTGATTACCATTACGCACAATTGCGATAATCTAGTGAAACCTTTTTGTTCAACGTTTCCTTTTGTTTTCTCAAAAACGAGTTTCGATACAAAATAAAATCACATTTAATATCATATATCATGACTCTATTATTTTTTTATAAAATAACATCAGTATCGATGTAAACTGATATGATTATCATACATCGAGATATAATAATACTCGTAGATTTAAAGTACACGCGTAAACAATTATTAATTCATATATCATAGAGTTAAAAGCAAATATGTAGGTACGACGCGAATTTTAGAGATTTCTCACCCGATTGTGATACTTTTCTTTCAATACTCTGAAAACTGATGATGTAAAAATTCTAAATAATGAGACCATTTTGACGAGTTACCCTATCGTTTGACACCTCACTCATCTAAATCGGTCTACGGATGGTGACTTACGAGTGGAACATCGGGGAAAAAAAACACGTCAAATTGATAACCTCCTATTTGGTTTTTGTGAAGGTCGGTTAAAAATCTAGAGATGTATAATTATCAAATTCGGTTAATCTGGAGGTACGAGTTACAACTGGATAGATGAACAGATACAGACATAGGAAAAGAAGTCATAAGTATTTTTTTTCGTGCATTTTATAGATATTTCATAATTATTAATAACTAATCTATTATTCTACGTGGAGACGAAAGCAATAATCAGATATAATAAAAATCCGACGCGTCGTTCTCAAGTTATAAATGGTGTAACTGACATGACTTTGTTTTAATAAATATATTTGCAGTAAATAGTGAGGGGCAAATCGAGCACGTTATTCCTAAAAATGGATATCAGAAGTCCCGACATAAAATCGGATTACTGATCGGGTGCGGGCCATTAATCGAAAGGATGTCGCCTGTCTTCGATTCGATACGTTTTCCCAAAGTTATAAGATGGAGAGAGTTATGGCGGCGGGCGCTTTGCCCGATAATGTGTTAGTTAGGTGTAGAGAAGCCCTGCGGCGATGCCACCGGCTCAAAGACGAAATTAATGATCCGAATGTATCTTCCGATGCGAATGTCTTCTTTGACTATCGATCCTGACGGGTTAAATCGAGGCTCGACCTTTGCGCCCCGCGCCACACACCTCACACTGCGATCACGCCTCATCATAGTGTTTCAAGTAACAATTTGATATTCCATCTAATTTGATTTTTA
The DNA here is from genome assembly GCA_912999735.1 of Aporia crataegi. Lineage (NCBI taxonomy): Eukaryota > Metazoa > Arthropoda > Insecta > Lepidoptera > Pieridae > Aporia > Aporia crataegi. Next base: position 228,075 of record OU538732.1, on the reverse strand, counting down.
AATATCTAACCAAATAATTATTATTTACGTATATACTTATATCACTGGAAAGTTGAATTCTTGGAGTCAAACGAATTCTAGAGAAAGAAGAAATGTTATTCTTTTTTATATGTAATTCTATTTAAAATGTAGTTATTACATTTTTTTGCTCAGGGTTGACATAAGCCATATACCTATACTCATCCTCCCCTCCCGGGCACCGAACCCGCAGGATTGGGCTGTTTATTAAATAAACAACGAGCGGCTGCATTGTACATGCGTGACTCGGCGTTTACAAGATTAGGGTTCCTTGGCGATTTGTTATTGATTCATCAATTACAAATCGCCTTAAAAAGAGGAACTCTCTCTGTGTGTCTTACTTTTTTTATTGTGTAGTTTTTTGATTTTGTGTAGATATATTATTAAAACAAAATATTGCTTTTTAACCGACATTCAAAAAGCCCAAAAAGGGAGGTTATTTTTTCTGTAAGGCATTGCAATATGGTAGTATTAAACATTTATAAAAAAACGGCATGTTATTAATACATAAAATATAAATTAAAACTGTATTATGTATAGAATAAATAATTTATAGTGTAGTCCAGTGGTACAAAAATGCATTTGTGGTTTTTATTTATTATTTGAATAAAATAAAAATAAGTCTAAATGACTGTAATATAATAATTTCCAAGTATCGGCATTTTAGTGAATAACATCTTAGGTATATCTTGTGAAATAAAAATATTGTGATGACGGAGAGATTCAGTTGTATTCATACACTGATCGATGATACATCATCAAACATAGAAACGGACAGTAGGTAGAGCAACGGCATACGTGAAGCTTAAGATAGAATTATCGGATCGGTTTAGGCGTGAAAGCGAAACAATCTTTTATATTTGCACTTAATTTACAAAGTTAATTAATTATTTTTGAACTTTTTCCTATTTAGTGACATTTATATGTATGTAGTACATGTTTATTTATATGTATATACAGGTGACCGGCATCTGTCAATTTCATACGACTCATTCGGATTCAAATTATGAACCACAGTTCAATATATTATATTTTTCTTTTTCTTTGGGTTTTCTCTTTTTTCTCATATATTTTATTACTTTCACATAATATGTGTGCCAAATAACCATAGAAATAGGATGTAAATAATATATTATATAATTAATAATTAATTTAATATTATAATATCTACACAGTATACATCAGACAAATTTATACATCTCTTTAAGTGATTATTTTCTATAAAGGTAATTAGGAGAGCCTTCTGTGTTTACCCAACCGACACATTATTTGCTTCCTCGTGATTTAAACTTGGGACCCTCGGCACGCACCTACTTTAATTTAGCCAACCGTATCAAATATTGCACTTTTGGAGGTTTTGTTAAAAAATAAGAGGAACAAATTAGCTAACCTATATTTTAATAGAGATGATAGGCCAATAGATAAAAACTGATAAAAATACTCTGTAATTAAACACGTTTTCTTATTATTAACAAAATTTTAAACAAAAAAAGCATTTGTGCATTTCACACGTGGCAGAAGTGAAACCTTCAAAAATTTTAAGAAACACCGTATAATACTTCCTGTCTCATTTTCTCCCATGTTAAATATTATGAATTTATGTGTCTGTCTCTTTACTGTACGTGCTAAAGAAGTTTTCACTTCATAAAAATTAATAAAACGAGCGTAGATTCGATAGTGACTTTAAGTTCTCGAATATCTTTTACTCTATTAATAAATCATCAAACAGATGCATTAATAGTGCTCGATAGTGACGGACGGACGCACACAATGAACATAAAAATACAAAAAACCAAAGAAAACATTACATATTTCACTCGCGCTGGAATCTCGACAGATCAAGCGAGTTGGGGCTTTTTTATTTTGCATATTTGTAACCTCTGCTTTAAACGTTACATTCAGCTGCTCAAAAATGGCTCCCGAACGTGTTAACTATGGTGTTATATTCAAAAGAGAGATCTTCTCTTATTTTTAAATAGTGGTTTCCGCGAACTTCGTATCGCTTCAAAGTTCCGAATAATAACGTGTGGCGGGTACCGCGTTGTATATAGCAGTTAAATACAAATAAATTATTATCAGTGTCCGGTGTATTATTTGGACTACAACGATGGTTCATCACGACGTAAGGGAATTAGGAAACCAATAATACAAAGATTACGAATGCAACCAGCCTCAAACGTGTCACCTAAAACGTCATTCTATAGAAAATGAATGAGGAAACGTATTTTCTTCATAAACACTTTTTCTTAATTTTTTCTATAATTTTAATAATTATTTTTCTATTCTTGGATTAGACTAATGAAACAAACTAAAAATCATCATCATGAGTGAGTGAATGGTGTAAATAACCCGACTTTTGTATTATACGTATAATATATCTAAGAACTCGGTTATTTATGATTCGATTTATTTTAGTGATTATATTTTCCTTTCGGTATACTTTTGATTAATGCCAATCACTTCTTCAGATTAATTCAAATTAATTTTATCTATAGATAACAACACTCCTGAACCGCGGACCTTTCGTTAGTTTGCTTGTATTGTGCATAGGTAAGTATATATATTATTCTGACCAAAATTCAAATTTAAATCTCGACTTTTAGTCTGAAATACCATTAGGTATATATTTTAGCAAGATTGAAGAACAGTTTACAGGTGTTTGAATACCCGTTACCTCTAGTGGGGCAAGGGGCAGACGTTTCTGTATCAGCCTACTTTGTCTACCAAATCATTCATTTGTTTCCCCTGTATCCGAATCCAGGACCTCCGGCGTAACACGCAGATGCATAAACCACTTAGCCACGGAGGTGATTTCTATTATAAATGCTATCGAAATATTCGATAGGCTTCATAGGAGGAACCTGCCAATATTATTTATTTCTCGTAATATTATTATAATTTAGGTTTGAACACATGATCGTTTGTGAGCGTTACTTAAAAAATGTACTAACCGCTTGCAAATATGCAATCGAATATACAAAATAAGTAAGTAGTTGTACAAAACAAAATAGCCAGTTTAAATTTCGTCGGAACATTACAAGACATTAGCATAATACATAACATCAATTATTAAGCAGGGGGCTCAAACATTTTTCATAATAAAATTATTGGAATACGTTGGCTTACAAATGAGTTTAACAGCTCTTGACAATGGCGGCCGTTTGTCATTCGCTCGGCACCTCGCTCCAGCCTCGCGCCTCGGTGCGATCAAGGGGCTTTCGATAAATCTCCCTTATCCTAGTTACTTATTCTCGTATATGTAGTTTGATACTTCATTTATTTACAATAATTTACTTAGATATATTTACCAAAATACAACACGGTCATCTACGCCGTTGGAGTGCGTCCCCAAAATACTGGCTACATTACCGATCTTAAACTATCTCCATCCATATGAAATTAAACTTTTGAAATTAATTTATTCGAATAATTCAAATATAAACAACGAAAATGTATGTTTTTGGTTTAAACCTTTTATTTTTAATTCCATGCGTCCATAGCTGATTCGTCATTGATCAGAGAAAATATTAATCATGAATTATATTTCCAGGGATATTTAAAAAAAATCAATTTGAAAGGCACAAGGCAGGGCTTGCTAAGAGATTAGTAATGAAGAATTTGTCTGATCTAATGAATTATGGGACTTAATTTTTTTTTTATTTTAATGTGTAAATAAGCTTAATAGGTACACGGACTAATATTGAAGTTTTATTCTCTACTTTTATGTACTTTTATTAATGCAGAACGAAGTTTTAATATAAGTAATATGTTTAATGTAGGTACAAGCGCAGAACGGAGAGTCAATAATGAAAAAACCGAACGCACTAAAAAAAGTGAAAAATAAATTTTGTATTATAAATGAACCTAGTAAAATAAATAAACCTAAATAGTGTTAATAAGTAAATAAGTTTTATGTAAAATTCAACAAGGACATAGAAATGTTATTGCTCTTTGAATAATAATACGCAAAATAATAATTAGCAAATAAGTACGACGCGGTCGCGAGAATTTCAGCGATTTCTCGATTGTGAAATGCTGCGCTTTCAATTACGTTATTGGTTATTTTTCAGGTGAAAACTGTTGATCGTAAAATTTTCAAAAAAAAAATAACGAGACCACTGCGACGAGTTACGCTATCGTTTGACACCCATTCATACAAATCGGTCTACGGCCGGCGACGTAGGAGTGGACCACCATTTTAGTTCTTTGAAAATCGGTGGAAAAGCAATAAGACGGTAAAGCATTATTAAAAATATATTGAAACAGCAAAACTACAATTGCCATGAACTGGAATTCTGATTTGAAAGGATTATGCATGTCCTGTCTGTAATTTATCAATTTATGTCGTCGGTATTTTATGAGGGCTTATAAACGCAGCGCCGGTTTACGCCTCACGAGCCACGACTGTAAACCCAACGAATGCTCATTTTTTATATGTTTTATATTTTTAATGTTCTCGAGGCGCGAGAGCAAACAAGCTTATCTTTGTAATTTCCTCCTTTGCAGTATAGTTTCGAGCTTTCCTTGAGATCTGTCATCTCAATACAGAAACATGCACTTCGAGAAATGTCGAAATACTTTGAAAGCAAAGAATGTGGGTCGCGCCTCGCAGCCAGTGAGAAACACAAACTACGGCCTTCTTACATCTTTATTACTACATGACATGTTCCTTCCACGACTACGCATAATATCCTCTCTCACATCAATAAAAATTAACCTTATCGCGGTGTATTACGGTTGCATTTCGTTTAAATACACCTGTGTGTATACAGTAGGACAGGCCGTCACTTGTGTCAATTATATCAGTTTTTTAATCAAAGACGTTAAAAGATGGGACATTATTTCGTATACAAAAGGTTTAAAGTCGCAAGCTGTGAACAGTGAACATTGATCAAATAGTATCATGAGCAAATAAAGGCTGTTATTTTGAAAATTCGACTGAGTATGAGTAAATACAACGGCCGCGCTGTTGACTGTCGGCAGGTTTCAATTACTTAATAACAAATTATTCGATTTTCATTTAAAATCTTATTTTTTATTGGAAGACAATGGGGACAAAGTCATTCATAATTAATTTAGTAGTTCCAGCAACTCAGGCTCCTCCTGTAGTCCAAAATATTGTCGAAGTATTCAAATAAATTTGGATTAATTCAAAGAAAATTTAACTTTATTAATTAACATATAATTTACAATAATTTAAAAAAATAATTCATAAATATTCCTACAATTTTTACAATTTTCATTTCATATTATTACATTTGATAGTTTTTATTCAAAATTTATCACACCTCATCTTAAGTTTGATAAATAAAGTTGAAAATTTACGTTAAAAAAAATAATTATAAAAATGTTTGCCCTGTGCCGTTGTATCTCTAAAGTTATACGCTAGTAGCATTAATATGAGACATTAAATGCATTCTAAGGAAAACAAGATAGCTCTTGTTATTGTAATTGTATTTTACCGCCAATATTACTAGGTATAGCTACCTAGTAATATTGGCGGTAAAATACAATTTAGTCACATACCGAAATAATTGTAGCCAAGTGGACTCCTTCAATGAAAGATAAGTTTCTTAATTTCTTATAAGTCAGCTGGCGAGCAGATTTTACAAGTTGTAAATAATCATTTACACTTGATGAACTGCCTCGCGTATTCTATGCAGGGATTATTATTCAATTGAGTGCAAAAGTATTGGTATTGTAAAGCTTTGACTGGAAAGTAATACTGCGAATGATAGGGCTGTCAATCATATCGATAGGAGCATAATCGCGTCGCGCTGCTCTGTCTGCGGGCATTAAAGCAATCATTAATTTTATAACACTCGCTTCGACCACCGGGCCGGGATTCCCTTATTCCGAGAAGAATAGTGAAACAGCGGGGCGTTAGGCTGGTCGTAGCAAACAATACTTTAGGTATGTTTGCGTGGACAATGGGTGGTATTTATGTATGGGTGAAGGAAGAGGAAGGCGGGGCGGGCGGCAAGTGGGCACGAGCGGCGCCCTGCGGTGTTAACACCGATTCAAACTATCGACCCTACTTATCAACATCGATTAGTCGATAAAATATTCGTTCACGATAATGCTGTGAAAATTGGTTTTCACAATCGGTTTACATTTTTTATCAAACAACTTCAGAATATAAAGCCTTCAAATTAAGTGTAAGCTTTGTATTAACGCTATCGTAAAGCCAACTTTAAACTGATTTTAATAATTTAGATTTTAGATGATATCTATAGAAGTTCAATCACTACTCCTACTTCTATCGTGGCGCTACAGTCCATTGGGCTTTGGCCTGGTCGAGCGAGGATCTGCAGTCAATCCTGTTATGTACCTTTTGCTTCCAATTTGTGTTCCAATTAAAGTTAAATTGGTCACTTGAAAAAGTCAACAAAAATGAAAAGTTCACATACCTTTCTAGGTATGTGAATGACGATGTGAATGCTAAGCCGAAGCAATTTTGAATTTCCGTAACGTGTAACAAATTAAGCTTCGGGGATATTATGTTGTTTTATTTTTTATTGGTACAGAATTATTATAATTTGAAACTTGTTTTTATATATTAGCTGACCCCGTGACCTTCGTATTGCTTCTGAATTAAGAATATCATGTATAACCTAAACTAACATTCCATAAAAAAACATAGGAAAACGAATTTTCTTCATAAATATTTTTGTGATTTTTTTCTGTTTTGATAGCTATATGATATTTGCAATGGAGACATATCCCATAAATTAGAAATTATTTAAATTGGTGCAACCACTCTCGACTTGTATAAATGCTGTAACTAGCCTGACTTTGTTTTATGTATAAAGATTTATAATTTAAAAAAATAATTATAAATTTAACATCATATTTAAGTTTCCTACTCAACCTAAAAAATTAAGTAGACTAAATAATATATTAAGGTGTTGCAAGACCACTAAATAATATTATTTAATACTTCACTCAATATCTTTTCATAAATTCATAATTGGACTGTCATATAATAACAAATGTAATATATCTATCGACATGTGGCGCAACACTAGCGCCGGCGAAAAGTTAACACCTGCCACGCGTTGTCTCTTTGCGATTCTCTCGAACCGATATTATTTGTGAACACATCCTTAATTATCTCTACTTAATTTCATCTAAACACATTTTAAAAACAAGATTTTATAGCTTATAAGATCTTTTTTACGTTTGTTTATAATTCATTAAATTATAGAAAAAACAACATTTTGCGTATTCTATAAAGGTAAGGTAGTCCATGAGTTTTTCACGAGTTCGCGTGTTGCGCCGGAGATCCTGATTTCGACTCCCGGAGAAAACTAAATGTTTCTGTCTGTTGTTCTTGGGTTGCCTGGACGAGATCGCTGATTAGCAATAAGCCACCCGTTCTTCCTATTTTTATTACATTAAGGGCTGGCGCTTTCCTCGCTCAGCGCATTAGTATTGCAATCCAGCGAGGAAATGCTGCCAGCATTAAAGGGTACCATGCCAGAGGGAATATTTTTTTTTTAATATTTATAATTTTTAAATCATACGTGGGACACTCAGAAAGTCTGAAACGCACGCGAAAATAAAAATAAATGTTCTATAGGTAAATATTTTTTTATTAAATCTTTTCAAAGGACTCTCCACCAGCCTCTATACAAAGTTACATGTGTCTGAACCAGTTTTTGAAACACTTTTTCCAGTCCGCCGTAGACAGCTCGTTTACAGCCTGCTCGAATCAAGGCTGTAAGGGTCACCTACCTTATACCTATGAGTTGGATAGGCGTGCTGTCCAGGAAGTCCAGGAAGTCCCTCGTTTTGAGCGCGGCGTGCGAAAGCGCGTTGTTGTGGTGGAGCAGTAGCTCACGGATCTTTGTGTTTGGTCGCTTGTTGCTCACAACAGAGAAAACTTCTGCCAACAATTTGGTAGTATACCATTCAGTGTTAATGCTTCTTTGGTTCCGTAAAGGAATTAACACCAAGTAGACACTCAAGTTGAAAAAGCTCGCGATCAAAATCTTTCCCCCGCTTCTAGATTGCTTCACTAGGCGTTGATTCGTGGATATCTGGTTGCCTTAGAAGGGCTTTCATCCAGGAATGCCATTTGAACTCTATCGTACGATTCGTCTGGTTTCAGGCGACACTTGAAATCGTAAAAAATCATAACGCGAAAATGTTCCCGGTGCAGATCAATTATTTTGTGAGACTAAAATTAAATTATTAATTAATTTAAATTAGCTCGCAAATAATGTGGAGGGATATTTAAAAATTTAAACATACCTATTTTTACTCACAAATAAGCATATTTTCAAAATAGACTATAATAATTGTCCATCTCTTGTACATAAAAACTTTTTTTCGCAATACTTTGTGAGTGGCCTGGTAATTGAAAAGCTAATTTTATTATATTTTAGAGTATTTTGTATTCAAAATATTTATGTTATAATATATTCTTAGTTATTTAATGTAATAATTGTAAATAAATGGCTTAATAATACATTTAGGTTAAATCCTGTTATCAATAAAAATCCCATACACTTTGATTTATTAAAAAAATAAAATAAATAAATGTTTTGGCTGCGAAGGTACAGAAGGTTCTCACCTTCACCTTCTTGGTATAAAAAAGAAGAAATACGAGAAGACACACAAATGTGTCCGGTCCATCCCACTAAAGTTTACGTGATTTAAGTTTCCTTTTGTGTTAAGATCGTTTTAATTTAAGTACTAATAACTGAAATCGTCTGTACTTAGAGCTTCTTAACAAGTAAAATTCCTATGTATCTATGATGTATGGATTGAATATTAAGTATATTGTCTACTGTTTTAAGTGTTAATTCTACACTGTTTTGAGCAGAAAATAAATACTTAGAAATTGTTTCATGTTAAAAAAATGAAATTTTATATTTACTAATTATAAATAATTGACAAAGACATGTTTCTAATCAATAAACTATTCCCGTTTAGCGATCGTTAAACGCTTTCATTAAATACCTATCACTACAACATAAAATTCTAAAGGCTCATATAATTATTCAGTTTGTAATATATTTTAGAATGTCGAAGAAACAATACCTATAGCCGAAAGCGTGCGAGTGAATTAGTTCCGTAGTGACGTCACTCGCCGTGAGGCAGTAGGTACTATTATACAAATTTTAATTAGTTTACAATATTGTTCGAGAGCGCTATGCATATAAAAGAACCCGCTTAATTTACAACATCCCAGCCGAACGCAATTAAAACAGAACTAATATTCGAGCAACTGGCGCCTTCGGCCGTTTGGAAAAAAGAAATTGGAAGTTTATACGTCAATAAGAGTTCGGAGGGCATTAAGGCAAATAGCGTCGGGCCTAATCGTCGGCTCAAGGGGCCGCTCCTATTGCCGCTAAAGTTATGGGACAGATGATGGCCGCCCGCCCGCCCCCGCTCTTAGGGTTGCCACCTCACAGCTCATATCATAGACACGTCAAAAGATATACGCTTCCGTGACTTAATCATTCGTTGGACAATGCGTATTGTGCTGGTAACCTTGGGTTCAAATTAGTTAGGCGCATAAGACGCACTGACTTTCTTGTAAGGATAATAATTACACAGACGCAGAAATGGGCTGCCTCATACAGATGAGGGTTTTATATAGAAAACTTTTTGTTCCTTATTTTAAATTAAGGTTCTGCTTTAAGTGATGATGTCACCTTTTTCTTCATGATAGTAAGAGGTAATCACTAAGAAGCCCTGTAAGCTAAGAATGGTTAAGTGCATGTGCCTTTAATTTCATCTTTAGTAGTTTTCTATAGTTATAACTAATAACAGAATTGATAATAAGATTCGGTTTGAAGGCAGCCCTACGAATAGCAATATATAAGAGCAATAATCATAGATATAATGGATATAGTCTTCCATGTCTTGTTTAGGAATTTAACGGCGAATGCGGCAAAATCTTTCATATTGTGATCTCATCATAATATAGACGTTATATCATAAATTAATTATTTAATCGCAATGAATCGAAACAGCAAACTTGGTTCCGTGGTTAACCGCGTCTAATATTAAATCCAATACCTCCTCAGTCCCAGAGAAACAAAAACAAATTAGCTTGGGTAGGCACTTAAGGATGATGATTTTCTTTACCTACTTGACTCAAACAGTGACTCAAACGCAAAAATCATTTTGCCAATAGAGGCAAGAGTATTTTACTTTTTATGGACTGAGTCTAAGTGTAAGCGCTGTTAAATGGATTAGGTACCATTCGGCAATTCATAGGTAGCATTACCCAATGGTATTGCTTCCATATTTAAATAAATCATTATCAGTATCCTTAGTGAAACAAAAATACTTACTTCAACTAGTTTTTTTTATAAAAATAGAATGAAAATATATCATACAAAAATCTAAAATTCAGTTCAATGCGTTTTTCACGGTATATCGATAATTATTATCTCATGTTAAAATAATATGGCAAACAAAGGAGTTACGGGGTTACGGGAACTCACTACAAAGCCATCGACAAGACGTAATGCGTTATGCTGCACTGCGTTGTGTCATTTTAAATATTACGGGATAAATATGGAATTGCCGTTTCTTACTAAAATATTCGAAGAGTTTTTATCCTTATTATCTACACGTTACCATCTCACGAAAAGGTCTGAATGTATGCCTTTGTAGAAATGTGCGGCCCTGAACTCAACGGAAATTTCATAAGTATGTAAACCCCTATTAATAACTTTACGCAATGAATACGTTAAAGAAAGTTGCTTTAAACCGATCTTCAAAAAAGCCAAAAAAGAGATTATCAATTCGACGTGTATTTTTTTAAAAATAGTATTGATCTCATTAATAGAGCGATGTTTTTGTTTGTCCGTGAGATGCAATAAATGCGTAGGTGGACTCGACGGGGCGCGGGAGGCGATCTGTAATTGTTGGTAATTAGCCGACGCGGCGGTGCGGCCGCTCAGACAGACACACATTTATTGACTGTTTATTGCTTAATGCCCGACCGATGGAGACCTCTATTTCGAGTAATGGCCTAGCGGTTCCCACTCTATTTTATAATCTTGTTAAGATAGTTAAATATCTTTCAACATCGTCGGTTCTTGGTTCTTTATTTATTTATTCTGCTTTCTCAAATCCATGAAATGTAGTTTTTCTTTTTACTGATGTACTTTCTTTTACTTGTTGCAATTATTTTCTCATTAAATAAATCCTGCCACATAAACAAACCTAACCTTTTTCTGGCGTCTTCGTCCGCATGGGGATGTTGAATACCTATGTAACAGAGAAAGATATTAGCTTCCCATCAGTGAAATAATTTTGTAAATCGGTGTACTTTAAAGTTCATTCATTATGAACAAAAATATCCCTGATATAGCATTTAGCCTATCTACATGGAAAATATGATAGCTCACCAAAGTTATAACAGATGATGTAGATTCCTATGAAGTGAATAATTATGCAAATATTATATACTTCGTCGCATTTAAAGTTTGCTACTATTTAGAAAAGTTTTACAGTACCCCCGTTAAGTATCCCGTCCCCGTTAATCGCCCCTGGGTTTGCCGCCATAATCACGCTGGCTGTATAATATATTGTATCGTAATGTAAAATCTACGTACGCCGCATCTGACGGGGCGATGACGTCATGCGCCACGCCCACTGCCGCCCGCCCGCAAACATTGCTCCCCTGCCTTCCTCAGTTCTTCGAGCTATAGAACACGCTCTATAGCACATCAAAGCTTACTACCATAAGCTCAGGCAAAAATTCACAGATGCACTACGATGCTTATATTTTAAACTAAACATAATCACTCAAAAATGTTGCCCCTAGGTTAATAGTTTTTTACTTATATACACATTATTTTCACCGTGATACTCCATTGTTCATAAAAAGTTGAAGGGGTGATAAAAAAATTTCAATGTTTGCTCACGATATAATAATTGTCTATTTGAAAGATACATACCTTTTTTAGCTTAGTTAAACCTTTATAAAGGAAGGCCTCGTCCCAAGACTCAGCAGTCGACTTTCCACCGCCACCTTCTATGGAAGAATCAAAAAAAGGCGTATAAATCTTGTCAAATGAGAAGTATCTTTGACTTAGACTTATTAAGATTAACTATAACTGAATCTATTTTGATGAAAGTCGACTTTTAACTAGAAATACGATCCAAAAACATGAATTTTGAATTATAATAATTTTGACCGTTATTTTTTTATTATAATTTTGTTATAAGCTTATTAGCCTATAGCCTATGCTTATGTTTAGGCACAGGCTTAGGTTCGTAGCAGTTGGTTTTTTATTATTCTATATATTATACTAGCTGACCCGGCAAACGTTGATTTGCCATATTTATTTTTGGGATGGGCTACCCTTATCACTTAGGGATATGAAAAATAGATATTAGCCGATTCTCAGACCTACTTAATATGCATATAAAATTTGGTAAAAATTAGTAAAGCCGTTTCGGAGGAGTAAGGTAACTAACATTGTGACACGAAAATTTTATATATAAGATTTAGACTTCATGAATAAAGTTTCTTCGCCATAAATAGAGACTGTAAGAAAAGTGTTAATGAACACATTTTTATATTATATTTCACGTGTTTGGAAATAAAGTTGATAATAGTTACTTTTTAGTCTTACATTAGGTCAGATTGTAATTATAGGTATAACAAAATTTTCTCTTTTGGGGAAAAATCTTGTTACTTAATTTTTTTGTGTAAAGTAGAGTAAAAGCTGATTTCGGGTATGAGGATGTAATATCGCGTAGTTTTTGAAAAAAAAAAATGATTTTACAAAATTAAATATTTGTGCTAGTTCCTAAAAAGTACCTATCTACATAAGTTTAAATTGTATTGCAGATTAATATATAAATGTATTCTAACTTAGTTAATCCTAAACTAACAATCATATTGCCATAATTGGTAGGTCTTATATTGATTGAGTAGGTACAGAAAATTTATTACCTATTTCTATAGAATAATATTATTGTTGTCCATAGACACTCCAAATGAAAGTTATTACCTTTTCTTTTTATCGCACTAGGCTAAAAATGGATAGTTGTATTGAAAATAAAGCTAGACGATCATAATGATGATTAAAATAGACGCAGTTGTTCATCGAAAAAAATCGAAGCTCGATGCGTGAACGGCGTTAAACGTCCCAACGAACCGGTGAGCGGGCCGCGGGGTGCCTCGCTTTGTGTCCGCCTCACCGATCGCTGACATACACCTATTATTTATTTCCGATTCGCTTTTGTGCTCCGAAATACATCTCATCCTCCGCCAGATCATAAATCAAACGACAAAACAAACAGCCTCTATTCGATTTGAATTTTTATAACCCTCAAAGTAGGGTTTCTCGCGACATTTTGAATTCACGTCACGAAAGAGCTGCCAATTTGTGAGATCGACTAGTCACTAGTGTTATGATAATGCGGCCGGAAACGAGTCTCGTTCAGGAGCTTTGTTGCTGTTTATCTAACATACTTTTCTGTATGAGGATTTCCATAGTGTTTCACTTTATTGAGCGCGTGCTCAAACGAACCCGAGGCACGTCCACACAGGCGCGTTCGGCGCAAACGCGGCTATTGCTGAATTGTGCGCGACTATCTTCATGTTGAGATCTTTGTGGAATACAGTGCCAGCGAGAAGTCCAGACATGAATCCGTTAGAGCAACTTTAAACTATTTAAAACAAATGTTTGGCCTCGCGCGACTCGTCAAAAACTTGAAAATGACGTCATAGAGGGCTATCCCTCAAGAAGAAATTTTAAAATAATTAATTGTAGGAAAGCAGCATCAAGGAAGGCATAGGAGATAAGATTAATAAAAAAATTAATTTTTTTGTTCACTTCCAATAAAAAAAGTTATAAATTATTTGTGTGATCTCCTTTCAAATGATACGCAATATAAACCTCATTATTGATGCCAAAAAGGTTGTTTGAAGTAGATGTTTTCAAAGGAGCGGTTTTTTTCAAGTCGAATCAAACTGTATAAACAGTTAAAAATGTTTATTAACTAATTTTTTTCTGGCATCACAATATACGGTTCTTTTATAAGTTACAATATTTCAAATTTATATAAAATTTTAAAAATTAAAATTTATTTTCTTAAACTAACAATTTGTTTAATTAAAAAATTGGTTTCAACTTTAAAGGGAATCTTAATTCACTACTAATCTCCTGGAGTCAAGATCAGAACTGAAGGTTCATGTTTAAAGAGTCGGAGCTTATTAGATAGAGGATCGAATCACAAATACAAATTACTCTGTCGAGTTTAAGATCGGCTCGAGCCGGAGAACGAACCGAGCTTAATCTCCCGAACACATTCATCATGTTCAGACGATAAAAATGCCATCGAGATGAGCCGCTTACAAAGGGCTACAAGCGTCATACCTGATACCGGGCCGAAAGTCAATTATATTCAAATATAAATCGGATTTGCGAACGTAAGCCACCTACAATGGGTGACAATGGCGTAGGCGCCGCGCACCGGTCCCGGACCCCCGCGGACTCGCATTATCTGCCCATTTGACGACATGCTCCGCCGAATTGCCAGCGAAACTACGACATTTATTGCCCCAAATCAGAAGACGCACAGTTCATCTAGTTTACGAAATTTACATCTTAAGATGATGATGACGGTGCTTGTCAATACAGGAACTAGGTAATAATGCGACGTGGAGAGACTGTCACAGAGATTTATTACAGATTGGATTGAATTCTGTAAGTGGTAATAAATTTTAAATAAATTATCGGTGTAAATGTAAAGTGTCAGATGCTGTTCTAGAAATAACTCAATAATATATCAATAATATGTATTTCGAGTAAAATTAGCGGCAATATTTATTGTTTATGGGTTGGGCTGACAACTATTTATTGCTTAAGTGAATAAAATGTTCGAGTCTATAAATGCGATGCGATTCCCCGCGTCAAGTATCTCAGTGTATTGTTACAAAATTAATACTACTTTTAACCAAATGTGGTGGCGAATTCACAGTGCATAATCCCGCCCCTCCGATTGTCACGCCACAGGGGACTTGCAACGACCCACGCTTTAATATTTTTAAACTTGATTTCTCTTTCATTGAAGTTCTACATCTTCAATGACAATTATTATAAATATATATTAAGTATGTGAGGATCGTTGCGTGGAATAAGTTGCGTATAAATATGTATATATAAATATCAAACGTTTGCAGATAAAACTAATTAATGTTCCTTAATAAATATGAACACGGAGTGTTGTCTCTCGGGATCCAGTTCTGACGCTCAGGAGCAGATCGTCAGAGCGAGAAAAGGTGCCTCATTAGCATAATTTCTACTCTGAGAACAAACAGTCGTAAATGAGGCGTTAAATACTCGTACAGTCAAACATCATGATTATACGGGAGTAGCCCGCTCACTCAGAAAAACTCGCATAAAAAGTGTATCCATATCTTGCGAGGACGACACAAAGCCCGCGGGCTCTATTCTCTCACATGAATGGGGCTCTTAAGAAATTTGTTAGGATGTTTGATGGGTGACAAGTAGCATTGTGAGAGGCGCGCACCATATGCGCAGTGCGGTTGCGGCCAGCCCAACTTTATAGCTATGAATTTGTTTTGGGGTGGCTGAGCGTTGCTAAACGAACACGCTGCATGTCTTTGTTTGTTATTGTTTGATTGCCGGCTGCAGCTATTATGTGCCAATATTGAGTGCGTAAAGTTGAGGGCCCATTCGACTGTATTTATGATGTAACATAGATTATCCAACTTCTCGTATCTGTCCGCTGATCAACAACCACCCCACATTTGTATTATTGAAAACCACGTAAGATTTATTAAACATATGGATTTTTATACTTCTTTGTTACATTAATAGTTAATATGAAACCAATACACTTTCCTTAGCGTTTCTATATCGTTTATCGTAGGAGATAAGTACTAACAGTACAGCGAACTCCGTAAAACTCAGAGGCAATTAATCTTGTATTAATTTATCAGCTATATTATAAATTCTATATTTTATAACTTAATTATATTGGTCATATGTTACGGAAATTGCGTTATTCCGAATCGATCAGACATTCGAGATTATACTATAAGGAAACTAATCTTCTGCATATTTATGCAAAAAAATTATGCCTTTTTTCTGAGTTTTTTTCATCGATCAACTGCACTTTTTGTTGTTATTCTTTTATTCGGAGTGAGCCAATTAATACAACTATATAATGACAAGATTTATTGAAATAATCGGTGCAAAATTAAATGGTGAATCTGATAACCTCATCCATTTGGTACCTATCGAGTAAGGAGTGCATATAGGACGTGTTGGAGAATTTCCAAAGTATGTAAGTCGACAACTCACATACATTGCTCTAACCTGAATTAAGTAGCTGAAGCACTTGTGTTATGGTACTCAGAAGTAAGTAAGCAAGTAAGATTTTACAAAGCTATTTTGATTCGTCGATTTTTTAAATAAATTATTTATAGTTAGCAATGGTTCGAGTTCAAGCTCTAACGAGTGCTGACAAGAAACTCAGTACATACTCTACTCTTTTTTAACTCTGAAACTTATTTGACCTTAATTTTAAATTCAGAAAGGGCGTATCAAAATTTATAAAAACACAAATTTTTCAGAAGTCTCCAAATCACTTTTGAGATAACTTTCTTTTTCGCCTTTCACAGCCGGAATTGTCTCTCTGAATTCAGATTCTAAATTCAGAAAGCCCACAAATTCATACTATGTCACTATGCTCCACACATAATATTGTAATTATTTCAGATTATGAATTTATTGACATTATATGGAATTTTAATTAATAATCTGAATTCATAATAAATTTCGGCTATGTGAAGCCTAGCCTAAAAACTGCAGTAGATATTAAAAGTTTAAGAAAATCGGTATCAATCACTACATAGTATAAAACAAAGTCGCTTTTTCTTCCCCTATATCCCTTTGTATGCTTAAATCTTTAAAACTACGCAACGGATTTTGCTTTTGCATTGATTGATGCGGTTTTTTAATAGATAGAGTGATTGAAGAGAAATGTTTTTATATATGTTTTATACCCGTGCAAAGCCGGGGCGGGTCGCTAGTATACTTATATGTGTGTAAAATACTGGGAGCCCTGATTCATTAGAATAATTATTTTAATCAGGCAGCCTTCTGTGTCTACCCAATCGAACTTATTTGTTACTCGGGATTCAAACAAAGGACTTCCGATGCTAAAAGAACATAGCTGGTTTAGTGAAGTTAAAATAAATATACGTGTATGTATATGTTGTAGCAAAACCAAATTGCGGATCAGTGGGAAATTAACAGAGGATTTAAGAAATTGTTTAAATTTGAGAAACAATTTCTCTCTCTCTCTCTTTCTCTAGCTCTCTGAGACCTAAAATATTTTTGTTATAATTTAAGTATCCCGGTGCATGGAAATATATAATGTTATTAAAATATAAAAAAATTGTAAGTATATTTCTTATACCTATAATGTAATTTGAAAAATAAATGTTAGGTAATTTTCACTAATAGAGCAAATAAAATTATGAAAATCTTATAATCTCGGGAAACTTTCTAAAACACAAGATTCTTTAGTTAGCAAATTTTGTTGATAAGTAAAACTCGATGACATTGTCAGACGTAACACGTATGACGTACGCTGAAATGTTCAGTGTAACAAGAACAGGAACTACTCGCATAATGAAATTGAAAAGTGCTGAGTGTGAGCCTTAACAGGATTATCTCGCACCTCGCCGTTATCCGTGCGCGACAATTTTATTTGCGTTGTGTTGCAAATATTTAACTAAGTTAAGCTAGCGTTTGATTATCGTATGTAAGCGAGGGCGTTTTATTTATGCAATGGCTCTATTAGATTACCTCCACCCCAGCCGAGTGTCGGCCGACGCGACGGCGACATGTGGTGCATTGTTTCACTAATATCCCGTGTTATTCGCGATTTACAATCGTAATTGCATTTGTAATGTTTTTATTGGGACGTAGGAAAAGGATACTTTGTTCGAGCAATACTTATAGATCCATCAATTTTTAACTTTAATCTTCTATGTGACACATTCAACTTTGGTTGAAAGCTTCAGTGACGTTTATAAGCGATCATTTGAGTGTTCCTATGCTATATAATAAAATATTTTGATATTTGACTGTGCAGACGGAGCACCGCACGTGCTGTGCGTGCGGCGAGGCAATCGCGGACCGGTTCCTGCTTGAGGTGGGCGGCGGCGCCTGGCACGCAGCCTGCCTTCGCTGCTGCGTTTGTGCCACACAGCTTGACCGACACCCGTCTTGTTTTCTGCGTGACCGCCAGGTCTACTGCAAGCAGGACTATGCCAAGTGAGTTCTCATTCATTGAACACTTTAATCAAGAAAATCATTTAATCAAGTCAAACTCTGCGAATTCGTTTAGAAATATTTAGTATCTTTATTTGAGTACAAAAATTAAATGTAAATCATTAGTAGTTTAGCCATAATATTGAAAAAAACTTTATAAAAAGGGGTAAATTTGGATTTTTTTTCTATCGGGTGAAGTTCATTATTTCTTGTAACTGAATGCGGTTATGACTAGAATATATCCTCAACTAATACATATAATTATTCAGAATTTAAAACACTATTTTCAATGTCTCAGATGTTTTCCAAAAACTCAAAAGCGCGGCGTCTTTAGGAATAGGTACTTAGCCTTAAACGCGAATTTACGCCCCTTGGTATAACTATATAATTTACGAATCATTGTATAGGTATTTGGCTTAAACTTTACTTCCGATCAAAGTAAAGTTGATCAAACTGAGTTTGATAAAAGTTGATACCTTCCTCAAGTTAAGTTAAAGATGCCAAAGAATGGAAATGCTTGTCTTCTTTGGTATTTTCTGATGAAAATTTAATGATGACTGAAACATCTCTTTTAATATATTGTATCAACACTTCAGCTACTGCCACAATAAGTTCCTGTTAATAGATTATTGGTTCTTGCTGCAAATAGCAGCACAACAATTTGTGACGCTATTACCAGTTAGCACTACGCTAAGGACAAACTAAAAACTTAACTAAAACAACAAAACTAAAACTCCTTTTCCAAATTAACAATTAATTAAAAAAAATAACGATTATCATTTAGAATTAACCGGCTGATTTCTCCCATACATTATAATTAATATTCGAATCTAATTAAAAAACGAAACAGTTCTGCAAGTACTATTCAGACGGTATTTTAATAAAAAAGAAGAGTGTTGATAATAAAATTAAAAATTTGTAATATATAATATAAAAAATAAAATAAAATGTATTTATTACTAGGTAAAATATTTACAATATTTTGGACAAGCTCTCCCTGTAAGTATACAGAGTTACTTGTGTTGGGAGTGGCTCGCCGACTTCCCTTATGGTATTACAGGATTAAGTTAAAGCTATTTAACGTTTGTGTTAAGAAGGAAATAATAATATTTAAAAAAGAAACTTAAAAATAAACAGAGAGAGAGATTTTCAGATAGAACCTACACATAGAAAAAAATTAATGTATTTAGTGAGATTATTATTATTCTCACTAGGATACCATCAACAACTTCATTGGATAATGTTTGAAGCCAAAGCGCAACGGTTGTCTTGCATGTATGTAATTGTTTCGGGTATATATTTAGGAAACGGTTTACTTTATTGTAGACATAAGACGACTGACATAGGTATTGTCTCTGCGCAAAAGTGGTGCGAACTGGATGTGATGGAGCTACATTGTCCTTTCTCCTCTTACCGTGTGTGTGACTGTCAAATGGGAGTGATTTGTGACATCTTAAGATTAGATTATGGATGTATAGCTTTGAAGCGACCTGAAGGGCTCGTTGTACATGACCTTAATAAGGCTTTTCTGTGCTCGTTCTAAGCCCAGAAGTTCTGTTTTATTCTCTCCACCCCAAACAGGAATACAGTAACTAATAACTGACTGCGCCAGTGCCACATATACTCTATTCAAAAGTGTCTTTGACATGGTATGACGCAGGGATTTGAATATCCATATCAATTTCCGCACTCTGCTCATCAAAGCATATATTATTTTGATTTTTGGATATTTAGGGTTAAGAGATTTTGATAAAGCCATTTTGATACCTTAGCCAGGCCTTTCTCTGCCTTGTTTTTAACTATGTCCCAGGAAGTGCCAACAAAGACAATGGCTGTGTTATCTGCATAGGTGTAGATGTTCCCCCTACATCCTCTAAGTTGCATAACTCATTTATATAGATCAAAAAGAGTGTCGGGCCTAGAATACTGTGGTACGCCGAAAGTGACTGGTTCTTTGTTGCTAGTAAGGTTATCAATTTTCACTTTCTGTGTTTTTTCATGAAGATGACTATTGAAGAGAGAAAGAGCAGTATCTCTAATGCCAATGTTTTCAAGCCTGTGTACAATTATGGGGACAAAAACGGTATCGAAGGCCTTTTTGAGGTCGAGAAAGAACGTAACGCACTTCATACCCGTGTCAACTTCTAAAACAATATTTTTGGTGAGGTCAAGTATTGCGTCTTGCGTGGAGAAGCCCTTCCTAAAGCCATATTGCGAGTTAGATATGACGTTGAACTTATTTAGGTAAGACACGAGGCGGTTATTCAAAAGTTTTTCCACGATTTTGGAGATAGAAGTTAAAACCGAGATCGGGTGATAATTGTTGACACCAGAGATAACTCCACTCTTATGCACCGGAGTCACTTTGGATCGCTTAAGTGCTTGTGGGGAAACACCGGTTTGAAAACAAAGGTTGCCAAGTTACTGATGATGGGAACGAGAAAATCTCTTGACATTTTGAGGAATTTTGTGGAAATGCCATCCCAACCCGGGACACTTGCTGAATCTAAGCTAGTAAGTATATTGTTGACCTCTATTGGATCGGTGTCAAGAAGAACAAAAGACGATGGATGATGATGACATGTGGAGGTGTTAAGCGATAGCCTACCAGATCTAGATATTATATTTTCTACTAGGTTTTGACCAATGTTAACAAAGAATTTATTAACTTGGTTAGTCTTGGTTTGGGGTAGTGAAGTTATGTTTAGGAGGTTATAGTTTGTAGACTTGGGTGGCTTTTGGTTTTTTAATGGAGTTACTGATTTTGGTTTTATTATGTTGTCTTTTTAATTTATTGATTTATTTAGTACAAAAATCGCGAAATCGTTTAAAGGTGATTTTAAAAATCCGGTCGTGAGGTTCGTTTTCCAATTTAAGAGACATCTTATTTCTGAGTCGTATACATCTAAGAATGCTTGGAGTTAACTAGGTCTTAAGGAGTCTTTTACTCGAAGAAACGATGGTAGTTTTAGAGTTTGTGTCGATAGCGGCTTTCACCACGACAATAAGAGCATTAGCGAGAGTGTTTGGGTCAAGGAAGATATAAAGATGGGTCACGTCCGATGATATAAAAGTTTTGTAAGCTTTGTTAGACTCTGTTATAGTTTTATATCTTCGGGGGACCTCAAGTTTATAAGAATGACACAAGTGTAATAAGACCATATTGTGGTCGGTGATTGTGGTTTTTAGGACCTCCGC
Organism: Aporia crataegi; assembly: GCA_912999735.1. Lineage (NCBI taxonomy): Eukaryota > Metazoa > Arthropoda > Insecta > Lepidoptera > Pieridae > Aporia > Aporia crataegi. Next base: position 206,566 of record OU538732.1, on the reverse strand, counting down.
TGATCGCTGATGAAATGCTGAATCCGATTTCTGTCTACTTTCAGATTGACGTGATCAAGGCAACTGTCTTCCCTGGTTGGAAGCAAATGACCAGGTAATAAGCCATTTAAAGAGAGTGCGTTTAAGTAGTTGAGTCTATTTCGACGTTCATGGGATTTTTCGTTAGGAGATATAATTAAATCAATATTGATATCACCAAGGATCAGTATATTGATATTTTCCGGGATGGTTTCGAGATGTGTAGCAAGGAAATTTATGAAATTATCAGCGTTTATATGTGACGGTGTACGATAAATACCTATTAGCGTCCTAACACACGAACGGCATGTTGCCAACGGCAGAGGTAACTGCAGCCGTCGACGGCAGCCATCGACCTATAGCGACACTTGCAGTTTTGTCAGTCGACTGCAAATAGTTCAAGAGTTTTTTTCATCCATCTCGATCTCTATTAATTAATATTTCTTGAACCCATATTGAACATGTTTTTATTTTTCGTTTTTGTCAGCGTCGATGAAGTAGAAGCAATAACAGTGTTTCTTCTTCGCAATCAATTTTGCAACTGACTCCTATACTATGTAATCTGATCTGCCGTTGATCTTCAAAGTTGGTATGTCAACGGCTGCCGTCGACAACCGTCGGCTGCCGCTGACGGCAGGCTTGTTTCATTTACTTTTAGTTATATAAAGTACATACTATCATTACCTACATTATTTATGCACCTATACGTACATACATAGTATATTATTATATTTTCTCATTACAAGTTAAATTCCTGTTAGAAACACGCTCTAAGAATTCGGTCATCACAGCTCGCTTACTCGCATTAATTCCTTCACAATACAGAGCCTGCGTTCAATTAACCTCACGTATTAGAAATGTTCATAGTCATCGATCCCGGCATTCGTTATCCGTCCATTTGGAGAGGCCATGCAACCTTTGAGAAGCTCACACGGCCGCCGCCGCCTTCAATCGGCCGGATTGCTTTAGGTATGCGGAGGCACCCGACCTCTGACCCTCGCTGTGTGGTCATGATACTGCATTATCAGCACTATTCTTTATCAATTTCAATGCAAATCTCAGCAATGTCGGTTTGTCATTTAATAACGCAACCGATATGACTGCTATTTTATCGATAATAACGTTTCATTATTTCGGAAGGATAACTGTGTACACTGAATATGTTTTACTGTGTTATTTCATATTGGGTGTAATATAGATAAGTTAAACTTGAACTGGGTGTGTAGGCCTGACATAGGCACGTGTAGGAAGATTCGAGAAAGGTCTACGCCGCAGCGGCTACTTCTGCAGTAAAAGCTGTAGAAGTAGTATGTTATCATTAATTTATTATTTTTATCGTTTACTTGTAAAAAATTCTAGAAAGTATAAAATATATAATATATTTTTTTATAATAGTAATTTTAATTATTTTCATCGTTTTGATGTCATCGTCATATGTTAAGTTCTAAATATATCCCCAAATATAGAAATGTACCTAAATACTATAAAATTTAAATTTACTAATAAATAGTATCTATTAACATCGTGAAAAGCTTATTAGATATTATATTAATGACTCATAGAACTTTCATTGTTAAAAAGTAAAAACACTTGAGCAGCAATCGTTAATAATTGAATAAGCCCTAAAAATCAAAATAAAAATGGAAATATTAACACCTGAAACCAGTGCAGAGTAAACTGCGGGCGGTGTTGACCGGCTTTGCCAGAACTAGTGGCCCCGAGCGGTCGAATAAATCTTAGCTGGTTGATTGGTTTCCCTCCCCCGTTTTAATGGGTACCATTGGGCACCTCGACCACGACATGATTTAAGTTATTTGTTTTAGATAGCAGAGATTCATTGGAATATTATGCGCGTTTGTTTTAACCGAATCGCGGGGCAGCGGCCGCCTCGGGCGCCTGCCTGCGACTGCACAGCAAATAACACTAACAACGGACAATGATAGCTTTATACGTTCCCTTTAATTGCTTCTCAACTATTTATCATTTTGAATATATTTAAAGAAACTGTTTTACGTTATTTTTAAAATCTTCATAATAGTTAAAAAGAATAGATGCAATATTCCGTAAAAGGTTTTATTTGGCGTCGGAAGGTTTAAATTTGAAGTCAATAACTAAAAATCTAATCAATATAGAATTGAAATAGCAATGAATATCTAACAGAATACATTTATGGCGGTAACATGAAGCTCGTCGCGTCGGGCGGCTGCGGACGATGATCGTTATCGTGTGTTATATTATGATTGCAGCCGTATTGTTTAATATTCAGAGTGAATCGATTAAGCCGGGTTTATTTATCCGACTAAAGATTAATTAAAGCAAAAGGACATGGGCCATTTACATAGTACACGCCGCTCGCATTTGTGGCCTTCGTGGGCCGCGTGGGCGGTGAGCTCGCCGCAGCGCTGCTGCCACGCTGCTCCCCATACATGCGGCCGCACTGCTTGTCATACATCTATTCGTGAAACCATAGCAATAAACAATGTTAACAGCCTGACTCTCGTTTAAATTATTTTATCGACACTAAATCACTTTATAATTTTTTGTAGCATTTCAAAACATTTCATACGGAATCGCGTAACGTAAGTATAGCACTGATTTTTGATACCGAATATGATTTTGACCAATCGATTGCGAGTGGCACGGAGTACGTTGCGAGTGGAGGCGTTGCGACTACAATGGAACTTAACAAGCATTACAAAAGACAAAGGGATTAACGCGCGTCAAACGACATCCCACTAAAAACAAAAGATTTCCGGCTACCTGTTAAAAAGGCGAGTTAAATAAACAATAAACATATGATACATCATCAAAAGCAATTACAGGCTGCGCCGGCGGCGAGGCCCGATTTACTGCTGACACTCGCACACTCGCACTCTCGGCATTAGTCAGCTCACAAGTCGCAGCTGACTGCTGAGTGGTCGATTTAACGATCCCTGTCTCGGAATATGGGAACACTCGGGATTCGCACTGTCTCATTCTTAATACAACTTTAAATTGGCAGTTTATATTCAAAACTTATTTGAATACCAATTTTAGTACTTCTTGATTCGCCGACTTGGTGCACAGAGTTTTCGGAAGGATTTAATAAATCAAGGTAGGTAAGTGAGAGGAATTTAGAATATATTTTTAATTAAAAGTTAAAGAATATTTTAAAATGTTAAATTGAATAAAATCAGAAATATGAATTTAATTGAACAATTACCTTAATGTGTAAACTGAATGAATCTAAAATGCATAAATTGAATTTTTATTTCATTCCATTTAAATGTATAAGCATATTTATTGTTTAAAACTATTACTTTTTAAAAAGGTTAGACTTCATTACAGGCATTTACAGTTTTAATATTTAGCAAGCAATGAAAAATATAAATATTCGTTTAGTTCAGTAAAGTAAACAATTCAGTTGCTGTAAACAATTACATTAACTTTTTTTCATAGAGGTGTCAAAAAACTGATACGAGTTTCCAACAATAGAGTATCAACAACAAAGCGCGCAATTAGGTACATGTATACGGCATACCTATGTATGGGTACGAATGTGGCGTCATCAATATTGGACTCTTAATGTCAACTGTCAAGTGGCCGGCTGAACTGACGTCTGACGTTGTACACCTCATGACCCAACTGATTGAGCTCCAAGTCCATATCTAGCTGAATTCAAAGTTTTCACTATATGTATCATATAAACGATGTAGGTATATTTAGATAAATTTTGATTTTAGAAAAATATATTTGTTTGTTTTGCATGCCTTTACACAACGGGTACTTCTGCAAGTACATGTATATTTATCCGGTCAAATTAGACCAAAAATGTGAAGTTACAATAATTCGCACCCAGCTGAAAATTAGTAGGATTGTTCAAAACACCATTATGCACAATATAATGGTACATACTCGATACATATTCAGCGATGTATGTACGAGTATACGTGGTGTACTTAAACTTACGACGATAACAACTCTTTCAACTTTTTTAATTGTTATTTCTCAAAAACGGTGGCTCTTAGGGAAAAACACCTAAACATTTTTTTAGATAATTATCTTATCTACAGTTTGTGTCTATTTTAAGCTATTTTATGATAAAACTTACCGTTTTGGTGAAAATCGCGAGACCCGTTTTTGTGACCTTTGACCCGATGTAAAAAATATTCCAGGTGTCGGATCGATGAGGACTTTTTAGATATCATTTATGGTGTTTTGAACAAGCCTACCAATTTTCAGCTGGGTGTGAATTATTGTAACCTCGGATGTCTAAATTGACCGAAGTACCTCAAGTAGGTACACATTAATTATATTTCTTATAAGAAAAACATATGAACTAGATATTTTGTCTTAGAACTCTGATTTCGATGGAGGTAGATTATTACATTTACTTGAAGTCTTCTTATTTAAACCATAACAAAGTAAGATTGGCCATCTTACTTTATTATCTATACTAAAATAATCTGAACTGATTTTTCATATTTTTTAAAAAAAGAGGAACAATACTTAAACAATTTTAGGATTAGTGAATGATTTTAAGTTATTTTGAGTATTATAAAGCTCAAGTCTACCTGCCTTACAGTCATAACTTCAACTCTAATATTAACATCAACTTATCAAAAACTGTTCCAACACATCTATAAAAAAACGTAGAATAACTAATATATCGTAGCGTTGAATTAGTTTCTGCTATAACATCCAAAACAGAACAGAAAAGAATCCAGAGTATAGTAGTAAATTCGGCTCGAAGCGCCCAATCACGGAGTCCAGGTGGTCCGGTCCTATCAGAGCCTGTTCCGATTGAAATATATCGTTTCACGTCGCATCAACTTATCACAATCAAAATAAATGACAAATGAAAACGGCAGAGTTGCAAGTCACGGCGCGGCCAACATTCCGTCATCGCTTTGTTGTGCCACACTCGAGCCGAGCTTTTTCAATAACCGCTCCGGACATTGGCTCGGCTCATTCTCACGCACCTGTCACTCTCTGCTCTCAGGCTTGCCTTCGACACATATTGTGTCACTAGTAGAGAACTCCAGTATCTACTGAAGTTCCTGATTCTGATAGATACTCCTTAAAAACTATCCTATGATGCTTTGATAATGTATCATTGATAATAGATTCAGGAAGCTAAAGTTTAGGTTAAGTTAGTGGTGTAACTCGAGGAGCACAGCTCGAAGACCACCCTTCGCCGCATGAATAGTGAACAGAGGCATTTATCGGCTGGTAAGCGACGTCTTCATTACGGCCGAGTGTTAAACCTTGTTAATCTGTCACAGAGTTAATTACTATGCGAGGTCCGCCTTTAATTGATGCGGCCGGCGACAAAATGTTAATAAGCACGATAACGGCAGGCGCTGCTCACTTCTGCCCGCCAACACTTTTCGAAATGCAAATCGCTTTGAAACATCGTCCGGGATAACACGGCAAACGTATTGCCTCAATTAATATAACCTCTACACGCGATTCCGCACTTCGCTAACCGATGCACTGGCTCAACTGACAATATCTGCCTCTTAAGGGCGGCAAATTCTCACTTAATCACGATATTTATTAGTTATGAAACAATAGACTGCACAGTTCCTTTAGAGGACGACACAGGTATGTAATCGTGCAAGTCGACCATTGTTATCTGCAATTACTGTTCTATTGTAAAAAACTAAATTTATTCGAAGTTGTGACATCAATCTAAATACTAGATTTTACATTTATTTATTAAAAACGTACAAGTATTTTTATTGTCTATAGGTATGTGAAACATAATCAGTTAATATCTCGAGTACGCACGGGTTAATACAACGTATTAACCTACAGGTACGCTAAAATACTTATCCCACCAATATTATAAAAGCAAAAGTTTGTGAGGATGTTTGGATGTGACTTAATCGTGCCTAAACGTCTGAATGGATTTGGATATTGGCTATAAATAGAATATGCTCTGGATTAACATATAGGGTTTATGTACCGGTAGTGTGTTCTTATGGGATAATGTATAATGTTCTTTTAATTAAAACACGTTTCTTATCTCAATTTTATTGTAATTTATATGTTTTATCTTATAAATTTAAAGATGCGAGTATTCTGTAGGCTATATAACACCACGTTACGACGAATTAACGCAGGTGAGACCGCGGGCACAACTAGTATATTATATATTTATAGTAAATTTAATATAGAATCATTAGGAAATTTCACAATACACAATACGTGCAATGTACTCAACATCATAACTACATTTAAGTAAATTTATAATAACATTATTGACCCTTAATAATTTACTTCTCCTTTAAAATGCGAGCGACAATAAATAAGATGAATAAGTTAATATCAACAAGATAAGGCAAAGGCTTCTGAAAGCAAAAGAATCGATACAAAAAGTTTCCAACGGCTGATTTGATAGCGCGCTAATGGAGTGTTGCGCACCTTTATTTAATTAAATATGAAATGCTGTAATGAGATATATACTCGTGTGTCATGTTTCTGATATAAAACTGGCTTAAAATATTTTTTAGATTCAAAATATAAGTCACTGTGTCATTATTATAGAAAAGTGTAGTACATACTTTAGGCAAGTTGTAAAAGGCACCGTTGATTCGTACTACAAAATACTGGATTAGAAATGTAGCTCATTTTTCGGCCAGCATTTTGGATACGCACCCCAACGGCATATCCGATGAGACTTGCCTAACTAACGAATATGGCACCATTTTTGCAAATTTAATATAATGTTTAATGAAACACATTCGTAGCAGGGCAAGGCTCTCTCTCGATGTAAATCGAAATATAAATCATCACGCCACGAAAGCCAAAGAGAGCAATTAAAAAATTAAAAAAACCTGAAATTAAACGATAAATTTTATATAATTTATTTATAACACTTATTGTGAGCGTCGAATATGCTGTAGTAAAAATTGCATGTCAATTAAATGTGAAATTGATGTTGCGGGTCCTTTGGTGTCTGTTGCCGTGAAAGTTGAAACACTGGCGACCTATTAGTGCCATTATTTATCGTTGCGCAACAAGTGTTCACTGCAAAAACTAATTTATTGCATACGGATGTTCATATAACATAACATTAAATATATGTAACAATAAAAGGCGGTTAGTGTAAGCATTCTCAATCAATCACTTTTATACTACCAATACTTTTTTTATACTACCTTTCACTCGAGAATTCGTCGCCGTCTTCTCTCATACTTCCCATAATTGGAGATTTGCCGTCAGTCCCAAAAACCAGGGTTTGTCCTGTGCCAGATGCAGTAACTCTTCTGCAATCGCAAAACCGACCTGAGGCTGAGGGAGGTAGTAGAGGTAGCGGTCGTGACGCAACACGTGGCTCAGCTAGGCCACTTTACGTCGCTTCATCTTTTGCAAAAGCATTCTATACGTCCCCCGTTGGAGAACATTTTTTTTCGAGTCTTTATGGACCCAGCTGATGCAAAGCATGCGCCGATGTCCGATAGCACCCTACCTCGAATGCTTGTGAACGCCGACAAATATCTTCCTACATCTTCCGAATGATTCCGCAAACACGTCAGTAATTATCAGTAACTAGAAAGTTACTGATAATTACTGACGTGTAACGGTTTTGACGCATGAGCTTCAGGTGTATTTGTCATTTAATATCTCTAACCTTATATCTTCTTGCCTTTTGTAGAGAGTAAGTGAACCGAAAATTGGCTCATTTTTCGGCTAACGCGTTAGCATAGGAATACAACGGGGTAATGCTTTGATCAGCATTTTGTAAATATATTTATATTGTTATTATGCATGTAAAAACATTTGTGAATATTATCAATATTTAATTTTACAATTTCCTAAGCCTCGACTTTATTTGATAGTTGATGGATATCGTCAAAATGGACTATATATATGCTTTTGTCCATACAAATATATTATATATTAGTTATATTTATTATATATATTAAAGCGTCTTCCTACAATATATTAGGTATAGCTCTAATTCGCAACTTCATCCGCGTCTTGTAAAATTTAGCATATTATATGAATGATTTTTTTTTAATCGGTATTGTTTTTTAAATTATCTAACAAATACAAGTGCACAATAATATCTCTTCTGTTGAGAAAGTTTCATTTTCATGGGTGGAAAATTATTTGTTTATCCCTGGAGTGAAAGGTATTTTTTTTAATTGTTACTATTAGCCACGAAGTCAAAAATAATAGAGTTACGTCATATTATCAAAATAAAAGCTTATCATATATTTAAACTCGTCTTTAAATTAAACAACGTGTTTATTACGATTTATAGTTTATCATTAAAATCATTTTACAGTTGATAAATTGATTTAAATGACAGTTGGCTATTTTTATTTTCGCAATTACATAAAATCAACAATTAAAATCATTAAATTCATCACTCTATTCCGCTGCTCTATAGCATGACACTTTTTTTCACGTTTTGGCATGACCAACTCGATTAGATACATTCTAGTCGGTTATGGCAATTGGCCACTGCGAAAAGGTTATCGGTTGCATAATTATGCGTAAACTTAATTTATTTTTAATTAATTATTTAAAAGTACTTTTATTCCTATTGACTTACCATTAAACCAAAAATTATTTTTAATTGAAAATTATTACTAACAATTAAATTTCTATAAACTAATATATCAAATATGTTGGGCACAATAGTTAAAAAATAATATAAAATCTAATCGAACATACACATAATTACTATCTATAGTTACAAAACCATTTATTAAATATTTACAATAATGTACTTAAAATTATATTATTACATATTTTATAAAATGTGCGTGTAGTATTTTACTTTCCTCACAGTCGAAATGAAAAGTAGAGTATTTAACTCGCGTGAAATTACCCATTTCATCTTAGAAATTTACTATTTGTTATATGTAATATTTGTTATAGAGGTAGATAACAAATCTGAATTTCCTTTTTGTAATTTCATTACCAACAAAAACTAATCTAATAAGATCATGAAATTGGTAATTAAAAAATTATACATTTAGCGGTGTTTAGCAAGTTCCGGTCACCGGATTTGTATTCGCAATATTTAATTGATCATTTTTACGATTTATATGAAATTTCTAATTACCGTCGATTCTTGTATTTTATCGCCTGTAACTCGCGCCTGCCATTCAATATAATATGTTTTGACATTAGCCGGCACGAAGCCCGATACGCATGAAATTAATTAAAATAATGTTTATACCTAACCGTAAATGTTTCTTTATTTCCGCCACAAAATGTCAAGAGGGGCTCACCTGCGATGCCGCACGCCATCTTCAGTTTTACCAATTATTTCTACGCAGATATTGGAGCATTTATTCATTTCACACTCACTATATATATCTTCATTCATCGTTTCATTAATATGTTCATTGACCCCCAACGAATAAAAAGTGGTGTTATCAGTTTAAAGTATCTGTGATAAAATGAAAACAATTAGGAATGAAAACCGATCAATCAATGAATGAACGTCAATGTATGTAATAATATAATAATTCAATTAATTTCAAGTTTCATTAAGATTTCCAATTGGACAATTGAGTTACGAAACCTTACAAGTTTATTACAGGTAATATATAAAAAATTATATTAATTATCTATTAACCGACTCCGAGTCTACGTGCTTCACGCGTCTGCCTCTTGCAACATCTTCTTTTACAAAGCTGAAATAAAAATGAGAGCGATTGCTTCTTTTCAAATTCAAATTAATATTTAAATTCAAGTTTCAATAATATTCTCAAAACGAGACTTTTGAAAGACGATTGAGTTACGGAAAAGTTTATTGATAATGGTAATATACTATAATTATAGTTCATAAGAGATTAATGATATTCGTGCTACGCGTCCAATAATCATTAATTTATGCTTTTTGCGATCGCTTCTAAATGATAGACAAGCGCAGACACCAGCTGTCGAGGACTGTAGTTATTAGTAGCTGTGCGTTTTGTGTGTCGGGTGTGAGCGGGTCGTTTGTCGCAGGAGCTTCGGAGCTAAGTGCTCAAAGTGCTGCCGCGGCATCTCCTCTTCGGATTGGGTGAGGAAAGCAAGGGAACAGGTCTACCACCTCGCTTGCTTCGCCTGCGATGCCTGCGGACGACAGCTCTCAACCGGCGAGCAGTTCGCCCTTCACGAAGATCGCGTTCTATGCAAACCCCACTACCTCGAGACGCTCGACGGTGGCTCTATCTCTTCTGATGGTAATTTCACCACTCTCTATATTGTATCATTCATTATTCTTTCTCATGCAATTGGTATTAAGTTTCATTTTGCTGATACAAATACACTGTCCAATTTAATCAACGGTTACAGATTCTTACAATCTTTTACAATTTTATACAATCTCAAAGTTATCAAAGACAGACATAATTAAAAGTAATGTATGAAGAAAAAAATATGAATCACAGACGGTTGCGACTCAGAGGGCTACCACAAGAGCAAGGCGAAGCGGGTCCGCACTACGTTCACGGAGGAGCAGTTGCAGGTGTTGCAGGCCAATTTCCACATGGATTCGAATCCCGATGGACAGGATCTCGAGAGGATCGCCCAGGTGACCGGCCTCAGCAAGAGAGTAACGCAGGTCTGGTTCCAGAACAGCCGAGCACGCCAAAAGAAGCATCAGCACACGGGAAAAGGAAAACAGAGCCAAGGTGGGTACCAGTTTTTTATTACCAGCCTTTGCGAATCTTTGTCTCTGCAATTTCGTGGCATATGCGACTGTAGTATGTAATAAGTATGACGTATGCGTTTTGTAATAAGTGTATCTTCTGTTTGTTAGCAGTGATGTCGAGGGACTCTGAGCCCGTGGGGTTTGGTCGGCCCATCAACCTCCACCTCACCTATTCGTTCCAGAACAAGCCTCCTTTTGTACCAATAGGTAAGACTCAATCAAATAACTTAAAATCAAATCAAACTCAAAAATACATATATATATATATATATATATATATATATATATATTGCTGATTAAAAATTTTAATTCAAATACGCAATGTAAAACTCACTTCCTTTTTTTCTATTTCCTGAATCGTTTCGCTGTTTAGGGAAACCTACATAAGCACTACTGTTTTCATTCCATATATTGTAAAAAGTTTTTGTTCACAGATGGCACTTCTTTCACGGATTCCTCAATGGATGAGCTGTCTGAAGACTCGTCTATTCACTGCATGCAGAGTGAGGCATAGACAGCTTCGCGACGCGACACTTTTCAAAACCTCATCACATATGTGATATACACCACATACATACCGGGGGTAGGGGGTTAAAAACATCACGTGATTAATGGAAGACCCCTATCTTGAAATCTTTTGTCGTATTACTTAGATTTTAATTGTCTGCCCATGCTCCAATATAAGTTAAGTTTCTTGTATTCAGTATATTATATTTGACTTTAAGAACGTTCAGCTTTACGTGGCTAGAAAGTATATAATCGTGTTTATATAGAAAATTAGTTATCTAAAGAATATTGTAAAAAGTTTAATTTATTTATTTATTATAAGTAACTGTGATACGTTCCTCTGAATATATTTTACTAATATGGAAACACTCGCAAGATTAGCTTAAATATTATAAGTTAATGGAGCTTTGGTTTGTGCGATTGTGTTACTGCAGGTGCTTTATTAGATTCTTTTGATTACATTTTCCGTGTTAAAAAACGCCTAAATAATCTTATATTAGTTAAAATAAACTGAATTTATAATGTAAAGTACACTCTTGACTCTATCTTTTATAACTAAAATATCAATTAAATTTAGGTGCCGCTTTAAATGGGGTATTGAAAGTAGTAAAATAATAATATCGACATCAAAGTTATTCTCTTAGAATAGGTACAAATATTCTTATTGTTGAAATAGACACACAGAGAGAAAACTCCATTACGAAATCTCATTATTAAATAAAATTTTATGAAATTTAAATAAAGGTCCCTTAGGGCGCTTGTAGACGTCCGGTTTTTTCACCGGACACCGGACGTCTACAAGCGCCCTTATAAGTTAAGTGCCAAATTATTAAAGCGATAATGATATAATAGTGAATCTGCACTACAACAAGCTGTACGAAAATTCTCGCATATAATATTAAGATGTTTGCTGACCAGCGATAAGGATGTAGGTTTTAAAGAAGGACCCGCATCAGTACTGATTGCATAAATGTTTGCTAGGTCTAAAACACCTAGTACCTACCTAATGTAACATTCTTACAAAGATACAGGTTCCGTTTCCAAAAGAATTTGTATGTAATATATCAAATAATGCGAGCATAGCGTTTTTAATTCTCCCCCTAAGGTTATATGGGCCTAGCTGGGGCAGAGTGCTTCCAGATCAGAAAGCGTCCTCTCTATACTAGGCGAGCCGTAAAAAAAAATGTATGTCTGCTTAAGACCACACGACAGAAGTGAAAACTTCAACAAAGCGAAATTAATAATAAGAAATACAAGTTTTTTTGCGTTCTATGTTGCGTTTTCTCTCTCGCTCTGCTGACTGTTCCTCTCATGCTTAGTCGACTCGAGCCGACTTCACCCGAATGAGCGTTACTTAGTCTCGACTATGTAAAGCTCGCGTGACGCGTGACGGCTCAGTTCAATTCAGTACCCACAAAAAGTGCTAAACGCGCCTAAAGAAGTTTTCACTTCAAAAAACAAAAATACAACAAAAATTTTAAGAAAACTAAAATCTGTACCACCTGGAAATTATTTTTACCGGCGCCCATGGGTCGCGTGAAATGTAACAATAACTAATCTTGTTTAGTTATATTAAAATATATTCTTTCAAAAAAAAAGCAGACGTCCGCACCCATGCCATTTCTACATAACTAACTTTACGATACCGATCATTTGCTTTCTAGAACGGTCTAAATAGGACTTAAAGCGCGTCGTGTTTGAAGAGCAGGTCGATTCAATATAAAGACGACGAAAAGATCAGCCTATGCTAGTCTATAATCACCTTAATACAATCTACGAGGGTTGGTACACACTCGTCATGCTTATTGTCTCTACGTTTAAATAAGCATACTGATACTTTGTTTTGTATATAACTCTGTACTTTTTTTGTAAGCAGTTTATGTAAGTCCACGCAACGCCTAAATGTAACGATAAATAAAATACTTATATAGCAAGCCTCTTACAATTTCAGTAATACGAATATGTATTAGGCTCGGATATTTCAAATTCAAGTTACTTTTACGTAATCGTTACTACGCGTAACTGTCGTCATATCGAAAAATGAGTTCTTTTACATTGTGTTATTACATTCTAATATAATATCATATATTATTTAAGGTAGCTGAAATTTACACAATCTTTGCTGATAATCATAACATCGGCGTTCGTATGTCGATATTGCCAAAGTACGCTTTCAACCAACTTTCAACATTAAGGATTTTTTTTTTTTTAATAATTTCACAATTTTTTTTTACGGACTATCAATGTCCAGGAGCTACAAATACAAAACATAACTAATATGTAAAGTTAGGTTGTCAATCGAATTTTCACTTGAAACTAGGTACCTAAGTACTCTTTCATCAAAGTGAAGTCGTATCACCGCATGTGAATCTGTATGTTCAAACATCTTAATTCTTTGTAAAATACGTAGCGAACAATTTATTTTATCCTCATAGGACGTAGTTCGGTAGGTTTAGCGGTTATCAATAAATTAATGAAGCTACATCTAAATTATTCCTCTCTTGTAAGATGTAAATACATTAAATTGAAATATATCTAATATTGTAAATTCTTTGTGTGACGTCAGCGTCATTATTGTAGTATATAAGTGGCTGAGTACTTTATTATGTACAAAATATAGATATCATGTTGTTTAACCGTTGCTTTATTTCTCGATGCCTGCCTGTCCGATAATCTAGCTTGTTTCCTGTTATTCCTGTCCTATGGTTACTAGACCATGCCATGCCTTGGTATAAAACGAACTTTGATAACTTTTTATAAACGAATCCATAAGCGCTATATGAATTAAGTAATCATTACAAAAAAGAAATGACATCAAGGTAAAAGTGAACCTTCTCTTGTGAAGTGAGTTGAAAATAATGCACATTGAATTGCCCATAGCTATACATATACCTACTGAAGCACACGAAATTATTTTTCTTATATCAGTCGATCTTCAAAAACCAATTAATGTATTGAAACAAAACCATTGCATTCATTATTTTTTTTATGATTATTACAATAGTTTTATATTTATAATATACTAGCTTTACCCGCGACTTCGTCCGCATTATACAGTTTTTTGCACAGGAGTTTTATTTTTTACGTCAAGTACCTATATAGGTACTTACAGTAAAAGTGACTGGATATTAGAATAGTTCTTATCTCTTTTGTTTGAAGACGACCTGCCCGCTTCTGACGGTAAAGGCATTAAGAGCCATTTTTATTGGTCGAATCGATTCATAATTTGGTATCCGGTGACCTGACATGACTGATCAATAGTTAGTAGGTAAGCCAGGACTTACTGCAGAGGTACCGTGTTTGAGGACATTGAAATACATTGTGTACCCACTTAGTGAAATTAGATAGTACCCTACGTCCCCTAGTACCCTATGTCCTTTCTCAACTTATCATCTATGTTTGTGCCAAATTTCATTAAAATCGGTTCAGTGGTTTAGGCGTGAAAGCGTAGCAGACAGACAGAATTACTTTCGAATTTATAACATTATTTTTGATATTGAATCTAATTGGGTTTCATTAAACATTGATAGTCATATTACACAAAATATTTTTATATTGTAACTTTACACATTCTATTGCTTAATATTGAACGTAATTTAAAACACAAATGGAGCGACATAAAATACGTCCAGCACGCTCAATGACCGGGAGCGAAGAGGGGCGAGACCGAGAAAGAAACATCATATATATCTATTTATTAGAATAATAAACAATTATAATATTATAGAAACTTATATACTGGTAAATTTAAAAAAACACCATTTAAGATAATAAAATATTTATTTCTGTAACCCAAAATAACCAGTAGGAGTTGTATGAAAATGGATGAATAATTCTTGATGGGCCTGCTACTGGTACAAAGACACTGCTTGGTTCCAAGGAATCAACAGGATTTGTAACCTAAAAGTGAAAAAAAAATATTAGTTAACTTTAACACATTCACTATATTTGTGGGGATCCCTGTTGAGACAGTTTAATATGCACACAGCACATTCTAAGATGGCCTGCCTAACATTTTCAGAGACTAATGGTGCCAGGTGTGGGGCTATGGCATCTTAGAGACTATACATGGACGAACTTTCTAAGTGGTTTGTCAGCCTCATACTATTTGAAACTATTTTAACCAATTCCCCAATCCCATTATTGAACTGGGTTATATTACCGATAACACAACACATTCAGTAACTACTAATAAGTTACAGTTGCAAAAATGTTTATTGAATTATCTCAACTAATTCTTCAGATGGTATTGCAGTTCTAAAGAGCTTCTCGTTGTTGAAACGTGTCTTTAAGAAATGTCAACAGCACAGCATTTTATGTTGAGAAAACAGTTTTCCTTGGAATTCCGGTGATGACCATGGTTCATTTGGAGAGCAGTATTTCACTCATAATTCACAACTGAAAGAAGTGTAAGAATGTGAAAAACTTTTAGCTTCATACAAAAAATCACATTGAGTTTACAACAAGAGTCACTCAAAAACTAAAAAGCATCAAGTAACTAAGTAATACCAACACATACCGAAGACTATTTGTTCTGCCTGGTTTTGGAAAACGGTGTAACGCGATGCTGGCATCTTGTGAAGATGATGAAGATCCACACTTAATGCACTTCCTTAAGTTTTCCTTCATCGTGAAACACGATTCAAAAGGAGTCAGTCTCGTTAGTTTCTAACACTCGACAATGGAACGGCGAAACTTTTTTAAAAATTTAAATTTATTTTTAATTATTTTAGTTTTAAATTTTAATGGCACATTAAGATATTGTTTATTTAAATTTAAATAATCGCAAGACAAGAAAAACGACCAAAGTCAACGGAAGACATTTACCCTGTTGTGTTGCCATAGCAAACCACCAACCGGAGCACATTAATATTTTTGAAACTGATTATATTCATTTACTTTTCTAAATGAAGTTAGTAATAGTCAAATTTGATTAAATTTATTAAAAATCTTTAGATTCCTTTTTATGAGCTTCATATATTGAAGAATACGCTTTTATAGTGAGTGAAGTCCCGTGTCTAGTGGGGTATGGGGCAGACGCATTTCACATCTGTTTCACTGATCGATTTTTTTCTTTAGGAGCAAGTAGGTGATCAGCCTTCTATGCTCTACCAGACCGAGTTTTTTTTATCTCCACTCCGTACGCTTTTATAACACATCAATATTTATCTTTATTTTACATGGTAACATTATAATGCATGACAGCCTGTTAGATAGAGATGGCAACAATTAACACACGCTGTTCTTGTCAGGAGAAGGGGCAAGAAGGGGGATACAAATCGATATGTGAACCATAGAAAGTAGAAACAAGGTTGAAAAATTCTGTATGGAGATAACCGCCCGTGGCAAAGAACGACATCTCAGCCACAGCCAAAAGAAAAACGTCAAGTTAATGTCAACAATCAACATTAGGGTTGCCGTTCTACAAATTTTAAAGTCTCTAGATGACCAGAAAAAGTCCACCAGAAACAGGAGTTTTCTGTTTCTTAAAATCCGCTAGATGTCCCTAGGTACATAACATGCTTAAATGAATAAAAACCTTAACAAAAGCGGATTATTTTATATTATTGTCACACTTAGCTATGTACCTATATAGTACTATATATAATATATTATATAAGATAGCTATATCTTTGTACCAGAATAAAGTGGAAACACAAAATAAAATACTCATATTATTATTTTATTATCGGTCAAGAGTTTGTCTTATCAATTTTAAGGTTTCGTTTTCGAAGGGGATTCTATCAGTTACTTGAGAAAAAAACACGGAAAAGCAAAACAAAAATTATGGTAAAAACTAAATCGTTAATCTCAAAACCACGTTTAAACATAATGATATTACTTAATCTCACATATCGAAAATAAAAATTTAGCATTTTAATTTTGCATACAATTTCAATACAACAATTTAAATTTTAAAATAAAAATAGCGTGCCTAACGTTGTTATACACCTAGATTTCAAAATAAATAGAGAAGTCTGTATCCAAATCTTCAAAAACGACTTCAGCGAAAGTTGAAACTTCACCAATATCTTCAGTTCCCATCTTTGGTTTACTTTTGCCAATTTGGTTGACAACATCTTCGGGAATATCATATTATGTGGCGCAATCTTTTTGTTTTATCTTTCGAAATCCCTAAATAATAATTTCTCACTAAAACGTTTTTTTTATTCGCTAAACAATGTTAAAATTCGCTAATTCTGGCGAGAAAATTGCTAAAACGGCAACTTTGATCAACATGACACGGCATGGCGGCCAAAGATGGCGGCGAAGTGCAATCCGCCTAAATTCGAATGCCGTCAATTACATACTGCTTTGTAGATGTCGATGTTTTTTCAAACTTAGACAGACTAAAAATTCGCTTTCTGATTCAGAATCGTTCTTTTACTTGAATCTGCGCCATTACTTTTTAAATCAAACCGAACACATGTGCTAAGTTATCTTCTCTGTTTTAAACCGTAAATATGTTTTTAAATGCTTAAATGTTTCATAAACTAGTTGAGACAACGTAAACTTTATTAGTTTTTAACAAATTTATATTTTAGGAAGCTGGAAGTCTTGAAAAGGAATTATTGTGTTTATGCAGCTACATCATTTAAAAATTGAACAGAGCCAATTCTATGTAATACAACAATAGAAGCTATTCTGAAAAGGTATATTGAATATTTCATATTTCCTTGTAGGTATTTATTATATTATAAAGCATGCTGCGGTTGATACATACGTTTTGCAAATATGCTTACTCTTTGAATCAAAATACATTATTTAATATAACAAATAATCACTTACCTTTAATAAGTTGTCCATCGGGTAGATTGTTGTTTAATTTAAGGAAAAACAGCCTAGCGCAGAAGGTTCAAGCAGAAGACGTGTTTAAGACACTTAAGAAGCAAATGGGATCCATGCCAAATGTTCATCCCGGAACGAGTTCACAAGAGATAATCATGTAAGTACAATATTTAAAGTCAGTAATACATTAATTCACATGTAAGTATGTTTAATACATGTGAATTAATTATTAATATTACATGTTTTGAACCTCTATTAAAGACTTCACCACAGACCTCAGACCTCTTAAAGGCCTCATGGCTAAGCGGTCTTATAAGCGTACCGTGAAGCCTGAGGTATAATTTATAATTTAATTAAGAATACAATTTATAATTTATTTTGTATTTGTATTCGGTCTCTGGCTGCCACTTGCAGGGGTGTCATAAGTGGCACAAAGGAGTGGTTGAATTTCTACAGGCATGCTTGCAGATCCAACCAAACAAACAAAAAATTTTTTTGGGTTGCCTGGAAGACATCACTGATTAGCGATAAGGCTGCCCATTGCACTCCAGTGCCACAAAGTGTCTAAAATAAATAAATATATAAATCTTAAGTTTACAAAATGTTCAAGAATGCACTCAAACCTGAGAAATTAGTGAACAATAAGTTAGGTCAGTTCAATACAACATTTTTAAAATGGAGCAAAACATTCCCAAGACTAATATTGCTCAAATCATCTACACAATACATATTATTAAATAAATAAAATATGTATTATGTATGAAATAAATCAACACATGTGCTCGGTAGCATGACAATTTATTATGTGAAAACAGATATCTACCTACAATGATTAAAACATATTTTCTTCTTGATAACTAGTGTAATTAAATTAATAAATGTTACTTACATAAATTTTAATTTGCTTGGTAGCTGCTTTGTTGTAATTGCAAATTGATTTAGAGAAGTTTTTCTTACAGAGTGGATGAGGACATAAGCATTTCATCGGAGGATGAAGATTATATTATGAACGATATCGAACATCATGTAAAAATGAATTGGGAACCAGTCCCAGGATATACCCAGCCACATACTGTTTTAAAATGTGTGTTACACTGTTATGTATTGTTTGTATTTTTAAGCAGTATGCAGTAGGCATTTCTAATTAACCGTAGTAAGTGTAGTGTACCTACATATGGTTTTAATAATTAATCATTCTAAGGACATCAGTTTGAATTGTTCACTTGCTTTAAACTAACTACTAACTAAGTAACTTAATATGTATCAGTGGTATAGAGGCAAAAAACAATAATGTTCAATATATAATGACTTAAATCAAGCTAAGTAATGTTAAGTGATGTAATGTTAAGACTATTAATTAGATTAGATTAATGTAATTTTTGTCTTTAAACTGCTGCTAAAGCAATTATTAAGTTAAACTCCCAGAGAATATATCTCCTTATAAACATTGCTTTACTAGAAACAATGTGTCTCTGTCATTTCCTTGCTGTTGTTCAATTTTTGTTGCAAAAACGAGACAAAACACTGAGTAATGATCTCTTAGCAAAGCAATGTTAACAAGTATATATATTTACCTGAAAGTCAGTGAATGAAATAGTGGTTAAGGAATATAACACTGAAGCTTACATTTAAGCAAAATGTAAGTATGGAGTGTGTTTATTGTGTTAGCATGTGTTTGACTTAATAGAATGCACACTTGCTTAGTAGGTTCCAGTTAACCAGCTTCTAGGATTATTTATTTTACAGATATCCAAAATAATTGATAAAAAATGAACCTAACAATTCCATAAACTAATTTACCTGTACTCATAGGCTGCTCTTCAGCTTTTTTGTTCGCTTGGATGGAGCTAATCTCAGGAACTAACTATGCTTATCCACTGTTATCACTGAATTATGAAAGTGCTTTTTAAAAATGAAACGAGATTAATTTGGAGTAACCGTCTTGGCTGAGAATTAACAATTAATAAAATTTTGTTTCGGATAGTCCTTTTATTGAGGAAGGCTTATAGGTATAAGCCTTCGACGAAATCAACGCGGCTAATACCGCGGAGCACAGTTAGGATTATCTTAGACATCAGGTCTGTTGTAGTTATCATTACTCATTGTAGGTGTAAGCAACGCCTTTTATTCTAAAAAAAAATTGTATGAATGTACTGCTAATGAAGCGAATGATTTGATTTGTGATTTGTTTTCCAGCGAGTATACCATTTCGTGTGCTCTCCTACAACATATTGGCCCAGGATCTCCTAGAGAGCCACCCACATCTATACACAAAGTGCCATTATAAAAACTTAAAGTGGGAGGCACGACGAAAGAAAATAATTAATGACATTTTTTCATCACAAGCGGATGTAAGTATCAGAAAAAAAGGCAGGAAAGAGCAAACTTATGGTGTTTTAACCCCTAACGCAAAAAGATCATTTGTGTAATTCTCTGGCATTGCAGTTACTAAACGGTTAAACCGATATTCATTTGGCTAAGCTTATTTAACGTGAATTGATTGAGAACGCTGTTCAGGTAACAGCATTCTCAATCAATTCATCTATAGTTTTTATCTATATCGTTTCAGCTGCTTATGAGATATTGCGATTGTTTTTCTGTCAATGTGCATCTACGTCAAACTTACCTATAATATTCTTCTTTTTTTTCTCTAATTGCCAAAGCAATCAGATGCGAATATAGAATTCGATACAGATTAATACGTAGGCTAACCAAAATTAAAAAAAACTTTTTCAGATTGTCTGCCTCCAAGAAGTTCAATCGGCACATTATCCAGAAATAGCTAAATACATGATTGGTTTTTCAAGTGTATATAAAAAGAAGATGGGAAAGCAAGACGGGTGTGCTATTTTCTATAAAAAGTCAAAATTCGTTCTGAAAGAACAAGCGTCGGTGAGTATTGATGAGATATGAGCTCTCGTAACACGAGTTAGTAAGCGGAAAGGCCACCCGATGCGCGAGGTGTTTTTGTTTTCCTTATTGGCGTTCGTTTTTTCAGGTGGAGTTCTATCAGAACTGCATGCCGGTTTTAAACCGAGACAACGTGGCTTTACTTCTGAAATTGGTTGCAAAAAGTCAGCCGGACTCTATTCCGCTAGTGATAGTAAATACACATCTGCTGTTTAACCGAAAGCGTGATGACGTGCGAATGGCACAACTCAAACTTCTGCTGGCAGAATTAGACAGATTCGCCTATTACGACCACACAAACAAGTGAGTTTTTCATAACTGTTGTCTTTTCGTTTACCGTCAACTGCGTCCAGAGGCACCCGGCTTCGCTTTCCTATTCCACTGATATTGCTGTAATCGTAAAATTTACTAACGTAACTGGTATAGTGGGTAATAAGATTACTCAAAGTAACTCCCACGCACGGTGCATAGTTTTAGCACGAAACCATTTAAGGGTTAATTATAAAACTTTGTTTTTTCAGGCGAGGGTATGCACCCATAGTGATTACTGGAGACTTCAATTCGGCACCCGACAGTCTGTTAGTCAAAGCAATCACTTCGGGCTTCGTTCAGTAAGGATACATATACACCTCGATTCATTCATTACAATCGCCAGACGCCAATTGTGCTGCTACTTAGCTGCAACTTGGCTGGAAAACATTTTAAAAACGGATAAACTGATTTTTATAAATTGTAGCTAAGATCCATCTCGATCGAGTCAGCTTTCTGACAAAAATGCATCAAAATAGGTCCATGCGTAAAGCCACAGCAATGTTCTCATGTTGTGCAACTAAGCGTTAGTAAATGAAGGTAGAGTTGTATCAAAGGTATGATTGTTTTTTTACAGCGATCCCATTTTGCGCGACGATGCATCAGACTGGCGCCGTGTTTCGATTACGGACAACTGCCAACACTTCTCAATTTTGATGAATAGGGTCCCTGGATATCAGGCTTCTGACTTTCGATTAACACGAGTAAGTTTAGACTATCGAGTGATTAAGAGGTAATGTCAAGAAACAACTTGACAAAATCTTTAGCCGCCACGCCAACAACTCGCTGTATCACACCGCACTATGTTCGGGACGCTATGCGGGGCTGGTTGCGGCGATGGCAGTGGGGCCGTTGTGCACGGCCGCTTAGTAACTCGAGCGCTGTCGTCATCGGCTGGGCGGCGAACGGCTAAGCGCCGGGAGTGCTGCTCGACGAAGCTGTGCTCAGCCAGCGACAGCGGAGACGTCCGGGCGCCCTCTTGATGGAGGCGGCCTCTGACGAGTAATGGCCCGCGCGAGGCCGGCAGGCGCGAATCGGTTCATGACCGTCTGCGCTGCAAAGAGCGCAACCGACTCCGACCGCGGTGAAACCGGTGCAGGCGGGCGCAGGTCGCCGTCGAGAAACGTCAGCAGCTCATTCGGATCCCTGGATAGGTCTCCGAGAGCGACATTTAGTGAAGAAATTGACGTCTCCCCCGCGCTAGGGTTAGCTGCGGAGAAGGGCGGTGAGGGATCGATGAATCAGAGGCGCGGGGTCTAGGGGAAGCATCTCCTCGCGGCTGAAGTGCGGCGTCGAAGACTGCGCCCTTGAACGGGATCGCTACGAGCCAGCTTGGGCCGGCGTGCCTCGACTGCTAGCGCGAGAGAGCCAGCGCGCGGGCTGGGTTCGCTGGAACGAAGCAGGGAGTCTGCCAGGCACAGCCGGGACGTGGTCAGCGTCTCCCGCGCATGCGCATACGATTTTGGAAGTAGAATACAATCTTTTATTATTGTACAATATAAATGTGTAACACGCGGTGTGATATAACGAGTTGTTGTGATGTGGCGGCTATATCGGGCAAATATTTGTTATTGGATGGCAAACAGCTGCGTTTCCACCTAGTCCTCAGATCAAAAGAAAACAAGAGCGTGAGCGAACCCCATTTGTTGAACGAATGCTTACTTGCTCGCTCGTTAAGGGAATCTAGCATTAAATAAACATATTCATGCGTATGGGGTCTACAAAGCAAAAAATTATATAAAATGCTCTGAAAAGCGACGGTTAAAATTAAATAGTCCTGTCTCACTCTATATGACACCCAATATTGGCTTTTAACTACGTTTTTTTAGTAATATTGCAATTATAATAAGTGATGAAAAAGTAAATGATCCGTTTCTACAAGTGGTGGAAACGTCAAGTGCGAAAATGGGAACGAAAAAATAGCGATTATTCCGGCAGATTGAGTTGCCAATTTACGCGGCAACCAGGTGGAAACGCGGCTTGAATCCAAATAATAATTATCATTTTCCTTATTTTTTATTTAGCCGCAAGCCATCGACTACCAAGTGTTTGCCTTTAAGAACGTCTGCTCTGTTTCTCACTTTTTAGTGCACGTTGTAGTCGGAAGTTCCCGTCCATTCACAAAGCTGACAATGCATCCACATTTCGCTCCATTTCCTATAATATTTCCAAGCAGGAAATTCATTGAATTCACAATGAGTGGAAAACGAAAAGTGAGTTTCGTAGTAAAAATGTAATGTGTTTCAGATTAATCATAGCAACTATCCAACAAATAATCTGGACGGGAAAATTTACCCGGAGTGCAGTGAATTCGCAAACTTATTCAACCAGGGTACCGTGGCGCATCAATTTCAACTTAGAAGCGTTTATGATATAGATAGAGAAGACTTCGCACTGGCGACCACATTTCAGCAGCGATGGGTGACGGTCGACTACATATTCTTCGCGTGAGTGAAATATATTGCTATCGTATCGATAGGTTAGCCGTCAGAGGCGAATTACTCTAGACTTTGACAATCCTCTATTAATCTCAATTCCTTATCTCGGGCAAACGCCTCAACAGATATACATATATGTTGCATCATTAGGATGACGGCGCGAGTGTCACCACGAGCGTTGTTTTGGAAAGATATGTACGTTTTTAAAAGATTTTTATTTTTATTTTAGTCAATGTACGAATCTGCAGTTAGTAGACAGACTTCGGTTGCCAACGGTCGAAGAGTGCAGCGAAATGGCGCCGCTGCCGAACCACGAGCACGGTTCCGACCACTTTGCCGTCGGCGCCAACTTTGTCCTGACTCTGCGATAGACTTGAAAGCGAATGAAACGTTCGTGAGCCACGGCATACAGACACATCTATTACTCGCTCACAATATCTTGCGACGCGGACATGCCGATGATGGCGTAACATCGGCAGTCGGCGCTGCATCGGTATTTTTGAATGCATGTGTTTAATGTATATGTCACCGGATTGTAAACACCCCAAAATTGTAAGATTTTTGTTCAATTTATATATTGAAAGTTTCCGTTTAAATTTTTACGCCTTTAATTATAAACTTAAGGTGTTTGCGATTATGAGGTAACATGTATTCTTGTCAATCTGCAATAATGATACCTAAACTCAAAGGGTATTTAATGATGATTATTATTAGCATCTTATCTTATCATGCTTATGCTTTGTTGCTAATAATCTTATAAGATAAGAAGATTATTAGCAGCGGGAGGTGCATTGCATGCTATGGAAATCATTAGTGTAAAACAGTTTATCAATTAGTTCATTAAATACACACATACATTCGTGTATATTTTGTTTAAACGGGTTTCATTGACAATGCGAAATTGTCATTATCGAATACCCTACAAAACTTGTAAGTTAAAACAGTAACAGAGAAAAAGAAAAATTTGAATACGCTTTTCTTCTCATTCACCTTTTTCTAAATGTGGTTTCGTTCAAATTAGGCTAATGTTGGTATTCAAATTTTCTCTATTATGTATGTGTTAAGGACACGATAGACTATATTTTTGAATATTTTGTAAGTGTTAATAATTTATATTTTTCCTATATGATTTGACCTGTATTAATATTTAATGCGGGTCTTTCGATTGTTATTCTGCTGTTAAAAGACATCATATGTGTGCTCCATATAATTTATACTAAACTTTGTTTTGGATTAAAAAATTTGATTGCAACCATTTTTATTTCCATCATTTCGTCAAAACCAAATCCACCTAATATTTTTTGTTTGTCCGTATCAACTTTACATAACAATTTTTACATGTTAAATACAAATAAAAATATCTCGTAAATGAATGAACAGATTTTCATTAACAAAAGCTTAGAAACACTGATCAGCTTTCAATTAAAAAACACTGTATTAATTATTGTAAGTTCTGAGTTTTGGCCATGCTTTATTACTATTTTAATGATATTTTTCAATATTATTTCATGAATATTTAGTAAAATAGTAAGCCATAGGTTGCTTAATACATGTATTAATACTTTTTATCATAAAAACTAGAGTGGTCAGAAAATTGTTCTATATTGTTATTTATAGTTTTACTCTTTTAATACATCTTTTTGAGTTTTATAGAAAATTTGGGTCATCGAAGACATTGAAAATTATGTTGAACACATTTACATGACATTTTGCATGACAGTTTTTTTTAATTTATTTTCTAAATATTGAATTGATGCCTGGGTCAATTTTATTTGACTTAGTAAGCATATTGTAGCTTTCACTGATGGTAAAGTAAAATAGTTACTTAATACTTCATAGCATTTGGGACATTTTAAAATAAAGAAAGAACTTTTTCTTGTATTTAAGTAATTCTACGTCCTTTAATTTTGATCTGCATTATGTTTATTTTGGTCTTGTGCACTAGTGTCCTGATGTATTAGGTTTATCGATGATAGAATAATTGTGCTTCTTGAACAAAAATGCCACTCTAGATCTGCCAGGATCAACTGCATCAGCTGTAATTGTATAATAAGAGTATATTAATATCATTTTGTGATCTTTACATGATTGATGTTTATTACTCTTTTAAATTTACAGAATACGGTCTTCACATTTATTTTTAATTATTATATTATGTACTAGCACTGCGCGGCTGTTTCACACGCGCCTACAATATAAATATTATTAATCACAATAAAATATAGCCTATGTTACTCAGAGTACAAGCTACATTTAGCTTTCCAACGGGGAAAGAATTTTTGAAATCGGCACAGTAGTTTTTGAGTTTATTCATTACAAACACATACACATACAAATCTTTCCTCTTTATAATATTAGTTTAGACTAGCAAATGGATAATTATCTATTTGCTAGTACATATAATTAATATTTACCTGGATAAGGTCACCAATGAAGAAGGCTCACCAATATTTCTTTGAGGATTTGTAGCAGCCATGGCTTAACTCACTTGTCAACCTGAAAGTGTAAACAATGACAATTTAATAATTAAATCTAAAATTATAACTCATTTTATAAGAATCTAACTAGCTAATTGCGATAATTTGAAAATTTGTGGATGAAAAAGTATTTAGAACGAAAGAAACGAGGATTGACAACATTTCAAATTTCTAAGGTCATGAAAATAAAGATACCATTTCTTGAGTTTTTCATTCTGATTCCAAAACTGATTTTTTCACATTTTTTTTTTGGACTTAGTTTTGGAGAAAATAAATAAAATCAAAAAATGTAGTTGTGACTTCATTCATACGGCTCTATAAGTTGTTATCCAGAAAATAAACAGATAGAATATCGTGAGAAAAATTATTTGATATTTGTTTTCGTTATTGACTTGACATATATTTTTTTATTTTTTTAAACATAGCAAAGGCAACTAACCTATTCAGCCGTATGAATGAGGTCACTTGGTACTAACGTCTTTTTGAAAAAATATGATCTCTCTATCGTCGGTCCCTCATGTCTGAGGATCGTGGTCAGCATCGGGGTAACATCTGGAGCGGATGATCTGCCTCCATCACGACCACGTAAAATTTGGAGGACGATGAGTCCTTCACTTGATCGGTCCATCTGGTTGGTGAACGCCCACGCGATAATATGATATTCAAAGTTAAAAAGTTGAATGAAAATTAATATATTGAGGAAAAATAAAAAATATGGGTCTCGTAATTTTAGATTTACTTTCAATTGCGTTAATAATGTAGTGTTAAAAGTGAAGTCCCGTGTCTCCTAGTGGGGCAGATGCATTTCACATCTGTTTCACTGATCGACTTTTCTTTAGGGGCAAGTAGGTGATCAGCCTTTTATGCCCTGCCAGACCGAGTTTTTTTTTAACTCCACCGGGAATCGAACCCAGGACCTCTCGGTTGTAACTCTAACGCGCTTACCACTAGACCAGGGAGGCGGTCGTTGTCAATTATGTAATTGTTGAATTAATATTTACCTGGCAGGTATGGCAGGGTCATTAATATTTTGGCTCATTCATTTGGGTCATAAATTGGGGCTTTGTCACTGCTTGACCTGAAATTTTAGGACAATATGTTCAACATAATGTATTTAGTGCCTAGATAATTTATTAATGCAATGAGGCCAAGTGGCTTCCAAAACTCTGACACCAAATTTAACTATAATGATGAAATAAATCGAAAAGAAGATAATACCAATTTGCTATTGCTGACAATTGAATAAAAATTTATATAATATAATCCTGTTGCTATGAAGCATTATTATGTTATTGATATGGTTATTCAAATTCAAATGGTTAAAAAGATTTTTGTCTGCATCAGTGAAATGTAACTTGTAAGTCAAGGATCCTCTTCTTTTATAATACTCAAAGTCAGATACTGTTTTCAATTTTCAACCAAGACACTAGACCCAGATTTTAAGCCTCTGAAGAGCCTTATTAGGATTTGGAAAGCTATGCATTGAGGCCTCTGTAAATAAAAATAAAAAGGCTTAGTTACCAAGTCCTGTGATAGCCAGACTTGTGATTTTATAAATGCAGAGTATTGTAAGTACTTACGACTTGGAGAGCATCCAAATGCACAAATTCTATGCATTTTATAGTGAAGATGTTGATTAATGCACAACAAATGCACAATCAAACCTTTATACTAATAATAGCGTCCTGTCACGAAATAGTTGCGATATCGTAAGCAAACACTCGAAAGATAAAAGGATGTGTATTTTATTTCATAATAATATCATTGATATATTAAAAACCCCATAATATTATGATTTTTTATGTCGTGTGACTACTGGCCTTTGACAGTATAATTCGATTTGACATATGTCAGCTCACTGGACGAAAACCATAAACGAAAATATTATTCGCATCATGTCTACCTACTTAAAGTTGCCGCAAGAGGTCTCTATTCCTCATAGTTCAGCTCCTTTTAAATTTTTAGC
Organism: Aporia crataegi; assembly: GCA_912999735.1. Lineage (NCBI taxonomy): Eukaryota > Metazoa > Arthropoda > Insecta > Lepidoptera > Pieridae > Aporia > Aporia crataegi. The sequence continues at coordinate 178,507 of OU538732.1, read as the reverse complement.
GGAAAGAACCGGACCATAAAAAATATTATTAAAATAATTATAATAATCCTTCCAGAGGGTGATCCTCTGCCCCCAAACTTTGTGCAGTAGTACTGCAACTTATCTTTGACCATCTAAATTGGCAGTCAGATGAAATCACATCTATAATTTATATAAAACTTTATATATTCTAAGCAAAATCGTTATTAAAGGTGCTGGAAATAAATGGGTTTAATAATTATTTAATTGTATTAAAAAGAAAAGGCTTTTTCTACCACTATAAAATATTTGTGGAGAATTACGTAAAACTTTAAATTCACGTAATTTCTACAAAATATAATGTTCTATTTTATGTGCTGTCATTGGATTCAAAATATGATAAGCTCTATAAGTATTGAAGTAAGTTAATATAATCGGCCTTACATATATTTTTTTTTTTACGATTTTTGTATTCATAAAAGCAGTTTGGAGAAGAAAGGTTTAAGAAACTCATAAGTAATGACAAATTTTTAATTATTATTAGATACGACATTATAATTTTAAAATAAATTGCACAAACTTTAGATATATTAATTTAAAACAAACGAAGTTCTTTATAATTTACTTCATCAAAAACGCCCTAATCGTGCTCTCCCTGCCGGCACTAGAAAGAAAATTAATTTCCCGCTTCAAATCATCTAACAGATAACAATAATCTTTTAAAAAAATTTTAGAAGCAGTGAATTTAAAATCTTCCGCGAAAAAGGTTTTCAATGCGTGGATTTGAGAAATGCTTACTTCAATAACCTCGCCTTTAGAAAAAGCCGCCGAATACCTATAAATGAGAAAAGGGAATAATTAATCTGATGATGAAAAAAAGTGGTTAAGTTTATCATAGGTGATTTTGGTTAAAAGTTCACTTGATCAAGGTGGATCTTAATTCTTAGCTACAATTAATGAAAATCTGTTGATCCGTTAAAAAGATATCCTTATTTGGTTTTTGAATTGAATTCAATTACACTTGTTAATAAGATTATTTATTTATTTGATGCGATTAATTTGAACCCATGTAAAAAGTACAAAAGATACGTACAGAAAACATTCCTTGAGTTTCTGCGCGAGGTCATATTTCTTGAGCAACAGGAGAGTAGTTTTAACGGCCGCTACGGCGATAACCGACGGGTACACACAACATGTGTCAATATTAACGTTATTAGAGGTCACACATATGAAGGTGGCGCAACTAAATATTGTGCCTTTTGACTGCTCGCTATCACAACACGAGACAAGGTATCCTAAAAACTCCTGGGGTACTACCGGCTGAGGCGGGAATTTCTGAAAAAATATTCATTTTTATATTTAGGTATTAAATTTTTTAAAGTAATCCTAAATAACAAATAAAATTGGATAGGTTACGCACATCAAAGCCAAAATTGTATGATACATTAGCTTACTACTAAGTTCTGAAGGTAGGTGCCCATTTATAATTTTTCAAAGTTCTTAAAATATAAACTTGGCTTAAACGCTGCGTTTGCAACGTGAAAGTAGTAATAAGCACCCTCACATTAAGTATTAAGTGAATAATGACCATGACAAAGTATTACCAGTCTACAGAGAATCTTCCTCTCCATTGAGAACAATTGTGCCGTATTAAAATGGTTGCCGGTTAACTCGATGAGCTTCGGCGCCATGTACGCATTGCCGTGGATCTTCTGTGCGATCCAAAAGCAGGCCGTTATCACGAGCAGCAGGTTGCATTGCGTCACCCTTTGCTGCGATATTAGCATGTCGAAGTACCAAGCCGCTGTCTGTATCACGGCTGGGTCGCCTTTAATTTTCTGCGGAAAGGGGATGACAGATGCAGAAAACATATAAAAAGGGAAATAATTGAAGACAATTTAAAAAAGCCACGACATGATGATGACCAGTAAGAATATCTTATTAATCGGATCGAAAGATCTTCATAAATTGTAGCTTAAAATCCATTCGGATCTCGTCACTGGCTTAGGAATTAGGAGCCACAACGAACTTACTAAACCTTTTTATTTCAAATGTAACCTTGACAAGTTACGGCCACTAACATCTAACAAAGTGAAAATTAGGAAGGTAGGTACTTACATATAATTCTGTAACCAAATTTAAAGCGTGCGCCCGGTATTTTTTCGATGTACAAAATAACAGAAAAGGCTTTGTCTCCTCTTTTTCCAACAAATATTTCATTATATCTCTTTCATAATTACAAATGTCGGTAGAATCACTCGAAACTGAAAAAAAATATGTAAGTTATTAACAATTCATAAAGAAATCAATCCGAATCTTGTACTTGTATGTAGCTAAACCAATCGGTCAGGTCACAGGTCCAACTTGGGTGTGTCGGGTATTGGAATCGAGTATTCTTTGCACCGGAGCCTGTTCAGTTCAGTTCAGGAAAAGTATAACTGTCGGCTGTGCGGTCTCGTCAAGCTCTTCTTAATATTCTAGATGCGAATAAACCAACCTCTAGGCAGCGCTGACGACGTAGCTTCCCTTCTGATGGCGACGTTGTCCACATCATCAGTGGTCTTGTTATGAATTTTTAAATCCTCATGTGAGTTTTCGCTGCCGCTCACAGTCGGAAACCGCGTATTTGAAGAGTGAACTAAATTGGGAACTAAATCTATCAAAGTGTTTAATGGCTGTCGTGATTCTTTATGTGTCTTTTTAACATTTTCCTTCGGCACTGATATTTTCGAGTTAAACTGTTCCATATTGTTTTAATTTTGATCACTATTTTCACTTTTTTGATATTAATTATTAGGTTATTATATTTAAAATCTATATAAATTAAAACAGATATGCGTCCAGCGCGTGACTACGATACTAAATGATTTTGAATTGGAACCGATTTCTCGAAATTCAATAAAGGTTCTACCCTCACGTGTTCTTTTTAATAGCGGGTAGTAAATTTACAAATAAAAATATATTGCTATAATATGTTAAATCACCTTTTATACCTAAACCATATTGTTATATAGTTAGTGGTAATAAAATCAGAATATAATTACTACTAAAAAGTAGATTAATTATAATAAAACCTTAAAGTGAAACTTGAATTCGTTTGTTGCTTCTATGTTTGAAGTAGGTACTTAGATTGCGTTTTAAAATTATTTAAGTTACTGTTGCAGGACGGTTTGGATTGTTCTAGATTTAAGAATTATCTACAATATTCCAATAAATTCTAGATTCTAGTTCTAGAAATTCCTCCAATGATCTAGAAAGCTCCAAAATGTATCTTAACTTTCGGATCGATTAATAATATGCTGGATCGTTCTAGAAGCTTTTAAAATTTCCCGACATATTTAGAAGTCGAAATTTTTATAACAGTCCGACAAATTTAGTAGTTAGGTAGTAGGGATAATATCCAAATAACTGTACAATTAAAAATGACACAGCTAGTACTATATATTTTTAACCGACCTTCAAAAAAACCAAAAAGGAGCCACGTCGCCGTCCGTGAACCGATTTAGATGAATGAGATTTCAAACGATAAAGTAATTCGTCGAAGTGGTCTTAATTTTATTTGAAATTTTTACAAGTGATATTTTTCAGGATATTGAAAGAATAGTTTCATAATCGGGTGAGAAATCGCTAAAATTCACGCGACCGCGTCGTACTTATTTGCTTTTAACTCTAGAAGAACAAAGATAATTTGATTTATAGTTTTAGAGATATTGAAGTTAGAAAATCAAAAATTTAAAAACTTAAATCAGTTTGATTTAGTGATACAGAAGTCCGTGTTATATTAAACGATCGCTGTAGAAAATAATGTCCCAAAATATAGACAAAATAAGTGAGGCGCTGCGATCGCTAAATTGTCCCAATTTAACTAACTTCATCTACTTGTACATAGTACATACTCATAAACAGCTTACTTCGCAGATACTACTTACCGATGGCAACTCGGCTAGTGGCTGAAAAATGAATTATAAATTTTACAAATTTTCAGGGACAGGTGGGCTAATGTTTACGTAGCGATCGTGATAATAGTACTGACTAGTAGCGATGAACCGAGTCGCCTTTTTGGTAACTCGAGTTGACTTGGTTACCAACTCGGGTTGCAACTCGAGTTGACTTGATACAGTCTGCCTTAAGTAGCTTTCAGACTACGCTTTACTTGCTATATTATATTTGCTATAACAATATGGCTCACCATACATTTAGTATGGACACGTTCACACTGCGCTATACTATATTGTATGAGCTTGCTAAAATTGAGCGATACGGAGTTCAGCAGTGCTCACCCTCGACCGTCCCGTAAGCGAAACAAGCAAGTAGCAACAACTGAGCTTGCTATATAATTTAGCCGTATAGCGTAGTGTGAACGTCATGCTATATAGTATAGCATGGCATCCGCTCTATAGTATAGCAAGTATAGCGTAGTCTGAAAGCAAGGTTATTAGAAACTACAGGTTGCCACATAGTCATGTAAACAAATTAACAAACTCAAACCCCTCACACCATTCCCATCCTTGTGACGTCATTGTCGTATAAAATCAGTGGCCTGCCATATTCTATACGTATTCGACGTATAATTATTTACTCTATTTCTTTCTGAAAATAGTTAGAAACTTTATTTTTTCGAGATGTCTTTTAGAATATAACTTAAATTATTAATATGATGTTATGCACTTTTATTTTTATATCTAATGATGAATTTTTTTCGAAACCTGTCGTAAATATTATTAAATGACTCTTTTCCAATAATGGTCTAATACATTATTTCAGGTTCTGAGCGGAGCGACGAATGTATTGATTTTACTGATGTAGGTACTTTAAAAGGATCACTTTTCAAAATTATATTTACTTTTTTACAGGCTATGATTATAAAAAATTTATTCAAAGTATAGTATATTTTAATTTGTATTGTATAATAATAATAATTTCAAAATGCTTATAATAACACAAATTATTTTAAGAAAGAATGTTAAACACAAACATAATAAGATAAAATATTTTTCAAGACTTAGATGATAAAAAAAATAGTCAAAATAAAGTAGGTACATTCCAATTTGTTTTACTTAATAAATAATAATAATAAAAATAATAAGTAAATAAAAAATGCTTTTAACAATTTAGTGGCAAGATACCTTATGTTGTCAGTCTTCTAAGTTTCTGCATTTTTTGTAGTTGTGCTTTTGCTTTTCGTTTTTTTATTAGTAAGTTTGAAGTTTGGTTCAAGTATCTCATTCTAATAAAAATTCTCTGTTTTATGTAGGTGTGTAATTTGGACAACTTATAGTACAGTGTACCTATACTAAAAAAGTTTGTATTTAAAAATGTTTAATGGTAATGGAGGCTTCTACTGAAACTGTAGGTATTAAAAAAACACTAAACAGCCATTAAAAATTTATTTAATTATCAAAGTTATTATGAACAAAAATAGTGAAAAACATTTAATTTATGTTATAATATTATATACCTAACTATGATATTATTACTTTAAATTCATACAAATTGATAAATATTGATTTCATAATATCCACTCAAAAAATGTAATCATTTCATTCTATTTGCTTAGTTACTTGAATTAATCAAAGTTATTCAACCTTAATTGACTGTATTTACATGTGGAATGAAATATCAGTTCTCCCTTCACGTTTTGATTTTGCAGAATAATTAACACAAGTAGATACCGCGCAAACGGAACCACCTTTAGGTTTATTTATTTCTTTCGTAGCCATAGTAATTATTCAAATTAAAACACAATTTTATTAAATAAATAGAACAAAATCTAACGAAACTACCAGAAGGCATAAAAACATACGAAGCGCTTGTTTAATAAATGCTCAACTCGGTGCATCGTTCCGCGGGTTGCTACTTGCTAGTATGCTACGTTCAAGGCCGAGCTCAACCCGGCGAGCTGTGTGGCGTGGCGACGAGTCAATGGTAGTCAAATAATATTGAACTTATTCAAAAATCAGACATTTATTGTTATTAAAAGTGTTTACAAAAATAATCATTACAAAGCGAACTACTTATGTAACACAAAATAATGGTACCTAATAATAATTTTACCTAGAAGTAAATAATAAGAAACTAAAATAAATCGAATGGCACATTATTCATTATATTAAGCACCGCACCGCTTGGTATTGGGTCATTTATCTATCAACTAACACCTACATAAAAAGCTAATCAAAATCTAAGTAATGGCACTTATTTTTGAATGACTACCAGTCTAAAGTTATAAAAATACCTATTAGGTACCTAACTATATAAAAATAACTGTAATACAACCTAATCAACTTTGAAATAGATTTAATAGACCGTAGAGGTACACACGGCTACACATCAAGCTATACAAAACCAGTTTATCATGGTCTCGCTTTGTTTAATCTTTCCACACATTCAACGTTCAGTTTATACTGGTTTTGCATAGCTTGATGTGTAACCGTGTGTACATACGGTCTATTAAGTCTATTTCAAAGTTGATTGAAACCTTCAGTTAAAATATCAATAAAATAAAAATATGTCTTAAATTCAACAATACTTTCTTGGTACCTAAGTAGGTAATTATAGGTATGACTATGTATAATGGCAGTAATTTCTAAATTTCATTCTTAAGTTCAATAACTACAAAAGATCAGCATTGTAAGTTCAAACAAAGTGTACACTTCGGGTCAGCCCAGTTTGCAGGTATTAACTCGGGCCGTTGGCCGCGGGCCGCCATCCCGCCGCACCGTCCGCTCGCCGCGCGCACTTTTCGGGTCAGCCCGGCTTGCAGATATTTTGACTCGGGTTGACCCGTTTACTATCTGACTCGGGTTACCCGAGTTAGATAACTCGAGTCGCCCATCGCTAGTAGTCACTAGTCAGTGATCTGTGTGAGCCCAATATAAAAAAGGCGGTTGATCAGTTTGGCATTAATATGAGAGAAAATGACTGGTGTCTTCAGCAAAACGTAAAATATTGTAGTTTTGGTCCCTAATTTTGAAACAAAATGATTTTCAAAATATTTTAATTTATGGCCGTTTTGAATTCAATGGTCAGCCCTCAGTAGTCAAGTGTCAACACTCAACAGTGTCAAAATTCATTTAGATAATAATTATTGATTGCATTCGTATTTTGAAAATTTTATCTCGAAAAGAGTTTGCGTGGTTCAAGATGTTACAAGATTTCTATTAATACTCAGATTAATACATACTGTCTGTAAAAAAAACTTTTGTGCATTCAAATCGAATGTAAATAATGGAAATAATGCCAACGCCGAGTCGCCATTAAAATATAAAAACAATTATTGTCTAGTAGTAGTTTCCTTTGATCTTTAGCTACTTGTGAATCATGTGGTTGATAATTAAGCTATGTTAGACATGGGTTTAACCCTATTCGCGTTTTGGAGTGTCCTGGGATGGATAACTTTAGCCTCATGCAATTTAGAGACAGAATATGAAACTAACTGCAATAGATCTATTCCACAACAAATTGAGTATCAATTCACAACTAATGTTGTGCGAAGCGAGCATATCGTTACATTTACTGCCTATTTTTCCAAAGTATCGAGAGAAAATTATATAACAGCTGCTCTTAAAAATGCTGGTGTAAGTAATACAATTCAAATCTCCAAAAAAGGTTTAGGCAAAGATATCAATATGTATTTTAAAAGCAAAACAACTAGCATTTATGGAAATGTAAAATCTGCCACCCATACAACAGATTTAAGACATTAATTTTGCGACCTCAATATTTTTATGTCTTTTAATAATATAAGACTTATTTAATTACTTCTATACCTTATATATACTTTTTGAGGTCTTTACACAACATAATCTTACTTTGTATTCTCAGATAATGAATTGGACTATCTTACAAAGACAAAATCCTGCCAAAGATTACCGAAGTGACTTTGAGGTTGTTATACTTAATGAAGAACAAAATGTGGCATTAAAAGTGTTGGGTGATCACCCTGCAGTACGTCGAGTTACAGCTCAGCACCAAGTACAGCGTACTTTAAAGTATATTAAGGAGGTACATATTTGTAACATGTGTTCTTAAGACTTTGTTTGATAATGAGTAACATCATCAATGTTATTATTTTAAAATTTGCCTTCCTGTATTTTAAAAATCCTGCAGTAATCAAGATCGCAATTGGTTTACTGATCTATATAATAGCGTGTAGTGTTTAATTTTAGCTTTACATTCATTTTGAATCTCAAGACAAATGAAAAGATTTCCGAATCTTGATTTTAAAGTTATAATTTTAGGACTGTGGATCACCAGATTGTCTATACTCAGGATGGAGAAGTCATAACATCAAAGGGCGAGCTTTACACACTTTAAGAAAACACCATGATGTGAGTAGTTTTATGTTTTCAAGTATTTTGTGTAGTGTTCAATGATGCCAATGCAGTCATAACTGTTTATCAATGAGCGAGTTAAGTAAGGTATCCAGACTCCATAAAATATATGTTTTAATTATCTGGTCGTGTATATGGAAATGACAGGTCAATTATTAAAAATTTATCAAAAATGTAGTAGAAAATTAGGAGTACCAGTGAGGTGCAGTTAGTGCATCAGTTTAAGTTCATTTCCGAGATTATCAATAAGTTTGGGGTTGTTTAGGGGCAGAAGACTAACTAGAATCATAATTTCTTATTATGTCCAGTTGCTTGTGAAGAAAAATATGTATTTTATCAAATATATTTTAAACATATAACAAAAGTAACTGGAAAAAATATAGACCATTCATCCAATAATGCATTATACTTTTAGAAAGACGGCTATTCATCCCGAAAGCTGTTGAGAACAGTGCCGCGTCAAATCACTTCTGTATTGAAGGCAGATGTGCTATGGTCCCTTGGTGTTACAGGTATGTTCTGTTTGTTTGTTCTAATCGTGCTTCTAAAAGAACTAGCAAATTAGCTACTCTTGTTCGTGTTGTATTGCTAACACGATCAAATATTTTCAATCCCCTAATGCTCCTTTTTATTTTCCTTTGACACACATCTTATTTTCTTAGAGAAATTGACTTACTTAAATTTATATAGGTGAAGGAATCAAGGTAGCGGTTTTTGATACTGGGCTGTCACGCAATCACCCACACTTCAGCCGCATACGCGAACGGACCGACTGGACGGGGGAGAAAACGTTAGATGATGCGTTGGGGCATGGAACATTTGTTGCTGGGGTCATTGCTTCAAGAGCTGATTGCCTTGGATTTGCACCTGATGCTGAATTACACATATTTCGCGTATTTACTGACAACCAGGTATGTCTGATATCCATACTATACTATTCATCAGTCCACTACATAGTGATAGTCTTAGAACTTTATAGATAAATGCCATATTAAACAGTTAGCATAAAATACGTATAAATATACATAATAATAATTAAGTATAAAAATACAATTTCCGTACAAAATTTTCATTATGATAATATGGTGCTAGCCTTGTCAAGGACAGGTGATTCTTATCCCAGAAATGAAATTCCTAAATCCTAGCTATCCTCAGCATTTACTCTCGCAAGCCCTCTTTTTTATGCTGGTGAACGTTGCATATAACAATATATTATATACAGCGATATTGTATTTCAGATTTTGAATAAAACTAGTTAGGTTAAAGTTAGAAGATGTATCACATGTATCATGAGACGTTTTTCAACACACTTGTAATAAAATGAGGTTTGCTTACCTACAAAAAAAATTATAAAATTGTATTTGAATGAAATACTTATTCATTAAACATGTACAAGTTAAAATTGTTTATTGTATGAATTATTTCATGTAAGTGATCAAGTAATTCACTTATTTATACTATTGAACGCAATAGTAAAATTTGATTTTATTTTGTATCGACACTTTTTTGAGAAAAGAGGTTTAACAAAAATGTTTTACTACATTATCAAAATGTCACAGTTTGGTTACATATCTTTAAATACCCTAATTAGTGCAGTCATTGAAGCGAAAATACGGTCTTACCTCCGAATTTTTTTACTGTGAACCGAATTGCATACAATTTTGGAATTAGGTTCATCTTACCCTTAACTTCAAAAGTGAAAATGATCTGAACTCCGCCTATTATTTTTCGGTTTAAAGATATTTATTCTCATAAGAAATTTACATTTCACTTAAAATGAGATACAAAAAAAAATAGGTTAATAAATATTAAGTACAAACTAAGTTAGTCACTGATACTCATTGTGTTAATATATAACTTTAATTTTTTCTTAAAACTATTCACACTCTCACTGTTTTTAATATTATTTGGTAATTTATTGAACAACATTGCCCCCTCATACATAATCGTCTTCTTTCCATAATTTGTCCTTGGCTTTATTACTTTAAGTTGGTATTTTTTCCTAAGATTCCATTTATTTTCTCGTATGTTTAATTGTATATTGGATTTAACGGTATTTGCGATAATTTTTAAGGGGTTGTTCCCTTAATGGAAAAATTGACATTGAGCCATTTTATCGCTAGAAAACATGTCTAATAGTAAGTGGTGAAATTGTAAAGTATTTTCTAACATAATTACCTCATATTAAAATCATTTTCAACCCCTTGAAAATCTTACAAACCTTGCAAACAATCCCTAAATTGAAAAAATCACAAAAAAATACTTTGGTAGACATAAAAAGATGTAAGTATAGAGTAAGTAATATTTTATTTTCTCTATAATAATTATCAAAATTTTAACCCTCTTTCAACCCTTGAAAACTACCCCTTAATAAAAAATTATTAAAAATTTTTTTTTGATAAAATGAAAAGGATTTAAATATTATTCCACACTCGAAAATGATTATCATATTCTTAAGTTTTTCTACCCATAAAACTACCCCTAAATTAAAACAGTAAATATATATGATTACATATTTAAAAATAATTAAATTTAGAGTAAAAAATTGCCATTTATTGAATAAAATATTTACAAGTTATATAAAATTGTATTATAATTATTAAAATATAATATTATTATTCATGCCTCAATGTCGGAGTTGCTGTCACATTCAACATCTTCTGGCTGAATTGAAGGGCTATTTTGGCAGTTATCTCCACTGCACGTTCCACAGGTACTATTACAAAACAGACCAACTTTTCTGCATCCGCAAGACGCTCCACATCCTTTTTTGCAGTTGCAAAAAATCATTTTCAGCAGTTCTTGTGGTGCGGGTGGATCTACAGACTTAAGTGGATTTAATAAACCGTCATTCATGCCCCACCCCCAATCCGTTGGATGAATGTATATTATATTATTATGTATATTATATATAATTTTTTGTATATTAGGTATATATATACACATTACAATAGTTGTGGGTCTCTATTATACTGCGTACTTTCACATTGCTCCAAATATTCACACTCCGAAATTTTCAGTTACTAAGTAGAAAAAAATATGATAAGTTTTTGGACCATAACTCGTTCAATTGTCATGCTATCACAATTTATAAAAAACCATTGTAAAGGTAATTAAGAGAGCTATAACATCCTTCATTGCAATATATAGTAAAAAACCTTTTTCTAAAACGGTGAAGGGTTAAAGGGCTTAAGAGAGGCTGTGATTGCGCTGCTATACGCTCTTTAAACAAAAGAACAAAATTGTTTGTCAGAAAAATACCTAAATTTTTAATTAGTACACTTTTATACGTATCTGTCGTCATTTTTGAGATATTATGAAAAGAAAGTGGGTTTTTTAAAAATTTGAAATTTTGTTTTTTTTTAATCGTGACTTTTTTGAAAAATATGTGTCCTGAAGCAGCCAAACTGATACTATCTATTAAACTCTTCATAATAAAGTTAATTCTAGGCGGAATACGATTAATTTTAATTTTGGTGGAAATGGCACTTATGAAACCCATTGATTTAAAAGAAAAAAAAAATTGATGCTCCCCTTATTTGCAATACAGCTCACTTATTTTACGTGCAAAAGACTTTTAATAGTGCTCATTTTAAAGCTTATTTCAAGCACTACAAAACCCTTTTGTATTAGAATGCATAAAATGCATCTGCTCGCCGCTAGATGGTATTGACCACATCGATTAAATTTCAGACAAAATAAAAAACGGCTTTGATCTTTAATATCTAGCTTAATATTGCACTTAGAATACTTTATAAAAAACCAAATTGTTCATTGTTTTACCTGCTACAATTTTGTTCTTCATAAAATTTTCGATAAAACGTATATTTTTGGAGATATTTGCAAAAAACCGATCAAAAACGTGAAAAAATTGCGAATTTTCAATTGCCAATAACTTGAAAAGTATTGGATTTTTTATTTTAAAACTTTATAGACGATTGTTTGCTTAAAATTAGACCTTCTATAGATATCCGAGGTTATTTTGAAAAAAAAATCACCCCAGAGATAGGGTGGTGCGGAGTTCAAATCATTTTCACTTTTGAAGTTAAGGGTAAGATGAACCTAATTCCAAAATTGTATACAATTCGGTTCACAGTAAAAAAATTCGGAGCAATAATGCTTCAATGAGTGCACTAAATGCGGTGCGATAACGTTATTTATTTTACACAAGTGGACCCCGTAAACTTCGTATCGCGACAGAGTTCCGAATAACGTATCATCTAAAATGTATGAGGATAATTTTCTTCATAAACACTTCACTTTTTCGTGAATTTTTCTTAAAAAGTTATTGGTGGTCTCCTACGTATCAAATCGAAATAGATTAAAAAGTTATAAACAACTGTGTCGAGTGAACTACATTAAACCAACCGAATGACTTCACCATCGCAAACTTCAAATGCGTCGAATATCGAGTACTAGCGAGTACGAGGCACTAAGAGGTACATAATATCGCATCAAACCACTCGCTCTTTGTCTATTCAAATCTGAACTGCGTTTATTTATTTTTTAATATTGGTGGGGCGTTAATGTTTACATTTATCTGAGTTATTTGTGATTTGGCAACTTAAAAATATCATTCCGAAGACTAGTGCATCTCAATTTGATTTAATTGTGACTTATATGGAGCAGTAAGTGATATAAACTGAGTTATAATATTTGTAATGTCTCACTGGGTGAAACAGAAATGTTTTGTTTTTTAGGCATGGAGATCTCCGAAAACCTGCTTCCAATACAAGGGGCAGAATATCATCAATACGAAATTGGGAGGAATTAACCAACATGTTAAATGGGGATGGTACTGATGACATTTAAATTTCTGAAAAATGGAAGACGGTTAGTGAAAATGTTAACTTATGCTTATTTATTGAAGTGAAAACTTCTTTAGGCGCGTTTAGTACTTTTTGTGGGTACTGAATCGAACTGAGCCGTCACGCTTGGCTCACGGCGTTACATAGGTAACGCTCATTCGGGTGAAGTCGACTAAGCATGAGAGGAACAGTCAGCAGAGCGAGAGAGAAAGATAGATTAATTTCGCCTTGTTTAAGTTTTCACTTCTGTCGTGTGCTCTTAAGCAGACTGAATCTTTTTTTGGTTTAAACCAGGTTGTGGTTGACTGTTTTATAAAACTTATATTGCTTCTTTGCATGTAGGTTTGTAGTTATTACAAAAATAATACGAAGAAAAAGGCTACTTGTCTGCATAAAACAGCCACAGGCACTGGTGGTGGGGTTGCTGTGCATGCCAAATTGACTGATTAGGAACAGTCTTGAATTTGTTTGGTGTGCAAATAGCTACAGGCTTAGCAGTTGATAAAGCTGGGTTACCTGTAGGTTACAACTTTTTATTAACATAAAATGGTATTATGTTTGTCAATTGAGTATTGTAATATTATATTCTCTTACAGGGAGTTACTAATCATCGTAACCCTGATGGCAAACGCTAAAATGAAGAAAATGAGTTGACATTTTGCAATATCAGCATATTATTCTATTGTTTTATTATGAGAAATATTAAGTAAAAATGTTTATTTTAGGTACCATATAAATGCCACCGAGGGTTATATCTTCCCCAATATCGGTGTTTGCAGTGAATGAAGTCCAAGGTACCAAGTAGCTTCTAAGCTCTTTGCTAGCTATTGTTACATTCCATATGGTAAACAAACAAGTCTATCTCTATCTATCACGCATAGGCTATCCTTGTCACATATTTCTAGAATATCCCAGACACAATATGACCAATTATTAGCGTCTCTCTCTTTCACATATTATATAGGCTATCCTTCTCACACGCTTCTGGAATGTTCAAAGACATGAAGGCTCTAATTTTGCCTGAAACGGCTTTCCCTTAACCCGTTTCCGTAACAATATGTTATATTATATATCATTCACCTAATCAATGAATGTGAATGTATTTTACTTTAATTTTATTTTATTAAACCCTCAACCTTTCAACGAGCCAGGGTGCTCTAATACTACCCTGAGATCATCACCTGAAGCTAAGTCTTTACTCGCTTTAAGTTGCAAAGACTAGAAATTCTGAGTGAGATTTTAAAAAAATAGTATCGACGGATTTTAAGAGCGTTTCACAATATTTATGTTTATTTAATAATATTAATGTAAAAAAGGAAAACTAAATTTCCCAAAGTTTCGCGTTTGGTTTATGAAAATATAATGAAATTATTGTAGTTTCGTAACAAAATTTTATAACATTATTTTATCTTTCCAGTTGGATACCCACTTTCTACCTAGACCTACTACTCAAGTCGATGTAAACCAAATGGAGCTTGTTCAGTCCAGACAAACTTCACTTTCTTGGTTAAGGGTATCTGAATTTCTTAGAACACCACGGTAAGGCCACATGTTGAACAGGCAGCGCAAAGGTTCCCCCAATTAGAGGAATATTGGCATTAATTTAAAGAAAAGCAGCATAGAGATTACATGGAATTGAAACGAGAACAAAATAAATTAAGAGAGAGATTCACACTTAGGGATCGAGGCGAGAAATACGTTTAAGGGGCAAAGATATATTAAACTGAGGTTAGGGAGTTGACTGTTTTAGTTAGTATATTAAGTGATTTAGTTTTATTAAGAGCTTATGGTTCCTATGTTGTATTTAAATATTTCTTGAAAATTAATAAGTAATAATTTTAGTTAATGTTTATGTTATGTGCAAAAATTATTATAGAAGATTGTTAATAAAATATAAACACATAAAAAAATTTATTTGCATAAGCGTTAGTAACTAATATTTCTTACAACTACTCGTAAATAAACTTATTAAGTCACTGGTAGTTTCTCTTTCCACTTAGCTGATATTTTGAGTAATTTTTCCTTATAGTCCTAGAAATTATAAAATTACATTCATGTAAAAATTCCTTATAACTGAAATTGTTGTACTTCAAAGTGAGAGACCTACCAATAATCATCTTCGGTGTCCTTGATGTCAAAGTAAAATAATTTTTTGGCACATTTTAAGGACTTCATGAAGCATTCGTTTTCAAACCAGTTTTTCAACCTTGAAAACGTATTTTCGATGACAATTCTAGCCCTTCTAAGTTTGCTGTCATGAGCCATGGTCGTTGGTCTCCTTAAGGCCCAACGCAGACGACACACTTTTTGTGCGATCGAGTCTGCGGCGCACAAAAAGTCTGTCGCGGATTTTTGACGGACTCAACGCACACGACGCACATTGTCAATCATTTTGTCGGCAGAACTGTAGTGCCGTACACGCCATGGAAGTGCAAAGATTGCGATGTATTATTTTATACTTGAAGTACAAAAAAAGAAGACGAAATAGAGAATTTTGGGTACATCCTATACTTTCGGACTTTTTGCGCGTCGTGTGCGTTACTGCATACGATTACATAGGTTCTATTTTCACAGACTAAAAAGTCTGTCACGGATAGTCTGTCGTCTGCGTTGGGCCTAAATATAAATGTACTGCTTCAGAAATATATTATTATAATAATTAAATACTGTGGATAGTCAAACATATTACCTAAAAACCAGACCACTTCAGACGACACTTGGTGTAATTATTACATTGTAATAAATTATTATTGAAAAAACCAAATTATTATTTCCCATATGAACGAATCATGATATACCTACATTTCCAAATTTGGGATTAACACATAAAATTCTGTATTCATCATCACAGACCTGAAAAAGAAGTATAAGTTTTATTAGAAACTATTTCTTAATATTATTTTACTTTTTTGAATAATATTAATATTTACCATTTGGACATAAAAGTAAATTGTAATATTTATGGCTGTAATAAAAAATTAAATGTTCATCCTCTTGGTGGCACAACTATTTTAAAGTGACTCCCATCTATACACCATACTACTCTAGGTAGGTATCCCATATTTTTTGTAAAATCTACAACAAAATAAAAGTTTCATTTATTGTATTAACAGTGGAAAATGGTTGCTCAGGAAATTAAATATTAAAATACCTACGTTTGACTAACTGCCTGATAATAAACGATGATAGATAACTACATACTTTGTGTGCCGTCAACTACGAATAAATAATAAATCAGGAACTCTAATTCAGAACAAAGTTCAACCAAAAAGTGGCCCTACCTCAGTCCAAAAGTTGAGTCGTAGCGGCGTGGAAGATGTTATGAAATAAGTGAACCGGACCAATTCAATAATAAAACTATTATTGTGCAATGGTTTTTATTAATATTACTAAGCAATTTAGCAATTTACCGTTAGAAAATAATAGCAACCACACTAAACATAAATACACTTCGCCCCTACTTTCCTATTTTACTCGAAATACATAACCACTACTCAATCGGACACTGTTTCCCTTAAGCTATTCACTTATTTTGCCGAACTGGATCTGCAGAGAAATTCCTGCCTTCTGCGCCTGATGCTACGTTCAATGCACAAATGAATGTTTGTTTATAACTTATTTTTTGATTATTGGTACCTACCTTACCTTTTTTTACCAAGTTTTGAAACGCGGTATTGGAGTTATTTCGATAGATAAGTATATATTTTAAGCGAATGTAAAAAAAGTGGAGTCCCAATTCTACACAGGAAGCGTTTATAGATAATATCTATAACGATTCTGCATTTGACGATATGAGTTCGTATACTCATTGATAGTGTTTGTACCAATGCTTGCTGGTCCACCAAAACCCACTGTGTAGATTATTGTATGTGACTCCTTTTTATTTATAATTTAAGAATAAGAATTTTATCCATATTCCATAAGAATACCTACATTTGCTATGAGCCATCGCCTTCAAAAATAAGCTACTCAATTCGACTGCTTTTTTTGTATGTTTGTTACGCGATTGTGAGGCCAATCATGAATCGGTTGTTACGATTCTCATTTTTTATAGGTCTTAGAAGTGATTTGAATATTTGGAAGTCAAACTATAATCATAATGATTATGAAAATCATTAAATAAATAGTTTTAATCCAAATCCAAAAGGTGGCCATGGGATCTTAATAATAAAACAACGCAAGCCTATTGAGCTTAGGCCTTTTTAATTCGTCTTGACAAGTACTTTGGCCCTAATAAGTATCCAAAGTCTGACGATGGAGCCGGAAGGTGGCCTTGGGAACTCTGTAATAAAACATTGCAACCCTGTCATGTTTGGCCTCTTTTGATTTGTCTCAAGGAGTAAAAAATTACTAGCCAGTATAAAAAGCTTGTCGTACAAAATGTTTAAAAAAAACCACAATTATTTCCTTCATCTGAACGTTTTTATTCTGTCGGAACACTGAATGCAACTTTACGGTTTAATTCGTTGTATTTTATTTACCTCGTAGGTGTGGTATAAAGCACTATTTATCACTCGGAAGAAAGTGCGATTCCAACCTCGCTTGTATCACCCTAGATTAGAAGCGGTCACTTTCTCCCCTTATGTATGTACTATGTATCAATGTATACAATGTACTATGTAGGTATAGGTATAGGTATTTTTTAGATGTATGTATGTAGAACGCGATGAATGTATGTATACAAACTGCTTTAGTTATTTTTTTAAATGTATACTATTTAACAAGATAATTGTTTTAGGTGTCATATACATCTTGGTTCTTAGATGCGTTTAATTACGCGATTATGAAGAAAATCGATGTACTTAATTTAAGTATTGGTGGACCCGATTTCATGGACCATCCCTTTGTGGACAAAGTTTGGGAGCTAACAGCTAATAAGGTTAGTAAAAATTAACAAAGTGAGCCAAATGTGACAACTCTTTATTTAATCATCTTTTTGTTCATGACTCCTAGACACCTATTTGCCTATGAACGAAATGATCAGTTTTAGTTCAACAGAAATGTGTCTGCTGCTTCAGCCCCACTAGAGGTTAATTTCACTTTTGTTATGTCTCGTAGGTATCTTCTTAGCAATCTTAATTGAAAAATACAATATTTTTGAAGGTAAAAAAAGGTTCATGTTTCTAACCTCAAAAACGCAACTTCACATTTTTATGTCCTTGTTGAATTTTATTTATCAACACTACGTCTCTTTATTTATAGTAGGTGCATTTATAATACAATATTTATTCTAAAAACTAATTTGGTATATATTATGTAGTTTTGTATGTAAAAAATGTTTGACAGGTAATTATGGTCTCGGCGATCGGTAACGACGGGCCTCTATATGGAACGTTAAACAACCCGGCGGATCAAATGGACGTTATAGGCGTAGGAGGTATCGGGTTCGATGACCGGATTGCTAAATTCTCATCTAGGGGGATGACTACATGGGAGTTGCCACACGTAAGAACATATATCTTGAAATTTTATTTTTAGAATAATCGTAGTATGCCCAAGAGTGAAGCTATTTTTCCTGTTCTTCCTTCTCAACAATTTCTTCTGTACCTTTTCGATCATCAGAATGTAAGTTCTCAGGAGGAGAGGAGACTATTAAAGAACTGCTTTCCGAAATTCTCTTCTTACTCATATCGAAAAAAGCACCGTAGTAGCAGTATCAAAATATAATTCCGTTCCTCGGGTTTCGAACCCAGAACCTCCAGTACAACACGCAGAACGCAAAATAATTGGGTGATAACAATCAGACTCCTCTCGCTTGATATCATTTTGTATAAGACTAACTGTCTCCGCAGCTTAATAATTCACGTATTTGACATTCAATGTGTATTCCGGGCAATCCTGGATTCCAAAACTCCTAGTGGTTCAACCAGGAGGTTATAAAAGCAATGGAAATTTTTGAAGTTCGTATTTTCAGGGCTACGGACGAGTCAAACCAGACATCGTGACTTACGGAAGTGGAGTTCGTGGGTCCAGTGTTAATGGAGGTTGCAGATCTCTTAGTGGTAAAGTGGTAATTTTAGACCTCTTTGGCGATATTTCAATATATACCTCAATCGTCTCCAATATATTATATGGATATAATATAGGGACGATCACCATCAATTTTTAAGTGGATCTGGTAGGCTAATCAATTACTTTAATCCTGAACGCCATCTCTTGATATTTAGCTACATTGGTTCACGTTCATATCTAATCTATAATACCTAATTATACGTCATAGTAAATAACAACGGCATACCTTATCAGTTGGAGGGCCTGCTGTTCATATTTATGTCGTGGAACTTTCAGCAATTTTAAGAACTAAGTGAATTTCTGTATCTGTTTCACTAATCAATTTGTTTACAGGCAAGTAGGTGTTCAGCTTGCTGTGGCCACGCAACCTTAACATTAATTTGTTTCACCGGGATTCGACAGGACCTCCGGCGCAACACGCAGACGCGAAAGCCACTTAGCCACGGATGTGGTTTAGAACTAGCCACGACGTAAAAATGCTACTTATTGGCAAAACAAACAAACCCAAACCCCCCCTCTTTCTTCGGATGTAATAAATAAAGTAATTTAACTTATCATAGGTACTTCAGTGGCATCGCCAGTAGTTGCTGGCGCGATCGCGTTGTTAGCTAGCGGCGTGCCTCGGCAGAACTTGACACCAGCTTCGGTCAAACAGGCGCTTTGTATAACTGCGCGCCGTTTGCAGGGCCCTAACATGTTCGAGCAGGGACACGGGAAATTGGACCTCATAAGTGCCTATCAGGTAATAAAATCGCCTTACATATTTGTGAATCCGTTTCACTGTATTTGAATAGAATGAAATTAAAATTTAATAGACCTACTGTTCTATTAATTAACCTACTTAATCTAAATTACCAATAACATAGTCAAGAGGTAATTTATTTATCTTTGGGATCACCAATATGATTAAAAAAAATATTTCAATGATTGAAGTTAAACGACACTTCAAACGACATATTACGATATATTTAGTAGACTATTTTATTTGTAGAACAGCTTCACGTTAAATTTTTAAATGAATGAAAAACCAATTTTATTTCAGTTTCTAAGGGAATACGAGCCGCAAGCGAGCCTCAGTCCTCCGTATATCGATTTGACGGAGTGTACGTACATGTGGCCGTATTGCACCCAGCCTCTGTATTACAGCGCTCAGCCGACTATCGCCAACGTGACCATTATTAACGGCCTCGGGGTTGCTGGAGAAGTGGTAACTTATCTTCTATTATAGATAAAAGGGCTAAATGTATTCATTCGAAAATTGTTGAAAACGTTTTTAATATTATGTAAGTTGAAACGCGAGAAGGGAGTGAGAGTGAGAAGGATGAGAGGTAGCTGCTGAGGCAGAGGGTTTAGAGGGACTATGGAGATGCTGTTCATTTCATTTCTTTATTCAACAAAAATGTCCACTTAAGTACCTATTCAGGCTGTTTAATAACGGCTGGAGTGAAATCGTTTTTTGCCGACCATACCTATTTGCAAAAAATATATTATTATTATAATTTTTCCGTGCTTATTATTCCCAAGTATATAATATACATTTAAAACTTTTATATACTTAGTTTGAAATTTAATTTGATATTTTATACGTTTTCAGAAACGTGTAAATTGGCACCCGCACTTACCGAGCGGTGTCATACTATCAGTGGCGGTAGAGTATATCGATATCATCTGGCCTTACTCGGGCTGGTTGGCTCTACGACTCGCGGTGTTGGAGGCTGGCGCCGACTTTGATGGAATTATTGAAGTAACATTTATTTTACAACTAGCTATTCATTAACAATTGTCATTTGGAATTAATCTACTTATTTATTTTTAATACATAATACAAAAAATAAAACATTCAAAGAAAATTAAATAAAAAAGTTAAATGAAATAGCAGTATAGTTAGCAGTGTTACGACAAAACGTTAATCGGTTAAACGTATTGTTAAGGACAAACAATTACAGTAACGGGCCAATCTGCTGAATGAACCATTTGCCACTACCAACCACTTTGACTGTCCGGATGAGATCACCGATTAGCGATAAGGCCGCCAGTTGCACTCAAACTGGTGTAAATAAATAACTAAAACCATCTCAATAACTTTATTTTTTAGTTTTGAAGCAAAAAACATGACAGTCCGTGCATTCCTCTAGGTCTAGGAGCTTCGATATCACAAACAGGCGGCAAACCGTTAACAACCCTCTTTTTTTAATTCGGGCTCAAAATATGTTTCAGGGTCACGTAAACATAACGGTTGAAAGTTTTGACGAGACGTTTCACCAAAAAACAAGGAATGTAACTCTAATGCTGCCTATACGGTGCGTAGAAGATTTTTATTATAAACAAATGTAGAGAAAATACATTGCGTGTTTAATGGCGTAAAAATATACCTGTAATGATACATTTTTTAAGATAGATATTTTAGATTTCTATTTTCGATATTGAGAGACTTATTCGGCCATTAAACATGCGGTGTATATAGAGTATATTATCTAATAAACTAATTAACAAATTGAAATAATTTTAAGAAAAAGCTTAGTAAATGAAAAATTTATGTATATTTTGTGAATATTAATTCGTTGCTCCGTCGCCATCTTGTCGAGACGCTGAAGAGACGCGACTCCGCGACTGACATGGCGTAGTGTGCGAGCCGTCATTGAAATGTATGGGAGATACTCGGCGGCTAGTCTCCGAGACTTGAGTCGCCTGTGCGTATCGTAATGGGAGAAGGGGTTAATAATCATTTGATTATGACACACCGGCTTCCGAATATTTCCTTGTATACTTATTGTTTCTTACATTTATTGAACTTTTACGGCGGTTTATAATAAATGTATCTGTTTCAGAGCACGAGTAATACCAGTCCCGGTACGATCACGTCGTCTCCTGTGGGACCAATTCCATAGCCTTCGCTATCCCGGGGGATATTTCCCGAGGGACGATTTGCGGGCAAAGCACGACCCTCTAGATTGGCACGCAGATCATATTCATACGAACTTTCGTGACATGTACCGAAGGTTGCGAGAACATGGATATTATGTTGAAGTTATGGGTGAGTTTGTGTAATGTCCTTAACAGGGAATGAGTCGAGCATTTTCTGCATAATTATTCTCCGATTTCCTCCTCAATTTTCAAAAGTATTTGTGAGGTGATTTTTTGTCATTTGATTAACTGTGCTACAACTGTTTCGGCACGTTAAGTGTTCTTTTCGATTTTTGCATTATTTTAATAATTATGAAAGTAATAAATCTTTTTGTAAATTTTTATTTATTCTTAATAGTTATTCTGCTATTCTCAAATTAGACGAATCCAACAAATCGGAGATCATCAAAATCGGTTCATCCGTTCTTGAGGTATAAATGGTGTATATAACCCGATTTTGTTTTATATATTATGTAGATTACTATTGTTATATTAACAGAAATATGTTTTTGGTTGTTGTAAATACTGGACTGATTTTTTGTTTGTTTGTAACATTTAAGCTATATTTTTGGCATGCGACATTGTTCATGTCGCGAGTTAAAGCCGGTCAATCTGCATTTCAGGTACTCCTCTAACTTGTGTGAACACGTCGTTATACGGCGCTCTGATGCTGGTAGACCCAGAAGATGAATACTTTCCAGAAGAGATGGCAGCTTTAAAGAAGGCGGTAGATTCAGGATTATCACTTATCGTATTTGCCGATTGGTACAACGCGTCCTTATTAAAACACGTCAAGTTCTACGACGAAAATACTAGACAATGGTAATTTTAATTTTAACCTGAGTTTTTTTGAAAGGAATAACAATCTGTATTCTATAAAGACTAAGCCCGACATTCACACCACAATCGAGTATTTAAGTCCTTTGGTTTGAACGCCACAGATTCGTTTAGTTTCTAGTAGATTCATTAACTTTTCAACGAAAAGACTTGCAAAGATCTTTGAAAGACATTACCTACTTATAAAATTTATCAGGATTGCATATATTCTGAACAATTATATATTTCAGGTGGATCCCTGAAACTGGTGGCGCGAATGTACCAGCACTAAACGATTTACTCAGTATGTTCCAGGTGAGCGATTCATTAATATACTGTACCATTAAATTATTTAAAATTTATTATTATTAATAAAAACATCTCGTTTTTCATTTGTTTTTAATATTTTTTGTTCGTAAATTATGTGTGTTGGTGATGGTGAGGCTTAATAATAACGATTTTAATGATTCTCTGCATTTTGATTGGGCATAACTTCAGGATAGTCATTTTGGTGTCGATATGCAGTTTAAAAATTACCATTATTATTAATTGCACCACTTTTTTTACTGCGGGGTGTTAACGTTGGGCTGCGTACCTAACCTAATGGCGCGTTCACACAGAGTCGTGAACTGGGCGAGAAAACTACTCGTTCTGCGCATGTCTCACGACTGCTTAATTTACACGACCCATAATATACGACCACTGGTACTATTTTTGGTCGTTGACGACTCCCACTACCACGACTACCAGTTCACACCAGATAGTGATCACGACTAATTCTCCTAAGTAGTAGTATTCTCGCCCAGTTCACGACTCCATGTGAACGCGCCATAACTCTACACGCGTGAATTACGCGTTAGCCGAAATATTATCTTTATCTTTGTTTAAAAAATTATTTAACTAAGGTAACTACTTTACCAATTTTAAAAATAATTTCTTTGATCTATGTTGTATATGCCCACAAGGATGAATTATTTTAAAATATTTGTTAACAATCTAAAAATAATTAGACCAGGCCTTGGTGCGTTCTTGAACATCATATTCACTTCATAAACTTTAGACTCGCGATTTGAACTCATTATTAGTCGATATAGCGGAGCAGAAACGTCGAGGTAAATGAATAATATTTGTTTGCGCGACAAGTCCCGCTACATTGACTAATGATCATGTTCACTTTGTATATATAAAGGCTGTCCTGTTCATTTCAATAAAAAATAAACATTATTTCCATGGTTGGTTACGAGTACTATGATGTCTTTGAAGTCTCCGATGTCGGTCGCACTTATCTTATTCAGAATGAGTCTGTGCTCTGTATTATGTAGATATACAATTATTACGTTCAGGTGGCGTTAGGAGACCGTGTTTTCGAAGGCACTTTCACCTTAGGAGGTCACACCATGTACTATGCGAGTGGTACACACATACACAGCTTTCCTGAACACGGTGTACTCGTGAACGCTCATTTGGTTGATCAGGGCCAACAGGTGTGTACGACAACCTACATTATTATTAATTAGAAATCCCGTAATCCCTGTTAGACTAAGATATAGGTAAATAAATAAAGAATACAGAAATAATTTAGAAATTTTAACTTAAGTGTAAAAAAAAACAGAAATTAGATATAAGTTACTTAAATTAGATAACATATTGTAAATAACTGTTAAATTGTGGGATGGAAATAAAGGCTTATTTATATATTATTATTATATTATTAATCCCTGTGGGTCATAATTGATAATTGTTACAATCAATTTGGTTAGCGTTTCAAACTAAAACTTTATTGAATGCATACTTTGTGAAGGTGGGTGCAAAGTAGCTGCTACAATATATATCAGCCTTAGGGTTTTAAAGGCAGTTGAAAATCCCATGTAATACAAATAATGTATGTCTTTCACAGATAATGTCCGGAGGCAAAGCAAGTGGTGGGAGTGGGTCAAACAAAGCACCAACTGTGGATGTACCGATTCTAGGCCTACTACAGACAGACGGCGAAACCAAAGATTACACCAATAGTACGACAGATAAGTTGCCTAAGGTAATCACAGTCACAAACAAATTTAAAACATAATTTTTAACAAATAAGGTAAAACATTATTTCTTGTAAAAAAATATCACGTTGTCTGTGAACAGCTTTATGGTATTTATAGCCTATTGACGATGATTATATACGTCATAGAGCTCTCTCTGTTAATTCGTAATTTAAAGATTTATCATCGTACTTATTGCTTAAGCTAGTTTTAAAAGCTTTTCAAACCCATTTCATCGAATATGTTATATATTTTTGATCATTCCATCAATATTTAAAAGTGAGCTCCCAATTTTCAAAAAGAAAAAAGATGTAAATTAGTTATTTTAATGGTAATTTCCTACAGGCTGGTAGACTAGTTGTATACGGTGACTCGTCGTGTCTGGAGAGCGGGGCGGGGCGACCATGCCATTGGCTTCTCCTGGCTGCTTTACAATACTCATTAGGAGGCCATGTTCCCGCAGCGCTTAAAGACGCCGCCTCGACTCATCGCGACGTGCATATCATACCATCTGGTTATTATTTACATAAATAATATCCACCAATTATTACATGCATACAAATACAAAACCTATATAATATTTAAAATAAATACTTTTTACTTGTTGTTTTATAGCTAAAAAGTAAGTTAAATTCAAAACGCACATTTATAAATAATATTTTTAATATTGTGTTCGAATCGGAAGTAGATATAAATGTTTTTGCTTGGGTAGAGACACAGAAGCTTCATCTTGTCTGTGAAGAAATTTACTAATGAATCAGATGCACAAATGTGTCTGTCCCATCACAGGATTTCACTTGAGTGTTATGCGCCAGTGTTTGCGATTATAATCTCAGCTTCATAAAAGTAAAATAATTTCAGAGTTACCACAGCGTTCAGAAGGTGGGCGTTTACATGTGTATTCCCGTGTTCTATCGGCCGACGGCAGCGGACCGCGTGCGTTGCCCGAATGTGTGAAGGACGAGCCTTTAACACCTTCGCCCGTCCAAGCACAGCCGTCAGCACGCACTTTGGCGCCAAGACACCACCCCACAGATCCACGTAGTATCGGTATGTCGAGGCCTGTTATTCGTTTTGGAAAAAGAAAAGTTCACAGGCGACGCTAAACATCTCTTCCATTTTGAATCATACAGAATTGACTGGCTGAAAGTAAAATGTGTAAATTTAATATTTTTACTAAGTTAGCTTTATCAAATATATTTTTTACGAAACGTTGACTCTCAGAGTAAAGTAATACAAGTCGAATACGGTCTGAATAAGAGCCTTACTCCTAAGAGAGGGAATCGAATTGCGCATAAAATTCGGGTGCCTTGTTACAGTATTTTTTCTAAGCAAATATTGCTAACAAAATCTCCAATGAACATGAAAATAATAATCAAATCAAGAAAAAGTCCAGCAATGTTCAGATTAGTTGCTATAAAGAGATATATTATGAGAATTTTGATAGTTTTTGATCGACCGGTCTGTTTAAGTATAATTTTCGAATTTCAGGTGCGCCAGAGACTGAAGGCACGGACCCAGCGCCGAGAGCTTGGCGTGGAGCCGGCGTTGCCCCACCAAAACTCCTTCCAGATAGTGACCAACAGGCGAGTTATAGTAATCGAGCACTTACTATCATCGCCATAGGGGCTATAATATACTGCACGGTAATCTTCTGGAAGAGATATGGAAGGAAAATGAAGCGGCGGAAATTGATTTCTCTGGCTACCTAGCTAATATTATGAGGAAAAGCAAAGAGGGTTTGATAGAGCCCCTTTTTATCAACTGTGAACGTGTACTGTTTAAAACTTACTGATTATTTAGATAAAAATAATCAGTTTCATCTAAATAGGAAAATTAAAATGTCCCGAAATTACTCTGAGCAAGTTATTCATATTTGTTGCAGTGTCGTAATGAAAGATGAGTTATAGTAATTAGGTTTATTACTTAGGCCATGTCGACCTGATACTAACTATTACAGTAAAATCTTGGTTTAGATACAAAGTAGCCGGACATCAAAATATCATTTTATCACGTATTCACCTAAATAATCTTACACAGTATTTGTCACGTAATGCTGAGTAGCCATAGATATTCCCCCCTAAAAGAAAAAAATAATTATTATACTATAATTTAAATCTGACGGTAAGACGTGATATTCTTCCTGAGCGTGTTACAATCTGTTTCTGGACATCCTTAGATGATTTATCATTCTGAGAACTTCCCGATAAACGTGGTTCTTCGTTTTCATTTATCTTGTCGATAACCGGTGCGAATCCCAAACAAGACCTTTGACAATTCTTGAGTCCAATTTACCGTACTTGCTCTAGCCATCAGGGCTGCTTTCAACGTCCTGTGAAGTCTTTCTACCTTTGCATTAGACTGGGTGATATGGCGTAGTGCGTATCTTCGTTATACCCATTAATTTTGATAAATTTTTAAATATTTCCGACTCAATTTGTCGTCCTCGGTCGGTTGTGATGTATTCAGGGCATCCAAATCGAGAGATCCACCCTTCATATATTGTTTTCGCAATGGTTTCAGCAGTAATGTCTGCTATCGGAAAAGCTTCAGGCTATGATGTACAACGGTTTTATATTGTGTGTATATGTCATAAATTGTCATGTTATGTGTCAACATAACAATTTAGTCGTTCGTTTAAGGTTAAAGAGCGTTCCCCGTAAGTATTAATCATAGTACCATTCGCGGCGAATCATTTATAATCATTCGCTATTTTCTTGCCCTCTCTGGGGTTAATCACGGAAATATTTGCACCAGTATCGACTAAAAATCTATAACCACTGTTTAAGTCGGTAATAGTTAGACGGTTTGCTGGGTAAACAGCACAGAGACCCGTCGTAGTCTGTGCTTGCTTTAGTTTCCCAATATATTTTTCGTCTTGTTATCCCAGGAACATGGCTGCTTGCATTTATAAGCGTTATGCAATGAGTGATGTGTGATGAGTTATGATAAAAACAAAATCCATTTTGCGTTGATCGACTGTGCGTCCTAGATTGTGAACGTGATGCGGTACGTGATTGAACATCGTCGAGACTGCGCGCTGCGTAATGCATTTATTTCAAATTGCATAGCTGCAATTTGCGAGGTCAAGTTTGTTAGCAAATTTACGTCAGCTGTTACCGGTTGTATAGTGTTTTTAGTGAACCGCATATTTTCGTAGATACGGTCTGCCATTTCACTTAATTTATCTAACGTTAAGCTATCGGAAACTGCTAATATAGAAGTTACTGAGGCTGGAAGCTGCCGTAACCAGAGTAACCGAATTGTGTCGTCGTTGATTTTTCCGCATCCCGCTTCTTTCATTTTTCTTAGCAGTTGTGATGGTGTATGGTCACCTAAATTCATTTCAGACAATAGTTTGTGGAAACGCCGGTGCTCACTTTCTTCGTAACAACTGATTAATCTTTCTTTTATGAGCACATATTTCTGGTCTGCTGGAGGATTGTTTAATATGTCGCTAACTTGGTGTATAACTTCCTTTGGTAATTTTGCTATCTCTGCATTGTACTTGTAATCGTATCCTTGTTTCTGAGGCGCAATTATGGCGAACCTATGGCTACTCAGCATTACGTGATAAATACTGCGTAAGATTATTTTGGTGTATACGTGATAATATGATATTTTGATGTCCGGCTACTTTGTATCTAAATCAAGATTTTATTGTAATAGTTAGTTAGTATCAGGTCGACATGGCCTAAGTAATAAACCTAATTACTCTAACTCATCTTTCATTACGGCACTGCAACAATAGGTGACCCCGACGTGATTGAGCAACGGACCTGGCTTTTGCCTGCCGGCCTCAATTCGCCAAGAGTTTACCGAGTTACGCACATAAGCACATTTCAATTGATCTCCCACAAGCGGGTCTCGCCATTGACTCTGGTTCGCGCAGTATTTGTCACGTAATGCTGAGTAGCCGTAATATTCAAGATGTATAAATGTATATAAAGAGCTTTGCTAAAATGTTTGACTTTAAATGCTTAACATTAACATATTAAAAAGTAGTTACCAGCTTTTAATTGTTATCCAAGGGCTTGGTTGTATTTGACGAACTGTCTTGTGAATTAACATTTTTCGTTCAGTACACTTTAATTATTATTACTACTATTACTGGACTATTATGAACTGTTATTATTATTATGAAGTGAACGAAAGAACGGGATGATCGATATTTTAAGGTTTTAAGATATTAATTATTCAATATGATTTAGATACATTTGTTTTCCCGGCCGCAAGTTCGGACGCCTGCGAAGATTTTGTCTTAGGAATTATTCTACTACACTATAGGTATATCGCTGGAAAAAAATGAGTACTCGTCATTGGTAACTTTTTTCTTGGTGAACTTTTTCTTATTTGCTTAACTTGATTGGAAATTTCTGAGTGTTGGCGATTATACTTTTTAGTGCATCGGTGAAATTTTCTAACGTCAAAATCCATCAGGACTAAAAATGAGATTCAATTCACAAACAAAATAATTTTGAATTTAAAATAAATATTTCTTCGATAATAATAGATGCGAAATGCGGAGCCCTATTAAAAATCAACTTTGAGAAAGTTGAAAAAACTTTGTTAAGCTTTATTAACTGTTATTTTGCTTAGCACAAAGATTGTTGATTAATGCCAATGTTTTAGTGAATATTGTACATATTAGAATAAATAGAATTATCTAAGCATTTATGTTTGTATACTAGACTCGTAATTAGGTATATTCTTAAATATAAAATATTTTAAATTACAAAATAAAGTACTGAAATGTTATGACCTAATGGTTTTATTGAAAGTTATGGCTAGTGTTGAGATAAAAACTAATTAACTATTTTGAAAAATCTTCTGCAAGACCATGGAAGTCAAAACATGTTTAACTCAAACTACACTAAGATAGAAATTTA
Source organism: Aporia crataegi (assembly GCA_912999735.1). Lineage (NCBI taxonomy): Eukaryota > Metazoa > Arthropoda > Insecta > Lepidoptera > Pieridae > Aporia > Aporia crataegi. Next base: position 148,760 of record OU538732.1, on the reverse strand, counting down.
TATAAAGGGGACCATGCGAACTTCGTATCGCGTCAAAATTCTGAATAATAACGTGTCGACAACCTAAAACGTCATTCCAACGAAAATGTATGAGGAAAATGTTTTATTTTTTCGACAATTTTCCAAATCTTTATCTCCGTAAGAAACATCATCGTACTTCAAGGAAAATTATAAAAAAAGAATTAGCGAAATCGGTTCAGCTGCTCTCGAGATTTGCGCTTAGCAACACGTTCAGCGAAATATGATTAGTTAATACAAAATTAATTTTAAACAAAAAAATAAAACCGACCTCAAAACGCACTGAAAAGTAAAAAATAATTTTTGTATTATAAATGAACTTACCTACTATAAATAAAAGACGTAAATAGTGTTGATAAATAAAATTCATGTAAAATTCTACAAGGGCATAAAACTGTCATGTTGCTCTTTGAAACGCGGCCACTGGACCACTTCGACGAGTTACCCTATCGTTTGACACCTCACTCATCCAAATCGGTCAACAAATGGCGACGTACGAGCGGAACATCGGAAAAAAAAATACGCGTAGAATTGATAACCTCCTTTTTGGTTTTTTGAAGGTCGGTTAAAAAACCATTATGATTTTCGTTTTATTTATTTTTTTTTTAAAATTAAACATTGTATATAAATCAGTTATAATTCATTTACAAATCAATAAAATACATTTTATAGTTCAAACATAATAATTGAGAAAAACAACAATATTGTCACTATTTGAATATAAAAACTAGAAACACTGGACTATCACAACCATTATCACACACAATAATTATATTTCAGGCAGATGTTTTTCTATCCATGAATGTATGAGATTTAGGCCCTTTTTATTTATTGAATGCCCCAGTCTATCTATTACATGGAATTCTCCTTGAACTTTCAACGCTTTTAACTGTTCAAAAGTAGTTTCAGCCCATGCTAAATCAACAACATTGTCAATATTCCCGTGAATTTGTAGTAAAGGAGGCACTGAAATTTACACGATTCTTAAAACTTCATTTCTATCTTGTATCTATTTGAAAAAGACCTAATGAAGAAATTTTCAAAGGTACAGAAAAATCACCTACTTGATCATAAAGAAAATGATCACAGAAATGTATCTGGCCCAGGCAATATTTTCCTATTAATTATATTCATTTGAATATTTTACAATGTCATAGTGTTCATATTAACAATATGAAAATATATAACACCATACACTGTATGGTGTTACACGTGTTAAAAGACTTGGAATTAAAATTAAGAAAAATTATAATATTTTATCTGAATTTAGTATTGAATTGTTTATTAGCTTCCTTAGGCTATATTATAGTAACATAATATGAAGAAAATATACAAATGAATTTATAAAATAATTTAACAAAACTAACCATTGCCATTAGTATTCCTAAGTTCCTCATAAACACTTGAATTTTCATTGAGGAATGAGCTAAAAACAAATGCCGCTGCTAAATTGGGCACCCATCTATATGCTGTGTGTAGAGCTAAAGCACCACCCATTGAAAAGCCACCTGACAAAAAAAGAAATTATAAAGCTATTTTATTTCTTTTTTTTATTAGTGAACTTTGAACTCTGTTTATTGTTTTTTTTAATATTATTTCATACTTTTGAGTAAAATTTTTACACTCAAGAACTTCTTTTTTTAATTGGTTAAAAACAATCAGTCATGTCTGTACATACAAAAAATTACTGTTAATTTTTGGCTGTTTCAGCCAATAATTCATACAGGGCATCCCAAAGCCATGGCACATGAAGGAAGACTGCATTTTGATTTTAAAAACAATTTAAACCGCATTCAAAGATTTTTGAATATTCGTCTAATTATAAATCATCCTAATATAAAAAACTCTATCAAAAAGCTTAATCATAAGGATTATTTTCTTCGAAGTAACATGGCAAATAAAAGGAAGACCATGAAATTTAACATTTACAATTTTTTATATCAAAATTATTTCTTAGATTTTTCTTTGATTGCCTTGCTTCTAATAACTGATTTTATCATTAATACCAAGTCATCTTTGGGTAATATTTCAGATACTTTCTCTCCATGTGGCGAAGCTGTGGGATGTCCCGGTATATAACTTGTTTGAAAATTGAGAGGGCTGTAAAATATCCATGATTTTAAAATGTTCAATACATGCTTACAGTTTTGGATTCCATATTAGTTCAGAAAATATTATTTATTTATAATTGTAATGATGAATTTTTTTAAAGACAATATTGTGCAATAGTTGTCATATTTATAGAAGATTGCATATTAAAAACAGACTTTCAATAGTATTATTTTATTGTTTGTAAGAATGATGATTGAAACAAATGCATCCTTTTTATGCCCAACTAGGGACTTTCCTCTTTAATTACTTAACTTATAACAATATCCTAAATGCTTTGTCATTATCTAGCTAACTTTCAATTGTTATATCAAAAAAAAAACAATCTTAGGTTTGGTTTTTTGTATGAGTAATATAATCTTACCTACAATAATTCTGTTAGCCGGAATACCATTTGATACTTCTTTACTAATTACATTTTTGATTTCTGTTTCTATTTCAGCTAAGGAAGTTTTATTTTCAGGAACCTTTTGGTTCACTTCTATTCGATCAAACCACACATTTCTCATTTCCCCAGCCGCTGGTGTATAAGGCTGTAATGGGGCTGTGGGGTATAATATTTTTAAATGTGGAAATGAAAAATTTTTAACCATTAAATCCACCCATTGCATCATCAAGACACCAGTACCACCTAAAACAAGATAAGTAATATAAATATTAAATAAAATTTTAGGGGTTTTAATAGATATTTAGGGGGAATTGAAGTTGGTCCTAGGGAGAACATCTGTAGGAGTTGGCATCACTGGAAATTTTTAGTTGAGAGTTTTTTGTAAATAGTCACAGAACCTAATCTGCCAACCCTGACTAAACATGGTCTTGTCTGCCCTACCCTTAGTGTTTATTTAAGCCGGAGGCACGGTGGATGGGGAGCCCACGCCTGCGCTTTGTTACGCAAAGGCAAAGGGGCTGCCCATCTCGTAGGGCTGGAGCCGTGGCAGAAGGTAACTAAGTCACTAAAATATTTTTTTTTGTTTTAGAAAACATATGTGTACATTTAAAACTTTAGAGTGGCTTGTCATCCCCTCTCGTCTATGATGGTGGCACCTTGTAAGACCTTTAATAAATGGCACCTTGATTAAATTGGAGTAGATGAGATGAATTTAGTAATATATATTTTGTTTTTATTGATAGTTCACTTTGGAATCTGGGAAGGCTTGGAACAGAGGAAGCATGCATTCGATTAACTGCTGCTGCAACTGAGGCGCATGAACTTAAACCTACTGAAAAGTGTGCAGCTAACACAAGAGCCCTATGGTGCTCAGAACTAGAGATTTAGGTCAATTAGGCACTTTCAAATGTACCAAAAGTAATTGTAGATTACAATCAGTTAGTCATGGAAGGTACATGGTTAAATTAAATATGTATACAATGAGTAAACCTAGTCTTTCTGTTTCATTTACTTCCTTATCTGTTAGGTAGTGAATGTATTTCCATCAATAAACTGTTGGTTACCAAAACTATAAATTAAGTTACCTACCTACCTATAGTTTTGGTAATTGATACTTGTGATATAAAAATTCTTTAAAAAGCAAGGTTAAGGTGAATGGGTTTATTTCTACATTTCCCGAAAGGGTGTTTCCGAGGTCTCCCTTTTTGGGGTGAGCTTCTACACTCCCCACACACCTCCCTATGCCCCTTCTTCCTTAAATTGATTGTTATTATTGTAAAGTTTAACCGATGCGATTCTTAGACCATAATTAGTATGGATTTAAGCTGTCGTCCGATATCGAGACAGACGCTAACACACTCTGACAAAAATTTTCGCTTAGAATAAAAATTGAACTTACCTGAACCATGAAAAAATATAATAGTCCCTGTTTGCTTAACTCCATTGTGTTTCTTAAAAGATATAGCAGTTATACGCGACATCCTTGAGAAACAGAACTTAAAATATTGTGTTTATCACAGCTTTCTGGATAAAGATAAATATTAAAAGACCTATTGACAAAAACCTTAAATATTATGCAAATGAACAGCATACGAATAGTATTGACTATTGAGGAATTATTAATTATTAATTTAAAATTTTAAACTTCATTATGATTTATGTCGATTTGTGGTGTCAAAAGAGTATAATAATATAGATAAAAGATGTCTAATGTCTATTGATTATTACCAGTCCTTTATCAAATTGTAGAACTTGAGTCTTGACAGTGACAAGCAGCTGTTGATAATGACATAATATTACCTTTATGGCGCATTCACACGGAGTTGTACACTGGGTGAGAATACTACTACTTAGGAGAATTAGTTGTGATCACTACCTGGTGTGAACTGGTAATCGTGGTAGTGGGAGTCGTTAACGACCAAAATAATACCGGTGGTCGTGTGAATTAAGGAGTGGTGAGACATGCACAGGACGAGTAGTATTCTCGCCCAGTTCACGACTCCGTGTGAACGCGCCATTATGATAACTTTTATCTAGATAAAGGAAGCAAGTAGGTACCTACCTACTTAAAACATAATACCATCTTATTACATGTGTTCTGAACACAGTATATTATATACCAGTCAGATACTGGTTAAGTCCCTAATTCTGTAGGGACCTACTCAACCTAGTAGTCTGTACCTAATTCTCGGCCGAGTTTAGAGTCCCATAAAGCACGCCAACCCGTCCGTGAAGGGCTGTCACGGCCGTTCAGGCCATCAGCGAAAAAATGGTTTGTAGTCTATGGACCATACAATACTGATGGCAATTGGCATAGCTTGTATTTTTCCAATATTCCCGCCTTTTTAACTAAGTTTCGATGTGTAGACATATTGTTAATAGTAATTGATTTTGATTTAAAAAGTAAAGATAAAAATATTAAAATAAAAAATAGAAAAGAAATAACTTTAAAATTAATCGAATTTAAATCTATAACGTCCAAATTGCTAGTTGAAATTATTCAGATGAACGTAAGTAATTATAAAAATGAAAATTTAAAATTCTTTATATTAATATAATGTTAGTATATTTAAAGGTCAATTATAAAAGTAATTTCACGGGTTTGTACAAATTATACAGAATGAAACTGTGTTCGATAATGTGTCTGTGTTCGCAATGCATTAATTTTGGACGCATTGAGCCACGGCGGTGTTATAGAAAAATCTACTTGGAAGTCGGTGTAACAGACCAAAGGAAACTATTCCAAAATATTTTTTGTAAAACTGTTTCTGTTTGATTTATTACTTTTTAGCCCACTTTGAAATTGGTTTACAGTGTTTAGGTAATAAATAGATTTTTTCCAGTGCCTTGAGCCCTAACTTTTGAATAGTTAAATTATCTTCAATTTTTCTTGTTTGCAGTACTTTTTTTTGTTTTTCTTGTAGCAGATAATGGCACCGGAGGAGCAGACTCAAGAACAGACAGTGATATCGGAGCAGCAGCCTCCAGCGACCCGGCCAGGCAAATTTTTCAAAACAAGACAATACCCAGTCACACCCATTGCACCTAAGCAATGCCAGTTCCCAACACCGCCGAAAAAGGTACTATCACATTCCCAGATATTATACTTAACTATATTATAAAATTTTGTATATTTTGCCTCATTTTTCATTGCACTATCGAACTCAAGAAAATTTGAATAACTAAATTGTCTTCAATTTCTTTTGTTTGCAGTACTTTTTTTTTTTGTTTTTCTTATAGCAGACAGTGGCAGCGGAGGAGCAGCCTCAAGAAAAGACAGTGATATCGGAGCAGCAGCCTCCAGCGACCCGGCCAGGCAAATTTTTCAAAACAAGACAATACCCAGTCACACCTATTGCACCTAAGCAATGCCAGTTCCCAACACCGCCGAAAAAGGTACTATCACTTTCCCAGATATTATACTTAACTATATTATAAAATTTTGTATATTTTGCCTCATTTTTCATTGCACTATCGAACTCAAGAACATTTGAATAACTAAATTGTCTTCAATTTCTCTTGTTTGCAGTACTTTTTTTCTGTTTTTCTTATAGCAGGCAGTGGCAGCGGAGGAGCAGCCTCAAGGAAAGACAGTGATATCGGAGCAGCAGCCTCCAGCGACCCGGCCAGGCAAATTTTTCAAAACAAGACAATACCCAGTCACACCTATTGCACCTAAGCAATGCCAGTTCCCAACACCGCCCAAAAAGGTACTATCACATTCCCAGATATTATACTTAACTATATTATAAAATTTTGTATATTTTGCCTCATTTTTCATTGCACTATCGAACTTTAGAACATTTGAATAATTAAATTGTCTTCAATTTCTCTTGTTTGCAGTACGTTTTTTTGTTTGTTTTTCTTATAGCAGGCAGTGGCAGCGGAGGAGCAGCCTCAAGAACAGACAGTGATATCGGAGCAGCAGCCTCCAGCGACCGGGCCAGGCAAATTTTCGAAAACAAGACAATACCCAGTCACACCCATTGCACCTAAGCAATGCAAGTTCCCAACACCGCCGAAAAAGGTACTATCACATTCCCAGATATTATACTTAACTATATTATAAAATTTTGTATATTTTGCCTCATTTTTCATTGCACTATCGAACTCAAGAACATTTGAATAATTAAATTGTCTTCAATTTCTCTTGTTTGCAGTACTTTTTTTTTGTTTTTCTTATAGCAGGCAGTGGCAGCGGAGGAGCAGCCTCAGGAAAAGACAGTGATATCGGAGCAGCAGCCTCCAGCGACCCGGCCAGGCAAATTTTTCAAAACAAGACAATACCCAGTCACACCTATTGCACCTAAGCAATGCCAGTTCCCAAAACCGCCGAAAAAGGTACTATCACATTCCCAGATATTATACTTAACTATATTATAAAATTTTGTATATTTTGCCTCATTTTTCATTGCAGTATCGAACTCAAGAACATTTGAATAATTAAATTGTCTTCAATTTCTCTTGTTTGCAGTACGTTTTTTCTTTGTTTTTCTTATAGCAGGCAGTGGCAGCGGAGGAGCAGCCTCAAGAACAGACAGTGATATCGGAGCAGCAGCCTCCAGCGACCCGGCCAGGCAAATTTTTCAAAACAAGACAATACCCAGTCACACCCATTGCACCTAAGCAATGCCAGTTCCCAACACCGCCGAAAAAGGTACTATCACTTTCCCAGATATTATACTTAACTATATTATAAAATTTTGTATATTTTGCCTCATTTTTCATTGCACTATCGAACTCAAAAACATTTGAATAACTAAATTGTCTTCAATTTCTCTTGTTTGCAGTACTTTTTTTTTGTTTTTCTTATAGCAGACAGTGGCAGCGGAGGAGCAGCCTCAAGAAAAGACAGTGATATCGGAGCAGCAGCCTCCAGCGACCCGGCCAGGCAAATTTTTCAAAACAAGACAATACCCAGTCACACCTATTGCACCTAAGCAATGCCAGTTCCCAACACCGCCGAAAAAGGTATTATCACTTTCCCAGATATTATACTTAACTATATTATAATATTTTGTATATTTTGCCTCATTTTTCATTGCACTATCGAACTCAAGAACATTTGAATAACTAAATTGTCTTCAATTTCTCTTGTTTGCAGTACTTTTTTTCTGTTTTTCTTATAGCAGGCAGTGGCAGCGGAGGAGCAGCCTCAAGAAAAGACAGTGATATCGGAGCAGCAGCCTCCAGCGACCCGGCCAGGCAAATTTTTCAAAACAAGACAATACCCAGTCACACCCATTGCACCTAAGCAATGCCAGTTCCCAAAACCGCCGAAAAAGGTACTATCACATTCCAAGATATTATACTTAACTATATTATAAAATTTTGTATATTTTGCCTCATTTTTCATTGCACTATCGAACTCTAGAACATTTGAATAATTAAATTGTCTTCAATTTCTCTTGTTTGCAGTACTTTTTTTTTTTTTTTCTTATAGCAGGCAGTGGCAGCGGAGGAGCAGCCTCAAGAACAGACAGTGATATCGGAGCAGCAGCCTCCAGCGACCCGGCCAGGCAAATTTTTCAAAACAAGACAATACCCAGTCACACCCATTGCACCTAAGCAATGCAAGTTCCCAACACCGCCGAAAAAGGTACTATCACATTCCCAGATATTATACTTAACTATATTATAAAATTTTGTATATTTTGCCTCATTTTTCATTGCACTATCGAACTCAAGAACATTTGAATAACTAAATTGTCTTCAATTTCTCTTGTTTGCAGTACTTTTTTTCTGTTTTTCTTATAGCAGGCAGTGGCAGCGGAGGAGCAGCCTCAAGAAAAGACAGTGATATCGGAGCAGCAGCCTCCAGCGACCCGGCCAGGCAAATTTTTCAAAACAAGACAATACCCAGTCACACCTATTGCACCTAAGCAATGCCAGTTCCCAACACCGCCGAAAAAGGTACTATCACTTTCCCAGATATTATACTTAACTATATTATAAAATTTTGTATATTTTGCCTCATTTTTCATTGCACTATCGAACTCAAGAACATTTGAATAACTAAATTGTCTTCAATTTCTCTTGTTTGCAGTACTTTTTTTCTGTTTTTCTTATAGCAGGCAGTGGCAGCGGAGGAGCAGCCTCAAGAAAAGACAGTGATATCGGAGCAGCAGCCTCCAGCGACCCGGCCAGGCAAATTTTTCAAAACAAGACAATACCCAGTCACACCCATTGCACCTAAGCAATGCCAGTTCCCAAAACCGCCGAAAAAGGTACTATCACATTCCAAGATATTATACTTAACTATATTATAAAATTTTGTATATTTTGCCTCATTTTTCATTGCACTATCGAACTCTAGAACATTTGAATAATTAAATTGTCTTCAATTTCTCTTGTTTGCAGTACTTTTTTTTTGTTTTTCTTATAGCAGGCAGTGGCAGCGGAGGAGCAGCCTCAAGAACAGACAGTGATATCGGAGCAGCAGCCTCCAGCGACCCGGCCAGGCAAATTTTTCAAAACAAGACAATACCCAGTCACACCCATTGCACCTAAGCAATGCAAGTTCCCAACACCGCCGAAAAAGGTACTATCACATTCCCAGATATTATACTTAACTATATTATAAAATTTTGTATATTTTGCCTCATTTTTCATTGCACTATCGAACTCTAGAACATTTGAATAATTAAATTGTCTTCAATTTCTCTTGTTTGCAGTACTTTTTTTTGTTTTTCTTATAGCAGGCAGTGGCAGCGGAGGAGCAGCCTCAAGAACAGACAGTGATATCGGAGCAGCAGCCTCCAGCAACCCGGCCAGGCAAATTTTTCAAAACAAGACAATACCCAGTCACACCCATTGCATCTAAGCAATGCCAGTTCCCAACACCGCCGAAAAAGGTACTATCACTTTCCCAGATATTATACTTAACTATATTATAAAATTTTGTATATTTTGCCTCATTTTTCATTGCACTATCGAACTCAAGAACATTTGAATAACTAAATTGTCTTCAATTTCTCTTGTTTGCAGTACTTTTTTTCTGTTTTTCTTATAGCAGGCAGTGGCAGCGGAGGAGCAGCCTCAAGAAAAGACAGTGATATCGGAGCAGCAGCCTCCAGCGACCCGGCCAGGCAAATTTTTCAAAACAAGACAATACCCAGTCACACCTATTGCACCTAAGCAATGCCAGTTCCCAACACCGCCGAAAAAGGTACTATCACTTTCCCAGATATTATACTTAACTATATTATAAAATTTTGTATATTTTGCCTCATTTTTCATTGCACTATCGAACTCAAGAACATTTGAATAACTAAATTGTCTTCAATTTCTCTTGTTTGCAGTACTTTTTTCTGTTTTTCTTATAGCAGGCAGTGGCAGCGGAGGAGCAGCCTCAAGAAAAGACAGTGATATCGGAGCAGCAGCCTCCAGCGACCCGGCCAGGCAAATTTTTCAAAACAAGACAATACCCAGTCACACCTATTGCACCTAAGCAATGCCAGTTCCCAAAACCGCCGAAAAAGGTACTATCACATTCCCAGATATTATACTTAACTATATTATAAAATTTTGTATATTTTGCCTCATTTTTCATTGCACTATCGAACTCAAGAACATTTGAATAACTAAATTGTCTTCAATTTCTCTTGTTTGCAGTACTTTTTTTTTGTTTTTCTTATAGCAGACAGTGGCAGCGGAGGAGCAGCCTCAAGAACAGACAGTGATATCGGAGCAGCAGCCTCCAGCAACCCGGCCAGGCAAATTTTTCAAAACAAGACAATACCCAGTCACACCCATTGCACCTAAGCAATGCAAGTTCCCAACACCGCCGAAAAAGGTACTATCACATTCCCAGATATTATACTTAACTATATTATAAAATTTTGTATATTTTGCCTCATTTTTCATTGCACTATCGAACTCTAGAACATTTGAATAATTAAATTGTCTTCAATTTCTCTTGTTTGCAGTCCGTTTTTTCTTTATTTTTCTTATAGCAGGCAGTGGCAGCGGAGGAGCAGCCTCAAGAACAGACAGTGATATCGGAGCAGCAGCCTCCAGCGACCCGGCCAGGCAAATTTTTCAAAACAAGACAATACTCAGTCACACCCATTGCACCTAAGCAATGCCAGTTCCCAAAACCGCCGAAAAAGGTACTATCACATTCCAAGATATTATACTTAACTATATTATAAAATTTTGTATATTTTGCCTCATTTTTCATTGCACTATCGAACTCTAGAACATTTGAATAATTAAATTGTCTTCAATTTCTCTTGTTTGCAGTACTTTTTTTTTGTTTTTCTTATAGCAGGCAGTGGCAGCGGAGGAGCAGCCTCAAGAACAGACAGTGATATCGGAGCAGCAGCCTCCAGTGACCCGGCCTGGCAAATTTTCGAAAACAAGACAATACTCAGTCACACCCATTGCACCTAAGCAATGCAAGTTCCCAACACCGCCGAAAAAGGTACTATCACATTCCCAGATATTATACTTAACTATATTATAAAATTTTGTATATTTTGCCTCATTTTTCATTGCACTATCGAACTCTAGAACATTTGAATAATTAAATTGTCTTCAATTTCTTTTGTTTGCAGTACTTTTTTTTGTTTTTCTTATAGCAGGCAGTGGCAGCGGAGGAGCAGCCTCAAGAACAGACAGTGATATCGGAGCAGCAGCCTCCAGTGACCCGGCCAGGCAAATTTTCGAAAACAAGACAATGCCCAGTCACACCCATTGCACCTAAGCAATGCAAGTTCCCAACACCGCCCAAAAAGGTACTATCACATTCCCAGATATTATACTTAACTATATTATAAAATTTTGTATATTTTGCCTCATTTTTCATTGCACTATCGAACTCTAGAACATTTGAATAATTAAATTGTCTTCAATTTCTCTTGTTTGCAGTACGTTTTTTTGTTTGTTTTTCTTATAGCAGGCAGTGGCAGCGGAGGAGCAGCCTCAAGAACAGACAGTGATATCGGAGCAGCAGCCTCCAGCGACCGGGCCAGGCAAATTTTCGAAAACAAGACAATACCCAGTCACACCCATTGCACCTAAGCAATGCAAGTTCCCAACACCGCCGAAAAAGGTACTATCACATTCCCAGATATTATACTTAACTATATTATAAAATTTTGTATATTTTGCCTCATTTTTCATTGCACTATCGAACTCTAGAACATTTGAATAATTAAATTGTCTTCAATTTCTCTTGTTTTCAGTCCGTTTTTTCTTTATTTTTCTTATAGCAGGCAGTGGCAGCGGAGGAGCAGCCTCAAGAACAGACAGTGATATCGGAGCAGCAGCCTCCCGCGACCCGGTCAGGCAAATTTTTCAAAACAAGACAACACCCAGTCACACCCATTGCACCTGTGGCGCCTTACCTTTTGGCCACTATACCCATCCGATATACGTGTGGCAACAACGAATGGAAGAACGCGGCGAGACCGTGAGAACAAGCCAGGAAAATGGTTTATAAAGTTTACTGATTTATGAGAATGGAAGTTTAAATTGAGAAAGAAACAGTCAAACGGACAGCGGCAGCAAGATGCCCTGTGAAAATTATTTCTAGTAATTAGTTAAATACCATTATTTTATTTTTAACCGACCTTTCATTTTATATAGTAATAGTTTCAAAAAAATAAAAAACAAATTACAATGTCTATAGTTATTTAATAGGTACCTTATACAATTTACAGTCTACAAATTGTGTGTCACAGATTAAATCAAACTTCTTTTCTGTAAAGGGCATCAAAAACATCGGTAGGTAAGTGTAAATATAAATGCATACCGTAAGGTATAGTGGGGCATGCGGCCGATACATTTCTGTGTCTGTTTGACGAAACATTTATAAATTATTCAAAAAATTAATATAAAAATTATACGCAAACGATACGATTTAATGAAAACTACAATTATCTTTTCGAACTACTAGTTTTTTATAAGGCGTTCTTACAAATAAATATATCTAATAAGAAACATATTTTTTGTCATTTTTAAATAGGCTTTATGAAAGTTCATGTTCCATTAATCTTCTTACAAATAAACAATAATGTTTGAAAATTAAAAATTATACCGACCAAAAAAATAGCTTCACCTATATATTTTTTTAAATGATATTTCTATAGATATACGTACTATTGCGTACCGTCCACAGTACATTTTAATTAAATACATACTTACTACTAAATTCATTTAAAAATACTTGTATGTTATTTATATCTAATAATTGCAAAGAGGCCTTCTGAATGTGACAATCTTAAATTTTCTCCATGATATTGAGAAGAAGATTCATTTCCTGGTGAACTTCCCGAAGGAGATCCCTCATCTGCTTCTGAGAGTCCAGGATGTCGATACTCTGCGTGTACGGGTTGTACCTCACGGCGAAGTCACGTGGGATTGTTTGGGCGAATTTTCTAAAAAAAATTATGACTCAATGGTGGTATGAAGACGATATAAAAAGACAACGAGACCAGACTGGATTCAGATAGAACGGAGACAGATTAATATTGAAGACGATTTGTTAGTTAATTTATTAAGTACGACTAATTTTTTTTTCATATGTACATATGTAATTGTGATGTCTAATTAAATGGGATTAATAATTAAAATTGATAAAAAAAATTAATTAAAATTGAAAGCTTATTAAATTGGTGCAATTCATACTATCCGGAACAATAGAGTTGAAGGCAAACATGAAATTTATTCTAAACTAGGTGAGCCGGCGAACTTTGTGCCGCCAACAAAAGATAGAATGGATATAGTAAGCTATCCCTGAAATGTACTATATGCCGAGCACTTTTTTGTACATCAACAAAAGAAGAATATCCCGTTTTGCATAATTTATTTACATTATTTATTTATTTACACATTTACGGCCCCCGAGCCAAGAACCAGAAGTAAAAAATAATAATATGAAAAATACCAAAAAACATAGAAACAAAGCACACATGAAACGCCAACCAAACTCAATGGTTCGACTCCAGTATTTTATTGTATGCAGCTAGCAGTTTCGCCGCCCCCGTGACCAATAGGTCGCTTTCCGGTGAAGAGACTAGAAAATCGTTTAGTTTCGCGAGCAAGCTAGGCACCGGAGCCTGCTGGCGATGCACGGTGCGGGAAAAGTATTCGGAAAAAAGCTGGTACGTCCTGCAACGGTGGTAATTGTCTGGCACGTACAGAATATAATAATAATTTAAATAATATAAATATAATATATTTTATTTTAATAATATAATAATTTATAATTGACTTATCCGATACTTGATTAATGAATAGGTATTTGAGAATAATAATTTTCCTTGCAACTAAAATATATACATTAGTCAACTGTTAGTACTTACAATTAGTATAATTATATTAGAAGGTACTCACATCATTTTCTCCTTGGCGCTCTCAAAGCTGTCTGCAACGAAGTAGATAGGTTGGTATTCAGTGATAGGATATTTCTGTACACCCGTCACCTCTGGATTGAAATCCTGTAACTGGGGTTTGTCGGAGAGGCAGTACTGCAGTTCACCGAACGAGGACAGGAGACCAGCACCGTATGCCTTAAGCTGGCCGTCTTGACGACAGAGACCGAACTCCACCGTGAACCAGAAACACTAAAAAAATCAAAATTTTATCTTAAATCTATATAATCGTCGATTAAGTTAAAAGCACCTGCTCCACGACGAAAAAAGCAGGCAGTTTCTGTTAATTTCATTATTTTTCAAAAATAATAGCACTAGGATAAACATTGAAATAAGTTATATCCTACTTATGCTATCCTAGTTGCCAATACACCTACAATAGTGCAAGAGCATACCGTGGCAAGTTTCTCGATATAATCATCAGGCGCACCCAAAGACGCGAGACCAATTTCCTGCGAGAACTGCGCGAAGGCCGGGTCGGCGAAAAGTGGGGCGTGGCCAAGGAGCTCGTGGCAGACATCAGGCTCGGGAGTGTAGAGCGGCCGCGAGTGGTGTCGGATGTATTGGGTGCTATGAAATACGCGGAACGCCAGGCCCGCCAGGAAGTCTCGAGAAGAGAGCAGTCCAGCCACCGGACGTAGTGTGAATCCAGTACAGTCTGAATAAAAGATATATACGAGTCAAGAAGCGCCTTTTAGTATTGAACGGCAATGTTCACTACTAAACTATTTTATTGTATTCAAACTATTCAGCTATTCTAATTGCACTTGATATTTTTAACCTGCATTATTAACTTGTTCGTGATACAAAATGATGCGATCGAGATGGATCTTAGTTACCTTAGAGATTTATGGTGAACTAATGATCCATAGCATAATGAATTCCCATAACCCCTAGTGGGGCATTGGGCAGACACATAGGTATCTGTATTTGTTTCACTGATCATTATCTTTACAGGCAAGTATGTGATCAGCCTATCCAACCGTAACCTTCATATTATGTCAACCCGGGATTTGAATTTCGAACCCAGGACCTCCGGCCCACCACTCATCAATATCTATACATATAAGTGGACAACAAGTTGTCTTGGCCACTGAGAGAATAGTCACTTTAAGTTGTACAGAAGCATTATATATTTCTAGCTGTACCCGCGACGTCGTCCGCAGTAGAGTTTTTTTGGACAGGAGTTTTATTTTTTACATCAAGTACCTATATAGATAATTAGGTACTTATAGTAAAAGTGACTGGATATTAGAATAGTTCTTATCTCTTTTGTTTGAAGACGACCTGCTCGCTTCTGACGGTAAAGGCATTAAGAGCCATTTTTATTGGTCGAATCGATTCATAATTTGGTATCCGGTGACCTGACATGACTGATCAATAGTTAGTAGGTAAGCCAGGACTTACTGCAGAGGTACCGTGTTTGAGGACATTGAAATGGTCACAATAAATACATTGTGTACCCACTTAGTGAAATTAGATAGTGATATATTCATATCTCTTTAGGTTCAGCTGGGCTATTAGGGTTCCACATCAGGGATTCTAGATCCTCAATTTTTGCATGTCACCAAATACTTAGTACCTACCAACTTATCACGCCGAACAATATTCATCTCTCGTATATTCATGGTAGCGCAGCCGAAGAAAGCGGCGCAGGAGTGCTTTTCTTCTGATTTACTTTGTTTCCCGTGGGAATAAGCCTATGTCCTTTCTCAAATTATTATCTATGTTTGTGTCAAATTTCATTAAAATCGGTTCAGTGGTTTAGGCGTGAAAGCGTAGTAGACAGACAGACAGAGTTACTTTCGAATTTATAATATTAGTATGGATAAGAGTATATAAAAGTATCAAGTGTAATATTATGCGCAAGTTCGATCTGGCGTCATATCCACAGAAACCAAGAAAGTAGGTGAGACGCCTACCTTTAAGGAAATTAGAAACGTCTTCTAGCTGCGGTATGTTGTCTTCCCGGTATCCACAATTCTCAATGAGGAGCGGGAAGACGTGGTTATGTTCCTTGCAAGCGTGTGAAGGATAGAGCTCCGTGAGTTTGCGGAAAACGACGCCCCATGTGGTCGTTTCTTCCTTCGTGTAGTCGACGTGCGGCAATGGCTGGCCATATTTGTAGTTGTAAGCAATGTCTGCAAAGTACTTCCGCCGCGCCCGGTATTCCGAGTCCGTGAAGCCCGGGTGGTCCGAGTCCAGCTCCGAACCGTACGATAGAATTTGGTTTGCGAACCTGTCCAGATCCCGGATCCGACGCGGAAACCACGGCACAGCAGCTGCGCAGCGAGAAGTCCATTGTGTTGAAGGCAATCGAACAAAATATTATTTCAAAAGTTATTTCGTAACTGCACACCACATTTAAAAACTTTATAATATTACAGGCTCACTCGCCTGCGTGTTGCACCTGCATTCCCCGAGTTCCAAAGCAATTAAAAAATTGGTTCGATAGGTAGAGAAGGCTGGATGCATGCAACCCCACTTCAGATGATTACTTAGCAACGTAATATTTATTTATATTTATTTATTTTATTTCATATTTTCTGTAAACGCTTACATCGATTATCCTTGTAGTTTCTGGAAATGATGTTCAGATAACCAGTGTCCTTTTTCAGCTCATCGAGAGCTGCTCCGAAGTCCCCAGAGCCGTGCTCACATTCCACCATAAACTCGTAACCGGGTCTGCGGGCTGAGGAACGGGACTCGATGTGGCTGAGGTTGACTCCGTGACGGGAGAAGACGCTCAGGAACTTCGCGAGGGAGCCGGCCTCGTCCCTCGTTCCCGGAGAGAACAGCAGCCATGTGGACTTGCTGGAGTCGCGACCTTCAGCAATGTAGTTACCACCTTGCATCAACTTTGGCTAAAACATTATTTAATTTTAAAGAGTGCTGTAAAAAGTTAAATGTGCCTGTTGGTGAGCGGCTCTGTGTCTCAGTCCGTGGCATCGTGGCTTCTAAATGAATGAAGCATTACTATTCATGCATTTAGGTTTAATATATAATATATTTACAAAAATACAAAAGGCTCATCAAAGCCGTTAGGGTGCGTACCCAAAATACTGGCTAAATTACCGCATTAGAGATATCGACGCGCTTAGTTGAGACCACAGGAAACCCGAAAGCTGGCTCATATTTCGGCCAACGCGTTAGTATAGCAATACAACGCGGTAATGTAGCTAGTATTTCGGGTACGCACCCTAACGGCTTTGATGAGCCTTTTGTATTTTTATAAATATATTTAAGTACATTATTGTAAATATTTAAAGACAATTATTATACAAAACTAATATTATTTTCTTAAATTTCACTCATCAAGATGCTTTAAGTTGTTTCGGGTATTTGCTCGATAATTCATTCATATATTCAATTTCTTCGATGCCATGACATTGAAGTTTTACTGCCACACTCAGAAAGGTTCATTAAATTAGTCCTAATGAGTAATTAACTAATTATCATTAAATCCGTTAATGAACGATAAATCCCAGAGACATAATTTAAGGGTTCATTACTTAATGAACAAATTAGACCATAATCGCTATGGAATTATTTATTTATTATGCAACCAAGCATTGAAGTATTCAGTAATCTGAGTAAACCGATATCCTAAATGAATGATGCTAAATATTTTGACTTAGTATTACGTAGCAGCATCCTGATAACCCTTGGCAAGGGTCGACGGCCGCGATATAATTACCATTCGATAACGCTACCATTCGACTCGTGTTCTGGCGCTTTCTTTGCTTCTATTATTATTCGATTTATTTTTTATTATATAATTATATTTATACGCAGATAAAACACAACAAAGAGAAAATATTTAAATTTGTATATATATTAATAATTGAGGTTACTCAAAGAGTACATTGATTTCAAATATTGATAATATTGCATATGGTGTAGATTGGTACCAGTAGAATTATCGATTAGGAGCTACTAAATAATAATATTAATATTTTTAAAGAAATAGAACCGACTTCTTTGGCAAACATTAAACATAGCACGATTTGCTGAACCACAACATCATGTGTGTCATTTTAGTTTTTTATGTTTTTTACAAAAAGCACTAATACATTTATGACCTACATTACAAAATGGAACTTACTGTGCTGCTAAATTATACTTGTAAAAGTATTATTGGCGTACATAAACAAACCTAAATATAAGATAAAAAAACAAAAATTAATTAAAAACAGAATCACATTTAAGATACCCAACACTAAGCCTGAATAAGATAAAAATAATATTATATACTTAGGTTTTGAAAATTTGCGAAAAAAATAAAAACTAAAGATAATGTATATATCAAGTGCAATTATACAAAAAAAAATTTAAAAATTAGCAACAAATTTATTCGAAAGTAAACAGTTCTTTACCAAGAAAATTCCTAAACGTAGGTAAGTATTGTAACATTTATAATATGAATAGTAATGCTTGTAAATGTTAATGACGAAATGTCATGCTTTTTTACATCATTACTGATCTGGTTTTCCGCATAAATGAGCAGAGGCCGCACTAATAACTAACAAGGCTCACTGCTCAAAACTCGCGCTGTCTCTACTCATATAAAATTTTTTTGTGATATTGTGTTGCACAGTGTGTGTATTATTTTTATAATCTATATACATTAAATAAAACTTTTTGTTTCATTCGGCTTTGTCTGGACTGGATTTTTGTAGTAAAAAAATAAATAAAAAAAGTAAAAAAACTATTTAATTGCACCATTCTAAAGAGACAAGTACAGATTTTTTCTCTTATACCTTAATTTTTTTATGGGTTCTCTTTTTGTTGTGTATAACACATTTTCCTTTTGCTTTTAATCAAAGAAGTCTTAATACAATCGTGCAATGCCGGACGGATAGTTAGTATCGTAATAAAAATGTAAGGTCTCGACGTGTAAGACGCAGTTATCGCCTAATAACAAACCATATTTTTTTTGTTTATCGCAGAGAACGAGTTTCAGTCCTTGAATATGATATCAAACATGTTTTATACCTTCTATAAATTTTGATCGATAGTAAGTATGTATATTTATCACGGTACAATAAAGGCACAGCAAGTGAAATTGAACAAAATTAAAAAAACCTTCTGAGATATTAATAAAAATACCCCATAAATTGAGGAATAGATCTCCTTAGATCTCCTTAGCTATAGCTAATCTAGATCTAGAAAGCTAGACCTTAATCGATCTCGATCACGGAGGAGGAGCTACGATGCCACAGCTTTACTGACCCAGAGACCCAGAGACCCATAGACACAGGGACACGTTAATACTCTTTATCTCCTTAAATCTATCAAAAATATTGTAATTATAATCGGTGGTTTTTTGAGTAAATCTTGAGTGTGCTGAATAGACACATTTGATAGGCAAAGATTTACAAATATTTTTTTGTGTTTTATTAAAAACAATTTATCGTCTCGCCTCTGTTACTGCAATAAAATAGCCTGTGTACAAATTTAAATAAATATTTATGTATGTTCATTATAAAATAAGAAAAAATAAATATTATAATGTGATGGTAACATGGAAAATAATAAAAAATTATCTCATATCATTGTAGGTATCATACCGTATCAGGTGGAGAGGTTGAGAGAATCTGCCGGGGAAGAGGCTCCATGTCCAAGTGAGAAGACTTACGTCGACAAACGATCACAATTCACGAAGGAATAAGCTCTCGCGGCGCCCAGCGGTTTTATTGCAACGCCGTGACGTCACCACGTTAACATTAACATTAAAGTCAATTCCTCTTGTTTTTGACAATTTTCCTCCGTCACATTAATTGATATTTATATTTTACTATATTGAAAATCGCCTCCGTGGCTAAGTGGTTTACTCGTCTGCGTGTTGCGCCGGACTACTACTACTACTATACTGGAATCGAAGCCCGGTGGGACTAATGAAGGTTTCGGTTGGGTAGGCACCGAAGGCTGATAAACTATTTGTCTGTAAAGGAAATGATCAGTGAAACAGACACAGCAATGTGTCTGCCCCATGCCCCATTAGGAGTTACGGAAATTCACTTTTTTATATTGAAAATGCTATGGTAGGTATTTTGTCTAATAAATAAATGAGATTCGCCTATTATAGATAAATAATTAATTTCCTGTGTAACCCTCACTGTGACCACAAATATCATCTTTTTCATTACGTTCATTTTATAATAGATACGTAAGACATCTTTTATTTTGATAACTATCAACAAGCAAATATTACGCAATAACCTTTTATAATGTGCTTGTTTAATTGACATAAATATAACTACATAATAAATATTAATTTTCTACAATTAATAATGAATAGTTTATTTACATTTTTTACTGGAATTATATGAAGAAATATAAATTATTGTTATAGATTAGCTATTAGCTGTTTCATGGTTTTTATATTATTATTTGATACGTTATTGTCATGCCAATAATTATGAACTGATAATTAATTACCTTTTTTAAAAAAAAAAATCATTTTTTTGTTGTTTGAAAAAAAATTATATTGGACCAGAAAAACCTCCAGACTAAACCGTTGTGAATTAAATGCTCTGGAAAATGCTCCACGTAAAAGTGTGACATCAAATTAAAAAAAGAATAATAATTAAAATCTCCGTCGATAATTTCGTGCAATTTCAATAACTTTCAATAATCGTGCACTCGAACTGGTTCTTCACCTGTTCTTCACCAAGTCGACATTTGCTTGCACCATCAAGGTAAGCCAATTATCAGCCCTGATAACGTTTCATTTCAATCGAAATAGAAATATCACATTGAAGTTTGCAATAACAGGCTAATCGACTGACAGTGACCAGTCAAGAAAGGTGCAGTGAAATCTGTCAACGGGAAAACCCGTAAACAATTTTCTGACGAAGGTAGGTACCTAACCGTCGTAGTTACTGAACAAACTATTCATATTTTTTTGGTAAATTTTCCTCCCTATTTACAGATTTTCACAAAAAAAATGTGGTGGTTCTTAAGATTAAAAAATATACTATCATATATTATAGCGTTTTGGAATAAGGCAGATTATGTCTCCTTAGGTCTCCTCTTTGGATGTGAGTGAAATAAAAATAATTTGTCTGCTATAGTTCCATTAAACCTCAATATTAGGTAATCTGTCGTCACTGTCACATTCGTAATTGTCGCGTCATTTACAACGTCATGTAACGAAAAAGTAATGGAATAAAATGGTTCAACTTAAACAAGTATCTCTACGCCTCAAGTCAATTAAGAACATACAAAAAATCACCAAAACTATGAAAATGGTGTCCGCGAGCAAGTAAGATATTTGATAATATCTTATCATCCTATTTACATCATTTGTAATCATCCGGCCCAGGCTTGTTGAAATTGTTTTCAATTTCACTTGTTCGTATTCATAACATTTACTTATTAGCGAAACGGCTCTGAAGCTAAATTGTTCAGGCATTGAACACTTGGTGCTAATAGTGCAGATGGCTCTCGTGCCGGATTTGGTAGAACAGTATGTTATCCATCTGCCTCTATTTGGTATCGCAGGCGTAGAAATCTGTTTCATGCTTTGGGGTTATTGATATATTTTATCCTATTCACCTTTAGAAAAATTAAAGCAAACTGTCAACTGGCTTCAAGCATTGCTCTCTAGCTCAATAGTAATATTTCGTCTGACACTTTGATATTCGTAGATTTACAAAAGCAGAGCGTGAACTTCAAGCGGCGCGGCCTTTCGGCTACGGCCCTCGCAAGTTCTACGAATCGAGTCACCTTGTAAAGGGTTCCGTGGACAAGAAGCCCGCTGAGGGTGGCAAAGCCCCGGAACCAGAGCCTGCAAAACCAGAAGAAGTCAAACCCGAAGATGAGAAAAATACTAAAAGAATTTATGTCGCCGTCACATCGGATCGAGGTTTGTTCTCTCTGGCCACCGTCAGATTTCTTTAGAGGACTAATTGACCTCTAGGGTTGACTTTTTAGTTTTACCGAACAATTGTTGTATTAGGTATAATATAATAAAATAATGAAACCATTTGTTATGAAAAATCGCTAAGCCAACACTGTCACAACATATACAACTTAAGCATATGAGAGGCAAATAGTTGATAATAATATATTCAACTTCTTCTACGATCTCGATTTATCGCAAATGTTATGAAGCGTGTAAGACATTGTTTTATTTTGATAAATTATTCTTATAATCAGTATATTTATAAGTAATACAGTGTTGAAGACGGATCAATGCCTTTCATCTGTAGCTCATGTGAGAGTGAGTTGTGTGAGTTACCCTTTCGTAGGCCTCCAGCCTCCAGCAGGGCTCATTTTATAAGTTAATTATTTGAATGGTTTCAAGGTTGTCGATATATACGCAACAGTTTTTGTCTATTCGATACAACTTCATATTACACTCAAGTGGCTTCGCATTATATGTATAGACTATAGCTCAATTAATAATTTACTATACTCGCCATGGTTCTTCTAAAAAATAAAAACGTACCATACATTTATATAATGCGCAGACAGACGGACGAAAATATTACCTAAATAATTTTAACAATGATTTCGTAATTCGTTTCAATGTTAAGATAAGGGATAAAGTTAAATCAAAAACGAAAAATACTGAAAATGTTTCAAATTACAAAATATTATGTGCTATCAATTTTTACAAAGAGTTTATATACTCGTATAATAGATACCCTATTGGAATTGAAAAAATAGAGGTGTTTTTATTGAATTGTAATTTGATGCTTAGAGGGGCTCCCTTGAGTATAGGCGTAATGTTACCAGGAATTCATAATTTTTTGCATATATTATTGTATGTACCTACAAATAATAAATTTATCACATCACATAAATAATCACAACTGGAGTGTTTTGAAACTCGTCATTAAGACGAGGCCAAAGATCGCTAATGGGTAGGTAAAGCCATGTAATCAACTTCGTGTTTAATATTATTATTATGTATCCCTTGAAGTAGGGGCGATAGAAATTTGCTATATCCAGCTAGTAATTAAAGTTAAACACAAACAATTACAAAATAAGTTTCCCTAGCGGCTAGCTGGGCTTTAGATAAACATTTTTATTCGTTTATTACAAGTTTACAAGGTACCGAGTGTCCCGTCCCACGTTTGCTTTAGTACATTATTTATTTTTCACTTCTTTTCTAGATAAAATCTCATTTTGAATTCGTATAAGGCACACACTAGCTGGGATACCCGGTTTCGCTCAGGGGGTTGATACTATATTTTATTTATTTTCCAATCTATTATTTGATCTGGAGTGTTTCCGAACTTTTCTCAACATTCCAGAATTGTCTAGAATCTAGAGAGCTATCTTAGAACGAATAAAACGCTGCATATTCTTGAAGATATAAGATAGAATAAATTTATTATTTTAGAATTTAGTATTATTGTTAGAAATAAACGTTGTGAAGGCAAAGACAAACAGAGAAGTGAGTGAATATGTTATCATTGAAAGGCTAGCCGTCTGAGCAAAATGGTAAGTTTGAATTTTAAAAGTTATATAATAAAAGCTCCAAGTGCGCAAGTCAATGATAAGAGTGTGAATAGAGGTGCGACTGACGCATCCGTCCCAACGGACAAACGAACCTGCTGGACGGACAGAGGGCTACCGCCTGCCACCCATGCAACTCACTCAACTATTCGTACCGGGATTCACATTTGAGTACCTAAGGCACTCTGTTTGTATACTTCCTTTTATAATATACTAGCGACCCACCCCGGCATTGCACGGGTATAAAATATATGAAAACCTTCCTCTTCTTCTTCAAAACTGCATCAAAATCCGTTGCGTAGTTTTAAAGTTATATATATTGATTTGTGGTCTATCCCACGAGAATCTACCCGATTTTTAATAGTATAGGATCCGGTGAAGGTCGTTGTATAGCAGGATCTTAGACCATAAAGAATTGCATTATTTAGTCTGGCAAGTCAATACATTTATGAGATTATTATCTATATTGTAAAGATATAAAGTGAAATAAATGAATATTTAATTGATTTGAGAGCTTTGGTAAAACTGAGACAACAAATATAGTGAGTGGCAGGTCTTTGTGGCGGCGTGCACAGTGGTGTAGCACGGCGTATCAGACGCGAGCTGACAGCGCGCAAAGGAGAAGGTGCCACACACAAGCTGGTCTGTGTTGGAGACAAATCCCGTGGAGTCCTGCGAAGAACTTACGCGGACAACATGCTCATCAATATTAAAGATGTAACCAATTTTTCTGCCTTTTGTAATCTATTTTAAGTGGTAAATTTTTATTATCGAAGCGTAATGAAGTACTTAGTTTCCTTTGAACTCGAACTCAGCATTGTTTTAAAGACAACCATTCATAGCCCGGGAGATAGTGACAGATTCTACTGAATCATTTGTTACAGTATGGCGGTTCTTCAGGGGTCTTATTACGCAATAACAAAAAAAATTAAGCCCATAGCGCTGGTACCGACAGCCCAATCGCGTGGGCGCTAGTCAAACTCGTCGGATTAATTACCAGTGTCAAACGATTTGTTTCACAAAAGTTCTAGTATTTTCCAATAGACTTCTTTTTTATAAAAATCCAAAAGCAATACTGGTACAAATTGTTTAGCAACATAAAAATAATCTACTCCTTTGTGGTGATATGGCGGCCATTGGGAACCGTTGGAAAAGTATGGCAAGATGATTTGCGTAAATGGCTGCACGACGATGATTAACTGTGCAAAAATTAGCCTGGTACAAATGGTTAAATTTTTTTTAATTAACGCATTCGCGTCGGTATGGCGAGCTGTGAGTCACACCAGAGAAGTATGGCATGACACTACCGCCTCTTCTTTTTTTATGGACTATTTGAAAATACTAGAATTTTTGTGGAACAAATCGTTTGACACTGGTAATTAATCCGACGAGTTTGACTAGCGCCCACGCGATTGGGCTGTCGGTACCAGCGCTATGGCCATAATTTTTCTTTTTTTTATTGCGTAATAAGACCCCTGAAGAACCGCCATACTGTAACAAATGATTCAGTAAAATCTGTCACTATCTCTCGGCCTATCATACAAATATTCACATTAAGGAAAGTTCCATAAAATCCACCAAGTCTATTCAAATGAACACTAAAATAACTACCAGAACAAGTATAATTAATCAGTACCTCATACAAAACACCGATCACTCAAAAAGAATAGTCGATGTGGTCAACTCTCTCTGTTCATGAAACTATGCTACGGAAGAGAGGACTGGAGTTCCTCCCGCGTGCTTTACAAGAAAAGAGTGAAGGAAATGTAACATAAACATAGCCTACTAAATAATAATATTAATTTACAGAAGAAAAGGAAATAAAACAAATAAAGTGTGGTGGTTCGGGTATTTTCTGGAGTAGATTCGATACAATTTAACCTATCTTTATGATTCATAGCATAACAAATAAGTTCGGGTGTTTTTTCAACAGAAAAGAATTGCTTTTAGAGTTTTAATTCGTGACTCATGTTTAGCTAAGGGTAAAATTGAACAGATCGGGCGCATAGCACCGGTGTTTGCTGACGCGTCCGTGATTGCAGCGGCCATCGCCGAGTCGGGGTTCGCCTACGACGTTGGGGAGGTGTACTACAATAAATACTTTTCTCCCGTCAAGTACGAGATGACCATTGTGCCGTTCTTCAACAAGTTCCGCATAGAGGTTAGCGTTATACTGCTCGCCTTATTCTCTAGAGATATCTCTAAAAACAAATGCGACTGATGTTTCCATTCAAAATTAGTAATAAACCAGTTTCTAATAAACCTTTAAATTATATTTTCCTCTAGGATTTTGACTATTTATAAAAACGTCTTAAGTACGTTTGGCTTTCACTCGATAATGTACCTTAGAGAAAAACTTAGGGTGCCTATCGTTAAAAGAATTTTTGGAATTTGATCAATGGGTCGCGACCTTTCAGGTTTACAGTCAAACAAATAAAATTACCACTTTATTATGTCAAATAAGTGTATTATTGTCTTGTTGCCGTAATACAGAAAGGGGCTTGCTTCAATTTTTATTTGTCAATGTATCCAGAGAGCGCCGAACATGTCTGCCTTCGACGATGTGGATGAGGACCAGCTGGAGAGCTACTCGGAGTGGACGTTGGCAGCCCTGGTCTACTACGCACTGAAGGAGGGCGCCGCTTCTGAACAGTCGGCGCGGATGGCTGCCATGGACAATGCGACCAAGAACGCTGAAGAAATGATTCGCAAGCTAACTTTGCTATTCAACCGCACCCGCCAGGCCGTGATCACTAGAGAGCTCATTGAAATCATTTCGGGGGCCGCTGCGCTCAAGTGACGCGCCTCTAGCCCCATGAATGCCCCACGAATGTCGACGTGCATTATCAACACGATTTATCACTTCATGCTTTAAATTATTTAAGCGAAAAATAAACATTCTAAAATAGTTTCCGATTTGTCTACAGTTTTTAAATTGAGTTGATTTTTACATACAAACAAAAATACTAATTATTTGTATTATATTCGTATATATTATTAGACAAATATTATATAAATATATCATAGCTAATGGACTTGAGAGTTAGGTCTCAAGTTCCAGAAAAAACAATTTCTATTTTCAGAATTAAATAATTAAAGTGACGTTAAATAATTACATTTTTAAATGAAGCAGAATGTCTCTCATTCTGATCGAGTTCATCACAACATCATGAAAGTTAAGACACAGAAAAAAAATTAATTACCTATTGTTCCACAATACATGGAGTCGCGTATGATTTTATAGACAAAAAAGGACAAATCAAATAAATGAAATGAAACTACATGTAATTACTATTAGTTTTATTGAAAAAACAAATAGAAATTAAGAATTACAAATTAAAAAAATATCTGCCTTGCATTACGTACAGAGGTACACTCTAAAACATTATTTTATGGAAAGTTCTGTTGGATAATTAATTAATGCCCTTAAACAAATTAATATGCATAAGCTAATTATAAAACTATTATTAAACATTACTTTAAAATTATTTAATAAATTCGTGTTCGCGTAAAGCAATACTTTGATCGGATGAAAAAAAACGAAAAACCAAATAAAACAGCAAACAATGTAAAAATGACTGGTTCTAATTAAATATTTGTGTTTGTTTGCAATCCTTACAGTGCTATTTTCAACACAAATGCGACGCGAATAATAAAATCATAGCTTATGAAAATCTTCGAAGCTAATCTTAAAAAATAATAATTATGTAATCTGTAGCTCAACCATGAATTTGGTAAAGTATTATCCGACAGTGTCTCCGTAACATATTTGTATAAAAAACGATCTCGTGGTAGATACGGATAGATACGACGGAAAATACATGCTTACTAGAAAATACTGCGGCATATGGCGCTCGCATACTTGTTCGTTCGTGAAGCGCGCAATTGTCTACCGCAAGTAGCAGGGCACGGCCTGCGCGGTGCTGAAAATTGCACTCAGTGCGCTGTAAGTGGCAAAAGCACCACCAACGGCTCCCACTACTATCACTTGCCAGCAGAATAGCTTTATCCAACTCGACGAAGCTCTGGAATTTTACCAAGTTACATGTTAGATATTTCGCACAATTCCAAAGGATATTAACATTACTATAATATACTGAATGAATTAATGGGCAGACCCAAATATTAATAAAATTAATAGGTCTTTACCTACTTCATAATACAATATACATATATATCACAGTCAATTAAATTGACTCTGGTATATATATTTTGTATATTAATTTCAATTCAATAATTGTGTCAAAATGACACTTCCGAAACCAATATATGGCAAATGTTTCACATTGGTTTGATGTTCGAGAGTAATCAGGCAGGTTTTTGGCGAGAAAGGTGAGAAAGGTATCAACGGCTTCAACGTATGTCTACCTACTAACATATTATTAACTTTGTTACTTGCATGTAAAGAAACCGATTGCAGAAGTGAAACGGATGCACAAATAATATGTCTGAAAATGCCAATTAGGTACTAAGTTTAAATTGTTTATATTGTATCGTAGCTTACGTAAAGACTGACATTTTATGGGGTAACGTAGGAATACTTACAGCGGAGCCGGAGTGCCAGCAGGCTCTTTGGCCAACAGATTCAGGTAGCAGTAAGAGGGTAGTACAAAAGTGATGAGTGCCAGCGTAGTGCCGCCCAGCAAAGCCAGGATCGTGTAGAAACGAGGAATACTCTCTCCAAGGAACAGGATACCAGCCATCACAGACAGACGGACAAGCGTACGGTACCCCACTGACTCTGAAAACATATCAAATATTTAACGTAAGGAGCATTTTAGGCGAGTAACAGCTTTAATAATTATTGAAATCTCAATTCTGTGCTCGTGAGAAAACTTTATGAAATAATACTAGCTTTTGCCCACGACTCCATCCGCGTATTTAACCGTATTTCTATATCTTCGGCTGTCTTCGATAATGACAAACTTCTATGAAAACTTTCATTCCCCTATGAATACAAATCTCCGAGTCTTTTGTTTTCAATAAAAGACAGCCACTTCCCAAACTTTAGTCTATGGAAACTTATTCAGTGGCATAAATGACTTTTGGAACTATAAATCGAAACAAATATTGCAAGTATTTTCATTAGAATTATCTGACCTGTGGGGACACTGTACACGACTTCCTCCACTTGCTGGCAGACTGGATTAATAAGAATGACGAAGGCAGCCAACAGATGTATAGTCATCAGCACGTTGCCCACCAAAGTCAAGGCCGTGGCGGACAGCGAGGCCGTTACATTGGGTGCTACTGCCTCACCGTATACTGCGTACCCCGATATGGCGATCACCAAGTACAAAATCAGGATAGCTGTGGACCAAGACAATCGAATCAATGGATGCCCGTTCGATCCATAAAACATGTTGAAAACTTTCTAAAAATATTTATGTCGTATATAAATTATTGCCATTACTCAATTTTTAGCCGACACGTTAGCGACTCATGGATCTTAAAACTTTAATAAACACTATATACGAGTACATGGCCAACAATAGCATTATTTGTTGGCCATCTGTGAGACGTTGCGGTGGGTCACAAGGATGACATGGACATAGAAAGGGAGCGTAGGGCGCTGGTAGTCAGAAGTAAGTCAAAAAAATGTGAGTCACATTGTTTAAGGCTTATTTGCCCAACATTTTACACTTGCAGCCTGTGGATCGGGTATGCTAAGAGGGCGTCAGACGTTACAGCGTCCTACGTGTCCAATATAATAATAGCTTTAAGGCGTTGATAGATTTGCCACGTTACTTCGGCACTTCAGGGATATTCTCCGAAAATGGCGCAGATGATTTAATACAGAAACGCGTAGCATCCCTGTGGCGACGTGTGCGTAGCGGCCCCTGCCCCCAACTGCGTCCTAAATACTGTAGCCGAGAGGTTTGATGGGATATTTCTTAGGCACTGGATGGCCATGCCCTAATACTGTGGGACTTATCTTTAATATAAATCCAAAAATATAAAATTAACACAATAATCACCTTCTTGCTTCTTGTATTTTTAGAGTAATCTGAAGAAAAAATAATTGAAATTTTACCTGAAAAGCTGTATTTGAGGCTAGTGTTGAATTTAGATCGATCGTTCATGTCGTTTTGAATGGTAGGGAAGGTGGAGGCACCGCCGAAAGCGAACATGATGGTTCCAAACGCGAGGAAGAAGTCAGCGAATCCGTGGATGCCCCAACGGAATACGAACGGCTTTACGTCGTTCATCATCTGGATGAAGTAAAACAAACACGCCACTACTATCGTCGCGAACGCCACCAAGCCCAGTTTGCTGCAACCGACAAAGTACATTTACACTTTCAGCTGTTTAGTCTTTTGTAAGATCTGCTCGCGCAGATTCTTCTTTTTTTATTCATAGTCTCTTTTCGCCGAAGTAAAAAAGTAGCTTGTAACTTTAAGATGAATATATAAAAAATACAGTTATATAATAAGCCTATTGAATAACTTAAGACCTTACTTTAAGATCGCCACAACATGGCGCAATAATGGAAAATAAGATTTTCTATCAGTAAAGTTTGCTTTTGCCGTCTAGTAACTTACATTTATCCCTCGCATCTAGTGTTTCTTAAAGAAAGCGCACTCATTTGTCTAGAGAGTAGAGACCTGAGCGTTAATGTATTCACAAACCTTGTCTATTGTTAACAGTACCTACTCTTCCTACACATCAATTACGCAATTGATGTCATGCTACCAGCTACGAACAGTAAGTGTTATTCGAACGTTTCGATTGTAAATCATAGTCTCATATAGGTATAGTAGGAATCGAGTTTGAAATGAAACAATAATGTCATTAGTAAGCTTACTCATAAAGTAAGCTTACGAAACGTTTTTAATGAACAACGAGTTGTGTAGGGCTACCTACATATTATTATATACAGTAACAGTCCATTGCTAACCCTACATAATTGTTTGTTTTGTAACTACGTCTTATATGTCAGTGTCGCATTATTTATGCACACACAATTCCAAAGAGTTATTAAAGTAATGATAGAAAACACTTACGAGAAATCTCTCGGTGTTCCAAAGAGCAGGAAGGGCGTGATTCCACACCCCACCACGAGGTACCAGATGCAAATGGTAACGTTCGGCATCAAGGAAAGGAAGAGCTGCTCGACAATCTGCGCGGCAAGCAGCAGGTACACCACGGACATCCCGAACTGAGTGACGAGCAGACACACGAACACTATCACACTGTAAACACATCCCTGATCATTAGCATTTTATCATTCATTAATAAACACAGTTGCTCCTATTAACTATTAATTATAGAACTATTTTCCTCCATTCCTCCTTTAGGTACTATAAGAAGTGAAATCTCCAGCACCATAGCACGAAGCATATACTTACATTTCTTCTTCGCCGATCATTTTCTCGAGCCAATTAAGAGTCAATTTTTTTCAATTATTATTTTCCCCTGGCCTTTTTATTGACACCCTTTAAATATCAGAGGTGGACAACACTTAGCCATGGGTGCGCTCTACAATTTATTGCATAAAATCATCATACAGGAGATTAAAAATTACACACAGCAAAGTGTAAATTAAATTAAAAATTAATTATTGGCTAATCATTTAAAAGCTATGATGTTTTAATAACCCACTTTTATTTTATTTTATTATTTCGGGATAAATACGAGATCTATTGTAATTTAAACTCTTAGTTTGAAGAAGTGAGGTGTTTCATATTATTGGTAGTCGTACCTCCAAACAGGCCCCAAGGCCTCGTTAGCAATGATGGCGTAGGGGTTTCGGTTACGGGTCCTGAGCTCCGGATGACGGTTCTCCAGCATAGTCCAACAATCACCAAGTCGCTTGCCACTGAAAGCCGCTGCCAGTGCCATCACAATTATCAGGGGAACTCCAACCCATCCTGCAAATATGATCTCAGAGTAAAGGAGAGGAAGGCACACATTACGATGAAAATAACAGTAAATACGCGAGCCAATAGTAAAATGTAAGCAATTATTGTTTTGTTTACGCAAACGATCTTACGCTTCGCTATATTTTTAATAATTAAGCCGAGACGAAAAGAGGGATGTTAAAAATACGTGCTTGTGTTTCAGTATGTGGCCGTAGTTTTTAAACGAATGGACACATTTTGATGAGGATTTTTTGTTTGAAAGCTGACTTGATCGAGATGTTTTTATGTTTCTCTTCGAGAACTCTTATTGCCGGAGCGATGCTTGGATATTCACATTTTTAAGTCTGAGTCACTGAATATTGTCTTGCTAGATAAGTAAACGGCCAGGCCTCTTTGAAATCCAACAGAAACATTTTATTATTTCCAAGGGAATCACTCCTAAGAGTGAGAATCCTCCTTCAGGTTACATTAACAAGACTACAATTTTATATTTTAAAATAGATCAAAGTTGAAATTATGTGTGATATTTATATTCGAAACAGTAGTTTCTTATAAAAAAATAAATGAAAACACTTTCGCATTCCTTATGTTAATTGCAAAAAACGTGTGCTTAGCCGACCTAAGTATTATATAGGCAGCAATTCGCAGCGCATTAAAAAAGTCGTCATATTCATAGTAACATTCGCCCGTGACTTCGTTCGCAGCAAACGGTAAAACTATGTCCACTAAATAAATAGTAGTTTTATTAACATTTCAAAATTCATACATTTTCAAATAAAATTAAAGCTTGATCAGATTCTAATCTGATCACTTCATCATGTAGAGACAATCAGACATTTCATTGTTAGCAGGTATTCTGTGTAGGATTCAGGCAATTCAAATTTATATTATTTTGCCATATTGATTTTTGGGGTTGGCTACCCTTATCACTTAGGGGCATGAAAAATAGATAGTAGCCGATTCTCAGACCTACTGAATATGCATATAAAATTTGGTAAAAATCAGTAAAGTCGTTTCGGAGGAGTAAGGTAACTAACATTGTGACACGAGAATTTTATATGTTAGATAAAGCAGTCAGGCCTTCAGAATATCGGTGCAATATTAATATAACATAAATTAATTTTAAACAAAAAAATAAAACCGACCTCAAAACGCACTGAAAAGTAAAAAATAAATTTTATATTATAAATGTACTTACTATAAATAAAAGACGTAAATAGTGTTGATAAATAAAATTCATGTAAAATTCAACAAGGGCATAAAACTGTCATGTTGTCATGTAAATGGGATACTATTCTGATACTGATATATAATAGTTTGTTTATACCGTGTGCTTATTAGAGAAGAAGAAGAAAAGCATTAAAATTACTTTTTATGTCAGTCTTAAACCCGGCCCTTAGCGAAGTAAAGGCTGAGACAGAGACTGCTACTACTCCAAGTGACATTTATATATCTACTTAATCAATAAAACGTATTTTGTAACATCTGTCTGTCTTAAAATTTAAACAACTCAAAATTAAATGTGTATAGGTACTTTCGGTGCAGACTGCAGATAGTAGGTATTTGATATTGTATAAATTCGTATAATAAGAGGCCATCGGGATTGTCTTTACCTCATTAAAACAAAAACTTGTCGGACTGGTTCTATACCCGTACTTGTCACACATATGTTGGTTTTGCAGTGCTCTCTTTCACATCCGACTTCGTAGACCCAGAAGGTTATTTTATAACCGAGTTATGTTAATCTATTTAATAAAAAATATGTTGAAATCGGTGGGTTCGTCGAGAAACTCGTAAATGAAGGCAGTGGAAAGATTGCGCAATATGTTTCCCGCCGTAATTATCATCACAAAGGCACCTGCCAACACGTGTTTGCTCACTCAGTGCCAGTGCATCCTTCAGGTATCGCTCTATCCTAATATGGCTGACAATTATTATTATTAAGTATTATTTTGTTTTTATTACCTAATTGATTTTGTTTTTTTAACTAAGGTGTATATTTATCAAATTACCTCGAAATGAATTATGCTGAGCTATTTCACAAATATATTATATTATACTAGCTGACCCTGTAAGGTAACTAACATTGTGACACGAGAATTTTATATATTAGATTAAGACCATTTTGAAGAGAGGAATGTATACGGACGACAAAATACGTGGCTACATTACCTGTTAACAGCTGAGACGTATCAATTAGGTACCTACTTTCAAGCTGTATTATAAAACATAGAGGCCATTGCTACGTTTCAAATTAGATACTTTTCGCACATTAAAATATATTTCTAATGGATGAGTGTTACGGTTGACGACGATCCATCCGACGAGCTCTGACGATTTTCTCAACGTCTTGCAATCACAGTGAAAACACGTTTCAACTAGGTATTGTAGAGAGACAAACTTTTATCTTCTACACCCGGACGAAAGAAGAGCGATGCATTAAGTCTTACGTGTCCGCGTGAGTCGCTCTTCTGCATCGTAGCTCCTGTAGGGACGAATTCACAGAAGTCGATGAGGTTTTTAAATTTGAAATATAAAATGAAAAAGTTCTGTTCAGTTATTTTGTTAATTGAATGTACCGTGTATAAATCCATATGCATTTAGTAAAATGCGGTTGTTTTAATATTACGAACAGACACCCCAATTTTATTTATCTGAATAGATTGCAATCAGTTTCACTTGTGTTTGTAATAGGAGTACTCACAAATATCCGGATCGATTTGAAAAGTGATCGTACCCACTCGAATCATATCTGAAGTATTCAGAAGGAATCAGTCAGAATAACTGATTCTGTCTGAATAACAATTACCTATTTCATATTCTCTTATGTTTAAACTTTCGCACAAGCGAGCAGATCGATTTCGTAATGTTCCCTCCAGAATGTTCTTTGGTGAACTTAAAAGTGAAGTGAAGTAAACAAGTTACCAAAACGGTATCATGGCCGAGAAACATTCGGCTGAATTTCTGGCCTATATTTTTGTCAAAAATGCGAGAACTTGAATTCTTTATAAAACTTCTAAGAATTATCCGTAGATTAAGACTTCTTCGTGGCATTTAGTATCGTGAAACTTGATAAAGGGCATTTGAAGGGAAAACGTAATTTACTACAGAAAGGAAGTCATGGTCGATTGTAAACGATTGATGTCATTTTTAACAAGAATTATATTCTATTAAGGCGTAGTACTGAGGCGTAGAACGCTTCAAACCTGATTTAGAATGACACAGTATGTATGACATTTAAAATTTCACTTGGAAAAAGCCTATTCTATCTATATATTCTACTGCTTCTGAGCAAATTTCTAGAATCGGATAGGAATATCCCCCGACAAACAAATAAACATTTTTATATCTAATATAGGCAGGTACGTGGGTATTGATTGGAACCTATTATAATTAGGGCTGCCATCTGTCCGGGCTTCCCCGGATTTATCCTGTTTTGGAAGACCGGGCGGGGTTTAAATTTTAGTCCGGGTGCAACCCAGACTACAATAAAAGTCCAGGTCTCCGATCAGATCCCTTTTCCATAATTTAATAATTTAACACCTAAGAAGGTTAAAAAATAAAGCAAAATTACTCACTTGTCGTCACAAGAACAATTAAACACACTATTTCATGCAACAAAAGAGGCTTAAAATTAAAGTTTTCTTCTATCAAGTACGGAGTAAAATATATTTTAATCAAGATGTAAATGTATGAAAAAAGTATTAAAATTTCCGGGGTGAAAGCTTCAAAATCCGGAGAACTTACGCTTCCGGTCCTGGGAGGCAGGTTTTAGAGATGACAGCCCTAATTATAATGCTATTATGTAGGTATGGCCTCTTCAAGCGACGCGACGTTACAACTTACAAGCGTGGGAATAGTAAGAGAGGATATCGCAACGACTTTTCATTTTATTGTATTTGTTGTTGTGTTCAAGTTGTCTTGTTTCTTTGCCTTAATTCGTTTAAAATTATCATACGAAAAACATTTAAATTTCCCTTTATTGTTTATGTCTTCCATGTATTGTTCTAATTTCAAATACTGTATATTATTATTAGGACTTTGCCTCATATAAGTATTAAGTATGATAGTGAAGTATTAAAAAGAAGAGAAAGAGTATTAGTGTAAAATAATATCGCTATTCAGTAATATATATAAATGTAAAATATATAAACCAGTTTATGCCGGCATCACAAATTACCACAAGGACGTAAAACTATCTCAAACTTACGTAGTAACTATTTATTAATCTGTGCTCAAACCACGAGATAGTTACTGTTAAATGGAATTGCTAAGGCTAATCCAATATGAAAGGAAACGGCTAAACTATTTCGAATACGATGTCTCATCTGTTGTGACAAGTTGTCCATGCTTAAGGTACATTGGTACCAATATTTAGTGACGTCATATACTTACATCTTGTCCAAGATAATTCCGTTCTTAACACAAATTTTCTTAATTTGACTATAAATTTAACTAATTATTTTCATATTGTGTCAAATCCAATGTCTCATCTCTAATATTGCCGGTATAGTTTTAAATCGGTATGCGATAATAAGTGTGTACCTACGTGCACCGCACGCTGTAATGCATTAAATTAAAGTTTAATCGCATGAATAATCGCTTACACATTATATAAATACTTTCTTTCTTTGACGAGCGCTTTTTTTAAGCGATTCTTTTTTTGACAAGAGAGTTTCTACAAATAACAAAAATCATTAAAAAAATTACTCGGTCTAGGTCCCGTAACGCGAGTAAATTTCACTAGGTACAGTTCACAACTATCAGGAATAATTTTTTGAAAATATGCGTTCATGTACGTATAAATGATGCACAAATTATACTTTTACAGTAAGTTAAACAAATCGTGAGTTAAATTTTGTTCTGTTAAACTCCCAAACATTCGTATATGAGGCGTATTCAAAGATTTTTAAACAAATATAATAGCCTTTTATGTTTATTTCATGTATATGTACAGATACAGATTAGTACTTTCTTAAGACGAACACGGTGCTTGTGCACCTGGCCCAAGGGGCGTCGACCGCGACACAGGAAGCCTTAATAATGTATCATACTATTTGGACATGTATCGGAGCTATTCCCACAAGTGGATGACATTCATGGATGCCTGATTATTAGATACCTACTGAGATTTAATAGGTTTTACCGACATATTAAAAATTGTAATAGGTGCGGGATGAACAATTTATACCTATCTATATTCAGCCGCTAATTAACGACAAAGGTATTCACGATTAAGTGAACTTCTCTCGGCTTCAGAAAGAAAATGTTTTGAAGCGACATTTCGTACTTATATTGAATTGAAGGAGACAAGTGCCGCTAAGTGACAAAAATTCAATCGTGGATCTTACGTAGATGGATCGGAATATTAGGTAAACATTTCTTTATTTTATGATTGTAAACATTTCTACTGTAGATTCGTTCTTTCGAAAAACCCAAGAACCCCGTCATAAAGCGCATTGAATATCAGTCGCGTATAACAGTTTAAGGCGGCTCAAACAGGGCGATTCTCATACAGTGACTACTGACTAGTGAGTAGTTGAAACTTGATAAGACTGCGCGGCGTTAAGTAGATTACGGTCCAAGAAAATTACTTAACAGCAAATAGGCTTTCCGTAAAACTATTAGCTACCTACTTCATATGTATTATTTAATATTAATCCTACTCCGACACTTAATATTCCCTACATTTCTTTTATTTAATTGAAATAAAAAAAGAAAATATAAAAGAAGGTTAAGTATCATTTTTATATTGAAGTATGCGTAAATTGATATTTTCGTCAACCACTGTCAAAAATTAAATATTGACTAAACGAAAGGAGATAATTTTTTAAGATTCACTGCACGATAATATTCAAATTTTTTTATTACTCCAGACAATTCAATATTGCCATTTGTCACTAAGAGGTCTAACCTTAGGGCTTTATACATATAATATTTCATCATCACTACATATTATACAACAAAGTCGCTTTTTCTTTCCCTATATCCCTTTGTATGCTGAAATGTTTAAAACTACGCAACGGATAGAGTGATTGAAGAGGAAGGTTTTAATATACGTATATTTTATACCCGTGCAAAGTCGGGGCTGTTTTATAGTAATTGATTTATTTATGAGTGTGTACTTATTATTGTAATAGGTCGTTTGTAGACCTAGACAAAATAAATATATAAAATAAAATGTAAGGCTCAATAGGATGTGTCTCTATAAATTTTGGACTAATCAAAAAGATTTATACTAGTAGGTATCACCTAATCTTTTTACGCAATATGAAATATGCTATAGAAACAGTCCGAGAGAGTAGGTATATAATGAACGCAAGGAATTTAAATCGCTAAGCAAATAATTCTTAATAAAATGTAGAGGTCTAAAAATTTACTTACATAATGAGTAATGTAGATTAAATGGTTTATTATTGTATAAATGCTAGTCAATAGGCTCTACATCCAAAATACCAATCGT
The DNA here is from genome assembly GCA_912999735.1 of Aporia crataegi. NCBI lineage: Eukaryota > Metazoa > Arthropoda > Insecta > Lepidoptera > Pieridae > Aporia > Aporia crataegi. The sequence goes on along the minus strand of OU538732.1, from coordinate 111,071 downwards.
AATTACAACGAGTACCTACCCAAGTAGATTTTTGCAGCACGCCTTCCCTAAATGTATTCCCAACCGTCCATAGACCAGGTACCATTCAGACCTTGGATTTTGATATAGTTATGAAGCATTTCGTAGAATGAACACAGGCGTAAAATGTCAGTTGAGGAGCATGAGAAAGGACTGACCGGTTTTGACTAGAGCCCGGGGTAGGGCTAGTACTCCGCTGCCTGCCATCTCGCCAGCCACCAGGATGGCTGTCTGCCGCACTGAGAGCCCGGCACCACTCGAGTCCTCTGATTTTCCCGGCGCATCGGTACTGTCCTCACCCTGACAATAACCATCTTGTTTTACTAAATGTATTTTAAAGGGTATCCAATAATTTACTTAAATATATTTACAAGAAAACAAAAGTAAAACATAATTCAGATGGAGAAATTGTTTTATTCATTAAAGACCCGTAGCCTACAGGGGAGCCGGCATTTACCGATCATTTTTTTACAGTGAAACCTACTTTCTGTTTGCCCGGGATTCGAAGGCAGGATTTAAGATCCTCAAAAAAGTTGGACGCAGGTTAACAACTCTTCTCTACAATGATACGATGATGCACATGATACGATATCAACAATCAATTTCTTATAACTCTTTATCATTTTAGGACTCGAAAGACCTCTTTCTTTTGAATAAGCCACTCTGTCCCCACAACCGAGATAAAGGCTTCAAATTAATCCGACGGCCTAATTATATTTTAGTTAAAACTTACATAATATATTGCAATACGGATAAAAATAGCTAATTAATAATGGCATTAGGAGCCTTAACAAACTGATCACATAATTGAGGATAGTTGTACGTATGTTTGATAGGCTTTGTATAATAATGTCTATCGAGCCGTGGCTATCCTGCTCATATAAGCGAGACTCTCCATCTTTTCAGAGTACGCATTTAACATAAAAGATTTATTTATTTTTTTATCTGCATAATCATTTCTTCAACTCTGTTACAAAAAATTATCAAGGTCAAAATAAAATACGTACATAGGTACCTTCTCTATTTTTGGATCTATTTTGGTATGTTTACAATATTGCAACCACGGGCCTTAGATTTTTTTATCATTATTGGCCATTAATAGGTATATGTGTATATATATATACATTAATTTAAATAAACTATCATTATTTAATGTGACGTAGAGTTAGCGGTATTTGCAAGTGATGTTATATGAGACTGCTTACCGCAGCCAACGATAGATTGCTTACAAAAAGTTTTAACTTTCATGTACGGTCCACACTCTACACGCACCTACATTTGTCATGCCCGACTGACGAGCGCTCATAATTACGACTCTCATCTACGATCACGAATCATATATATTATTATATTATTTATTTAGGGTTCACCCACAGATATTACATACAAAAAAAATTACTTAATTACCTATTTAGAAAATATTATTAGGAACTATATGCACACCTTTAAACGGCAAACACGTCATGCAAAAGAAACAGTAAACAGAAAGACAACACAATTTACACAACAAGACCGCGGCGCAACTGTGAAGCAGACCCATGGCAGAACACATCATAAGTCCAAGTTGATATACACACCATATATTATATAAAGCATGTATCTACGGCGTGTAAAAATTTGGGAAAAATTATACGTATTACATTGTAAGCGAACGCGCATCACACTATTTTACTAGTTAATTTTAGATATTTATCGTCAATACTAAATTTCTACGGAATAGGTGTTTGTCGTGAAATCTGAATCCATCTTTAAAATTAATAGACGAGAACACGCTTCACATCAAGAAAAGTTCGAAATAAGAGAATATTTTTTGTGTCAAAATATAATCAATGAATTATTATATTTATGGCTATAACATTTAAAACACATCATTTTAATATGAAAATCTTAAATATAGAACACAAACGTACCTAATTTTTTTTTAATTTCAGAAATTAAACAATATTAAACCTTTTCCTGTGAACGTGGACTTGACATGTTTATTTTAATATATATAAATTACGTGTCACGTTGTTTGTCCGCGATGGACTCCTAAACTACTTAACCGATTTTAATCAAATTTGCACACCGTGTGCAGTTTGATCCAACTTGAAAGATAGGATAGCTTACATCTTAATTTATAGTCGCAATATTATTTTATTGCAAATTCGTTTCCTCATACATTTTCTAACGAATGACGTTTTAGGTGACACGTTACTATTCGGCACTCTGAAGCGATACGGAGTTCGCGGGGTCCACTAGTAAGTATATTTATATAAATCATACTTAAATCTAACAACAGGCTTGATCGACTTTTAACAATTTCACACAACTGTTTTATTTAATTGTATGGAACATCGCCATTGAAAGTCTAATTAATTCCAGAATGCGACACAGAATATGTTATACATTCTTTATAGTAGGTATCTATTAATAACTCGTTTGACGATTAATGCTTCCTAGATTTGATTTCTTTTAATTACTAAAATGATTATTGATTTGATAATAAAATAATGAAACATATCAATAAACCATCAAAACCAACCAAAAAAGTATAATTCCGTATCATATTCAGTTATATTTTTGTACGTGTACGATTATTAATTAACTTGCTTTTGCTGTTAGGCCTCAGCCACCACGAGGTTTTCACTGTTACTTCCGCATTTAATTTCAGAAAATATTGATGCATTAAGTGGTTACAATTCTCGTCGTCATCTAAAAGCAACGCTTATCTAGATGAAGGGATCTTTATATAATTTAAGATAAGTTGTTTAGTAAAGAAAAAAATTCAAGTTACCGATCTCGCTACGAGCGGAGTAGTCTCAGTGGGGTTCGAACCTGCAGCTTCTGCTTCCAATGCACTTTTCTTTGACATGTTGAATCTGCAGGAGAATAAATTATTTAATAGTAAGTACCCAATGATAAATAGTTCTGAAAATATTATTTATGAATGAAGGTAAATAGTTGATCTAAAATAAAAATAAGTGTCCCAAAATTATTCAAATTATTTTCCATTTGTTATCGTTTTAACGATGATTTTCTGTAACTTAAATAAGCTCAATTGAGTTCTTACTTACGTTTTTCTATAGACAGGCTACGCTGTGTAATATTTATCTTCTTATAGGTAGACACTCGACACAACCGCCCAACTCTGCACACAAAGTATGACTGGCAAAGAGTATAACAATCTTATAAGTTTATAACCGGTGTTGGCCGACGCCATTGGGTATCTACTATCTTATATCTCTTCCACACAACACAACCTTCCGGCAGATACCTGCATGCCATTGGCTACGAGATAATATACAAAGTTACACTGTGATCATTGTAATAAAATGTAATTGTGGCTTTGGCACGTTCTGTATCCACTTCCAATAATTTTTATATTTTGGAACATGAATTATAAGCGTGGATGTGTAGTTGGCATCTAACATACTATGTATATTAATTCCACGAATTAGCGTCTTTTAGCCATATAGATGAAATCTCGACCACTAAAAAAGTAAATTTAGTTGAAGTTAGCACTTAAAATATTTTGGACTCCGCTATCTGCGGCAAAATGACCCTCAGTGTAATCGCAGTGCTGTTTCAGTTAAATTCTTCAATACATTTTTTAACTGATAAAATATGATATAAAGTCTTTCTATTTAATCTCTGGTTACTTGTAAGTTCGTCCTACTTTATCTATGGTAGTTGCAATCAAATATTTTCCACACGTAGGTCCAGTCAAAAACAATTTATTTGGAAACTTTTTTGAAGTAGATGGACACATTGGCACAAAGCATGAGTTAACACGGAATTTTTTCGGAATATTAGTGGTATTATTATGATCACCTGATATTGATGGAAATTTTTACAAAAAATATGCAAAAATATGAATTATTATAAAAGCCAGCAGCAACAAGTACAACCAGTGACAGTCATGACTGACGTCATCGGAACCATAGGTCCGCGAAAATTCAAACTGTTAATTTTTCATCAATTAAAAACCGCATTTTTTTCTATAAATTACAATGTTTTAATTTTTTAATATATTTGTGGTCTATTCTACATGGAATTCTTTAAAATTAAAACAAAAATAAAAATATTGCATCTTTCCTATTGATATAAAACTCATTCGGTTATCACAACAGTGAAGGTGATGAAAAAAAATTGAATATGGTCGAAAGACTTTAGCCTACCTTTTAAGCGAATATATATAAATTTAAAAAAAAAACTTTCTTGTGAGTTGTGACATCTGTCAAAATATTAATAATTCCGATATTCCGTCATATTCTGTAATTTTTTTTAAAAACAAATTCAATATTTTTCCTACAAAAAATTAAAATGTTAATGTAGGTACCAAATTCAAATGGACTCGTGATTTACTTAAACTTTTAGACTGCAAAAGATCTAAATGTTCTGAAAACAATGGAAACCCGTTATTACGAAGGATGTGGCCGTATCGGGTCCATTAGATGTATATTTTTGAGTGAATTTCATTCTGTAGCTGGACCAAAGATCGTTTGTCAGGTATTGCCAATTCCAAAGCATATAACTTATTATTAACTGGGCTATATACATAGAAATTACTTATAGATTAAAAATAAATGTGGGATTAATTATTGCACCTCTGAATAATATGGTTTGTTTTAGTTCCCAGAAGACTATGTATCAAAAGAGATGTTTCATTCCATCAGTGCATATATCATTCCAAAACCCCTATTTATTTTAAAATGCACTATGACAATGTAAGTATACAACAGAATTTCATACTGTGAAGTGAAAATTATATCACTGGTCTAATCGTTGTACTGTTAATGATTCATTTGATCATTTTCCAGATGATTACCCATTAATTTAGTTTCCAGTTAAGTCATGGCTTAGGAATACATCATTCATAAATTTAAATAGCATGAATCATCAAAAAGTGTTTGTTTTCAACATATTTATTAATTATTTCTTAAATATATATGCCATATCCTTAATTATTACAGACCTACAGAAATTATTATATGTTAATGTATAAGTTGATTTGATATATAGAAATGAACAAACCAATTTAATTTTCAGAAACTCACTCGGCCACAAGATTGTTGGTTATCCAATCAGAATAGAAAACTCTAGATATGAACGTAACATGTATATCTTCAACCTATGCTTTGTTTGTGATAGCTGGTCTAAAACAGTACAATATGAACCAGTTGTGAAGAAACTTGGAGAATACTTGGTAAGTCTAATTGCATTTCATAAAGTGTTTCTCTGGTGGTTACAGCTCTTAATTATTGAAACAATGAATTGAGAAATTGGTCAATTATAGAACAAATGTAATCAAAAATCACATCCACACATACATAATTTTATTCTTGTAAATTATTTTATTCCCTAAATTCTTCTAAATATGAATTATTAATTTCTGAATCCCAGGAAAGCAGAGGCAGTAAAATGAACATTACTTAGTAATAATTATATTATAATATCTCTTGTATTAACTATATCTATAGATGGTTATTTTTTAATGTTGTATATTGCAGACTTTAATGGAAGAGGAGACAAGATTTGTCTCAATGGGATCTACAAAGCTTCCGACACTACTTGCTCATCTGTTCCATGATCTCAATACATTTCAAAAAGCAACTCTTGTGGGTGAGTAACTAATTTTACCACCTAGTTTTTGATAACTTTGTACTATATTTATTTTACTTCAAGAAAGTATACTTTGGGAAGTTGCACTAATAGAAATATTCACAACGATATGAATGAATCAATAACATAATATTTGGGTTGGAAAAAACACATTTGCCATGTGAATTCCACTCAGTGTGAATTATTCACGAAATCAAATGTAAAACAATATTTTTAATTTCGTCAAATACATTTATAATCCATGCCCCAAGTCTTTCTTTACAACCAAAATGTGTTTTCAGGTTTGTCTCTGCTGATACCGGGAATGGTAGAGATAATAATATGATTAATTAAATTATTTTTGGGACACTATTTCGACAACAAAAGACGTGAAATGAAATATAATTACCAATACTGGTATTCTTTTTATTATTGCTCAAACGAAAAGAAGTTGAGACAAACCTGAGACTTGAAAATATTATGAGTCGACTTGCGGAACTTGCTCCCTTAATGAGTTTAAGAGTGTGCGTTATTCAACAGAGGGTGACACCGTGGTGCGGCTGTTTGTAGCGCGGTCGCGCCCTGAGCCGCCCTCCGTAGGAGACCACGACGTGCCGGTGCCCTTGATCCCCGCCACCCCCGCCCCGCGCCCGCACACCGACCTCGACCTCATCTTCCACAACGACGAGCCGCACTTAGATCCCTGCGCTGACTGGGACCTCACTACGGCTCAGGTATCTGTACACTTCGGCTGAGCGTCTTAACCTCCTTCGCAAAAATTATCTATAATATATATATCTATAAGCCTACTGATTTCTCAGATTATCTGCTAAAAGGATATAAAGCGAAGAGTTAATTTCAGTTGCTGCCGTACATCAACGGCTACAACCACGTGTCCAAGATCGCGGTCGACGCCGACGTCGAGAAGACACTGGTGAAGTCCTGCATACAGAATCTTGTTTACTACAATGCGGTAAGTGCTCTTTGTTTAAATGTCAGTTCTAGGCAAAGGGACCTATGAATAAGTTAAGGTATGGAACGTAATGTTCACTGCTAACACACTTTTCTTAGCCAACGAGTCAGTTTCTTTTATCAGACAGAGAGCAAGCATGTGCCCACAATCCCACCTGATGTCTGATGGTAAGAGGAGATGGATGCTTGCTCAGTAAGAGCCTTTTCAAATCAGTTATAAAACATAATGATAAATGATCAAATAAAATATTTTAAACATACTAGTGTTTTTTAAAATTGTGTTCAATTTCATTTGTTGTTAGATATTTTGAATTGTTATTGTGCTAAAGTAGAATGGCGTGTGGTTTGCCTGTAAACTTATTTAGCGGTGCTCTTTGCTCTTGACGTGTCCAAATGGAGAACACTTTAAAATGTCTCAATAAACCTGTATTAGTTAAAGACGTTTGTCCACTATCAAACTCAATTTGAAGGGGCAAATGTAAGGGTAACTAAGCACGTCATAGAAATCAGTAATTATAATATGATTCACTTTAATTAATTAATTAACTTTACCTTTGCGTAATCTAAATGAATTTGTATATATTTCCCGTTTGTCTGTTATTTTATGGGAAAAAAATCAACTTGGGCTCTGTTGAGGTTTTTTAAATGAATCGATGTTTGCGGTGTGGGCAGGTGCGGCTGGTGCCGATACTAAAGTTTAGCAACACGTACCGCGCTACTCCGGCGTTTTCCAGGATATTCCGCGACACCGCGCTGCAGAGCGCCTGTCTCGCGTACGTAGCAGCGCCTTCACATCACCAGGTCAGTACCAGCACCGGCTCCCGATGCTCCCAATGTTACTGTATACCTCTAAGTCAGATCTAGAGTTTGTAGGGGTGTAGTAAAAATTGTTTCAATATTCTTATTCTAATCACCGATTTACCAAAATACAGTTTAATACAGATATTTATGAAAGTCTGTCAATCCATTTATCGGGTCATTATTAATCAGTCTTGAATTTCACTTACACAATAACGTGTCTCGGCTGCTGCAATCAATGTCTTGAAGCATTTCCAACAATGATTGAGTAAGAGTTGTGTTTGTTATTCGTAAGAAAGGCCTCCTTCAATGAACGCAGAGGAAATATAGTGTAACGTATGCCTTAATATATTTCAGACGGCGCTGCAGGACGTCGTACGGATTTTGTGTTCCCTGCAGCAGGGCAGCACTCTTAGAACGGTATGTGAGCGCTGGGCCGCCGCCGCTCACTTGGACATCCGTAGACTTGTCGTTTTCGCTCAACTGCACGGGCTCATACGCTGTGTTAAGCGATACCCAATCTGGCGAGGCGCCGGCAGCGCTGCGGGCTCTGGAGTGCGACGCTGGTTCACGGGCGCGATGTGCGAAGACGAGATTTGCTGCCGCGCGCACCTCGACCTGCCCGCGCTGCAGCGGCTCATCGACAACGATCCGGATGTCGCTGTCATATCTCGGTAGCCCCCGCCCAGGCCCTCGTATGTTGTGCTGCTTCGGTTGGATATTGTTTATTTGTTATCTAGTGAAACACGATGAATTCATTTTTCACACTATTGGTAAATATCGTCGCCTGTCGCCTGTCTATTTGGCTACTGTTTGCAATAACTGTAGATAAAAATGACAGAGACAGTTAAGTGCCCAGAGGTAAGATATAATTTACGAGTTTAAGATTGAATAATTAAATTTGTAGCGGTCGAGTTGGAAGGGTATGGCCATAAACTAACTTGTCACTAACTCGTAAGAGTATTTGTCTTTTTTAACAAGAGTACCGAAAATGACTATTTAGGTAACTCAAGCTTTAAACCGTTGTAGGTATATTATAAGCCGTTTGCCACGGATTCGACGACAAACGAAACTGACATCGAAGCCAACAACCAATTGGCATATCGGAGCTTAGTTATCTTGTGGCCAACCATTCCTGCTTTAGAATTATTATGATACGTAGTCTGTCCATTTTGGTACCTACCTGCTTTCGTAAGTAGTTCGTGTATTTATTAATTATTTATTTGTAATGTCAATTTAGCGCAAACCTAGTACTTCAGTTCCTCATTAAAGTGCATCACATCAAACCTTGTGTTTTTTTATTTAGGTTTTCCACGCCTATAATTATATAAGAAAGAAACCGAAAACTATTGACAAAAGTTGCTATATTTTTTTCTATTCTTGTTTGGGGACAGTCATGCACAACAAGCAATACTTATTCTTCTCGATAAATCCACATGCCCCTTTTCTAGTGCACGGGTCCCAAGACATTTTTATTTGTCTTCTCAAGAGCGAATCCATTTAATCTTGAATGCATTCTAAATAATTAAGAAATCATTCGAAGATCTCTGCTATTAAATATCTATCTAGATTCAATATAATTATTTTAGTTTGCTCCAAAATACTTTTTGATGCCTTAAAATTAACAGAACAAATTTGTGAATAAGTACAGTAGGTATGTTATAAATATCAAGAAAAACTTTTTTATTACGCACATATTATTACTGTCCTTGAGCGTGAGTCTTGTTATAAAGAGCAATTTCCTAATATTCAATTCGTGGCGATGACCATATAATTATACCATTAGAAAAAATTTAAATTTAACTAAGGGTTTAATAGTTAGATAAGGTAGGCACAGAAGGCTGAAGAAAATGATCAGTGAAACAGTCACGGAAATGTGTTTGCCCCATGCCCCACTAGGGGTTACAGGAATTTACTAATTTGCTAAGGTTCAGGATACGAAAGAAGAAAATACCAAAATAAGTAAACGGTTCAAGTTACCAAAAAATGTGTATGAAAGAATTATACTCTTACTACTCACACACATTACTAAAAAGTAATTTAAAGAAATTATCTAAATAAATTAATTTTAAACAAAAAAATAAAACCGACCTCAAAACGCACTGAAAAGTAAAAAATAAATTTTGTATTATAAATGAACTTACTATAAATAAGACGTAAATAGTGTTGATAAATAAAATTCATCTAAAATTCTACAAGGGCATAAAACTGTCATGTTGCTCTTTGAAACGCGGCGCCAAGCCATTCAATTAATTTTTTTATTAAGGTCCAGGAATATTCGATAAGTCTTTATTTATATATTTGGCACCGCCTTTCAAAAAACAACATGAAAGTTTTATGCCCTTGTAGAATTTTTGATGAATTTTATTTATCAACACTATTTACGTCTTATTTATAGTAAGTTCATTTATAATACAAAATTTATTTTTTACTTTTCAGTGCGTTTTGAGGTCGGTTTTATTTTTTTGTTTAAAATTAATTTATTTTAAACTTTTGAGTGGCTCTTCTAAACCGTATAGTTGGTTATCATACCATCAAAACGAAACTAACACGGACGCTCTGACTTTACGCTTACCTTATACACTAAAAATTAATTATATAACTATAGCTGTATTACAGACTAGTATTACTGATCATTACACGACCTTTCTCACAATAGGCAAAATTAAAAATCATCAATCTGCTATTAAAACTACCTCAATTATAAATTATGAGGCTGCCATAAAGGACCTTAATTCTAAAAATCTTACAGAACTGCTTTACTGCACCGATCCAAATTTAGTGATTGACGGCCTAATATTTAAATTAACAGAGACAATAATGGACAATACAATTATTAAAAAGATACCTAAACAACATCGTAATATTAAGCCATGGATCACACCTGGAATTCTTCGCTGTATACGTAACCGAAACAAACTGCAAAAGAAAACAAAAGACGAACCACACAACGACATACATAAAATAACATACATTAGATACAGAAATTATTGTAACAACCTTATTAAAAAACTTAAAAGACAATATGAACGAGAATTACTTAGTAAATCTATAAACAATAACAAGCAACTTTGGAAGAACATAAAAAATATCACGTACACTAGCAAATGTAACAGTAATAATTCGGAACTAATTAATGTCAAATCATCTCCAACTGCATCTGCAGATTTTGTTAACGACTTTCTTGCGGGTATAGGTGAGCAGTTGGCTAAACGCGTGCAGACGTCTGATGAGGAACGGAACGCTTATTTACGCGATTTACCAAGTCAGCCTAACTCTTTTGTCCTATTGGACACAGACCAAGACGAGGTTGGTAGTATTCTGATGTCGCTTAAGTCAAGCAGTGCTCCTGGCTGGGACAATATTCCTACTAACTTTCTTAAACACATAAGATCTCATATTGTACCAATTATAACCCATTTTGCTAACCTCTGTTTTAACAAGGGAATTTTCCCGTCTTCACTTAAAAAGTCAATTATAACCCCAGTTTACAAGGCTGGGAATAGAGACAGTGTAACTAACTATAGACCTATATCCGTCTTGCCAGCTATTTCAAAGATTATAGAAAAATTACTTAATTCTAGACTGATTAACTACCTTAACAAATACAACATCCTATCCTCTTGTCAGTACGGCTTTAGACCGGGAAAATCCACTGAAGATGCAGTTTCTGCAATGAGTTCGTTAGTGGTAGAGCAACTAGATAATAACAAGAAATGCATAACTGTATTCCTTGATTTACAAAAAGCTTTTGACACTGTCTCTGTTCCCATTCTTGTACGTAAGTTGGAAGCTGTTGGCCTAAAGGGAACATCACTTGAACTGTTTAAGGACTATCTGTCTGACAGGCGACAGAGAGTTAAACTGGACACTTATACTAGCGGAGATGTTGTGGTGTCGTACGGTGTACCACAAGGAAGTGTACTTGGGCCAACACTCTTTCTCGTTTATATTAACGATCTCTGCACCATGGATATAAAACACGCCAACATTTTCTCATACGCCGATGACACTGCCGTGGTTTTTAGTGCTGATTCCTGGGATGCTGTTAGGTCTTTTGCTGAGAGTGGACTTGAACTAATAAGTAGGTGGTTACGTAATAATCTTTTAACATTAAACACCACAAAAACCAACTATATCTGTTATAGCATCTACAGCAACAAACAGCCTTCTGACGATCTTAGCATAAAAATTCACAACTGCGGTGCTGTTGGTGCTGATAGGCTGCACTGCAGCTGCCCCAAAATTCAAAGGGTCGAGCAGACGAAATACCTAGGTGTTTATGTGGATCGGCGACTGTCTTGGTATCCGCATCTAGAACATGTCATCTCAAGAGTCAGGAAACTGACATGGATATTTAAGACTTTGAGGTATGTGGTGCCTGGAACAGCTGTTGATCTATTGAACCCAAACAGAGATCTCTTCACAGAGATCTATATTTCTTTGGTTCAGTCTGTTCTAACATATTGTGTACCGATATGGGGTGGTGCAGCTAAATCCCGCTTCATTGATTTAGAACGGGCCCAACGTAGCCTAATTAAGGTTATGTATTTTAAAAAGATAACATTTTCAACACAAAGTCTTTACCAAATTAGTGGCCTTCTTTCAGTTAGGAAGTTGTATATACTTCACACAGTTTTGAGAAAGCACAAATCCATGCCTTATAACCCCGACTTTACCAATGGGAGGAGGAAAGATATTGTTGCACATGCTCCTAGGTTTAAAACCTTCTTTGCTAAAAAGCAATATGATAGGCGTTCAGTTTATCTCTATAATTTACTCAATAAGGAGATTAATATTTTTGACAAAAATTACTTCGAATGCAAAAAACTTTTAATGAAATGGCTGAAACCAAAACCTTATGACACCATCGAGACAATTTTAAGCTAAATTCCAAAAAATACTACACATAAACATACACACACTCACTTACACTCACTCACTCACACCTACACTCCCTCACTCACACATACACACTCACACATACACACACACTCACACATACACTCACTCACTCACACATATGTACACTCACTCACTTAGACATACACCTACTGACTCACACATACATTCACTCACTCACTCACGCGCGTGCATCCCTACTTAGTTACTACAGATGTGAAAACAAAGAGTATAACATAGCTTAATAAAGTTGGTATTTATGTAGTATTAGTGCTTGCTTTTATTAACCGACCTTCAAAAAAATCAAAAAGGAGGTTATCAATTCGACGTGTATTTTTTTTTTTTGGCGATGTTCCGCTCGTACGTCGCCATTTGTAGACCGATTTAGATGAGTGAGGTGTCAAACGATAGGATAACTTGTCGAAGTGGTCCCATTTTTTTTTTAAATTTTTACGATCAATAGTTTTCAGGTTATTGAAAGAATAGTTTCACAATCGGACGAGAAATCGCTGAATTCCGCGCGACCATGGCGTGCTTATTTGCTTATAACTCTATTATTTATAAATCCTTATCAAAGAATTAGATGTTATTCGATTTAGTATTAAATTTGCAATAAGAGAAAATAAGAATAAAAATAATTTAATTTATAGTTTTAGAGATATTGAGGTTATAAAATAAAAAATTGAAAAATCTTCAATTAGTTCGCTTTAGCAATAGAGATGTCCATGTTATATTAACTATATACTAATTATAATAAATTAATTTAATAAAAACTCATATTGTCAAGCTTTTGACGGAATTTTATGAAAATCTAAGCCATATATTTGATGTTATGGAGCAAAACTTGTCAACAGAGAAAAACATGTCATACGTTATTGTTTACGCGTCCAGTTTAGATCTCTATAGCTCGATGTAATATCAGTTTATATCGATGACTTATATATCATTTTATAAAAAATTAAAAGGGTCATATATAATAGTGAAATCAATAAGGTAGAAGAAATACTTCTAGAGATAGAGAGAATATAGTAACTGAGTTCCTACGGGAAATCACAATGTGCGTTCACTTGCTTACTATAAAACACCATGAAAACTTAATTTATATGAACGATATTACTTAAATTTTTAGTATTAAACGATTCAGTTTTGCGTTTTCTTATTTTCATTAATTTGAAAATATTAAATTAAATTAATTAAATTAGTTTTTAGTGTATAAAGTAAGCGTAAAGTCAGAGCGTCCATGTTGGTTTCGTTTTGATGGTATGATAACCAACTACCTATACGGTTTAGAAGAGCCACTCAAAAGTATAAAATAAATTAATTTTAAACAAAAAAATAAAACCGACCTCAAAACGCACTGAAAAGTAAAAAATAAATTTTGTATTATAAATGAACTTACTATAAATAAGACGTAAATAGTGTTGATAAATAAAATTCATCTAAAATTCTACAAGGGCATAAAACTTTCATGTTGTTTTTTGAAAGGCGGTGCCAAATATATAAATAAAGACTTATCGAATATTCCTGGACTTTAATAAAAAAAATTAATTGAATGGCTTGGCGCCGCGTTTCAAAGAGCAACATGAAAGTTTTATGCCCTTGTAGAATTTTAGATGAATTTTATTTATCAACACTATTTACGTCTTTTATTTATAGTAAGTTCATTTATAATACAAAATTTATTTTTTACTTTTCAGTGCGTTTTGAGGTCGGTTTTATTTTTTTGTTTAAAATTAATTTATTTTTGTTGTATTGTATTTAGCACAGATCTATACTATTCCAAGGAAGAGCGATGTCTCCTGGCACAGGCTTCTATAAGCTTAAAAGGAGGCATCGATCACTATTAATTATAAGGTTTCCTTTGGTAATGAATAAAGATTATTATTATTATTATTATTATTATTATTTGATTAATTTAATTTAATATTTTCAAATTAATGAAAATAAGAAAACGCAAAACTGAATCGTTTAATACTAAAAATTTAAGTAATATCGTTCATATAAAATAAGTTTTCATTGTGTTTTATAGTAAGCAAGTGAACGCACATTGTGATTTCCCGTAGGAACTCAGTTATTATATTCTCTCTATCTCTAGAAGTATTTCTTCTACTTTATTGATTTTACTATCATATATGACCCTTTTAATGTTTTATAAAATGGTATATAAGTCATCGATATAAACTGATATTACATCGAGCTATAGAGATCTAAACTGGACGCGTAAACAATAAGGTATGACATGTTTTTCTCTGTTGACAAGTTTTGCTCCATAACATCAAATATATGGCTTAGATTATCATAAAATTTCGTCATAAGCTTGACAATATGAGTTTTAATTCAATCAATTTATTATAATTAGTATATATTTAATACAACATGGACATCTCTATTGCTAAAGCGAACTAATTGAAGATTTTTCAATTTTTTATTTTATAACCTCAATATTTCTAAAACTATAAATCATATTATCTTGATTCTTATTCCCTCTTGTTGCAAATTTAATTCTAAATCGAATAACATCTAATTCATCGATAAGGATTCATAAATCATAGAGTTATAAGCAAATAAGCACGACATGGTCGCGCGGAATTCAGCGATTTCTCGTCCGATTGTGAAACTATTCTTTCAATATGCTGAAAACTATTGATTATAAAAATTCTAAAAAAAAATGGGACCACTTCGACGAGTTACCCTATCGTTTGACACCTCACTCATCTAAATCGGTCTACAATTGGCGACGTACGAGCGGAACATCGGAAAAAAAAAAAAAAAAAAAAAAAATACACGTCGAATTGATAACCTCCTTTTTGGTTTTTTTGAAGGTCGGTTAAAAAAGGTATTATGTTTATCTTTTAAGATTGACTTACTATAACCTTTTTTATGGTAATCTATTTTGGTCGAAATTAATGCATTACTTATTGCCAATTATTTGCCAAATAGTTTTATCAACATAACATTATTATTAATCCATATCCAAATAAATGTGTTTACCGTCAAACACACAGCCAACTATACTGACGGACTCATAAACTGCATCAAAGTAATAGACGACTTTGAAATAAATATTTTAACCAAGTATGCAAACTTTCTATACGGATTTAAATTGAAACCTCTAAATTGGGTCGTGAACTTTAAAACAGCGTAGGGTCATATCCTTAAGTTTAAGTTTGTGTACTGGAAAGGACCTTAAGACTTTTGTGAAGAAAAAACAGAAATTTAAGGAAAATTGGTTTAATAATAAAAATAGTTTTAACAATAGACACAAACTTTATGCAAGGGTTTTAATAAGGTGTATTACCTCCACTGATGATGGTATAGTCTGTAGACGACTTACGTTCCTGGCGGGGTGTTGTGCTCGGTAGAGCAGCGTCGTGCTGCGATCTGTTGAGACTCGGCCCTACGCCAGGTGATTCGTCCGAGGTCGGAACATAAAAAGCGCACAAACGCACGCACGCACACTCGCCCTACAAACAGAACGCCCGAAACGCGCCAAAACAAAAAAGAGGGGGCGGCCAACACGCAAAACAAACGAACAAAAAACAACACAACTTGCGAAACGCGAAAGCGCCCGCACACGCTGCGGTTGTTTTTTTTTACGAACTTCAAACCTCATCTTGGATTGTTGTACGAGAATAAATTTATATTATAATAAACACGAGAAACGTTCACAGAAAACATATGTGGAAACGTCCTCGTATCCTAACGATCGTTCGGGTAAAAATTATTTGCTTTTGTACATATTCTAGTGCGAGGAAAAAAAAAAGAAATAAAAGAAAAAAAGAGGTATTCACAAGTTCAATCGGTTACTACAATTTTCTTATTGTGATTCGCGATTTGTTCCTTCGGCTTCGATATAACTACCACGCGGCCGAAAAACATAAAAACAGTACCTTAACTAGAATCTT
Organism: Aporia crataegi; assembly: GCA_912999735.1. Lineage (NCBI taxonomy): Eukaryota > Metazoa > Arthropoda > Insecta > Lepidoptera > Pieridae > Aporia > Aporia crataegi. The sequence goes on along the minus strand of OU538732.1, from coordinate 94,893 downwards.
ACAATTAATAATAAATCAAGTACACATAATATTATGTGTTCAGAGTTCACATGATTTATTAAATTGAACGTGAATTAATATCAAAGTATATCCCTGTGTAATACGAGAAACTTACACAACAAAGAGGAGGCGCCTTCATCGGCTTGTATTGTATTGTACTGTACTGTGCGAGAAACATTTTATATTATAGCGCGATTCTCAAGTTGTTTGTTTTCTATTTGCGTCAAATTTTAGGTTAGGTTAGTTTAGTTTAGCCTATTATGAGTATAATCCACAGTAAGTAAGTGGCATTAAATTAAATTGATCACAAAATGCCTCAACTATTTGGAACTGAGAAATGAATATAATCTCTATCTAACTAAGTGTGGCAATAAAATTAAACACCTTCAAATTATGATAAGTACTTATGTTGTTGTATATATTTTTTTATTAATTTTATTTAAATTATTGACTATATAATAGGTACATGTAGTTTTCATGAAAAGTTTTATTATAATTATTATATTGTTTGTATAAGGTTTCTGAATTTTTATACTTCTTTTTTTCAATTAATAATATTTCTTATAACTATTTATAATATTATGTATAAACGACCCGACTAAAATCTGTATAAAAACACTTGGTAAAGTTCAATGGATGGTTGTGATTTTGTTATAGTTTTTGAACTAGTTTTATTAACCGACCTTCAAAAAAACCAAAAAGGAGGTTATCAATTCAGAGTTTTATTTCGTTCAAACTTTAACATGTTGAAAAATGTCAGTTCCTTTACTCCTACTGGTTCTTGGTAGTCACATTGGTATTCATATCCTGGCTGGTTTCACTCCACACTCCAGGTTGGAAGTTCTGCAATACAAATAATGCATGAAGGTGTTCATCATTCATTTCTAAAATCAGGATTGAAAACCTTTTTATATTTGTGAGGTACAACAAGTTCAAAAATAGCTTTCTGGATTCTAGTCAGTTGAGACCCCTTAAAACATATAAAAACCTTCCTCTTCAATCACTCTATCTAATCTACCGCATCAAAATCCGTTGCGTAGTTTTAAAGATTTAAGCATACAAAGGGATATAGGGACAGAAAAAGCGACTTTGTTTTATACTATGTAGTGATAAATGAGCAAAAAAATAGAGAGTAGAAATGTATGATAAATGTTTATGAAGTTATGAAACACATGGAATACTATGTTATTTTTATTGTACTTCATTTCAGTAGCAGTTTCCAGAGTTGACATTAAAAGCAAGAACTACTATGTCAGTGTTTGTTTTGATAGATTAAGTTAAGAACGATATTTTGGTATCAACAGGTATCTTTCACTTCAAATGAAAATTCTTTATGTTGGAAGGTCGTGATGCTGTCCACTTATAATTGTCTATGATGCACTGCATTTGAATTTGATTTTATGTTCTTTTAATTTTGATGTACGGTGTCAATATATAAATATTATAAATTATATTTTCTCTTATACAAGTGAACAAAATCTTTTCAAGTATTATTTACGTTTTAATTAATTGCTATAGCCACTAGTCCACCCTATCAGTGGTAGCAGAGCGTGGTTGGATGAATATCTAGTGGAAAATGGAAGAAGTAAAATAGTAAGTAATTGAGAAAAGATTTTTTTTAAATGAGCTCGAGTATCAGAAGCATAGAACCGTTGACAAAATCAAATTACGACACCTGGTGCTTACAAGCACAGGCGGTTCTCATAAAATGCGATTTCTGGGGATACGCTAGTGGTGCAAAAACGTTAGCGGCAACTGCGACTGCCGAAGAAAAGAGTGCGTTCTTATGCAAGGTCAGAGCTATTGTTACTTATATCTCCACCAGAACTTAAATTAAAGTGTGTAATAAATCCAAGGAGGTATGGGACAAACTAAAGTCTGTACATCAAGGTTCAGGACCGGCAAGAAAGGCTACGCTATTAAAGCAACTAGTATTGAAGAAAATGACTCCACAAGAAGATGTGAGAGACCATCTCAGTAATTTTATGAATGTATTAGGTAAATTAGAAGACATAGATGTAAAAATTCACCCAGAGTTATTAAGCATAATGATGTTGTACAGTTTACCTACAAATTTCGATAGCTTCCGAACGGCAATTGAGTCGAGAGATGTTCTGCCAAGTCCTGAAAATTTAAAAATAAAAATCGTAGAAGAATACGAAGCAAGAAAGCAAACCGAAGCGAGTTAACCTCAGACTTCAGAAGCATTCTACACAAAGACGAAGAAAAAGGTACAATTTTGCAAGAATTGCAATAAGAAAGGGCATTCCACAGAAGATTGTTGGTCAAAGAAGAGACCCAATAACCTCAATAAAACTAAAGGTCAAGAAAAGACATTTAACATCTGTTTAACAACAGGAACGTCGAAATGTAAAGGCAATTTATGGTGCCTTGACAGTGGCTGTACGTCACATATGACGGGTGATAATAGTATACTCCATAACTTAATCCCCGCAACTGACACTCTAAAGCTAGCTCCAGAAAAGCATACAACCGAAGTTAAAGGGAAAGGAAAAGCCGAACTTTATACAAAGGATCGATGCTATACAATTAGTCTTTCTGACACATTATATGTACCTGATTTGTCGAATAATCTAATTTCTGCAAGCAAATTTACGGACCATGGCTATAAGGGTATATTTGAAAAGGAACAAGCCAGTGTCACAAAAGGCGGGAAAACTATATTAAAAGCTAACAGAAGCAATGGATTATACTATCTTGAATTTGATAAACCGTAAGAGATAGCAAAATTCACACCTAGCGATGAAAGCGAAATTATGAAATGGCACAAGAAATTAGGTCACGTCAATGAAAGAGACCTAAAAGAAATGGTTAAAAATAAAATGATGCGAGGACTCCACTTTAAAGAAAAAACTTTGGGTACCTGTGAAACTTGTATAAAAGGAAAATTTTCCACTCTACCATTCCAAAGTCATGGGCAAATAATCTCTACCGAAGTGCTCCAGATAATTCACAGTGACGTGTGTGGCCCATTTGAGAATGAATCAATGGCCGGATCAAAGTATTTCGTAACATTTATTGACGATTATAAAAGATACCGCTGTGTATATTTCTTAAAAGAAAAGAGCGAAGTAATCAATAAATTCAAGGAATATAAAAACTATGTTGAACTGTTTCATAAGAAGAAAATTCACAATCTACAATCTGATAATGGAGGCGAATACAGATCTAAAGCGTTTGACAAATTCCTCAAAGAAAACGGTATAAGCCGAAGACTATCTGCACCTTATACCCCACAGCAAAATGGCATGAGTGAAAGAAAAAATCGATCACTGATGGATAAAGCTAGATGTCTGATGCTATATGCCCTGCAAAATTTTAGGCAGAAGCAGTAAACACTGCAAACTATTTGATAAATAGAAGCCCAGCAAGAGCTCTCAAAGGCAATTCCTCATATGAGAAATGGGTACGACGAACACCATCAGGAAATCACCTACACGTATTCGGAAATAGAGCGTTTGTGATGAACAAAAACCGAAGAGGAAAATTCACAGCCAAAGCCACAGTTAGAGTATTCTTGGGATATGCGGAATATACAAAAGGTTATAGAATCTATATACCCGAAATGAATGATGTTGTTATCAGCAGAGATGTAAAAGTAATCGAAAAGATGCATTATGGCGGTACTCCTGCTGAGAAACGCGAAGATCTTACTCCAGAACCTGAAACAGAACAAATTGAAATTGAAATTCCAGAAAAAAGAAACAAAATTAATGAGAACTTACCTTTTCAGGAACCTAACCCCCTTTATTCCAGCTCTAATCAAGATCCTGTTGATGAACCATCTCCCTCAAGTAGAAGACCACAAAGAGACGTAAGACCACCAGCATGGACCAAAGATTATGAGTTAAGTCGCTGCGTGACCAAGTTTACGTCAGAAAATAATGACGACTGTGACTGCTCTTTACTGACATACAAAGAAGCTATGACTGGCACCGACAGACGAAATTGGGAGAAGGCGATACAATCTGAAATGGAATCATTACAGAAAAATATCACCTGGGTATTAGTTGACAAGTCAGAAGCCAATTATAACCTTATTAATATATTAAAATTGAGGTAACATATATTCTTGTCAATCTGCAATAATGATACCTAAACTCAAAGGGTATTTAATGATGATTATTATTAGCATCTTATCTTATCATGCTTATGCTTTGTTGCTAATAATCTTATAAGATAAGAAGATTATTAGCAGCGGGAGGTGCATTGCATGCTATGGAAATCATTAGTGTAAAACAGTTTATCAATTAGTTCATTAAATACACACATACATTCGTGTATATTTTGTTTAAACGGGTTTCATTGACAAAGCGAAATTGTCTTTATCGAATACCGTACAAAACTTGTAAGTTAAAACAGTAACAGAGAAAAAGAAAAATTTGAATACGCTTTTCTTCTCATTCACCTTTTTCTAAATGTGGTTTCGTTCAAATTAGGCTAATGTTGGTATTCAAATTTTCTCTATTATGTATGTGTTAAGGACACGATAGACTATATTTTTGAATATTTTGTAAGTGTTAATAATTTATATTTTTCCTATATGATTTGACCTGTATTAATATTTAATGCGGGTCTTTCGATTGTTATTCTGCTGCTCTAAAGACATCATATGTGTGCTCCATATAATTTATACTAAACTTTGTTTTGGATTAAAAAATTTGATTGCAACCATTTTTATTTCCATCATTTCGTCAAAACCAAATCCACCTAATATTTTTTGTTTGTCCGTATCAACTTTACATAACAATTTTTACATGTTAAATACAAATAAAAATATCTCGTAAATGAATGAACAGATTTTCATTAACAGAAGCTAAGAAACCCTGATCAGCTTTCAATTAAAAACCTGCATCACAATTTAGCAGCTACGGTGCCACAGAGTCGTCACACTCATAACAACCCTGTTTTTCGTCAGGTTGATAGATGAAAACAAGAGGCGGAGCAATGTGGCCTGGCAGACTCACACAGTGCAACAAAGGAATTGACAGTGAACTCCTTACCTTCCTCAACATTTCCCGCGAAGTTTAACATGGGTCTTTTATAGGAGCAAATGAATAGGCTTTTACTACATAGCCAAAAAATGGTGCCAATTCTAATGTACAAATGAACTAAAAATTAGAGAATACTTGTTTACCAATTTCAAAAACGCTATTCTGATAATATTTCAAACTTAATTTAGAAGTTATATGATTTTAGTCCTAAATTGATTTTGACATTACTAAATCAGTTTAGCTGCTGGAGTAGGTAAAGCTAAAAAGATCTGCGAATACAATGAGTTTTAGTAGAATTGAAGGCAGAAATGAAATTTTTTTTGTAATACGATCACACCTTTATTTAGTTATTGGCAATACAAGGTTCTTAATTAATACAGATTATTATTTTACTATTACATATTTGCTTTGAATTTTAACTACAACAAACATAACTTGTGTTTCTTTTTATTAAAAAAGAAAAGAAATTTTTGAAAAACAGTTTTTGCTAATGCAAAAACCATTTTCATTCATTAAATGTTTTGTTTTTCATTTCTTCTCTAATTTCTCTGTTGGCCTGCAATAGGTCTCTTAGTCTTTGATTGATATCGTCATTTTTTTGTTCTATAATATCTAATGCTTGATTCAGTTCATCCAACTTTGATTCCAATTGGTGATATTCTGAAAAATAAAGGTATTGAGGGAACTATATATTATGGACTTGGACCAAAAATCTACTTTAGAAGAGAAGTAAAGGGAATCCTGTTATCACTCCAGATATTTATGAATTAAAGAAATTTTAAAAGGTAAAATCCCAATCAATCTTTAGATGAAGGTAATTAACTCGTGTTTGAGGTCGTGCCTTTCATTTGGATCTTCCACAACAAAACTAATGCAAAAATACAAATTTAACAAAGGAACACAGAACCTTCGAGATAAAATTGAAAACATATTACATAAGTGTTGACAATGTAGGTAATAGACACTGAAAAGAATGGCTCAGCAGTGGACGAAATTAAGAAAGTGGCCGGTTCTAGTCAGATGTTGGTTGCAGTAAACAGGAGAAAGTAGCAGGAGTTGAAGGAGGCCTTCACCTCGATGGGGCCATATAAAAATACACATTTAATATTTTTTTTATATTGATGTGGTAAAATAATGGCTTTATTTTTATTTCTCTTTAGCAATAACCGCATAAGAAGACACATTGTTGAGCTATATGAAAGAATTTATAAACAAAGGAGTCCAAAAATTCCAAAAAAGTCCCATCGCCATTGCGCACCTATGGGTATTCTCTGACCATATTCAGTAATATAACAAAAATCTACCTTCATGTATGTGTTCTTCATTTGCAACACTTACTTCTTCGCCATTTCTGCAATCATTATCTCCATTATTATGAATAGCATTAGGTTTGTTATCACTTCCAGCCATTTCTACCCGGTTATAATAAAATGATAATTTAATAAATATGGAATATAATTAATTACTAACTAAAACTTCTCTACGATTTTTTCTGCGTTTATATTTCTTTGTTACTGATAGAATTTGATTTTTCAAAGCAAATTCAGAAATGACTACAAATATAATTTTCAAAAAATTTTAGTGATGAGTTTTCTTACTTCATTAATGTCATAATCGATTATTGATAATTTAATGTTCGATTAAAAAGCTGTTTCATTTTATGTTAAATTCAAGTTGTTATAAAACAGTCTTATAATCTTGAATTACATTTATAAATTAATTTTACTAATTATAAACCATTGAATCAATTACACTCAATACATATTATATTGCTACTTTCACAGTCGATTCTATAATAGCAATGGACGACTCGAGTTATCTAACTCGGGTAACCCGAGTCAGACCGTAAACGGATCAACCCGAGTCAAAATATTTGCAAACCGGGCTGACCCGAAGTGTGCGCGCGGCGGGCACTCTTCGGGTCAGCCCGGTTTGTAACTTCGTTTAAACTTACAATATTGATCTTTTGTAGTTATTGAACTTAAGATTGAAATTTAGAAATTACTGCCATTATATATAGTACCTACTTAGGTACCAAGAAAGTATTGTTGAATTTAAGACATATTTTTATTTTATTGATATTTTAAGTTTAGGTTTCAATCAACATTGAAATAGACTTAATAGACCGTATGTACACACGGCTACACATCAAGCTATGCAAAACCAGTATAAACTGAAAGTTGAATGTGTGGAAAGATTATACAAAGCGAGACCATGATAAACTGGTTTTGTATAGCTTGATGTGTAGCCGTGTGTACCTACGGTCTATTAAGTATATTTCAAAGTTGATTAGGTTATATTACAGTTATTTTTATATAGTTAGGAACCTAATAGGTATTTTTATAACTTAAGACTGGTAGTCATTCAAAAATAAGTGCCATTACTTAGATTTTGATTAGCTTTTTATGTAAGTGTTAGTTGATAGATAAATGACCCAATACCAAGCGGTGCGGTGTTTAATTTAATGAATAATGTGCCATTCGATTTATTTTAGTTTTTTATTATTTACTTCTAGGTAAAATTATTATTAGGTACCATTCTTTTGTATTACATAAGTAGTTCACTTTGTAATGATTATTTTTGTAAACACTTTTAATAACAATAAATGTCTGATTTTTGAACGAGTTCAATATTATTTGACTACCATTGACTCAACGCCACGCCACACAGCTCGCCGGGTCGGGCCCGGCCTTGACCGTAGCATACTAGCAAGTAGCAACCCGCGGAACGATGCACCGAGTTGAGAATTTATTAGATGTTTCGTTAGATTTTGTTCTATTTATTTAATAAAATATTGTTTTAATTTGAATAATTATTATGGCTACGAAAGAAATAAATCAATTTATATGAATTTAAAGTAATAATATCATAGTTAGGTATATAATATTATAACATAAATTAAATGTTTTTTCACTATTTTTGTTCATAATGACTTTGATAATTAAATACATTTTTAATGGCTGTTTAGTGTTTTTTAAATACCTACAGTTTTAGTAGAAGCCTTCGTTACCAAAAGATGTAAACATTTTTAAATACAAACTTTTTTAGTATAGGTACACTGTACTATAAGTTGTCCAAATTACACAAAACAGAGAATTTTTATAAGAATGAGATACTTGAACCTAACTACAAACTTATTAATAAAAAAACGAAAAGCAAAAGCACAACTACAAAAAATGCAGAAACTTAGAAGACTGACGACATAAGGCATCTTGCCACTGAATTGTTAAAAGAATTTTTTCATTTACTTATTATTATTAATTAAGTAAAACAAATTGGAATGTACTTTATTTTGACTGAATTTTTTTATCATCTAAGTCTTGAAAAATATTTTATCTTATTATATTTGTGTTTAATATTCTTTCTTAAAATAATTTGTGTTATTATAAGCATTTTGAAATTATCATTATTATATAATACAAATTTAAATATACTATACTTTGACTAAATTTTTTATAATCATAGCCTGTAAGAAAGTAAATATAATTTTGAAAAATAATCCTTTTAAAGTACATCAGTAAAATCAATACATTCGTCGCTCCACTCAGAACCTAAAATAATATACTAGACCATTATTGGAAAAAGTTCATTTAATAATATTTACGACAGGTTTCGAAAAAAATTCATCATTAGATATAGAAATTAAAGTGTATAACATAATATTAATAATTTAAGTTATATTCTAAAAGACATCTCGAAAAAATAAAGTTTCTAACTATTTTCAGAAGTAAATAGAGTAAATAACTATATATCGAATACGTATAGAATATGGCAGGCCACTGATTTTATACGACGATGACGTCACAAGGATGGGAGTGGTGCGAGGGGTTCGAGTTTGTTAATTCGCTTAAATGACTATGAGGCAACCTGTAGTTTCTAATAACTTTGCTTTCAGACTACGCTATACGGCTATAATATATAGCAAGCTCAGTTGTCGCTACTGCTTATTTCGCTTACGGGACGGTCGAGGGTGAGCACAGCTGAACTCCGTATCGCCCAATTTTAGCAAGCTCATACAATATAGTATAGCGCAGTGTGAACGTGTCCATACTAAATGTATGGTGCACAATATTGTTATAGCAAATATAGTATAGTAAGTATAGCGTAGTCTGAAAGCTACTTAAGGTAGACTGTATCAAGTCAACTCGAGTTGCAACCCGAGTTGGTAACCAAGTCAACTCGAGTTACCAAAAAGCTGACTCGGCCCATTGCTATAATCTATAATCGAAGTATTAGAGTGGTTACCTACATCACTATCCACCGGTTCCGCCCACCAAACACATGACACAGCTGTTGTTTATGAAAAATAATTCTAATCTGTACCCTAGTCTATGTATTAATGAAGTTTTGGCACCATTGCAACAAGAAGCGTGTTACATGTTATAATATATTAATTTCTAAAAGTTTATGTATTTTCGAGGTTTCATATGTAAATCGCTCGTGGATCATTGCAATACCGCGGTATTAAAAACCAACGAGCCCCGCTCGCGGCTCGTTGGTTATGTTTGAATTTTTTTGCTCGGCACGCTGCGCAATCCGCGCAAGACTGCAACGTGATCGACATGCCATGTCGATCACCACTGACGAGCCGAGCCGACAGTTTTCAAATTTCAGCGACAGCGCTTGTGAACACGTATCTACGTGCACACTTTTAATGGATTTGCGAAGCTGTAGTCACGATTTCATAAAAGAATTTAGAGATTGCCCTTCCTTATGGCAATGTACATTGAATGAGTACAAAAACTCAAAGGGAACCCGTCTTAATGCCTACAATAAACTGTTGGAGATTTTTAGAAATAAATTCAGTCATTGCGAGCTTCATATAGAAAAGAACGAATTGAAGTTACTGCAAGTAAGCGGAAAAACCGTCGTCTCCAAAACCGCAGTATACGGCTTACCTGTCGATCACCCACTTTAAGCATAACTATTCGGTAATGTTCACGATTAAATAAAAGTGATACAATTCAGTAAAACGTAACTTTGTGAAATGATCAAAATTCCCTATAAACTACAAGTAAAATTTTCGCCATTTTGCTTGGGACTAGGCGGTATGATCAAAAGACTGATCACATGCCTGCACTTTGGGCAAATACAAAAATATATATATATGTCGGAGTGAACATATTAAATAAGGCTGTCGGAGCACACAGTAAATAAGACCTTTAATAAATTGATCATAGCAATCGTGGGCGTCAAGACGGAGACTCACATCAAGTTACTATTTGTAATATAATGCAAAACTACATGCCGGTGGGTTTATCAATTTACCATTTAAAACACAATGTAAAACCACATTAAACACAGAACATAATATACCTACACATCATCCAATGACATGCCTATTTGTCCAAAATACACACTCACTCCACCATGTGTGAGAACTCATTATATAAGGCAGCAAGGAACAGCTATGCAGGATTATAACCCTAAAAAGGCGTGGGGAGCCCCAGCCTCGCTCCCCACCGTGAACTCCAACTCACTACTTCTGAGTTCTCCTCGCTTAAAATAATAATGGATACCTCACCAAACACGAACAGACTCCGCCCAATAACTCTCGCGCACTTGAAATACACCACCACTCAACTGGACAGGGTTTCGTCTTCTAAGAACGACTGTTGAATAATAATCACCGCCTGTAACCAAGCCCGTTACTTTTTATATCCGCTGAATGCCAAACCTCGCCTCTAACAACCAGCGGCTCGGCTCCCGAGCCGCGCCGACCACCACTCGCACCGTTTCACGATCAGAGCGTTCACGACGCCAGCCGACACAAACAAAAGGCGTTCGTGAGAGGGGCCCCGCTTACACGGCCTCTCGACAACAGATGGCGTCGCCCTCTACCCCGACATATATATTACTTTAATTCCGGTACTTTGAATTCGCGAATGATGTGACTATAGACAGCAGAGTTTTTGACGGCGTCCACACATTGGAAATGTTGAGGCTCTTCTCCCATTACGATACCTGTAGGATAAGAATTACGATACTTGAGTAGGATACTAGTTCATTTAAAAATGACTAAATTCATCATATTTTGTACTAAAGTCGTTTTTTGTTGATGGACGTTATTTCAAGCGATTTCAGTGACGAAGAAGCATTTGCGGTTTTTCTGTTTTATAGAAACAGAAGACGTCGTCGCAAGAGTAGAAAATACTGGGTTCATCCAGAAATTGAAAGAAACATAAATTGTAGAGTTTCTGTAGCAGCACAAGAACTAAAACATGATGATAATAAATTTGTATCTTTCTACCGAATGTCTAAAGAGCTACATCTAATAAGATGCAGCTCTTGCATTCTAGCAGGCTGTAATAATGCAATAGTATTATTAAAGCCTGCTATACATTAACAAAATACAATATTTAGAGAATGTAGAGAAAATACATTGCGTGTTTAATGGCGTAAAAAATATATAACTAATGATACTATAAGAAATTTAGAAGTTTAATTGTTAAACATCTCTAACGTCTAATGTTAAAAATATAATGAAAACTACGTTAAACACAAACATAATTCTACACCGTGAATTGCAACTCAAAAACACGTGAGCTTTCCTATGTAAAAGTCTAACGGCTGTTTTTTTGAAATAAGTTTATTATTTATTCAAATAATAATAAATAAAACTTCGTTCCAAAACAAATTATAATAATAATATAATAATAATTTTGCATTTATTTCATGCATAAAAAATAACTTATATAAAATCCATGATTATCCATGATATTCATTCATTGTGGTGGTTCAGTAAGTAGCCTGCAGTTATCTATACTACATAATAATGTATTGTGTTGGCTAACTCTCATTAAGCTACCAACGTGACACCAAAGCCTGGCTCTACACGTTGTCAAATGTCATTCCCAAACCATTGGCGAACGCATTCGCTAAAGTGCAGAGACGGAAAAACTCTTTCTCGAGTCTCGACTCTTTGCTACAACGGCTGTGGGCAGCGTTGCCGTTACCATACATTTTACGTAGCTTTTTGTTCTCATCCAAAATAATGTGTAACATTTTATAAATCGAAGCCAAACAAAAAGATAAAATGAACACTGCATGTTCTTACGTTCATTGCGAGGAAGCGATAGCTATGCTGTACGAGTATTGAGTGAGTTCGGTAAAGCCCGTCACAGACTTAGCTATAATATATATGTATGTTTTAATATTTTTATAGCTAGGCATATTACTATACATTTTCTATACTAATTTTCGTGTGACCGCACACTCAGCTATAGTATATATTTCTATAACGTCACCAACCTGTACCGTAATATAAATTATTGCATATTACTATATATTATGGTATAGCAAGATATATTTCGACATATTTTCGATCGATCGTTCCGAAGACCAGATTCTGCACAGTCATCTTACACCTTACCAACAGGTAAAGTGTACAATAGCCCTGAACGGCAGAACAATCTCTCAATATTCGTAATTACCTCCATAATTTCAAATATTAAAATGCTTTTGCTTTCTTAAATTTAAAAATAAAATTTGTTTTGAGCAGAAAATATAAGATTTATACCTAGTATGTTTCATTAATTTTCTTCTTACCTGAAACATACAGCCAGACGTTCTTCAGAACTTATACTTTTGTGCAAAATCGTATTTTTCCTTTTTATATCATCTTTTATCAATTCATATAGCTCTAGAAATGACGATCTTAACTTTTAAAATATTAGGATTTTTTTTTAGAGGATAACTCGCAATACAAATTAAATTTGCTACGAGGTTGTTTATTCCTTATATGTGATTCGATCCATTTGGTTCTAGTTTTTGTGCCTGATGACAGGGCAACTAACATAAATTATCGAAAGCAGCGTCGGAATCGTCTTATGAAGAAAAGTCTATTAAGTCCATTAACAGTGTATCTACTTGTTAAATTCATAATTATAGATGGTATTTTTAAATAACAACATACTTTATTAAAAAATTCGTGCGAACACTAGGACGACTATCATAAAAATGAAGGCAAAATATAATATATTTCTTTGTGTGGTAGCTTGCTGTAATATATAATATAGTAGGTTTTTATAATATATATTATAGCTAAGTCTGTGACGGGCTTAAAAAAAGCATAAGTACCTTTTTACTCTAAAATGTACCTTTTCTGCGTTGGATACATACCTTTTAGGAACTCGGTTGTGGCAACACTAGCTGTGGGCTGGGTCGGTGACGGCATCGGCTATTATATTTTGATAGTTCAATTAATTCCTACTCTGTGGATACTGGATTTTGTATTGATTTCATATTTGAGTCAGTAAAATTTCGTAACTGCGAATTCTTGAAACTGAGGAATTGTTGATTTTTATATTTCTACAGACGGGTTAGACCTTTTAAGAATAAATTATTATTTATCGCTCACTAACGGTGCGAAAATGTCTAAAATTCTCGAAGCGCAGGAACATTGCAAAGCAGCAGAAAAATAGTAAGTGAAATTCTTTACGTTATTCAAAGTTTCGTCGTATTTTATTGTGTTTTTAACTGTAGGTATATCTTACTACAAACATATTAATGGATCTTTCATAACTGTACTCCTTTTTATCCGCATTATGCTATTGAGGTTCCCAAACTTTTTTTTACTACTTACTGTTACTGTTTTCGCTAGAATCTGCTTCTATATTCCCATTACTCCTGAAAAATGTCACGGTCGTGTCCCAACAAATAGGCCGATCCATATGCTGGCTCGACTGAAACATATTTTTTCGACCCTGTAGCGTGAACCAAAAAAAATTTATATTAAGATTTAATGAGAACTGGTAGCTCTATAAAATATAACCAAAAAAATCTGAAAGAATTATATAGCTTTACCATGCCTGGTCTCAATATGACCATTTTTCACTGAAAAATGTCAAGTTTACAGAATTTCTTTTTGCTCAGGAAATCCAAGTCAACTTATTTCACGATCGGTTGGCGTAATTGGTAGTGCTCCTGCCAGAAGGTCCTGGGTTCGCATCCCGTTAGGTGCATTTTTATGTGATGAGCAACACATATCTGTTTCTGAATCTTGGTTGTTTATAAACTTATATATATGTATTTATTATGATACGCTCATTGTTTCTGATTACCGTAACACAAGTGCTTCAGCTACTTACTTTGGGATCAGAGCAATGTAATATAAGTTGTCCCCATTATTATATTTCTTCCTTATTATAGAAATCAGTTAAATTTTAATGGACCCCTACTTTCAAATCCCCTATTTTTTTAATGCCAACAATGATCCCTGTCTGGTCTCCCATGTCAATAGCATAGAACTGTATTAAAAGTCCATGTTTAGTAAACATTCTATTAATGAGATCAAAGCAATGGTTATGCATTGCATTCTTTCAAGAAATGCTCCAGAAATGTATAGTTACCATAGTAAAAAAAAAAAAATTGTTATTTGGCACATAGTTTCTTGAAATCTTTGTAATATTCTAAGTTCTATTTCAATACAGTTTGAAAACTGGATTGCTGAAATGGAAGCCCGATTTCGACTCTGCTGCTGATGAATACAGTCAAGCAGGTATGTCCTCTATCAAATTCATAATTTCTGACATTATTTCTATCACTAAACATACACAGTCTCATTAATTAACATAGATTAAAGTCAAATTTTACTTGCAGAAGTAGCCTGTTTTAATTCTAAAATTATGAGTGTTTCTATTTTTTAAAATGGTTTTTATTGAGGATGTTGAAGAAGACATTAGAAATATTTCAGTTGGCAACATAACTATGTAAGAGGAAATTGGGCTTGTGCAGCTATTATAAATGAAAAATATTTAGTTGTAGTAAATCCCTTATTTGGATCTGGGATGTGGGATTTGAATCGGTGTAGATGGCCTTGTGCCACTGCCCGTTTTTTGGGATCTATTTGTTTGAAAAGGATGTGACTTCAGTCTGATCTTCTATTTTCAAAGTTTTCCATTGAACTTTGATTTAATTCAAGTTCCATTCCCTCCTATTTAATTCATCAAAGCTGTTATGAAACAGAAAATATAATAAATATTACACATATCAAAATACTCCTAATAAATTAATTTTAATTAAAAAAATAAAACCGACCTCATAACGCATTGAAAAGTGAAAAATTAATTTTGTATTATTAATGAACCTATAAATAAAATGACGTGAATAGTTGATAAATAAAATTAAAGTAAAATTCAACAAGAGCATAAAACTGTCATGTTGCTCTTTGAAACGCACGAGCGGAACATCGGAAAAAAAATACGCGTCGAATTGATAACCTCCTTGTTGGTTTTTTTGAAGGTCGGTTAAAAATGACTCTTAATGCCTTTACCGTCAGAAGCGAGCAGGTCGTCTTCAAACAAAAGAGATAAGAACTATCCTAATATCATAAGTACCTATATAGGTAATTGACGTAAAAAATAAAACTCCTGTCCAAAAAACTGTCTAATGCGGACGAAGTCGCGGGTACAGCTTGTATTTAATATAACATGAAATTCTGTATTGCTAAAGCGAACAAATTGAAGTTTTTTCAATTTTTGTTTTTTTTAACCTCAATATTTCTAAAACTGTAAATCTAATGATCTTGATTCTTATTTATTATTGTTGCAAATTTAATTTTAAATCTAAAAATATCTAATTTATATATATATATATATATATATAAAGATAAGGGTTCATATTTCATAGAGTATAAACAAATAACTACGACGCGGTCGCACGAAATTCAGCGATTTCTCGCCCAATTTTGAAACTATTCTTTCAATATCCCTAAAACTATTGATCGTAAAAATTCCAAAAAAAAAAAAATTATAAATGGTACCACTTCTACGAGTTACTCTATCGTTTTACATCTAATTCATTCTCATTCTCCTTTTTGGTTTTTTTTGAAGGTCGGTTAAAAATGACTTTTGATGAAAATCGGCTTGAACACACTGATTATGAATAGTGATATATTCTTTCTTTTTATAAACTTTAGACTCGCGATTTGAACTCATTATTATTAAACATTGGATATGTGTTATTAATAATAATATATAATAATATTAAATTAATGGTGTTGTGTATTGGATGTGTGTGTTGTGTTGTGTTATATAACACAATACATATTATTATATCCAATATTATATACCTATTGGATTTAGGGACTGTGCTTCTATATTGTGTTCGTATTCCTAAATAATGGATCAACTTTTATTCCGTTACTAGAGATCCTAAGTAGAAACATATAACAAAGAATCATCAGGTATCAGTAGCAAGTAGGCAAATAATTTAAAAGTACTTTATTGTAATTTTAATTAAGTAAACTTTTTTATTTTCATGAAAATTAAAATAAGAGTTTCACGTCACTTAAATTTGAATGACCAACAAAGCCATGGAAACAGTTGTAGTATAACTTAAGTTTAGGTTTATTGATTTAAGGACTTAGGATAGATTTTATCTGGTATAAATTATATATATTTAATAATTATTTATATGTTTTTTAAACACAGACAACAAACATCTGTAACATTAAAAATAAATTATGTTGAGTAAATCTTCTTTGTTGTAGCTCAATGTTACCGCATATCTCGAGATATCAAAAAGTCCAAGGATTGCCACATGAAGGCAGCAGAGCTCTATGAGAAGAACCGTTCCTTCTTCCATGCAGCTAAGGCTATAGAGAATGCTATCATCGTCAGCAAGGAATTATCATCACCAGAGGAAGTAAGCTTTTCCTATTATTCATTACTTTGTATTGGTGATTTTTTATTCACAAAGACAGTTAAAAGTTTTTATCTTACAATAATATTATTTCATTTGTGGTATAATTAAAATAAGTGGTTAACATATTGTGTATGTATCTTAAAAATATTATATTTTATAAATTTCTATATCAATGGACTATACATTGGCAAATGTTTGATAATTTTATTTCGAATCTTGTATCATCCCTCTAATGGTACTCATTTGTACCTCCTTGAAAAAAGCGGGCAATCGACTATAAATGATGCCTTTATTAATCTAGACGTCCACGATATCCACGACATCAGCGCCACCGGCCACGCTTGGCGGTACGTTTCGCGCAGGGACTGTGGAACTGTTGTTATTGGATGAACTAGACGTTGACACTTGCTCTCCTACATGATTTGTTTGAACATTTCCAGCTGTACAATATGGCATGCAGTTCAAGCAGTTTATATCAACAACATGGCTCAGGCGATGCAGGTGCAAGTGTTTTAGATAAGGTTGCTAAGATCATCGAAGACAAGGCGCCAGAGCTTGCTGTCAAGTTATTCCTGCTAGCCGCTGATGTGTCTTCGGTAAGAACTTTACAATGTCATTCATTCATAAACTGTGCTAGAGAGTTGGCGATTGTTGAAAGAGAAGCAAGCAAGGTTTATGAATCTTATTTTTGGTTTACCTTAGATTAAAGTCAAATTTACAAGTTTGCAAAAGTATGTAATTTTGATCAGCATAAATGGAAAGAAAATAAGTTTTGTAGAATCCAGTAATTATTGAATTCACGTTTATTTTAATCTTGATGGGAAGCCAGACTTTCTGAGAGGCAAAGGCTCATATATTTGACAAGGCACGAGGTTCCAGTGAATCTAGTTAACGCCACGACTGCGAAACTCCTGATTAGAGATAGAGCCACATTATATTTATACCTAGGACATAAATAAAACTCAAATAATAATTGGTAGAGCAATAAGGGCCAGAAACATTATTGTATATTCTCCACCTCTTACCAGCTCACCTTATGTGCAGGTGGAAAGCACTCAACACCAAGGAACAGAGTACATGAATAAGGCTTCACGGCTACTCGTCAAATTGGAGAGGTACGATGAGGCAGTGGATAGTCTGAGGCGAGAGATCGGCTTCCATCTGGAGTCAGGCTACGCCGGAGCAGTGGGACGACTTACTGTGGCCATCGTCTTGGTACAACTGGCGAGAGGCGACGCCGTGGCAGCCGAGAAAGCATATAAGGTGTTAGGTTTATCAGACATTCAGCGGACTGGTTTGTTGGTTGAACGTTTATGCATCTGTGAAAAATGTTGCAAAAACTGAAACAGGATAAGATAATATTAGATTTTGATATGTCGGTTAAAAGTTAGAAATCCAGTGGCATTGTAGGTCCTAGACGAATGTGCCGGGGATTGTGTTTAAGAGTCGACGGTCGAGATTGACCTTGGCTTTAAATCTAATGTAGTCTACTTTGAATACAGGAGTGGGGCAATAATTGTGAAGTGCCGGAAATGCAAACACTCGAAATGCTATTGCAAGCTTACGACGAAGAAGACCGCGACGCAGCGAAGAGAGCGCTCGCGTCGCCTTTCATTCGCAGCATGGACGTGGAGTATTCGAGGTTGGCTGGAACGATACCGCTGCCGGAAGGAATTGATCCAGCGCCGAAAGCGGCTGTAAGGGAACACGCCGCGCCTTCCTACGTGAGCGCTAACACCGAGGCAAGTGCTACTACCGAGACATGGGATAAACAAAATAAATACGTTTCCCAAAACATGAGAGCATACATGCGTTTATCCCATGTACTCATATTCATGCCTTGATTGAATTTTCAAATAATAGAATAATGCCATTATGTCCGGTGAATTTCAAAATAAATAACAGTTTAACCAATTCTTGATAAATTAAAATAATCTGATTTCTTATCGTTCCATAATTTTCTGCGCCCCGAACATCCGCGCGCACTCAATATCCGCACTTTAAGCGACTGCTGACTACCTCTGTTCCATTAATTAATAATAAAGCAGTAGGGCAATTTTCAGTCTTTACTAAGCTCTTGCACCGACATCATCCCGGCGACAACTTATATAGCGTGCTGACTGGCGTTCACAAAAATGCGGTCTGACCACTTTGTCCCCTTTTTTTATACTACAAACTGCTTTTTTTGCAAATTTTCAAATATTACTAAGCACTTGCAGAGCATGGTGCAATTTTACATACATCAAAGCGTACCGCCGCCAGGTGTTCACTAGCTGACCTTGCGAGTAGGTGCTGACTCATGTACCCCCTCAATACTATATCATATTAAGTTAGGGGCCATTACTAAACTCGATTCGTCGTGTCGATTTTCGGCCCTACCTCTCGGACTATCATTACTCATTACTATAATTATTGTAACATTATTTAAATAAAAGTGTTTTCTTCAAAACATTTTTACTGTCCAACACGTTTCAACTCGATCAAATTATTCCTAATAATCCCATTATTTTAAAATATATGAAATTATATAACTTTAGTAGCTGACCCGGCAAACGTTATTTTGCCATATTAATTTTTGGGGTGGGCTACCCTTATTACTTAGGGGTATGAAAAATAAATAGTAGCCGATTCTCAGACCTACTGAATATGCATAAAAAATTTGGTAAAAATCAGTAAAGCCGTTTCGTAGGAGTAAGGTAACTAACATTGTGACACGAGAATTTTATATATCAGATATACTTAATTATAAAATAAAATAATTTCAGGACTCTGAGAAAGGCAATTCACAGCCAGAGACCGGAGAAATCGAGTATGCTGATAACAAAAAGACGGAGGAAGAAGAAGATGGATTGTGTTGAACTATAATATAATACTATGATAACGCCAGGTATAGTTCAAATGCGAATGTTATTGAATATTGCTCGTCGTTATAACAATTTTTAAAATACATACATATATTATTTCTTAATCAATTTTCTTAAAACTGCGATAATGGCTCGATTAGATTCAAAATGTCATTTATAAGTACCTTTCTCAAAAGTCAGATGAAAAGAAAATAGGTATATGAAAATCGTCTAGTTTCGAACAAAAAATGTGTGAGCCATTTTGATATTTTTCTTTAATTTCTTTCACAAAAAAGAGATTGAAGTCGTTTTAAAAGCCCAAGACTTGTTAAATATATTCACCTCATAGGTGAATTAACAGATCTTTATTAATTATATCTAAAACAATGTAAAACCATCTCATATCATATTAAGAGCATTACCGGTGTCCTATCGTTGTAACGCTTAATTTATGCGCCCAAAGGCTATCGCCTGAGTTATCCGGGTTAAGTGCGAGTTACGCAGCCACGTTGGCAGGAGGTCCAGGCAGTGCTGTACTTTAACACCCTCGTGTCGGCGTAAAGGGTGACCCGGCAATCGTTGTTTTGCCATATTTATTTTTGGGATGGGCTACCCTTATCACTTAGGGATATGAAAAATAGATAGTAGCCGATTCTCAGACCTACTTAATATTCATATAAAATTTGGTAAAATCAGTAAAGTCGTTTCGGAGGAGTAAGATAACTAACATTGTGACACGAGAATTTTATATATAATTTATTAGAAGATTAATTTGACAAACATATAGGAAGTAGCTCTTTAATATCAGTTATAATTTATAAAATATATTAATCAACAAATGTATAGTTAATTGTTTAACGATAAAATAGTTATTTTAAAACGGACTCGTATATATGGACTGCAGTATAAACCCTTAATTAACTAAGAGCTTTGCTCAAAGGGCTTCGTCTCGTCAGCGAGGAAGTGGCGTTTGTTCACAGTGGAGACTTCGTTTCAATTTAACACGTTACGATGTGTATAGGCTAACAACGTTGAAGAAAATACTGCCTAAAGCGATATTATTTAAAATGTGTAAAGAACGAAAATAAAATATTATATAATATGGCTTAATATGGAAATTCCTTCGATTTATCTTAAGCGTATATACGCTTTTGTTTGTTGCAATGTCGTAGTCAGATTTTAAAGTTGAGCACAGCAAAAAAAGAAAATAGGCGACATTATAATGTAATATAATATAATACCTATAAACAAGTCCCCCATAGAAGCCGGAGAGAAAGGTGTGTGATAATAATTGTCATCTAAAATATAAGTTGTATCAATAAGGGGCTGGGAGGAGGTAGCTACGACATAAATGACTCACTATCGCAGAGACGTGTTGATGACGTCATAGACTTGTTAAAGATGCCTAACAAAGTTTTATTTAAATATTTTGGCTTATTTGTACAGTAAATGAGATATTTATTACGATTATGGTAACTGATGTTTGTGTATTTGTTAAGAATTTTAATACATTTAGAATGTTATGTTGAAATCACAATGTCAATTTAGAAAGAATAATAATAAGTATATTTCATGCATAAAATAAAGCTTATGAAAATAGTTTGTATTTCTTTTGCAGCAATCTCGATAGTCTTGACATAAAGGACAAAGGTTTTTCTAATTAAAACATTTATTAAATGACAATTCTATTCTAATATAACAATCAACATAAAGGTATAAATACGAAAGTAACTCAAGTCTGTCACGCTTTCACGCCTTAACCACCGAACAGATTTTGATAAATTTGATACAGAGAATTGAGAATTTTTACATACCAGTTTTTTTATAAAATAATTGATGCTAGTTTTTGAGAAACAAAGAAAACATGAAAACATAAAATGAATTTGTTAATAAAAAATATGTACTTTGGATAGATTTTACAAAAATAAAAGCATCAAGTAGGTCCATTTATCAGTGATGATAGATGTGCAGCAAAATAAAATGTATCAGATTATTTACAATGTAAAAAAAAATATTTAAAAATTCTAAATCATTCCATAATAATAATTATGTAGCGGTAATTGTAATTAGTAAAAGTTTAGTTACTCAAACTAAACTAACGAATAATAATAATATGTCTATTGGCTCAAATTGGCCTCCAAGAAGCTTGGAGTGCTCAATAAGGCGAAGCGGCACTTTGCTTCGAGAGGCCGACAGGCGGCTCCTCTGCCCTCCTCCTCGATTCCTTCAACTCTTTCTACTTAACTGCACTCGAAAACTGCGGCTCTCGGCGGCGTCGCTCTTGGCACCACGCAGTCGTTTTTTATTTTTTCAAATAGTATGGGGACATCAGATTATTCTATCTCATCTATATTATTTCTATTATTGGTAGCTTAATTGAGTAGACCTAATTATACATTTAAAATGCACTCTTTCAGATATTCCAATAATGTTTTCAATGTTCGTTTTGTACTTCTCTTTAATGTTTCTCGTTAAACATGCACCGCCACGGTGTCGCAAGTGTCTTAAGTGAAGCCTGTGTTTCCAAAGATAGATCCTCACATATCTTTTGATACACGGGCGAGACTCGAGGACACATTAACACAATACCTTTATATATGTTATTCTGATGTATACATAATTAGGCTAGATTATTGTTTCCTGCTTCTGTTGTATTTTAAATTAGAATATTCTTATTATAAGTGATATATTTTAATGAGAATAAAACTTTAAACACAGTTTTTTCATAAAAGAAAAAAACATCCATACTTCTGTTTTCACAAACATTTGAATTTATAAAATTAAAAAAAAAAACATTTTTGTACACAAAATAAACAAAATTGGGAGTTAGTAATTATATTTAGAAATAATTATATGTGTATAGAAAATTAACAATTTAATTGATCTAGTTAAAAAAAAATACAAAAATAAATATAAAAATTTAAGAAAATGTTTTGCTATTTATAAAAAGTTTTGAAAAAATGTATAAATTCATTTTCCAATAATCACAATACATTTTTACCTTGAACCTGTAATAAATAAGTTTAAGAGATCTGTACAGGTATACGGATACATTCAGTTTCACATTATGGACTTACAATTTAGAAAATTATATATTTCTACATTACTCAATTCACTGTTTCTACATTAAATTTAGTCAAAATTG
Source organism: Aporia crataegi (assembly GCA_912999735.1). Taxonomy (NCBI): domain Eukaryota; kingdom Metazoa; phylum Arthropoda; class Insecta; order Lepidoptera; family Pieridae; genus Aporia; species Aporia crataegi. The sequence goes on along the minus strand of OU538732.1, from coordinate 72,244 downwards.
TTTAAAATCTACACAGATCCGTCAGGGAGCCAGGCACAAGTTTTGTCTGTCACTGAATTCATGATATAGGTAACTCTCTGAAGCATTATATGAGCTATCAATTTAGAGGAAATGGGCCATGCAAATCTGTTACTGGCTCATGGAGTATTTAAGTAATTTTATACCTAATTCTTTGACGTCCCCTCAAATAAACTTTGTTTTTACATTTTTTTTACAATTGCTTACTTTACGAATTGTTTAAGATTAATTTTTGAAAAAATTATACAACTACCAAAAGAAATAAATAAAACAGGAATGCAACTGCTTTAATGTCAGTGATTTTTTGTAACAGACCTACAAATATTAATAAACTTTTGTTCTTTTATTTATAACTTTTTAGTGTTTATTAAATTAAACTTTTTTTTGCAACAATTTTTGTTTCGCATGGAATATTAACATTTAACAGTAATTGAAATTATATCAAAAAATCATATAAACAGTTGCATTGAGTTGCAGTTGCGTTGTTGTTGTTGATAAAATAATTTACCTACTAAAATAAATGTTGAAAATTTCCAAAACGAAGACCTAGCCAAAGATTACTTCATTAACACCCACCATCTCGTTAATAATCTCCAAGAGGATGGTGACAGTGAAGACGATTATTAATAATTTAGTTTACTGACTTTCTTTGTTTACTTTTAATATTGTCAATTTGAAACTTTTTTTTAAAGTAATTCAATGTACAAACCAAACTTTAAAAATATTTATCTTAATTAATCAATACTGAATTAAAAATAATCTATCATATTTATATTCCTTGTTTTATTATTTTTATCAACACTATTATACTTGCACAGCCTTAAGGGTGCAAGTCCCACTCCATAAGACAGTGCATGTGAGAAAGTAATGGCAAGATTCCGATGATTTATGGTCCAACTCGCCAGTGTTCAACTAGTTGTCAATGTTTGAAAAGTCAATGCTTACATAGTAGTGGGTAGATATTGAGATATTATATTGTGGGTATTACTGAATGTTCTTGTGACTGAACATAGTATGTATGTATGGAGGCACCATGGCAGGTGCAGATGAAGTCGCCTCCTGGACAGGTTCCTTTTCTTTATTATTTTTTGTTTTCCTGAATTGAAAACCATTTTTACGAAGAATTTTTCTCAGGGTCTCCCTAGACCCCTTAAAATTGATCTCTTCTTTTAATATTTGTAATAATTTGTTTATAGTAGGGACTTCTTTTTTGAAAGCATAAAATTCATGTATCTTTCTTCTTATCACTTGTAGATCGTATTCATCAACTTCAATCTTACCTTTTGTGCGTACTCTCTTTTTAGGACTCTTTTTAAGTGTCTCAGGATCTAAAAGACCTTGTTCAATAAGCCTCGCTTCCTTAACTATATTTAGTACAGTGCGTTCAGAAACTCCTATAAAAATGACACAAACAGTAGGTAATGCTCAGTATATAGAATAAGTAAATATTATTGATATTGGTTGAATTTAAAGTAAATACTAAAATGCATACCAGTAGCAGCAGAAACTCGAACGTACACTTTACTCAGAGGAATTATAGGGACTTGCATTCGCTTCTCTTCATCCATAAATTCTTTTACTTTTAATATAATTTCACGAACTTCACTTGTAATATTTTTCGGCATTTTCACAAATTAAGAATGAAAGATAACATAAACGAAATATAATAAATTCCTACCTAATATTATTTTTTAATTTATAAAATTAAAAATATTATGTACCTACCTACCTATTCTATTCAGTTAATTGACTTGACAATTGACAATTATTGATAGATTAGAGTTAGACTGATGTCAAAGCTGTCATTAAGAATATGCTAGTTGACCGTAGATAGAGAATAGAGGTATAGAAGGAACACTAAAATAATAATAATTATGTGAGAGGGACGCACAAAGTTTAACCTACGTAAGATCAAGCGAGACAACCGTATTGTTGTTTTATCTCGTTCTGCGTATGCGATTCTTTTGTTTGGACCCATTGCGTTGATTCCAAACAAATGAATGTTGACAATCGGTGTTTGTGACGTTTAAAGTTGTCAAAAATAGTTCAGTGTTTTGTTTTGTTAGATCATATGCCAAAATATGGGACTTTTAAAAACCGCCCAGTATGCTTATTTAAGCTATTTCATATATATTTAGGTACTCAGCAATTGGTTAGCTGATTTGTTTTTAACATCTCTGCCCAATAATTATTAAACTCTAAGTATAAAATAAGCGATTTCTCGTTTATAATTTTACGTATTATCTGACCAATATAGGTAGCACTGAATTTTTAATACACAGCCATATTGTTTATTGTTATATAATTGTTATCATCATGTTGGGGTTATAATCTTGTCAGGGTTACCAGGCTCTGTAAAATTTTACCCTATTATGTCCAAATTCTTTATAAAAAATTATATATATAGCTCGTATTTTTATTTATTTTTAGCTTTCCAAAAGAAACAAGTATTCAATTGGATTGGATTCTGTAGATTTCAAAATATAGATAGTTAAGTTTTAAGATATTTACATGGTTATTATACGTAATAATAAATAATAATAAATTGTTTTATTTAGACAAAGACACAACTTATTAACCAAACACACTAAAGAATATTATTTCTGTTGTAAGTATTTTAATTTTTTTTTAACAAGACGATATTGACTTCACAGAAGCTTTCATAAATTTTCGCGTACATACAATATGAAGAAAATTGATTTTACCGGTTTCTTATGGGAGAATTTTAGTAGGAGCTTGCAACACTTGTCATGCGTTATTTCTATTTCATTCGTTATACGCCGTTGACAACTCTATTACTATACTCCCTCTAAGTAGTTGACCCACTATTTAATTAGAGCCTAAATTGTTAATAATTGTTACATTAGATCAGTCTTTCTCAAAGTGGGCGATAACGCCTCTTTATGGGCGCTGGAGACCTAAAGAGTAAGGGTCCAAAGAACATTGGGGAGCTTCAAATTGGTTCTTGAGTCAATTGGAACCTGATATCAACAAACTTGTTAAAAATCACCATATTCACCTAACATTAGATTATTTTAAAACAAATGTTTATTTTTGGTTAATTTTGAATAAAAGAAACTCTTAATATTGTAAAGTTGTATTATTATTGCTCTCTTTGGTCAGAAAAGTCTGTTATTTATGTTTTTAAGGTGAAAAAATGGAGGAGGGGCGGGGAAGCTATAAAATAACTGATTTTTAAAGGGGGCGTTAGACGAAATAAGTTTGGGAACCTCTGCATTAGATCATGCAATAAAATATATGGTGCTTTTTTGAAACTATAAAAACCAATTCTAATTTAAAGTTTTATGTAAAAGGACGAAAACGCTGTTAGCCATGTTGGTCTTATAGATCATATTATTATGTAACATAGGTGATAGGTCACTAGGTAGTATTGTAAACAGGTAAGTACGCGTAATAAATAACTTCTTGGATTTCAGTCTAAAAATTATGAATTCTAATAAACTACATGGAAAATACTACCGCTTCTGTATCGTACGGGAATAACAAAATTCGTCAATAAAGTCGGAAAAACTGTGGATTAAAGTGCTATAAAGTTTTTACTTCTTATCTTTACTTAGATTGTTTTAAATCCTTTTGAATAAGTAGGTACCTACATATTATAGAATACTATAATATTATAAATGAACTGTACTTTCATAGATATTTTAATGTACCTCAGCTCGGCGGAGCAGAAATTCCAACGTCCACGATCGATTTTATAACAATATTTTAAGTTAAGGTGGTTCGATTCGGTCCCACAAACGACACTACTTTTACAAATTTCTAGTTTTTTTTTTGTGAAATTATCTTTGTATTAATGTATACATTAAAATACGTTTCACGTACTCTTTATATAAATATTGTTATATCAAAACAAACATGTAACAATTCATTGTACAAAAACCATGCCTAAATGTCGACAGAGTGGTCCTTCACACTATTTTAAATCAAGGAAATAAGCTATCAATAATAGCAAATAATAAGCTGTCAATAACTCCTGTTTATTTATGGTTTATTCTCTATCACTACACTATAGATGATAACTACGTGTACGAGTACTGATAATGAGAAAACTGTTGCATAATATTACAAAAAACACGCCACGTGAAGGTTTCGCATTAAGTGTCAACTCGTCACATCGCGTGGCGTATTAAAAGTATGTTTGCACCACCATCGACGATGTTAAACGTCAGTAGAAAAATCTATAAAAAGCCAAGCAATATCATTAAATTTTTATAACACAGTTTACAAATTATTACCTATAGTTTTTCGAAGATATTAATAAAAAACACATAACTATCCAATTAGCTTAAACAAGTATAAAAAAAACTTTAATGTTTTTCTGAATTGGAGGCAAATTTTCTTCGCGAGATGTACGCTCGTCTTTTGAGCGGCGAGTGCTATTATGACCATGCATGTTTAGTGATGCACGAAAAAGATGTGTTGGATCTTGAGATGTATGGTACAAGTTGGCTTATGCGCATAAGAAGATGGTGGCAAGATCTGTTCCTGCTCTCGTACACTGACAAAAGGGCTCAAGTGTATTATGCAAGCACTCATGCTTTAAGAATGGAAAGGGCAAAGCAATTTTATATTAATAAAACCAGTATACATCCGTTAAGTAAGTTCAGGTAAGACTTTCAATAACCTCCGGTTTAATCCAGTCTGTTCTGCAGCTGTTTGTGAAGCCTCCTATCCACAGAGGATGTGAAAGCGTCTGTTTCACTGATGAGTCTTTGAACATTAATTCATAATATGTAATCGGGAATATATCACTTGACTTACATATCTATTAGTTAGCGTTAATTTCGTCGTAACGTGATTTTAAATAAGAACTCAACCGGTTATGTGGTTACCGTGCAGTATGAAACGTTTTTTTAAATAAAAGAGCATAATAAATTATAATACTACCGATATATTAAGTCCCCTATAATTGTTAATCTAGAGCATTATTCTATTTGTGTGCCAAATATCATTCAAATCCGTTCATCTGTTTAGGCGTAATTGTGCGTAGCTCCGTTCATGAGATATTTTTCACTTGTAATCAACATGTTGGGAATTTTTAAAAATTGCCTTCGATTTGTTTTCAGCCAATTTTGGGACTACGCAATAGTGCCGATCGTTACGTTAAACATGTTAATATTCTATCACAGCTCGTCGATGACGTATGGCGAGGGCGAATGGCAGTTGTATGTGCTGAATGCATTCCTAGAGGGCGTTCTCTTGCTGGACGTGTGGATCGGCTCGAGGACCGGCTTCGTGCACACCGATTCCAAGCGAATTATTTTAAATAGTAACAGAGTGTTGTTACATTACGCTTCGACCGAGGTGTTCATTCGCGTCCTTGCCTCTTTCCCCGTCCAATGTGTAATGTTGATGCGATACGGGAGACGTGTCAGCTGTGCGATCTGCAAGGCCAACAGCTTCGTGACTGCGCTCGAGCTTCTCGGCACCTTCCGCATGTACAGGCTCTTCGGAGCCACTAGTCGATGGAGCACTCACGGCCGCTGTGTGCAGGTGTCGTGCTGGCTTAAGTTTCTCCGTATCGCCATCCTTGGCTTCATTTTGATGCACATTTTAATGCGCATAGCGGACGTGATAGCCGTTGTAACCATAATGCACAGAGGGAAGTTGAGCTCCCGGTCCTACTATGCCTCAGTACTGAGCATTCGATACGGTAGCGGCCTGCCGCCGTCTAGCCACGTGTTCTATTGTTTAGAATTCGCTAGAATTTGTAAGTCATTTCTGCTGTTTAGCTTTAGCCTCACATGCCACGCGTACTTTCCCGATAAGATGACGTCACTGTTCGCCTATCTGGTCGCCAGGATGTTTTACATGTGGAGTCTGGTGGAATGCTTTTTCTTTTTATGCTATCTGAAGTATCCTCGTGACCAAATATATATCTGTATAGACCGAGCAATGATCTTGGCGCGTTGGCGATCCTTGCCCGACGCCTTTAGCGAGAAGCTATTGAGCTACTTTCGGTTTAACATGACGAGACTGGCAGTGACCGAGAAGCAAAATGGATTGCATAGAAGTCTACCGAACAGTTTGAAGAAAGAGATCGCTACATCGTGCTACAGACACTTGTTGTTGCGAATAGCGCACTTCGCCGAGTGGCCGAGGGCCCTGCTGGACGAAATGGTAATGCTGCTCGAGGAAGAGATCTATTTGGAGGGCGACGTCGTCGCTGAAGTGGGTACTCACTCCTTTGTCTCGTTTAACGCTTTTGTAATAACGATAACATGCTACACGTAATCATCACTATAACTAAGTTACTACTTATGGACAAAACTTAACCAAGAATGTGATCTAACAATTTTGACAAAGGTTCGTGTGAGATCTAATTAGTATCGCTAAGATCGCCGTTACAATATTATTGCAAAGGGAAATCGGCCTTGTTCTTTCATAACGATCACATTAAAGTCATCCGTATTATAGGGTGGCCCGTGGCACTCTTTTGCTCGACTGTACCTAATAATAATTTAAACTCCACCTTCTTTAGTTACCTATATGTGTCAGGCAGCCTATTTTTGATTAAGTTTATTTTTAACCGACCTTCTATAAACCAAGGTGGTTATCAATTTTACGTGTTTTTTTTTAGTCATCCGTACCGAGTGACGGTCTGATAATAATAATTGTGGGTGTGTTAGCAATTTACTCTGTACATAATGAAGAGGCAGGCCATTTGCACGAGGGAGATTATGTTTGCGAATTATGTCTAGTAACCGACCAGGAAATCCGCACGTCCTCTCTAGTCGCTCTGACTCCTTGCAAGGTACGCGTTTATGCACAGATGCTCACACACTCAATATACCGAATGTATTGTTATACCTACATCATGACCTTATCAATGTTAAGATAACAATTGTATTTTTTTAGGTATTGTTTCTCGAGAAAATAACATTTAGAAAATTGATGAGGAGTCACCCGGAGCTGTTTTATAAGTTGAAGGAGCGTTTGACAGAGAAGTACGCGTCGCAGGCTCGCTGAGCCGCTACACAGCTTTACCGCTTCCGATAAATTATTTATTTATTTGCTACTTGTTGCACTTCCCCATCGCTCCTTAACGATAAGGCGTTGTACTCTCAATTCATTATTCATGTTTTCTTGCTGTATTCTTTTCTTTCTTGTGCATCTAACTGTTAATAAATAAATAATAAATAATTATCCAGTATTTTATTTTATTATTTTTAACCGACCTGCAAAAAACGAAAAAGAAGGTTATCAATTAGACGTATTTTTTTTGAATGATAGTTTTAGTTAGACCTTTCTTGTTTTATGTTGTAATGTTTTTTAAAAATACCTTGTAATGTCCGCAATTAACTGGATTTTCTTAAATGAATTTCGTATTGAATAAGTAGTTATATAGTTTTCGTTAAATACTAATACGTGTTGTGGTTGTCGCTTCGAACGCAAAAGATTCGCTCCTACGTGACGAACATGAACAATTAGAGTTGGATGGTTCGGCCGACGCCGTCAAAACTCCAAAGCAGGCCGATGTAGAAACGAGAGAGAAGGCTTTATGAGAGCGGCGTAGATTCCGCGCTCGTGGCCGCCCCGTGAGGAATGCCTAATACGAGCAGTGTTTTTACTTTATTTTAATTAATATTCTCGTACGAGGTGCATTACGACACCTGCCAAGTGTTGTACAATGTGTGGAAAAGCAAACTGAGGCATTATAAATAGTTTGGCATGTATCATGACGCTAGTGCAAAACGAATTTTACTCTTTCCCTGCCTTTCTTAAGCGAGTGTGACGTGCCTGGGTGACTCGACGAAACGAATCGACCGATTTTACTCAGATGTCTCTTAGTCGCTTATCAGGCTTATGCGATAATAAGCAAGCGGTGACGTCACATGAAGTGTTTCCAGTTCCGAAATTGGGTTTCTCGATCGAGCCTTCACTTTGATGCACTTCCCGACTTTGTAGCATTCGGTTGCGTGTCAAGGATATTATCTAATGTAACATAATATTACAGCTTACATAATTTAGTTTGCACGTTCCAATTGAGAACTGCACTTACGAAGCTTAATCAAACCAACTAATTATAAAATATTATTGGCCTGTGAAGGTTTCGGTCATCGGTAGGGAAGTTCGGTTAGCATCGCCACGATGGCGATCGCTTCATTTTGTTCAGAGGAAGTAGTTTTTGGAATGATTTGAGGTTTCTATATTATATATGCATAAAACATAGTTGGGGTGGTTACAACATTTACAAGTCGAGAACGGCTGTACTGGTTTCAATGATTTTTCATTTATTCGATGGTTCTTCATTACGAACAGCATAATAGCCATCGGAACAGAAAACTCACAAAAGAGCGTTTCAATGAATGCCGGTTCGTGTGACCCGTGAGAAAAGTTCGCAGGCTCACCAAGTAGGTATATAGTTAAATTAATTTGCTGAAAAATAATAATAAACTTGACCATCGTTGTGTTGTATTTTGCAGTTGTTTTAGCTTTAATTTTTTATTCTTGTCATCCGTGACGTATAAGTGAAACGATCGTAAAATTGTAACAAATATACGTACGCGCTTTAATCCGACTAAACTGATATTGCGTTTAAATGTGTGATAGTCGCAATGAAAATGAGACATTCCAATCATATAATAGGCACAATTTCATTTGAATCGTTAATAGTAGAGAAGGTGGGTTATGGGAATGAGAATTCTCCGTTCTACGTTATTTAACGCGCAACGATTACATAGTCACGCACTGACCGCTCGTTGATTTCAAAAGTTATGCTATCACTTATATGTATGTAGAATGGAATCGAAAGGAGACTGACTGCCCATACTTAATCTTTATTAAATAACATTAACCTCTCGGCAAGAGACATCTGCACGACATTTATGAGTGTGCCTACAAAATAAAAGTATTCTTCTTCGTTAAATGTATTTTCCTTTTTGCAATTGTAAGCAAATCCATTACTTTGCAATAGCAACTATGGTGCTCGCCTTTATGGCGATAAACGCATTATACGTTGAACATTTGTGGTCGGAACAATCGATTTTTTTAAATGTAATAATTTAAAAGATCGAATCGCTCTACGATCCATCGAGTCCATCCAGTCTGTACCGGTCCGCGGTCGTGACTTCGTAAATAATTGAAAGACAAAATAATTTCATAACAATTTAACGTAAGACACGTTAAAAGATAAGCTATCCGGATATAACTAACCGATTAAAAGCAAAAACTAAATTATTGCATCTGTTGGAAGAGAAAAATGTTACTACCTGCATAATATTAGACTTATTTGTAAAACAGTTAATTAAATTAATGAAAACAGTTTCAAAGGAGGCTGCGCCTTTATTTAACACGATTTTACAATTATATTCTCTTCATTAAAACATCATTAAAAAGATGATCAAGTGAAAGCTCTCGGAATACATTATAGTTCATTCATACTAGTAGTTGCTTAAATAGCTTTAATAGTTAGTTTCAGAAGCAAGACATCGCTGAAATTCGCCTCTATGCTTCGCACCTACTTTGCTTATAACTATATGAAATACGAATCCTTATCCAATGGAATTAGATAGATGTTTTTTGATTCAGTATTAAATTTGTAATAAAAACTACTGAGAATCAAGATTATTCAATTCAAAGTTTTAGAGATATTGAGGTTAATAAATCAAACATTTAAACAACTTCCATCAGTTTGCTTTGGCAATAAATACCTACAGAAGTCCATGTTATATTAAATATATATGTACTAATTGTAATGCTTTAATTTTATTACCATTTATATCGTCAAGCTTTTGACAGAAGCAGAAATCTAAGGCCCTTCGCTCATGGAGCTACTCAAAAATGACGAAACTAATGAGTAATTACAATTATAAAATCAGTTAGAAACTGTACCTCGCACACGATGCTACTCAAGTTGCAAGGTTTCAGTCAGTTCTGTTAATTGTGCTCACAATTTGACACGGCTAACAAAGGGGAAAATGCAAACATGTCGAGTGGATCGAGTGAGGATGATGACGACATTGCATTGTACTATTATCTTAATAGACGCCAAAGGAATCTTCGCAGATTTTGGATTCACCCATATTCGAAATAATGTGTACTGCATATTGTCAGTTGCAGCACGAAAGCTGCGTGAAACAGATAATAAATGTAATATTTTTGGTTTGGTCGTTCATTTTTCACAACAAAAACACGGAAACTCGGCAACCAGGTAACGTGGCGCCCGGCAGCCATATATTTGATGTTGTGGAGCAAAACTTGTCAACAGAGAAAAACATGTCATGCGTTCAGATTAAATCTCTAGGTATATCTAGAGTCTATATCGATGATATATATAATTTTATAAAAAATAGTAGTCATATATCTATCATGTATGACTACTATTTTTTATAATAAAATAAAATTAATAAAATTAAAAAGGTAAAAAAATAATTCTGGAGATAGAGAATGTAGTAACTGAATTTGTGCGATAACTCACAACGTGCGGTCTCTTGCTTATTATTTAGCACAATAAAAACATAATTTATATGAAAGATATTACTTTAAATTTTAGTTTTTAACAATTCAGTTTGTCGTCTTCTTGTTACCATTAATTTTTTTTATGGTACGTTGAATAGTTTTTGGTATATTGGGTCAATTTCTGAACTTATTGGCATAACAGCCATTAACAGCCAAGCAAATATGAACCTTTCTCAATAAATGAGATGTTTTTAAATTTTTATTTAATTTCTAATATTAGTAAATGGTAATTATTATAGTTAGATGTTTTAGAGATGTAGAGGCAAAAATAATAAATAATAATTTTCAATAATTTCTATTTGGAACTCCAAAGGTACATGCGATATTGAATTAAGGTAATACTTTCATTTAACTGACAACCTGGTACATTTCGAAGATCTCGACGAAATTAAGTGAAAATCAAAATTCTAAACCATATTTTAGAGGTAAAGGAGGAAGCCTTCGAACGGGGAAAAGTCTCACACGTAGTACGCGTAGGTACGTTCATGGCGTCTAATTCAAGTGCGTTTTTCTCGATAAAATAAGAACTGACCTTAATGATTTACACATCTTAGTCTTATTGTAGTAAAGTCAATAAGATCCAATGTTTAGTGCTGAGGATACAGAGAATTAAGTAACTGAGGGTGGGCGTAAAGTCAGAGCATGCTTGTCATAGTTTCATTTACGAGTATGGTAACCAACTATACGATTTGAAGAGCCACTCAAAAGTATAAAATAAATTAATTTCAAATAATTTTTATCCCATTGCACAGATTAGTGAAGGTTGTTTGTAATGAAATGAATACGAAACAGCGATAAGTTAACGAAACGCAATATATACCAGTCTTAGTTACGTAAACATTACCTTATAATATTACAGCCTAATAACATTTTATGTAGAACTGTAATAACATAATAAGTACTTATGCTCTGAGAATCACGTGTCGTGTGGCCGTCATCATCGCCGAATGATGTCAGTGGGTTTTGCTCCACTTTCTTGAGTCCAGCTTTAGTTGCACAGAACGCTCGACACGAAACTCGCTCGCTCGCTTGTCTGTCTGTCTGTCTGTGGCATCGTAGCCCTTAAAAGAATGGACCGATAACGATGCAGCATTTTTAGTTTGAAAGTTGACTTGATCGAGATGGGATGAAACGTAAATGAGTCTTAAAGTAGAAAGTGAATTGTGAAATATGGAAGTGTATGTGAGTTTAAATGCCAAGTGTAGCATCTCAACCTGGATTAGGTTTCTGCAATGATGCAGATGGCGTAAAATCTGATTGAGGATATGTTATAACGTTGCCAAACTGTTATACCTAAGCGTAATTATCTCGCTGACGCAACTTGAATAAATTGGCGTAACTTAAACAACTAAACAATTGGATTACAAAATTTGTTAAAAATGCTCACAGAATGCCAGTCTCTAATTTAATTTCTAGACATTTATTCCTCCAGTGCCTAAGAAGAATGGCTTCTCATTCTTGACTTGTCTTTCTAGACTTGTTCTTCTCGGACCACGTCTATCTAGACGAAACGTTCTTTGAATGCCAATGCAAGTGACATCCCTCGACACCTGTGCGGAGCCGGGCATACCGTTTCATTCGGTAGCCGGTATTCGAACCCGTAACATTCGGCGCAACACGCATAAGGTGACTTCCTTTCTGCAGAAATACCTTCGCAATAATTGGGGCAGAAACAGTCCCCGATGGCCTGTTAGTCAGGCTGCAAGCAAAACCTATTAGTGAGGGAATCACTATTAGTTATGTATTTAAACCTTGAAAAATGAAACCAAACAACTCTTAAAGTTAATAATATTTTTTCGCATGGCAATAACATCGCAGGCGCGGAGCTTGTTTGAAATGCTTTCTTGTCTTATTAATTATATCGATATCTACCGATTGCAGTGTATAGTATAGGCAAAATAGATTTACTTCTTAATATACATTAAGACATTACCTTTATACACAGTTAGCAGTGTAAAGTTACACAGTAGAGATAGAAAATTACAAATAAACATTGTGAATATAAGGCAGATGATAGAGTTTAAAACATGACGGTATCATTTGTAAATTTACGAAGCGATATCGACAAATTCTGTATTAGTTCACTAATATACACAAAACGAATACATTCTTAAAACCTTTCCTTTAAGGTTAAAATCACTTGCACAGAAATAATTATATATAACCTTTAAGATAGAAACTGCATCAATAGGACTAAGAAATATTACCTCGACGAACATCCTGAGAAAACTCCAGGCGCAAACACTTTTGGCTTTTCGAAGCAATGCGATAAGTCGCCTCGAGTTGAACCCACTTCGGTGAGCCCCACCGAGAAGTGCTCCGTACACCGCACACGTGCGCCTTTCTAAAACAGCCGGGTTGCCTGCTTAGTAGGGATGGCCCAAGGGGCAGAATTATGCAACCCGTGGACTCGAGGAAGCCGTATATAAGCTCGGTTAAGGCTGAGCTGAGTATACACACAGCAAGTGTCAGCAAACTAAGCGTAGCTCATCAGTCCAGCCCATTGAACAAGATGTACGCACAACTCGCCGTAAGTTCAAAGATTCTTTTACACTAGCAATATTACAATTAAACTATTTTTAAGAATCCGTTCAATATAAGTCTAGATATTTATAAATTATATGATAACATCAGTTAAACCTATAAGACTTCACCTCAATTAAAACATTTCTAAGAATGAGGTCTAAGAGAATTTAGTGTTTGTTAGCAAAAGTACCACATTACAGTTAGAACTGTTCAGTGATGGCAAGTTTAGCTCGTAGCGGACGCAGTAAGCGCACAGAATATAGTATTTGTTTTAATTAATTATACTAGAAATATTAATGAACGACATAATATATTAATAATTATTTTATTTTCGTAATTTAATTGGCCATGTAAAACATTTGTAATTATTTTTAATTAAATTAATCTTTTAAATGGTACCAATGAATTGTTGTTTTCAGCTCTGCAGCTTCTTGGCCGCCGTGGTGGTAGCGACACCCACTCCGGGAGGCTTTGGCGGTGGACAGTAAGTACATTATATTTTAGTATTAAGTTCCAAGGACATGAGCAAAATTATAATTCTATTATAACATAATAGTTGGGGTGCAGTGAAAATACCTACTGGCTGCACCAACACCGTATCGCTGCGACGCGTTGGCCGGAACACGAGTCAACTTCCCAGAAGTCAATTCTCGTATTTAGTTATTTACACATTTATCTTAAAGCGCTTAATATTAACTTCTCATAATTATATAGATAATAACAGTTAAACACGAGATTCAATTCGCGAAATATGAGAGGAGGTTACGTAGCTAATCAAAAATACTTCCCGCTTTATGCACTGTTTAATTCGTTTTAAATTATAAAACTTGATGATTTAGCGTTTGTATGTATATTCTTATTATACAATACAATAAAATAATACACAATTAAGAGATCACCAATTCGTATTTATAATTTAGTACAATTAGAAATGCATTTTTTGTTATAATTTATTAAAAGGTAACACTGTTCATTTATTGCGTACATTTTGAGCCGAAACTTATACTTTTTGTAATACATATCTAATTATTATTTTTAAAACTTAACACGCGTTTGAATGTTACACAGAATTGCGAGATGTTTTTATTTGTTAATTTAACACTCCGTTGCAATAACAAAAGAATGAATATAAAAACTTAAGCTGATTGGAGAGCGACGGGTGGCCTTATCCCTAATCAGCGATCTCCTCCGACCAACTTTAAAAATACTGTTTTTCTTTAATGGAAAATATATTAAAAAGATTAGTCATTTTATACACATGGGTGCGTCTTACACGTAGTAGCACACGTTTACAAGAAAATTCCGGCTGATCTGAGTGAGTGCGAGTCGCGCGGATGGCAAAGCTTTGTAACTCGCTTTCTGTCAGTGAAGGAATCTCCAAGCGCAGCCGAACGGCGCGCCTCACGGAAGCTACATTTTTATATATATCAGAGTGTTAAGTCTTGTCTGTGACGTAATTGGTCTGCATAATCCCAGTGAAAGGTGCTTTTTACTCGGGCTTAGTTTGTTTATGTGGCTACGGCTTACATAACGATATATACTGACAATTGTAATTTATACAATTTTCAACATCGCGAAGAAGATTCCAACGTAGCATCCCTCACGCAAAGAGAGATGTACCTAAATGAGTGACTTGTCTTCAGTTCTGCTATTTCTTGTTATCATCTGCTCGTTGACATATTTCGTTTTTTATTTATTTATCTTTATATGACAAACAGATCTTTCTGTCGGACAGATCTTACGGTTGTTTATATGAAAGAAAATAGAAATGTTTCGATGCGAGATGGGGTGTTAGCGGAGAATGTCCCGCATGCCAACGAGACGCACCGAGTCTGTTCTCGATCAGCTGTCCGCAGACAACGAGATAGCCTCGATAAACTGGTGGTAGTAGAGAAGGAAGACGGCAAAATGAAAGACAGTGTGGGGTGAGTTCCTGCTAAAGCAAGGCACCGATTTTGATTGGGTTCTTTTTCTGTTTGAAAGCGGACGCGACTGAGATGGATCTTAGCTGCTAATTTATAAAGATTTCTTCTTGTTAAATCGTCTTCTATTTCACTTCTATCTTCTTCTGTCAAACTAAAATTTGGAATTTAAAGGAGCCACAGACCACATAATTGGAGACGTCGCTCTACTAAGATCTTTGCTCAATAGCCCATCTGTGAGAAAGTGAAGGAGCTATTGAGAAAAGTATTTTTAAGCGCAATACACACTGAGCCACACAACGACACAACCCGGTGGGCTAAGAACATGCCGGCAACATGCGACCGCGCGTGTTGCCCGCCGACATGTTGGCGGCCTGCCGGCGACTTGTGCGTATGCCAGCGCTCAGTTGCAATCGACAGATCACTGTCATCGTCCATGTATATTGATTATTTATATTTACTGAATTATCCAATATGTATCACATAAATTATATGACACAATCTCTTTCGACACGTGGCAATCACTAACTGCCAAATAAGTTCCTCATCTCAAGCCGCCGACATACTTTTCCGACTTGCAATGAGTGAAGCTGCCAACAAGCCCGCCGACAAAAAGTTGCCGGCGGGCCCAGCGTGTATTGGCGCTAAATACTACATATTTTGGGTCTTACTTTATATTTGCAATAAACGCGCTTATTCTCTAATCATGAACTCCTTTTCCAGCAAGCACGTGACCATCCACGTCCCGTACAAAGTGCACACCGTCCACCATCACCACGTATCCAAAGTGCCGTACCCGGTGCACGTGCCGGTGGTGAAGGAAGTGCCTGTGATCAAGGAAGTGCCGATCTTCAAGCACGTGCCTTACCCGGTGGTCCAGCACGTGCCTTACCCGGTGGTCAAGAAGGAAATAATCGAGAAGGAGGTGATAGTGCCCGTACATCATCACGAGGAGCACGTCTCCCACGGCTGGGAGGGCGAGTCGCTGTCGCACGGCTGGAACTGAGCGTCGCCTTACGACTTAGCTTAAGGTATTTTTATTTCCTTGCTTTTCCTCGCTGCTATCTACAACTGTGATATGAATTATGCCATTTTAAATCAATTATTGTTTCTTTGCTTTCAGATATTTTTAAGATCAAATTATCGTCATTGTAAATACAAAGTTAAGTGCGGATATGATACTTACGAGATGGCTTATATTATATTAAATGAAATGTATATTATATATATATTATTATGTGTCATGTATGTAATGTGTGTCAAATATGTTAACGTCGATTCTTCAGCACGAAATATAAGTGATTCGTTTAAAACATTCGCCTCTTTTGGACTTAAATTCTTACATAAATATATCAGATGTGAATAATTTAAATTCTTATGTCATACAGTCCGTATCACTCGGAATAAAAGTTAGTTATATAAACTCATTAAATTTATCATAAATTTGTATAACTATAATGTATAATTATGGTAACTTCACTTGTCACGCTGTATTTTGAGATGGTTCATAAAATGTTCTTTATGTTTTTGTACATATTTGTAAATATTTGCAACTGTTTCCGGTGCTGTTAACCCAGAGGAGGTAATCGGTCGTTACGAGCGGCTTCAAAACATTGCAAATATATTTTTAACGCCGAAACAGTATAAAATAAAAGTAAATTGATAGCTTCTCAAAAACATTTGTATAAAAAATAACCAAAGAGAATAAACGATGATTTTTATTATATTTTATTTATTTTCAATCAATATATTACTATGTGTGTGTGTATGTGTGTGGTGTGCAGTGAAGTCCCGTAACCCCTAGTGGGGCATGGGGCAGACACATTTCTGTATCTGTTCACGGATCATTTTCTTCAGAGGCAAGTAGGTGATCAGCCACCTGTGCCTACCCAACCGAAACGTTCATTGGTTTCCTCGGGATTCGTGTTAGTAATCCGCTTAGGTTCATAGAGGGTTCCGCCTCGCCAGCGATTACGCGCCCAACAGACTATGGCTGATGGCTCCATCACAAACTTTGTCATTTATTTTAGACCAATTAATAATATTATTATAGACCAATGTTAAGTAATCACTGCTCAACAATTTATCTATACAGATAAATAAATTTTGACTGTTTGTTTGTAATATTAAAATAACCGCATTTTACAAAATGCATATGGATGTATTCACGGTACCAAAATAACATTTTTTACAATTTTTAACGGAACTCGCACTGGCGGATAACTGACATAAGGCGTAACGTAGGCTACTTTTATTTTAGAAATTAATATAAATGAAAATTATTAAAAATTATCTATTCCGCGCGGACAAAGTAAATAATACATACCTAATCGCTATTTTGCTTTGTTTATAGGCTATGTAACATCACATTAAGACGAAATTAACGCAGGTGAAACCAAGGGGCATCGCCAGTATTATAATATAAAATAAAGATAATATAAACGTAACGTATATTAAAAGTTACGCCTGCCAGTATATTAAAAGCAATTTGAAATTAAGTTTTGCCAATCCTTTCGAATCACAATATTTGCTCGTAGGAATATAAATTAATAATAATATAATGTAGAATCGAATATGATAGTTGATATTTTACGTTTTAGCTTAATAATAATACTAATAAAGAAGAAACAACAATAGCCAATATTAAATACAGTATTTATTAATTATATTATATACACATTTACACTACGTCCTTCATTCACTAATTTATATCACACAAATCACTCAATCATCTTTCAGCTCAGCTTTCAGCTTCGAGAATCTGAAAATTAAAACAAATTTATCACAACGCTAGAAAAAAATGAGATTTCACCCGCTCGCTTCACATAGCCCCGCACTCGTCTAACGTAGTGATGCCAGGTGAAACAGAACGAGAGTGTTCTACGCGGAATAAAAATGTAGTAAGCGCCGAAATAGTTTTATTTCAATAACTCGTAAAATATAAAATATTTTTTTAAACCGCTAACACAATCACTGGGTAATATAATTTTATATAACTTATTAAAATATTGACTCTGTTATATGCATAGTTTTGAGCATAAATTGATTTTAGTTGAAAATTAGATGTAACTTTGTGATTTTTTTCTATCGATAAAATATTAAAATTTCATGTTTTCTATCTATATATCTATATTAACAAAACAAACAATTTGTAGCTTATTATCGAGTGTAAAAATCAAATCTAAGATCGACAATTTATCTTTATTACCTTAAAACAGTCTAATCTGACTTCGAGTGTGTAATTGAAGTGTAAGTCTTATCCCCACTAGGAACACTTGTCGAGCGACAAGTGTCCCCGGAGACATCGGGCGAAGTCTATGAATACAAATGTCTCTGAGAACACGTGTCGTTCGACAAGAGTTGTTCCTAGTGCGGACTCGGCTTTACACACCCGAGGTGCTCAAATGGCCGCGTAACAGTAACATGTATATTATATATTACCAAGTCAGACGCTTCTATAGTTTGAGATGACGCCGATGCTTCTGGGCTGATGCTGCTTTGGGAAGACGAACATATTTTGTAGGGCATATTTATGATAAAACACTAGACATCTACTTAGATTTACAAATTACTCATCTCAACTCCACAGCTTATCATCACCGAATCACTATAGGTTCTCTTGAAAATAATCATAAACATTTAGGTACTTACCTTAGCATTCAAACAAACAATGAACCCCAATTTTGGAGTTCATGGGTATCATATTGATACGTATTGATATTTATAACTATACTAAATAAAACTAAAATTACCAATGAAATAATTCAAATAAAAGATATAAATGATAGCGAAACGTTTTCTTCGACTTTAGGCTCTTTCATAATGATTTTAAAATGTCAAAATAACTCGTTCAAACATAAATTTCATATAATTCATGACGACATCAATTTAAAATATAATGGCATTATAGGCAGTGATTTTCTTAGAACATTTAACGTAATTATTGACTATGATTCTAAGTTTTTGGAAATACAAAATATTAATCAACCTTTTTTACTCAATGAACCTACTTATATCATTCCGGCTCGTTTGGAATGTAGCATCTTAAATAAAAATTATTCATTTCCAAATAATGAAGCACTAGTTCTTGACCAAAAGGTCAAAGACGGTGTATACGTAGCTAATTCCATCGTTAAGATAAAACAAAATAATAAAATTAATATTTCTAGTTTAAATACCACAGACTCAGATATACAAATCAAAGATTATTGCGTAGCCGTTCGATTTTTGTTATAATAATATTAATCATATTTCTAGTTCCAAGTCATTACCTCATAGCATACAAGGTTGAAATGAAAAAGTAATGAACTTAATTTGTAGCTCTCATCTAAATCATGAAGAAAGGAAAACACTTTTGGATTGCATCTCTAATTACACAGATATTTTGTATCTCGAAGGGGAGCCTTTAACATGTACTAAAGCGATAGAACATTCAATCAATACGGGTAATTCGCCGCCAATTCGTGTCGAATCTTATCGTTTTCCGGAATGTCCTAAGGAAGAAGTAGATAAACAAATCACTAAAATGCTCGAACAAAAAATAATTCAACCTTCCATATCTCCTTGGAGCGCACCTGTATGGGTTGTGCCGAAAAAATTAGACGCATCAGGCAAAAGAAAATGGCGTATCGTGATAGATTAGAGAAAACTCAATGACGTCACTGTTAATTAAATCTTTCCTTTACCCCTAATTACTGATATCCTAGATCAATTAGGTCATTCAAAATATTTTAGCGTCCTTGATTTAGCATCAGGATTTCATCAACTTCCTTTAAGAAAAATCGATAAAGAAAAAACAGGTTTCACTATTGTTAACACAAATGGTACTTCAGGTCACTATGAGTTCAACCGAATGCCATTTGTACTTAAGAATGCCCCTGCTACCTTTCAAAGACTTATGAATACCGTACTTTCAGGTTTACAAGGAATTCATTGTTATGTATACTTAGATGATTGTATTGTTTATAGTGATAACTTAGAAAATCATATAAAACAACTATCTCTTATCTTTGAAAATTTTGTCAATTTAATTTAAAACTACAGCCAGACAAATGCGAATTCTTAAGACGAGAAGTTACATATGTCGGACATACTATTACCGATCAAGGTGTCTCTCCTAACCCGAATAAAATCAAAGCAGTCACTGAATTTCCTATACCCCAAAATCCTAAGCACGTAAAAGCATTTCTAGGTCTTACAGGATATTTTCGTAGTTTTATTGAAAACTTCTCAAAAATTACAAAGCCTCTAACTTCCTTATTAAAAAAAGATTCTATTTTCCATTGGGATGCTGAACAACAGCATTCATTCGACTTATTAAAAGAAACACTAACTACAGCTTCTCTTTTACAATACCCAGACTTTTCTCAAATTTTTATAGTCACTACAGACGCATCCAGCTACGCCGTAGGCGCAGTAGGTATCATCTCAAGGTCAAATAGGAAAATATAAACCTATCTCTTAACCGAAATTCTAAATCGTAACTGATCACAGGCCCTTAGTTTAGAAGAATCCAGGAGAAGATCCAGGCAGCCGATTAATTCGTTGGCGTCTAAAATTAGAAGAGTATAATTACGAAATAGTATATAAACAAGGCAAATGAAACTCTAACACCGATGCCTTATCTCGATACCCAGTAAACGCACGAATCAAAATAAGTTACATAAAGAAAAATATGAAAAATACTTTAAGTTACAATTTAGAAATTCTTTACCTGCTCTTAATACTAAAATCGAAGAAAATTCACAAGCACTTCATTTAACGAAATTTAAGACAATTGCATGTCCTACATCTTTAGATTTTGACAGTTCAATGCCACATTGCCAAGAATTACTTACTTCTTTAGAAAACTCATCGGAAATTCTTGAAACCGAAAGAGAACCTTATACAGTCTTACATAAATCTTCAAATAATAAAAATTACTATTTCCTATTCACAAAGATGAATCATTTCGAAGAAATAAATTATAAAATCATTTACGAATATATTAATTCAACAAAATCAAGACGTATCTGACATTGCCATTTCCGACTTTTCAGAACCCTTTTCTAAACTCAATTATACTAAAATATACAATATTATATCTTTTATATTTCATGATACTAACATAAACATTCATATATCTCATAGATTCATAGATGAATTTCAGTAGGCAAAAAGCCATTGAAAATATCTTAAAAAGCAAAGAATCTTCTAAACAATTATACGATCAATCCAGTCATAATATAAAATAGGTGAAATGGTTTATTTAAAATACCATCACAGATTAAGCAAGTCTCTATCTCCAGTATGGAAAGGTCTATACAAAATTATAAAAATAAATGGTAAACATAACGTTACTTTATCTATAAATCGTAAAAGTGTAAAATACCACACTAACGAAATGAAACCTGCATGTTCATAAAATAATATGAATTATCATTTCTAATTCTTATGTACTAAATCGTATTTCTATATCTTACTGTATCGTTACACATACTCATGTACGTCTCATTCTTTACAGATGTATATTATTTCATGCAACATATGGAAGTTCATCTGTTACATCTCTCTCTCTCTATCGTCGGTCCCTCATGTCTGAGGATCGTGGTCAGCATCGGGGCAGCATCTAGAGCGGATGATCTGCCTCCATCGGTCTCGATTCTGTGCGTCTCTCACGAGCACGTAGAATTTGGAGGACGATAAGTCCTTCACTTGATCGGTCCATCTGGTTGGTGAACGCCCACGCGATCGTTTGACTTCGGTGTTCCCAACGACAATCAGTTTTTCCAGGTTCTCATCGCCTCTGCGCACTGTGTGGCCGAAATAGGACAGGATGCGTTGTTGGCATATGGTCGACAAACGGGTTTTTATTTTGAGCTGACTCAAGATAGACACATTGGTGCGTTTTGCGGTCCAAGGTACTCGGAGCAATCGCCTCCAGCACCACATCTCGAATGCATCGATCCTTTGCCGTTCTCGGGCTAAAATCGTCCACGTTTCAACGCCATACAAGAAAATAGGGAATACCAGGGCTCGGATCAGCCTGATCTTGGTTATAATACCTATTCCTCTCCTCTTCCAAATGACGTTCAAACGGATCATAGCATCTTTAGCCATCCCGATGCGCCTCTTTATCTCGGGGGCACAGCTGCCATCGTTGCAGATTTGGGAGCCAAGGTAGATGTATGATGTGGTCGACAACGTTAATGCCAGGAATGTTGCAGGTGACATTACTTAGTGTTCCGGCACGATCCACAATCATCACCTTAGTCTTCACTCACTGTTGTAATAAAGAAAGTTTAAATACCCTTTCTAACAGGATACGTAGCAGAACCTCCTAGAGTGGGCGGGGGTGTCGACCCATGAGGACCTAAAAACCCGAGTGGATGGACACCCTTTGTCACCGGTGTATCCTGGGCAACATGCGTTGGTGGTTGGCGGTGCTGTGTGTCCGGTTTAAACCACCGTGGCGTGCGGTGCTGCCCATCGCTAACAAATGGCTAACTCTGCTCTGTTCTACCGGTGGTCAGTGGATGCCAGCCGGTGGACTATATAGCATCCACCTGCGTTGACCTGCGCAGTAGATCGCCGTAAGCGAGGATGACGGAATCCTGGGGGTTGAGCTGATCAGGGGTCGGGGTAAAGATACCCCTGTGATGCAACACGCCTCTTTGGTCCCGATTTCACGCCCAAACGGTGGCCCCGCGCCTAGCCAGCACGAGGGTAATGGTCACGTGGGCCTCACTTCGGTGAGACCACAGGCGAGGTTCGGTTGGGCTCCGTAAGGGGTGGTGGTCGGCCATGCTGACGGGGTAAGGATGGGCGGAGTAACTGGTGGATAGGATCGATTCACCAGCCGCTCATTACGAGCTCCCGATGTCGCGCTAGACGCCAACCGACTGGACCTATATTCCCGACGTATCCCTGGTGTTCAAGTTGAACATCCCCAGGTGCGGGCTCCATGGAGGGTGGGGAGCGAAGGGAATGAATTACTTTGAAATTTACAATGGACACCAATAGATCCAAAGTAACCAAGAAACTGGGACCCGGAGGTAAACCAAAGGGTACCAGCTCCGACTCCTTGAAGGGGAAACCCAACAAGGCAGCCACCTCAACTCCCCGGAAGGGTTCAGCTCCAGCTGAAACCCCGGGTTTACTGGCTGTACAGCCACAAAGACCTATAAGGGTGGGAGAGACCAGTTCGCCGGTCAACCCCAACCAGCCGCCAGTGGGAGAGGGAACTGCATCTGCAGTTTCTGCCCAAACGGTCGACAGACTGCAGGCAGGCTGGACCCTAGCAGGACCGAGGGGCCGGAAACGAGACAAACCCCGTCCTGGGGCTAGTCATCCGCGACCGGAACCGGGTCATGCTCGACCTTGTCGTCCCAGCCAGAGGAAGAGGCGGCAAGCGCGTCTGCGTGCGCTCATGGAGCAACGCGCGGACCCTTCTGCCCCCCCGGCGGTGACGATGAGGCCCGAACCTCAACCGAGTACCTCTAGGGGTACGGGAGGGGTATCTACGGCGGGTAATAAAGCCCAGCCAGACTCCAAGAAGGCCTCTAAAACTAGAGGCCCTATAGCCGACAAGGTCAGCAAAGGAGCCAAGTCTGCTGCGGTGCCCAAACGTCCTCGTCTTGACGAGACGAACTCACCGAGGGGCGAACGCAAAAGGCCGAAGCTCCTGAGCAGACCTATGCCTACGTCATATGCGGACGCTGCGAAGACTGACCCGTTGGTGGCTGTTACCTCAGCAACCACGGGTCATATCTGCGCAGCATCAGTACAGCTGGTACAGAGGAAGCTCGAGGAGAAGCTCATGGCTGCCATGATAGCAGCCAAGGGTGGCGAGGGGCCCTCGTTCCTGGGCAAACCCGTCTATGACGGAGGTGTCCTGAAACTTTGGTGCTCCAACTTGAGCACTCTGGACTGGCTCAAATGTGCAGTCGTAGACTTAATACTCCCTAGTGGAGATCGACTTGTGGTGAAGCAGATGTGGGAGATATCTCGCCGAATAAGGTGCGGTATCTTACTGCCAGGCGTGCAGAACGACTCCAAGGCCATTGGAGGGATGCTCCGCTTCCAGAACCCCTGGGCGGAAGTAGACCGCTGGCTATTGCACGCCCTCCACCCACAAGAGAACAACACCTTCATCGTGGTCAGCGTGCCAGAGGAATTGGTACCGGTGTTGATGGAGCACGAGCGCCGCCTATCCTACATGCTGGGCTCAGTGTACCTGAGATTCCAGGGGCCAACGGGAAAATTTTCTGAGGTCTCTCCTCCTAAGGTCTCAGACCAAAGGAGAGGGGATGACCCGTTGGACGCTGACGCGATAAAGGAGGCGCAGGAGACTGCGCTGCTGGAAGCCGGACACCCCAAGGCGCCCGCTGGCGACAGCGCGCGTGCCATGGAGCCCCCTTCGGATGAGGCACTCGAAAGTCCTATGGAGCTCGAGGACGTTTTGTCTCCGAGCACCGAGTGCACCCAAGGGATTGGTGGACTAGGCATTGATGACGCTGAGGAGGGTATGCTATCTGAAGATGGCACCCCCTTCGCAAAAGACTGATATCCTTCAAGCTAACCTCCACCACAGCGTAACCGCAACGGCTCAGCTGAGGAAGTGGTTGGAGGTTAACCTTACAACCCTTGCGCTAATCCAGGAGCCGTGGGTTAGACGGGGTCGCATATGCGGACTCTCCAATATTGGAGGTAAGTTGATACACTACACAGGTCCAGATTCTCCCAGGGCCTGTATTTACATTTCTAATAACCTACTTGTGCAACCATTAACGGAATTCTGTTCTAGAGATCTATGCGCAATAATCCTACTGGATGAGACTACACACCAGCCGAAAACAGTTGTCGCCTCTGCCTACATGCCAGAAGGTGACAACATGCCGCCGCCAGAGCTGGCGAAGCTGGTGAGTCACTGTGAGGGTGCCAACCTAGACATCATAGTGGCTACGGACTGCAACGCGCACCATCCACTCTGGGGTATGCAGTCAGAGAACGAAAGAGGTAGGCAACTTGTTGAATACCTTTTCACTACTAAACTAAACATCTTAAATGTTGGGTCAGAACCTACTTTTGTCACAAAAAAGTGCAAAACGATTATCGACATAACACTAGCTACTGAAGGGGTGTCTAATACTATAACCAACTGGCACGTGTCCAAAGAAGCCTCGTGCTCGGACCACAGATGGATTCTCTTCAACCTAGAGGTAAATACAACTACCCCATCTCCCCGCAGGAAGCCCCGCAAAACGAACCCCGTCTTATATAAGACGATGATGGAGTCGCTTTTAAAGGAGGTAATTCTTCCGGAGAGAATAACGGGAGTAGAAAATATTGAAGAACAGGTAATAAAGGTCCATGACGTCATAACTACCTGCTATCATACTGCATGTCCTCTTACCACCCCCTCCACGGATAAACCAATAGCTCAACCTTGGTGGGGACCTGAATTAGAGAGGCTCAGGGCTAAGGTGAGAAGAAGCTTCAATCGTGCAATGAACACAGGCGCTGAAAGCGACTGGGATCATTACAGGGACATTAAACGTAAATATAAAAAACGCATTAGATACAGAAGGTCGGGGGGCTGGCGAAAATTCTCTTCGGCGATTGAATGCCAGCACCAGGCTAACAGGGTTAGGAAAGTCCTCTCTAACCAACCTAAACCAACCCTAAGTACACTTCGTAAACCAGACGACACTTTCACCAGCTCACCAGCGGAGACGGAGCGGCTCCTTATGGAGACCCACTTTCCCGGCTGCGAAATCAGGCAGCAGAGGGAATGGACGGACGAAAGTGCAACTGCAAATGAACAAGATTGGCGAATAGCTCACAAGGTAATAACTCTAGAAAAAACCAGATGGGCTATTAATACGTTTCACCCCTTTAAATCGGCGGGGCCAGATGAGGTCTTCCCTGCCCTATTGCAATGGGGGGGAGAGACTCTCCTTCTCCTGCTGACCAATTTATTCGGGGCATGTCTCGCGCATGGATACGTCCCTAGAAAATGGAGGGAGGTGAAAGTTATTTTCGTACCTAAACCAGGTAAAAGTGATTATTCTAATCCCAGATCTTACAGACCAATCAGCCTCACCTCCTTTATCTTGAAAACCTTGGAGAGGCTGTGCGAAAGGGAACTAAGGGAAAACTACCTTAAAAAGATACCCTTGCACCCAAATCAACATGCGTATAGTCAAGGTAAATGCACCGATTCCGCAATCCAGGCCGTAGTCAACGTCATCGATGGCGCGCTATCGGATAAAGGCTTCTGTCTGGGCACCTTCGTAGACATCGAAGGTGCCTTTGACAAGACAAAGTTCATCAAAATAAATGATGCTCTACAGCGGCATGGAGTATGTAACACACTAAAAACTTGGATAGGTAACATGCTTCAATGCAGAATCATTCTACTCGTAGAGGGAACATCACAAACAGCCATAGTTGCCAAAGGTTGCCCCCAAGGGGGGGTAATCTCACCGCTCCTGTGGAATATGGTGGTAAATAACCTTATCACCACCCTCAATGACAATTACTACTACACAGTAGGTTATGCAGACGATCTCGCGATCCTAATACCCGGGAAATTCGTCAATACAGTATGTGAAGTTACGAACGCAGCATTGAGAATCGTGGAACAATGGTGCGAAGATAATGGCTTATCAGTTAACCCTACAAAGACAGAACTGGTAATGTTTACTAATAATAGAGTTTTTGGCAACTATAAGTTGCCTAAACTATTCAATACTGAACTCCGTTTAGCTAACGAGGTGAAGTATCTTGGTGTAATACTTGATCACAAGCTGAACTGGGGTGCGCACATAGAGGCGAAAATTCGTACAGCAACTATTTGCTTCTGGCAGTGCCGTAGAATGATTGGTAAGACCTGGGGACTATCCCCGAAAATCGTCCTATGGCTATACACAGCAGTGTTGCGGCCAATGATATGTTACGGAGCAGTTGTATGGTGGCCACGCACCAAACTTATAACGGCATGTAACAGACTACAACGTTTTCAAAGACTAGCATGCTTAGCAATTACCGGTGGCATGAATACTACACCTACAGCAGCGATGGAAGCCATGTTGAATCTTCTGCCTCTACATCTCTTTATAAGACAAGAGGCAGCCTCAGCTGCGGTAAGGTTAAAGACTCTAGGCCTTTGGAAAACTAGTAACGAACCAGACCCCAAGGTTCTGCATGAGGTGATGAAAAAAGAACCTTTGCTGTTGGCGGTAAGTGACAGATTTCCAAAGCAATACATCTTTGACAAAAAGTATAAAATACAGCTTCATGAAGACCCAAATGAAGGCCTAAATTTGAAGGACCTGAGAATCTTCACCGATGGCTCAAAAACTGGATCTGGTACAGGATACGGAGTATTCTCCGAAGATCTAAACATACAGGTAGCCGACCCCTTAGGAGCCCATAATACCGTCTTCCAGGCGGAGTGTATGGGCATCATCGCGGCGGCCACAGCGATTCTAAACCGTAAGGTAAAAGACTATTCCATCCGTATATTATCGGATAGCAGATCTGTACTACAAGCACTACAAAGCAACACTATCACCTCAAAGCTTATATACAACTGTCACCAATCCCTGACTGAGGTATGTAAGAATAACATCAATGTAACTCTGCAGTGGATCAAAGGTCATAGTAGCTCTCGTGGGAATGATGCCGCTGATGTATTGGCCAGAAGAGGCTCGGAGATGGCTGCGGTTGGACCAGAACCAATCGTCCCCCTTCCCTCTGGATGGCCTGCATCAGTTATAAGGCAACACGCCAAGGAGCTGCATAACAAATACTGGACTGAGGTGAGCGGATGTCGACAGGCGAAGCAGGCTCTGCCAGGTATAGACCGGAGACTGACTCGAAAGTTGATGAAACTCACACGACCAGAAATACGTAAGCTAACTCATATAATTACGGGCCATGGCCCTTTTAACAAACATCTGTTTAATATAGGTGTTACAGACAGCCCCATCTGCAGAGCGTGCTTGGATGGAGAAGAGACGGCAGCCCACATTGTTCTGGAGTGCTCGGGCGTGGCCAACTACCGGGCCAAACACTTGGGGTCACCACGGACCCTCCCCGAGGTTATTGGTGACACCAGAGGTTTGATTAACTTTTTGGAGGAGCTGGGATGGCAGGACTAGCCGCCCGGCTCAACACGCAAAATAGGCGCATGATAGACGTCAAGTTGCGGAAAACTAGCCCGTCAATACTGATACTGATACTGATACCCTTTCTAACTCCTATTCCACTTAGCAATGTAAACTTAGATAACGTAAAGCATTCAACTATTGATTTAGATCATTTAGAAAATGAAATTAATATCATTTTGTAAAATATGGCAGTTACTATTCGTATTTGACATATTTTTGTGTTACTTGTATTTTAACATATATTATTTTTAAACTTTATAAATGTTTCAGAAATCCAAGGAATAGTACTTGTTGTATTCAAATCTTTAATCAATTTTATAACCAAAAAAGTTCAAATCATTCAAGGCCAATTGAAAGTTCAATAGAACTTAACGAAATGAATTTAAATGAACATAATGCTATATCGCCCATTAGATCCTTCAACGCGCAATTTATCATATTTTTAATAATTCTATTTCTTTTATTTTTCTAGTTTATATTAATTAAGTGCTTATATACAATTTACTAAATCATTACTATGTCATTTATTTCTTAGGTTAATTATTTGCTTATTTCTAGATCTTTGTAAACGACGTTCGTCTTTTTCTTTATCCTATATCTTTTCAATTTCGCTTCATCCTAACCGATAAAGCTCAATCTTAAGGGGGAGGATGTTATGTCAAGGTTCAATGCGGAGATTTTGCAACGCTCAGCAATTGATAATCCTATATAAGGAAATTCGTTTTATAATTAAGAGAGTCTTAAATCGTTTTTGCCGCGACACGGCAGTGTCCTGTGTGAGTTATAATTCCTCGGTTCCCGTCGCGAAAAGAAGAGCGTTGTGGTAAAAGTTTGTGTTGTGCATTTATCAAATAAAGTTTGGTGAAATAACTTGTGGCTTTTTTTTTAAAGTGAGATACAAAGTGCCGCCTAACAGTACGCAGCCCTTCGACTGCTGCGCGTCGGTTTATGAGGGCCTCGCCAGTCGCCACCTTCCCTACCCACTAATCTTGTCATTTTTAATGTAGCGTAAACGCAGTTCTAAAAAACTTTCAGTCTATGTTTTAACTCGGTCACCATTAATATTAATATATCAACGATAATTCAACGTGTATCAGCTGAGTCTGGCCAAGGACATAAATAAAGGGAAAAATTTAATTATTGAGTGTTTGAAAATGCATTGACGTTTTAATTAAAATAAATGCGTGTGGCTTTTGCCGTGTAATAGGTATCATACAAAGGGTTATTGTTAATCCGACGTGTGCCGACGCATCCCCGTCAGGGGGTGATAGGGGCGAAATTCGCAATCATTTTAACCCCCATATGCATTATGCAAAAGTGAACCATCTTTGAGTTATCATGTTTTTTAACTTTTTTCAAAATAAGTCAAAAATGAAACATCAAAATCTATTAAAAAAGTAACAATTTAAATCACATTTTTTTCTTTTGATTTATAAAAATGATTAATCACTGGTTATTTATCAATATTTATACAACAATTATCGGTGCAAAAATTTCGTCATTTACGTCGAATTACCAATAACTCTGTATAAGTACTTTAATGTATGAAATGACGCGTGTTTAACTACAAGTAACTAGTTATAATAAAATTTTACACGCAAATAGAGTATGCTTTGAATTAACATATAGGAGACTATATGTGCCGAAAGTGAGTTCCTGTGGAATATTTTATAATATTTCTTTATTTAAAAAACTTTTCTTATTTCACGTCTAAGGAGATGGTTGGATGGATACGGGCTAATTTTTAACTTTTTTAAAATTATTTTAGAGATACGTAAGAGTATTCAATAGAACGAAATTAACGCGGGTGAAACCGCCGTTAAACCATTAAAATCTATGAATGAATTTCGTGTTTTGTCAATCAAAAATTGTTAGCAATAATTAGCTACATCCTAAAGGCTTAGGATCATTGTTCTCTGAATTCTGATTAGGCACTAATTAAGAAAACTCGGCGAAATGTCTCGCCTTAATCCTAGCCTAATCTACTTGCGTATTCCATCTCTTACAACTCGTTCAACCTTAATTTCGCGATAAAAGGAAGCCCACCTCCATGTGTCTCCGTTATTTGAATAAGACTTCATTGTTAGCTTATAATAGGTATTGAGCAAACAACAGGCTAATTAAAAAAATATGTTTATAAATATCTTCTCATTTTTAAAAGATTTTCAAGCAAGAAATAATATATAAGTACTTATCATGATAAAAAATAAGAAATTAATTAGGGTAATATATTTTCTCTAGAAACGAAGTTATTTACGTATTGTCAGATTTAATCCTCTTATAATGGGCGCGTAGGTTACCTCATAATAATGTATGTATGGGTTATAAATCGATACACAAGGTATTGTTCGACCGAATATTTTTGTTGCTAACACTATTTTGTATGGAATATATAATATGTTTGGCAGATCGTATTAGAACATGAAAAATGACTAGTGTTGTGTTGATGGAACTAATTATATCAATCTAGATTGAGCCATTGCGTAGTTACGAGATAGGAATGGACATACTAATATTCTAAGATTAGGAAGACGCAATCGAGGCTGCTTTCGCCAAAGTCATTACGGGGATTTCAAGTCATTAAAAAGAATTCACGGAACAGATTTTTTATTGTCAAAATTAATTTGTAATGCACAAGCGTTCATGTCTCATTACTATTACACGGTGTAGCGTCCGTAAGGGGAGGAGAGCCTGGAGACGAGCGTTTTATGCAATTTGTTATATTAATATTTATTAAGTATATTAAATATAATCTGAGATTATAATCTATAAATTTATAATTAACAAAATAAAAGCACAGAGCTTTGTACTAACAAGCATACAGCGCGGCGCCACAAATATTTGTAAGATGCAAGATTCTTCCTGCGATCCCAAACATTATATTTACCCTATTTTCATATATTCGACAATCTTCAGCAACCTTCGACAAAAGGAACTTTCCTAAGAACTGAAATGCAATATTTTACGTTTCCTAGCCTCATTGGGGTGTGAGCGTTGGACTGGACATGCCTGTGATATTCCAATTCATAATTGGAGCTGCCCCCTCGTGCGCAGCTGCCCCACGCTTTGTGCTCTATAAAGGGAGTTTCAATTTACTCTCTCGAATGCAATATTGGATGTCAAATTATGCAGCCCTCACAATGAAAATAAAACGTATTTTTACATTTAAACATTTGTGTTTGAAATGGCGAAAGCGGATAGCTCAAAGATGGACTCGGTTGCTTGTAAAAGATCGTTGCACTGCGCCGTAAATATTTCGGTTCGGCAGCGGCAGAAGATCTACTCGCCTGTTTGTCAGTTAAACAGACGCAAAAATGTGTCTGCTCCATGACAAAGGTTTCGGGATTTCACTCATGACTCAATTATTTGACTTAAACCAGCTAAACAAGATACAGGCCGAATCGCCTAAGCCCCTGAAGGACATTAGCGAGTCCACATCAACCACCTCAAAGATTAATCGCCTCACCGAACTGATTGATCGAAAGTAAAATTCCAATTATTTCGAACGAATGCCGACTTCTTTGGCTCTTCACTCTCAGTGACATTATACACGTGTCTGAAGCATGGTAACATTAAAAAAAACTCACAATAAGTATACAAGATGAGAATACCTCTTCCATAATGATATTAAGTGTTCTAACCAACCTTCAAAAAAACCAAAAAGAACGTCTGCTCGTATTCGCCATTCCTAGACCGATTTGGATGAGTGAGGTCTCAAACGATAGCGTAACTCGTTAAATTGGTCCTAATTTATTTTCTAAGAATTTTTACGATTAATAGTTGTCAGGGTATTGAAAGAATCGTTTCACAATCGAGCGAGAAATTACTGATTACTAATATTTGCTTATATGCCATTATAATATCTCGGGCTTATGTAGTAAAATTAATAAAATCCAATGAAAAGTGCTGGAGATACAGAAAATTAAGTAACTGAAGGTGGACGTTAAGTCAGAGCGTGCAAGCCATAGTTTCATTTTATGAATACATATATGAATGTATGGTAACAAACTACACGGTTTTGAAGAGCCACTCAAAAGTATAAAATAAATAAATTTTAAATGAAAAATAAAACCGACCTCAGAACGCACAAAAAATGAAAAATAGATTTTGTATTATAAATAAACCTACTATGATTAAAAATACGTACATAGTGTTGATAAAAAAAATTCAACAAGAGCATAAAATTTTCATATTGTCGATGTCTGTCTACGGCTTCTAAAATGACCGAGTCGAATTCCGAATAGAGAACGATTGTTGCTTTATCTGACAGCGGACGGACGTGCGCCTTAACATTCATATTGCTGCTAAAATATAAATGTACTTCAACAAATATGTTTGAAAATTAATTTTAAACAAAAAAATAAAACCGACCTCAAAACGCACTGAAAAGTAAAAAATAAATTTTGTATGAATTATATTTATCAACACTATTTACGTCTTTTATTTATAGTAAGTACATTTATAATACAAAATTTATTTTTTACTTTTCAGTGCGTTTTGAGGTCGGTTTTATTTTTTTGTTTAAAATTAATTTATTTTATACTTCTGAGTGGCTCTTCTAAACCGTATAGTTGGTTATCATAATAAGTATAACCTGATACTAAGAGCAGAATCCAATTATCTGAATACAAATAGACATCGCTCGTTCGTTTGATGATGTTTAATAGGGAGTCGTGCACAAAGGCTTTTCAATATTAATACCTATGTAGATGCGAGCAGACTGGGTATGGGGGCATCGGGGGGCAGACACGATCGATGCAGCCGGCGTTGCTGCATCCCGGGACAGGGCTGTCACTACACATACACGAATATCACGTTTAAGCCACCGAACCGATGTTGAAGATACACTTTTATTGCGAAAAATGACTGAAATAGAGGATGACTTTGTTGCCGATAACATATAAATAGAGTGGCGGCCAAAAATTATATTATACTTCAATGTTTTCATATCTTTGATAAATTAAACCTCAACTTCACTTTATAATGATATAATTCTATAAAGCACAATGATATAACAACTTTTAATTCTCAGAGACTCACAAACTTAATCAGTTCTAAAGCTAAACCCCGAATGAATGATTTTTGCCTCCGTCCGTCTTGAACTCATTTCTAAAATAAATCAACGGAGGCTTCCGATTGGCCGCCGTCAAACGGGTGACTTGCCAGTACAAATAATACTTAGAATACTTTCAAATACAATAATCAATAGAATTGTTTTAAAATTATTTAGGTATGATTACATTATCAATAAAAGTCTTTAAAATTATTATAATTATTTAAAAATCATCACATATCTAAACATTGACTGAAGGTACATCAACTTACTTCAGATTCATGAGTTGAAACATTAAGAGGAGGAACTTAGAGTTGAGGCATGCCCCACCATGACGAAAATCGGTAATATTTGCATTTGGTAATATTTTTAGCACTGACAACGAGCCATATGCTGTCAAGGCGAACTGAGACTGCTCATGAGGATACATAGATTTGGAATTGACATTGTAGTTTAGTACTTTCAAACAATTATATAGTAAAATAAAAATAAAATATAAAAATATATGTTTAGTCAGCCAGCCATTAATTAAAATCTATAATACTCTTTTTGCAAGGCCTTACATAGAAAATGTTATAATGGTTACAGTAGATACTTAATAAAATTCAATAGACAAAGTCTTTGTAGTTTCGATTTTCGCTACAAATGAGGTCCTATACTAAAAATCGCCAACCCTAGCACCTGCACTGCGAAGCATCATTCAATTTGCTTTAGCTTCCCCGTTTTTGTATTATATCAATACAGTGAATATCTCTGTCGGGCTTAATAATAATTTCTAGAAGCGTACATCAAAGAGAAAACATATTATTACTTTACTCAAATTAATATATATTAGATATTAATATATATTTGGTATTGCTTTAACACTGTTGGGATATACTTTAATTTGATTCTTAATGATTGAAGAAATTATAGATTTACATCAAAGGATAGTGCGTATTGTAGAGATGTATGAGAGTTGGGCCAGTGTTGCGTCTTAATAGAATTAACTGTAAAACATTGCAAATGTACTCAGGGTTATTTCAAATAAAAATCACGAAGATATTCGATGGGAGTTTTGAGTAGGTACAAAGAACGTAATTTTTCCCAACAACAAGATGCTAGGCTGGTTGCCAACAACTTGTTGATCCAAGATTATCATCACTTTACTCCTCGATCAGGGTTGCCAGTAAAATAAAAATATGTACCCTAAAATATTAAAAAAAAATACAAATAATATTATTTTATTTTCTTATTACTTTGCATATTTTCAATCAAAAAAAAAAACTTCATAAAATAATCATCGTTCACGTGGCTTTTCTTTCATTTATTGCATATTGCGACTTCGTAAGAAACAGGCATCATTTTTTTTTGAAACCCCCATTCGCTTAAGAATAAAATAAATACAAATAACATTATAATCCAAAATACGATTTTTAATATATAAATATTTAAGACGCAAAATGGGCCAGATTTCGCCATTCCCCTTTACGATTTTTACTTTTCAGGATAATTACACATAAAAATGATATCTCATCAACGGCTAAACTGGTCATAAATTGTAGCTAAGATCTACCTTACTTTAGGTTTCAAGCAAAAACCGCATCGAAATTGGTTTCAGAACACGTAAACTTATACACTCCTCATTTTCGTCGTGAGTTAACGATTTATCTCATATATAAAATTCTCGTGTCACAGTGTTAGTTACCTTACTCCTCCGAAATGGCTTTACTGATTTTTACCAAATTTTATATGCATATTCAGTGGGTCTGAGAATCGGCTACTATTTTTCATACCCCTAAGTGATAAGGGTAGCCCACCCCAAAAATTAATATGGCAAAACAACGTTTGCCGGATCAGCTAGTTATTTATAATATTTGCTTTGTAGAATTATTACTTTCGAAATGTTATCTAGGGTTTTGAAGGCCGGCTGGAAATACGATCTTAATTGGCGCAAGGAAAAACAAGTATCCATAGTAACCATATTGTATCCCTGGGATACAGAGTCAATCAATAACATTGAGAGTCGAGGAATTAGAATGGAATAGTAGATGTTTACCGAGGGAGCAAACCATTATTTGCGAGCCAGGGATTCAAAGTGCGTCACTCGAGGTGGAGTATTTTTCCGCGGATTGCGTAGGTATAAAATATATAACATTATCTGGAGTTACTACTTATATTCATTATCACTACTTGAGGCAGTCATAAAAAGTAGGTTACTGCTGTTACTTAATACGTACCTAGGTAGAGTCCGTTGGTGCCGACAGGAGTGCCGGTCAGGCTCTGTCCACTGTTGGTGGTGACTGTCACTGTGGGCGTCGTATTCTTCTTCTCGAACATCGTTTCGATCTTGTCCTGCGTGGTGTTCTTCTTTTTAGCTACCACTTTCTTCTTTTTCGTCTGTTTTTTTTTTTGCGGTTCACCCAGGGTTCTACACAGGAAGAAAAATTTAATAAAATATTTAATAAACCTTACAAAATTCATACGAAAAGGCATTTTTAATAAAAATCAAATCCATTTATTTACTTTAGGTATATGATCGTTAGTGATACTATCACTTTTTGGGATGGGCTACCCTTATCACTTAGGGGTATGAATAAATTAATTTTAAACAAAAAAATAAAACCGACCTCAAAACGCACTGAAAAGTAAAAAATAAATTTTGTATTATAAATGAACTTACTATAAATAAAAGACGTAAATAGTGTTGATAAATAAAATTCATGTAAAATTCTACTAGGGCATAAAACTGTCATGTTGCTCTTTGAAACGCGGCGCCAAGCCATTCAATTAATTTTTTTATTAAAGTCCAGGAATATTCATTCAGTCTTTATTTATATATTTAGCACCGCCTTTCAAAAAACAACATGAAAGTTTTATGCCCTTGTAGAATTTTACATGAATTATATTTATCAACACTATTTATGTCTTTTATTTATAGTAAGTTCATTTATAATACAAAATTTATTTTTTACTTTTCAGTGCGTTTTGAGGTCGGTTTTATTTTTTTGTTTAAAATTAATTTATTTTATACTTTTGAGTGGCTCTTCTAAACCGTATAGTTGGTTATCATACCATCAAAACGAAACTAACATGGACGCTCTGACTTTATGCTTACCTTATACACTAAAAACTAATTTAATTAATTTAATTTAATACTTTGAAATTAATGAAAATAAGAAAACGTAAAACTGAATCGTTTAATACTAAAAATTTAAGTAATATCATTCATATAAATTAAGTTTTCATGGTGTTTTATAGTAAGCAAGTGAACGCACATTGTGATTTCCCGTATGAACTCAGTTACTATATTCTCTCTATCTCTAGAAGTATTTCTTCTACCTTATTGATTTTACTATCATATATGACCCTTTTAATGTTTTATAAAATGATATATAAGTCATCGATATAAACTGATATTACATCGAGCTATAGAGATCTAAACTGGACGCGTAAACAATAACGTATGACATGTTTTTCTCTGTTGACAAGTTTTGCTCCATAACATCAAATATATGGCTTAGATTTTCATAAAATTCCGTCAAAAGCTTGACAATATGAGTTTTAATAAAATGAATTTATTATAATTAGTATATATTTTACATAACATGGACATCTCTATTGCTAAAGCGAACTAATTGAAGATTTTTCAATTTTTTATTTTATAACCTCAATATCTCTAAAACTATAAATCAAATTATTTTGATTCTTATTTTCTTTTGTTGCAAATTTAATACTAAATCGAATAACATCTAATTTATCGATAAGGATTCATAAATCATAGTGTTATAAGCAAATAAGCACGACATGGTCGCGCGGAATTCAGCGATTTCTCGTCCGATTGTGAAACTATTCTTTCAATATGCTGAAAACTATTAATCGTAAAAATTCTAAAAAAAAATGGGATCACTTCGACGAGTTACCCTATCGTTTGACACTCACTCATCTAAATCGGTCTACAAATGGCGACGTACGAGCGGAACATCGGAAAAAAAAAAAATACACGTCGAATTGATAACCTCCTTTTTGGTTTTTTTGAAGGTCAGTTAAAAATTGTACAAAGCGCTCGCAGCTTTTCGAGGGGACGCTGTGCAATATTGATTTTGTGTGTTTTTACTCACACTAGTCAAAGGCCGCTTCTCTGATATTATGCGGTTGTATTGCGACCTAATAACATTCGCTCCAATTGAATCACAGCTTTTTGTCATTCAATTTGAATGTGAGCAAAAAATACTGAAATTCCTTACTGAGATACTTGTACTCGGCGGTTTTCGTAGTACATCGTAGAAAAAGGACTTCCCTCGTATCCTTCCTTGCCTTACTTAGCTTACTAAGTGCTAAGTGTGAGTTGATTGATAAGTTACATTAAGGTAGTTCACATTCTGTTTGAATTATATCTTTATCACGGACAACGAATAATACATAAGGAAATTGATATTTTGTATGCTCTAGTTGAAAATAAATTTTTCAAGTCTCTTGTTTTTTATTCATTAATTTGAATTTCTTTATTTAATACCAAAGTTAAATATAATAAAATATCGTATTGAACATCAAATGAATTCGTAAATAATTTTATTCTTTGACAGTTTCATTTATTTCGAACTCCAAAAGCATAGTGCTTCGAAATTAATGTTTAGCGATGATTTTATTATGTCCGGTAAAAGTTAATAACATCATTGACAACCCCTGAAACATCCACTACAAACAAAGCAATGAGGTATTGAACATCAAGTATAATATTGAACAGCACTAACACATCGAATATTTGTATTAGGGAAATTCACGTAGAGGAAAACAGCCTTAAGTACACGGTATTAAGGGTGATTTTGACATTTGATAATTGCTGTAAACTAGAATTACTCGTTGGGCACACATTTACATCAAGGGCTTTCTAGAATCAGGGAGGCAGATTCGCTCGCAGCCCGGAGTTGCCATGGTAACGGCTGGGCATTTTCCCGCCCACCTTTTGCCACCTCATCCGTCTATTAATAAAATTGTAGACTCCATTATTGAACATGAGCTTTGTTCAATATTCGAAGGGAAATATTTTGAATACAACGCTATTAGAATTTGTGTTCAACAATAACGTTTCTCCTACATAATATGTATATCTTACTTCTACATCTTTACTTAGATTAATATAATATGTAAGTAAATAATATATTAAAATTAATAATACCTTAATAGCTTGACTCAAAAACGCATTAAATATCTTTAAAATCGAAACTTCATAATCAGAAGATTAAGAAAAAAGTAATATTTGATTCGACAAAAGATTTATCTAACAATTGTAGTCGTATACGCTTTGTTTGTTCTTCATTTATGTTTGCCTTATTTTAACAGTACTTCAAATATTATGCATATGACAAAGGGTGGCTAACTAAATATTACTAATTCTCACGGAGAAGAAAGTGAAATTCCTTAATACCTAGTGAAGCATGGACATATATGGGCATATAACTCTTTTAAAAATAATACTAGACAAAACTTCATTCCAAATCCTAAGCCAAACAAGGGTTTACAATTCATAATCTTAACATGATACAACGATATAAAGGGAGCAAGAGGTTACACAAAAAAAAGAGAGGGTATTTATACACAAAAAACCTTCGTCGAAAACAAGCAATTTGAATGTGAGTTTGTGTCTCTTGCGTGTGCGTGCGTAGGTGTATTTGTATGCATGTGTGTGTTTGAAAATGTTAAATTAGTCAGCGATGACCTCCCTAACGGTACGTTTAAAAGTACTGCATGAGTCTGCAAAAATGTCCACATTTATTGCTTTATCCCTATGCAGCAAGGTGTTGCAGGTGCGCGGTAAGCGCAATACGAAGCAGTTCTGGGCGTAATTGGTGTGTGCGTAAATATAAAAGGGTGGAAGTTATGTCAATTTATAGCTCATTTATTAATCAAACTCATTATAAGATCTGTAGACTTGCAATCTGAGAGCAGAATTGTTATTATAATTAGTAAAAGTGAAGTAATGTAGAAACTTATATCACTTTTGGACTGCAGTGAACTTTGTTAAGGATCGTGCGGGTTAGCAAGATCCGAAGTCCATAATGAGAGAGCAGGGGTTGTCGAGAAATGTCATTAAACAGTTGGAAACACTCAAAACGTACACGCACTAGACGAAATTCGAAAATACGAATGAATGACTGACAGTAATACATCTGTAAAGAAAAGGAAAAAGCTGCGTTCAGATTAAAAATTAAATATCTAATCGGTTGTTTGCAATCGAGAGACGTCAGATTATTTATTTAACTTTTATAAAAATGCTAATAATATTTTTATTTCTTGTATTTTATTGATACATATAATAAATCGAGGTTTTTTTTCTAAATTTATGATGCTTATTGTGTACACTGGTCGATTAATATTAAAGTACTAATTATGTACTAGAATCTCTAATTTGTTTTTTAGTTTTCTCATTTCCCAGATTGCAATTTGTATTGATATTTTATATGTTGAAATAGATTTTTTTAAAACCATGCCACAATTTAATACAGTTGGGCCAAGGAATTCCCATCTCAACATTTAATAAAAACGTAGTTGAATTGAGAACCTCGTTTTTGAGTCGATTGAAAATATACTATATATACACTAATACATAAACAAAATAATGTGTTAGCCTTTAAAACTTAAGCAACTAAATTCCTTGTTGAATTTTTCAGTTTTTTAGAAATGTTTCAAAGGCTTGCACTAAACTTGTCATTGTTATAAAACCTGTTTGACGAGGAATCTAGTCCATTCCATGAATTTTACAACTTCTACAAAGACATTTTTAGTAAAGTATTAATAAAACATATTAAACGGCAACGTATGATGTAATAATACTCTGTAAGAATGGTTTTAAAGTAAATTGACGGGAAAGGAAATCATTGGCATTCTCTACTGTGCCACGGAAATTTAGGGATTGTGATGTTTTACTTCGATGTATACATAACTAGTTATGTCCTTTGGCTTCTCAAGGAGCATGTTTTTTTCATTGATGCCTTTTTAATATTAATTTCAATCTTATTCCTTCGATCCATAATTTGAATTTGAACTAAAAACTATTTAGATAAAGCCTTAATCCAATAATATTATTTCGGAGGATGAAAATGTTAGTATCTGAAATGATTTAAATTAAGCTAAATAATTTTAGTGTTTTAAATCATACAGGAAAGCAAGATATGATCTATGTAGGTTATATCTATTAAAATATATGTATTTATTGCCCGTTCACCCCTTACAAGTAAACGACGCTTAAAAGGTTTTCTACTCGTTGCTTGTCAAACTTATCAAAGGAAGTCAAACTAAGGACGGGCAATAGGAGTTCGTGCGGGCGAAACACTTTTGCTGATAACGAATTTTAGCAAGCTTTAGTTTATTTTCATTTATGTATGGTTTTGACAGGAAAATTGAGAGGAACTTAAAATATTATTCTTCGGAGGTCAAGATCATTTTTGGGAGGATGAGCTTTGATATAGCTTGTATTTGGGAAAAATCTTTTGAACCCATTTGAAATTTAGTTTGAATACTTTTGACATAGATTCCGTTGTTTTCTTCAGAAAAATATGTTTACGCTTTTTTAGGTACGTAATTCGTTTACTTAAGCAATTAGGATCTGTTTCATTATGAATTATCCGCTTACTTGTGTGCAAAGAAAAGTAATAATTATTGAAACTTCATTATTTACTTAAAGACACGTTTATTTCTAACTTTCTAACACAAATTGTGTTTTTTCGTGGGGTTCTAAAATAATGGCTTTTCTCAATTTATAATCGCAGCGAATAGCGCCTCCGTGATAGTGCCTAAGGACATATAGCATTAATTTATTGATTTTTATTTAATTACATTTCTATTACTATTATTAGTGACGTCACATCACTTTTTTAAACTATAATAAACCTAATTTAAAAGTTAGCTTGACCTTTTAATTTATTATTATCTATTCAACGATTTCATGATTCTTAAAATCCACCGAGAGTTCAACTTACTTCTATCTAAAACCGTTGCTCTCATTCTGATGCAGTTTTGGTTTAGCTGAAATGATCTAAATCGAATGCTTTGGATATTTTTAATTTTAATAGAATACTCGTGACCTCTCCCCCGGGAACATGCGAAATCACTTTATTTATTTTACATAAATTTATAAATTTTGTTATGTTTAAACACAGGAAGATTTTTTTTTCAAGAAAAGATCACTGTTGCAAAAAAGAGCAGAATCTACTTGCCTCACAGGGTGGAATTCCATTCAATATAATCGAATCTACTAATTTAAATTCTATGGATTCTTTTTTTTAATAATTCACTCCCAAATTGCAGCTCAGCACATTTTCTATTTATATAAAGTAGCATCGTCACTATCGATCGATGGGGTGTAAAACCCCTCACTGGACACAAAGGAAACGTTTCTCGGAATGGGTTGGGGAGAGAGGCGTTCTCAACGCGTGGGAGTGGCGAGACGCCTCCGCCTGCATACAGGACATTATATTATTTTAATTAGATAAATAATTAATAATTTGTTGTCATGTGTATGTCTTTTTAATGAAGAGTTTTTTAATAGTACAGACCTACTTGCGACAATATCTTCTTGGACCTTGGAAGTTACTGTAATGATTATGAATAAATAAATTTAAATATATGAAGATTAAATTATAATTTGGTTTTTCGTATTTATAAGACAAGATCGATACCAATAAATTTATTTAATAACGGAGAAGTGAACGAAGCGTTTAAAAGATGAACAGTTCAGGAAAACGAACAATTTTAACTAATGAGGAAATTCTGTCCGCTGATTTTTCTTAACAGCCCGAGCCCATTGGTCTATAAATAATAAAGAACCCAGTAAGGAAATAAGTTAAGTCACTTATTAAAGGGTACTCTTATCACTCTGGGTAACAACTTAAGTTCAAGTTTCGATTTCAAACTTTTATTATACCGAAAGCAAGACTAACTACTATTTTCGACAATATCTTGTTTGTCAAATTTAAGCCGAATCCTACATTCACTCGTCAAAATATATCCATATTTGTCGATTTTGGAAAGATAAAATAATGCTGTAGTGGCAGCCCTACGCTGAGTGGGAGTGAAGGGGTGCTCTCCCTGAAATCTGGGAGCGTGGGAAGAAGAGCGCGTCGTCGCTCCCTAGATGCAGCTATAAAAGCGAAATTTCCCCAGACCTCCGCCACTTCTCTTACCACAGCTCCTCTGACTAGGGACTAGTTTCTCTTAAATATCGTTTATTACAAACTTTATTAGTTGTGTAACTAATTTAAAAATAGTAAGAATGAACGTTATCATCTCTGAATGCTGGCAAATGAACTATCTACTTAGGACAGCTCCTGAGGGAATTAATTGGATGTATCATTATTGCCCGCCTTAAGTTCCTTGAAGACACATTCAGCGAATAAAAGGTAAGTAGAATACTTAATGATTTTTTTAATGCGCTGCCGCTATTTATCATCTTTGCTTTTTTATTGCTCAAGCGTTTCGATTTAGATTATTCACTGGTCTTATTTCGTTATTGGGATCCGATTTCTTCAATCCAAAACAAAAATAAATTGCATCAGACTCGGTCCATTCGGTTAAGAAGCTCCGATGCCAGAGAGTGCGAGTAGATAAAGACAGTCGTCATAAGAAAATAACACTCGTACAGCTAACAGCGAATGTGCATTTGAAAAGTGTAAAAGGTACATGTCTTGCGCGTAGGAATTAGGATTGATATAAAATAATGCCTTTAGACTCTCTCCTCTGCGCTGTTTTTGCATTTCCCGAATTCCGATACGAAAAGTCACTTATTTTTAAAATATATTTAATAATCTTTTTGTCTCAGGTAGCAGCTACATGCAGATGAGAGACTGTCGGCGGAATGATTCATTGGAATCTTTGGTATATTTCAATATACTTGGAAAGTGCTCACTCGACCATCTTCTTTATTTAGCTTCGATTGTCGATAATCTACATATACCTATATTTAATAAGGTAAGACCTCGATACATTTATACTACGCAATAAAGAATATGAGATTTGTAGTAAAGCTTAGGCACGCATCATACAAATTTAAATCTGACTAAACCAACATCATCAGTGGCAGCGTCAGAACCTGCCTCTGGTAACTGGTTTAAAGACAATTTTAACCACAA
Source organism: Aporia crataegi (assembly GCA_912999735.1). Lineage (NCBI taxonomy): Eukaryota > Metazoa > Arthropoda > Insecta > Lepidoptera > Pieridae > Aporia > Aporia crataegi. The sequence continues at coordinate 28,980 of OU538732.1, read as the reverse complement.
GCTAGGAAGTGATCGGAAACTGAATATTTCCTTTGCAATTTCTCGCAGAATCGACGCGCTACGCGGCTTTGTTCTTAAAGCGGATTATACATACAAAACTTACTTTTAAACCACAATTATGGCTATTAAATTTTAGCATATTTACAGGTAAAACTGCTTCGTAAGGAACCAGGTCAGTACGCATGCTTTTCATTCAATCAAACTTCCAGTAAAAATTCAAACAACGAGCCTTATTGAAAAACAATAAATGAAAAATAATGTATGCAAATAAATATTACTCACCGATGTATTATTATGTGATTTTAGTAAATATGTATCTACTTTAAAAAAAAGAACCAATCTTATCAGTTTCGATGGAATTTCAAATGTGATCGATTAAATTATAATGTGGTTATTATAATACGTCGTATGTGGCAATGTTGTATTACTAATTATTAAGAGTATATTTAATGTATGAATGTATAAGGTATATTTAAAATCCCAATCAGAGTCTGGAGTTTGAGTTATCTTTTTCAATTCATATTTTCTTAACTTCAGAAATAACTATTGAGCAATGACATAAATTCTCTCTTAAAGGTAATCCTAACATTTCGTTTGAGATATAGTCTATTAAATAAATATTTTAGGGCGATTGCATTTAAGAATCGGAAAGTTACGGACTCCAAAATAGTGAAATGACAAGTACTCAGATAATAATTATATTGTATACATTTAGACGAAATTTATTTGATATACAGCAGGCATTCGTGATTTGCTTTATATTAATTCGTTAGTACTTTTCAAGATCTGCCATCCGTTTGTATTTTTTACTTATTTCTATTGAAACAATTTGTAGGCTTTTTGTCATCTACGAGTATTTAATGCCAATAATGAAAAATTTAATAATATTTTAAATCAAATCAAATAAAATTGGAGTGTCTGTTTGTAATATTAAAATAATCGCTTTTTACTACATTCATATGTATATACACGGTAACTATATCAAAATAACATTTTTTGCAAATTTTGTATGTATGTCTGTTTGTTTTGGCTTATCTGTTAAACGGCTGGACCGATTTTGACGGGACTTTAACTGTCGGACTGATGTATTAAGGAATAACTTGGGCTACTTTTATTTTAAATAACTACTCCGTGCGGACGATGTATATATATATAATACATGTTGCTTATTATTTTGCTGTTCGCTCTTTTACTCTGTTGATAGGCAAAGCTAGCATATAATGTTAATATATTCATAAGAGTGGTGTCCCCTGTACACATAAGGACACTGAGGGTTTGTCGTATGCAGTGGCGTGGCGGGTGGCCTTGCAGGGGCCAAGCGAAGGGTAAAGGCTTCTCACAAAACAAACAAAAATGCTTGCATTCAATTCAAATAAATATTTATTCATTACAAACTATCGCTTTCTCAAAAGTGCATACTTTTCTTGCCTTTTTTTCCGGAAAATCGATTCATTAAATCATCTAAGGCTGAAAACAATTTCAATTTTTCTAAAATTTCTGCCTCTATAGACAATAGTGACAAATCTGACAGCGAGCTCTGCCCATTACCCACGTTAGGGGCCTCTGCAGGCCGAGGGCTCCGCACCACTGAGACGGCTGATACAGCGGTAGCTACTTATTTATTTAATATACCATATAATACCTATAATATTTAACCAGTAATGTACATTTGTGAGCGAGGCCGGTGTTACATTTTTATACAAATACTAGGTGTTGAAGGTGAGTTTTGATAATGTATACTATAGGTAAAAAGGTTTGCTGGGCTGCAATCGGCCCGCGTCAGTATTGACCTTGGCTAACTTTATTCCAATCTAAAATTCTCTAAAAATTTAAATAAACTCTCGAAAAATTTTCGTTCAAAAATGGCGAAGATGCATTTGTATATCGGTCATCTTTTTTGCAGCCATTTTGAATTTTTCACCATCCCTAGTAATTGCCTAAGATCTACTACAAAATTAGTTTAAACACTACATCTCTATCTCCTACTGTTTTTGCAGGCCGTCGAACTCTGGTGGTCTTTGGGAAAGTTCCAAGTTTCATAAATTTTCCTGTATTTTCAAAATTTTTTGACTCTTTTGGACCCCGGAGTTCGGAATATTTTTCCTCAAGTTCGATTTAGACTTTCTATAATCTGTAAAAAATCCACCTTTTCCTCACCGTATAGAAAGCCTATCAATGAATGAAAGAATGTATACGCGGTTATGCAGCTTATAAATAATTTTACGCACACGCCGTCGAACCTCACCAACTCTCTCTACTATACTTGCCTTTTCCTAGAATAATATACTTTTTATAAAACAATTCCTGTCGGGCACGAAAACTGCAAAACAAATTATATTTGCCTCGATTGAGAAACTTCAGTAAATTATTAAATAACGAAACTCAACTTAAAACTAAGCTTAATTCCAAACTATTTATTACAGTCAAAAAAATTTTTTTTCTGCTCGCCATTTTAAAATACGGATCATGAAAGTGATGTGTTTAGACGAAGCGAAAATGGTCACTCTTCATAATATGTAATTGTGATAGAGTTTCCAAATTAACAAGACGACATACCTACGTATGCATTTGTTACTTTGTAGAAGCATTTTATGTCAAAATATTAATTCCCTACATAATAGAAATTTCATCGATATTTCCAGGGGTTTTCGATAGTTTTAAGAAATCCTTTCTTTATGCTTACACCATTAAGATTAATGTGAATGTGGTGTCTGAGTCTTGATGACTTGTTGAAGTGTATTGAGTCAGTCAGGAAAATATAAAGATTATTCCATATTTTTGGTCCATAACTTCTCCCTTATTGAAAACGTTGTACAACGAAGATAATTATTTGCTCAGTATTTTGTCCCGTTTTGTGCAACAACAATTTCTCGTCAGCGAGAAAGTGACAGAACATTGGAGGCACAGTTTCAACTTGAGCAAACGGTATAAGTATGACTAATGGCTCAACGAGCCACTAGTCATACAATATAGATAAAAACACTGTCACGAAGTGAACTTTTCAAGAAGTCAACTTTGAGTTCGTATACATTCTGTAGCCCTCAATACGTCCATTAATGATAGTAACACCGGGGAGCCTTTAATGATGGCTGAGGCTCACGATAGGAAGCGAGGTTGGAGCTTCCTATGCTTTTCATTAGCTTTCTTCATAAAGTTTATGAAAAGCTAATATATATATTTTATAGGCAATAAAGATATAATTATAGGTCACATATTTAAGAAAATGATTGTATTTTCAATTCATATGATATAAAATTAATTAATAAAGAACCCAAAAAAGATCGAAATATAAAAAAAACACAATGATACAATTCATTGTTTACATAGATTAAAATGGTTTTTAGATCATCTTTAGACTTAATATATTAATATTATAGTATTATAATTGAACAAAAAAATGTGCAGCAGTAGAAAAGAAAAGAAAAGTAAGTGCAAAGGGGCAGGTTCTGACGCTGCCACTGATGATGTTGGTTTAGTCAGATTTAAATTTGTATGATGCGTGCCTAAGCTTTACTACAAATCTCATATTCTTTATTGCGTAGTATAAATGTATCGAGGTCTTACCTTATTAAATATAGGTATATGTAGATTATCGACAATCGAAGCTAAATAAAGAAGATGGTCGAGTGAGCACTTTCCAAGTATATTGAAATATACCAAAGATTCCAATGAATCATTCCGCCGACAGTCTCTCATCTGCATTCTTGCATCTTTGAATAGGATACTTAACTATACTAATAGAAAAGAAAAAAGCTAAATAAACAAAAATTGTTTGTTTAGTTATTTTAAATATAATTCCTTGTAAAAATTAAATCATATTTTAATACTTAGGTAAAAAAATAGGACGTTAAACCAATTACAAAAAAAAAGTTTGTTAGACTCAATCTTAGAAAGTAAAAATGTTAATGTTATGCCTATTAGAATAATAAAATACTTCAGTGGAAGGAATTTATAAAAACAAAAAAAATATATAAAAACCTAACAAAGAAATTATAACCGATAAAAATTTAAAAATAACGTATATAAAATAGTTTACAGGAGAACTCTACGTTCTTTTTAGGTTGGGGTTCATTGTACAGGAAGGGGATGACGTTTTTCATAACTTTTAGAGTTATCATTCTAAATGTAACAGAAACATTTAATCATCGATATATTTTTAGTTGTGTAGCCCTCTTCGTTCATAAACTTTCTTGTTGTTTCTTATCAACAAAAATGTTGTAATTAATTAATTTAAAGAAAATACAATTCGTAATAAATAGCAAGGATTTTATGATGAATATAATAAAACCGAACAAAAAAAAATGCAAAAAGTAACAGAAAATAAAAAAGTGGATACTTTAAAATAATAATTAAATGACAATAGATAAATACTTTACAGGAGAACTCTACGTAGTGATTTTGATTGGGGTTTACAGTGGAGAGTGAGGTTGGGGCTCTTCACAACTTTTAGAATTATAATCCTACATGTAATAAAAACATTTTATCGTCGATATTATAATATGTTAAGTTGAGTTGCTCTGTTCATCCATAAACTTTGTTGTTGTTTTCAATTTAAAGAAAATATAATTCGTAATAAATAGAATTTTAAGATAGATATAAACAAAAATAAACAAAAAAGTCGACAAAAAAATAACAGAAAATTAAAAAAGTGGATACTTTAAAATAATAGTTAAATGAGAATAAATGCTTTGCACGGGAACTCTATCTAGGTAATGTTTTTGTTTCGGTTTCACAATGGAGGGTTAGGTTGGGGCTTTTCAAAATCGTTTAATTATAAGCAAAGTTACAGGTGTACATAGTCAATGTCCATCATTGATAAACTTTTTTCTTATGTAGGCCTACATTCAGTACTTTAACTTTGAGTTTGGTGAGATTCGACGGCGTGTGCCTAAAATATTTGTATAAAAATATAACAGTGCCCACGCTCACAAATGTACATTACTGGTTAAATATAATAGGTATTATATGGTATATTATCCCTTTTATTCTCGCGCGTTGGTTCTTCAGACTGACAAACTTATAAATCGTTGATGTCTCAAAAAATATCAACACTGCGACTTTGCAGTTTTTAGTAGCTTCTTCATTTGTTTTCCGCCATAGTGTAGTATGGCGCAAGCGTTGGTATCAAGTGGACGTGTGTCATTTACATACTGTTATCGGTCCGTGAGACATTTTAGGTAAGTTGCTATTTTTTTTTAGAATATTACTCAATGAAATGTATTAATTGATTTTAGTGATTTATAATATTTATTGAGTATAATTTATAACATAATTTTAGATCCTTTTTTATTTATTTTCAATTTTTTTCACCACAATGAACGAAGACAGAATAAAAATAAAAATCTGCATCTCTGTATGCACGCTGATGCTCAAATAAATGAACAAACTGGAAGACCAGAAATAATTATGGACTATAATGCTACAAAAGGAGGCGTTGATACGGTAGATAAAATGTTTGAATCATATAACTGCGCTAGAGAAACTAATCTTTGACTGATGGTAATTTTTTACAGCCTTATGAATATTGCAGAGATAAATCCTTATATTATACATATATGGGTTAAACAATGTCAACGTTAAAACAACCCGCCGTAAGTTCCTAGAGATACTTTCGTATGAACTCACTATGCTCCATTTCAAAAACGGGCATTAGTAATTCTAAGTTTGCCAAAAACACTGAGAAAAATGATATTAGAAATATGGAAACTTGATAATCCAGAATTTTCATCTTCTGGCAATCATTAAACAGGTCATTGTGCATTCTATTATATAAGAAAAATCGAAAAACACGCTACAAATGCCTAAAATGAAACAAATATTTTTGTCTCTAGCATGCAGTTATGGTATGTTCTGATTGTTATAGAAATGAAACCATTGAAGATTTATACTTTTAATTACTTTTTACTTTTAATGCTATTTTATTTCTTTTACTTTCCTTTATTATATGGTCTTTTCTGAGTTAAAATTGAAAAAAAAAAAACTGAAAAAAATATTAGTACTTTAGCTTTTTTGGTAGAAACAGTCCTTTAAATTAGCCTCTTATCAAATAACATAACTTTTAGCACTCTAAGTTAAATACTTCAACTTTTTTTGTTAACTCTAAAAAAAACAATCAGAACATACCATAACTGCATGCTAGAGACAAAAATATTTGTTTCATTTTAGGCAGTTGTAGCGTGTTTTTCTGTTTTTTCTTATAGAATAGAATGTACAATGACCTGTTTAATGATTGCCAGAAGATGAAAATTCTGGATTATCAAGTTTCCATATTTCTAATATCATTTTTCACAGTGTTTTTGGCAAAATTAGAATTATTAATGTCCGTTTTTGAAATGGGACATAATGAGTTTATACGAAAGTATCTCTAGGAACTTACTGCGGGTTGTTTTAACGTTGACATTGTTTAACCCATATATGTATAATATAAGGATTTATCTCTGCAATATTCATAAGGCTGTTAAAAATTACCATCAGTCAAAGATTAGTTTCTCTAGCGCAGCTATATGATTCGCACGTTTTATCTACCGTATCAACGCCTCCATTTGTAGCATTATAATCCATAATTATTTCTGGTCTTCCAGTTTGTTCATTTATTTGAGCATCAGCGTGCATACAGAGATGCAGATTTTTATTTATATTCTGTCTTCGTTCATTGTGGTGAAAAAAATGATTGAAAATAAATAAAAAAGGATCTAAAATTATGTTATAAATTATACTCAATAAATATTATAAATCACTAAAATCAATTAATACATTTCATTGAGTAATATTCTAAAAAAAAATAGCAACTTACCTAAAATGTCTCACGGACCGATAACAGTATGTAAATGACACACGTCCACTTGATACCAACGCTTGCGCCATACTACACTATGGCGGAAAACAAATGAAGAAGCTACTAAAAACTGCAAAGTCGCAGTGTTGATATTTTTTGAGACATCAACGATTTATAAGTTTGTCAGTCTGAAGAACCAACGCGCGAAGGATAATATACCATATAATACCTATGATTTCACTGTTATATTTTTTATACAAATATTTTAGGCACACGCCGTCGAATCTCACCAAACTCAAAGTTAAAGTACTGAATGTAGGCCTACATAAGAAAAAAGTTTATCAATGGTGGACATTGACTATGTACACCTGTAACTTTGCTTATAATTAAACGATTTTGAAAAGCCCCAACCTAACCCTCCATTGTGAAACCGAACCAAAAGCATTACCTAGATAGAGTTCCCGTGCAAAGCATTTATTCTCATTTAACTATTATTTTAAAGTATCCACTTTTTTAATTTTCTGTTATTTTTTTGTCGACTTTTTTGTTTATTTTTGTTTATATCTATCTTAAAATTCTATTTATTACGAATTATATTTTCTTTAAATTGAAAACAACAACAAAGTTTATGGATGAACAGAGCAACTCAACTTAACATATTATAATATCGACGATAAAATGTTTTTATTACATGTAGGATTATAATTCTAAAAGTTGTGAAGAGCCCCAACCTCACTCTCCACTGTAAACCCCAATCAAAATCACTACGTAGAGTTCTCCTGTAAAGTATTTATCTATTCTCATTTAATTATTATTTTAAAGTATCCACTTTTTTTATTTTCTGTTACTTTTTGCATTTTTTTTTGTTCGGTTTTATTATATTCATCATAAAATCCTTGCTATTTATTACGAATTGTATTTTCTTTAAATTAATTAATTACAACATTTTTGTTGATAAGAAACAACAAGAAAGTTTATGAACGAAGAGGGCTACACAACTAAAAATATATCGATGATTAAATGTTTCTGTTACATTTAGAATGATAACTCTAAAAGTTATGAAAAACGTCATCCCCTTCCTGTACAATGAACCCCAACCTAAAAAAAATGTAGAGTTCTCCTGTAAACTATTTTATATACGTTATTTTTAAATTTTTATCGGTTATAATTTCTTTGTTAGGTTTTTATATATTTTTTTTGTTTTTATAAATTCCTTCCACTGAAGTATTTTATTATTCTAATAGGCATAACATTAACATTTTTACTTTCTAAGATTGAGTCTAACAAACTTTTTTTTTGTAATTGGTTTAACGTCCTATTTTTTTACCTAAGTATTAAAATATGATTTAATTTTTACAAGGAATTATATTTAAAATAACTAAACAAACAATTTTTGTTTATTTAGCTTTTTTCTTTTCTATTAGTATAGTTAAGTATCCTATTCAAAGATGCAAGAATGCAGATGAGAGACTGTCGGCGGAATGATTCATTGGAATCTTTGGTATATTTCAATATACTTGGAAAGTGCTCACTCGACCATCTTCTTTATTTAGCTTCGATTGTCGATAATCTACATATACCTATATTTAATAAGGTAAGACCTCGATACATTTATACTACGCAATAAAGAATATGAGATTTGTAGTAAAGCTTAGGCACGCATCATACAAATTTAAATCTGACTAAACCAACATCATCAGTGGCAGCGTCAGAACCTGCCCCTTTGCACTTACTTTTCTTTTCTTTTCTACTGCTGCACATTTTTTTGTTCAATTATAATACTATAATATTAATATATTAAGTCTAAAGATGATCTAAAAACCATTTTAATCTATGTAAACAATGAATTGTATCATTGTGTTTTTTTTATATTTCGATCTTTTTTGGGTTCTTTATTAATTAATTTTATATCATATGAATTGAAAATACAATCATTTTCTTAAATATGTGACCTATAATTATATCTTTATTGCCTATAAAATATATATATTAGCTTTTCATAAACTTTATGAAGAAAGCTAATGAAAAGCATAGGAAGCTCCAACCTCGCTTCCTATCGTGAGCCTCAGCCATCATTAAAGGCTCCCCGGTGTTACTATCATTAATGGACGTATTGAGGGCTACAGAATGTATACGAACTCAAAGTTGACTTCTTGAAAAGTTCACTTCGTGAGAGTGTTTTTATCTATATTGTATGTCTAGTGGCTCGTTGAGCCATTAGTCATACTTATACCGTTTGCTCAAGTTGAAACTGTGCCTCCAATGTTCTGTCACTTTCTCGCTGACGAGAAATTGTTGTTGCACAAAACGGGACAAAACACTGAGCAAATAATTATCTTCGTTGTACAACGTTTTCAATAAGGGAGAAGTTATGGACCAAAAATATGGAATAATCTTTATATTTTCCTGACTGACTCAATACACTTCAACAAGTCATCAAGACTCAGACACCACATTCACATTAATCTTAATGGTGTAAGCATAAAGAAAGGATTTCTTAAAACTATCGAAAACCCCTGGAAATTCCCGGGGGAGCCTTTAACCCCTATGGGAACGCGTCCCCGAGGTGGCGGATAGGGGAGTACTCGCCTTGTTCTGCGTAAGTAGTACCAGGAGGGTAGGAGCGAAATAAAATAGCTCCCGCGGACCAAAAGGCCGCAGAAGGACACTGCGATATAAAAACCCTTGCTGCGAGTTTCTTCGACATCTTCGGAGCAGAGCCGCAGCAGTGCTGTGAGTTCAGGCTGGCGCCCAGAAGAGATGGCGGCAGAAGAAGCCTTTGGGGCTAACGGCGGCGCTCACAAGTTTATAATTATGTGCAAATAACATGTATCACGATTCACGTAGAAATGAAGAAACTGACTTTCTACATTAACTAGTGCTTTGTTTGCGGGTAAACTACAACCAAGTAAGTTAATAAATTAAAAAAACTGGTTCCACGATTTGTATTAAAAATAGCAGACAGGAAGAAAACTAAACCTCACAAAACCGAACTTTACTGTTAAATTATGATCCAGATAAATATAGTAAGATGTTTATCTACAGTCTAGTATCTATATGTATCGCAGAAGCAAAGCTTTGCTCAATGTCATCGTTTGGAATTAGTGCAGTGGCGTCAGATGGGTAGTGCAAGCACGAAAAACACGGGAATAACCAACAACACGTTTATATTTGCACAAACACAATATTGAAAGTAACAATTATAAATGAGCAGTGGATACAAGACACCGATCTTACTGCCTTATTCACTCTATGACCCAACTCGGTCCAATCTCTTTATTACACTGTTCCGCAGAACAACCATCCAAACAACTAAACTCTCTTAAGATGACGCCTCGACCCCGCTCCCCGCACGAGCCTCTCTCATTAATTCAAATCAGCAATTTAATTAGGTTTCCGCACAAATAATTACTTTAATAAATTAGATAGAATTTAGTAAAGATTTTTGAGACAATTATAAAGAGAACTCAAACAATAAAACCTACTGCGCACAAAAAGAATAGTAAATTGACTACATCTCCTTTAACATGTTACAGCTTCCGCCCTCTTCTAATTGGTAAGGTAAATCAGTGCATCAACTTTATTAAAATATTGAAGTTTACGCACAAAGAACTAATTGAATCAATTTACATAAAAAATAATAGAGATTATTTAAGTAATTATTAAAAAGAAAACCAACAAATGCGCAAACAAAAGAACAATCAATTGCAAAATCACAATCAGCTTCCTTTGACAAATCATGGTTTCCTCCGACATATACATAGATACTATATATGTATATTGTAATTTAGGTATAACCAATTATACATATATTTAAATTTAATGGAAGGTCGCAAAATAGTTCCATATTTTTTGTAATGTTCCCAAATTGTCAAATGTATGTTTTTATTTTATTCAAATACAGGTAGCAGTTCTTGTAAACTTCAATACGTGGCTATGGATAGTTAAGGCCTTCATTCGAAACGTTAAAAAATATAATACAATAATTTCCAGGAATAGGGTAACAAAAGATGCCAGGGATGTATTACTTAAGAAGAATTTATATTCTTCTTAAATACATTCCTGGCATCTTTTGTTACCTTAGAGGCCTATGCCTCTATTGCATTATTTAAAAATATTAACTCTTATGGATATATTAACATGCTTAAATATTATATACATATAATATATTATTTCACTTTTCATTATTGGCATATGTTTAGTAACTATGTAGATAAGATTTAAAATTACTTAATCATAGAGTATACGCGGGAATTGAAACTAATCGGTCGCCGAGAATAAGAAAACCGGCAAGGAGTACGGTGGACTCGATCGAAACCTTAACTGAATAATAAAACATAAATAAATATTTAGAGTCGACAACATACTTATATCCACAAAATTCTGATTGTCGAATATTTTGTTTATTTCTAATGGAGCTGAAAGACAAATCGCAGTCGTCATATTGGCCACTCTAGCAAAAAGACACTGCCACTGACTACAGATCTACTTACGTTTTGTACCTATATGTGTATAATGAGTCACATTTCACCCGAGTGAAGTCCGCTTTTCATCTAGTTTACATTAAAAGTCACCTTATAGTCAATTATTAATTGTCATTCGTGACGATAGCTCTTAAGCTGGCACAACTCTGCAGCCTGATCTCCTCTTTGAAGTCTTCATTAGAGTTTGTAAAATTAGTTTGGTAAAATGGAAACTTCTGGGCCAGTGTGTAACAGGTATGAGTCATAAGTAAGTCAAATAAGTAAGCTCATCATTAAGCTTCATAAAAAAGCAACCCCGTTCAAATCGTATTCAATATTTCAACAAGACTCCGAGCGATATATGTATATAATTTAAAATATACAATAGAATCTCATCGAAGCCGTTGGCACCCAATTAGCACCCAATAACTGGCCTATTTTAATCTTTGAAGAATATATGTTTACCAATTATTTACATAAAAAAAATACTCTGATTGGGCTTTTTATGTGTTTCAGATAATTATGATTATAACCAAATGTATTAAGTACCTATATAAATCTTTGTCTCTTAAAGGCATCTCCTTTGTCAGTTTTAGGACTTTTTTATAAAATACAGGTATTTAAGAATATGACGAAACAGATGATGAAAGATCATCATAGGATATAGACGGGAATGATGCGACAGCATTTCGAAAATGTTCAAAACTATTGTAATTGTTGAATAATGATGTCGATGATTGCTTAACGAGTTCATATCATTTCTGTGTTATCACACAGATAGCTACATAATATTCGTTCCGAAACCCTCGAGAAAAAAAGCTTTCCAATCCGTTTTTAGGGATGGCGTTGTGTGTACAATTGATGGATTGGCACTGTTGGGTTTTATGCCTGTAATAAATGCTGTATCCTCAATGACTTTGCTCAGAATCAGAAATTGGCGCAAAGCACAATGGAGAGCTCGTTTACTTGAGAACGGCCATGTCATGTAACCTACATGTTATGCTAATTCATTCATTCATTCATTATAAATGAACCACTGAACAACTTGTTCATGTTTACCTATAGTATTGCCAGCTAAGTTTTAATCTCATGTATTATTCACAAAAGTCCGCGATCACGGAAAAGAGGTGCACTATTTTTTATTGCTTAAATAAAATTTAAAAAAATATTAAGAAAAACACAAAAAGATTATAGATATTTTCATATCGCAATAATGTGTTTTTTTAAAGCAATAAATAATGCATTCATTAATAATTATATTTTAACACAAGAAAAATTTCTCAACTTTTCCAAGTGACACGGACTTTTTTTGATTGTGTATTTGATGTAAGTTTAAATGAGATTTGACATCATTTATGTCTTAATTAAATATTGAAATAATAATACATTAAAATTAACATTTTATTTCTTGACATGTTGTACTGTTTAAAAGTAAGTAACTTAAACCTATTAAATGTGTTTGTGTTGTAAATTATTAACTATGTACTGTATGTAGAAATTTTACGCTTGTCTATTGTGTCAAAATAAATGGGTATAAAATAGATGTTTTTAAACTTATCATACACTTTTTGATAGAGATAAAAATCTGAACAAAACAAAGGCGTGTTTTTGCAATTTTTCTCAATTTTGTATGTTTGTTGACGTTTATTATGTAATAACTATAAGGTTTTAAGAGTTAAAATGAGTTTTATAATCATTTATGGTCTTTCATTTTAATATATACAAATTATCACTGTTATCAATCATATATAAATAGGTGAAATATGAAAAATCGTAACACTCTTTTCGTTGATTTTCATGTTCTGGGCCCTTAAGAACACCTGAATATACTAACTTTAAACTTATTGATAATTTATTTTACCTTTATTAAATTTTGGTATATTTTGATTTGGTTTACAGTTTTTTTGAAAGAAATTTAATTTCACACACTCGATTGAAACAATCGCGAGACCGATATTATAAATTAATTTTAAATAAAAAATAAGACCGTAATCTAAAACTGAAATGAGACAACTTCGACGAGTTAATTACAATATCGTTTGACAGCTCACTCATCCGAATCGGTTGACGCATGGCGACGTACGAGCACTTTTTGTTTTTTTTGAAGGTCGGTTAAAAAGGAAATGAAGTTCATCGTCTCTAGGTGTTTGATTTTATAGTAGAACTGTTCAAAAATGACCTTCACAAAGAATCATTAAAATCGGATCGTAACAAACATTGAATCGAGAACCTCTTTGAGGTCATTTGAAAAGAAACCTTTTACAGTTACCTCTGTACTATTACCTCACATCGAATGAATATAAATATACTAATATATGTACTGACGCTAACAGCAGCCTTCGTCATCCCAAACGCAACAAACACAAAATATACGTAGGTCTCATTTCATTATTTTAAAAAAAGATGAAAAGAGGGTGGTATCTGCTGCGTTGTAAGTAGCTCCTAATCTAAGGGCCGATGCTGCTTTTGAAAGCTGACATGATCCATTTATTCTTTTTTAAATGAGATGATGGATGTCGGATGGTTTTTAAATTCTCTTCAATTTCATTTATTAGTATTTACTATTTTTTAATTTAATAAAAAATTTAGTATGTAATTATTTAAAATTTATTAGCCGTCTAGACGAGTGGTTTCACTGCACCCTCGAAGCCTCCCAGTGGGCGAAAGGGAGGCGAGCTCAGCCCCTGTTGAAGTGAACTTTTAATATAGAATTTAATAGGGTAAAACGGGCCTGCAGTGTGTTACATTTCGGTTTCTAAGGTACTGTGAAAGTGTTAGAGTTTTATTTATTACTTGCTTACGATAGCGGTAAGACTATTTTCTTTAACTCGTGTTCAAGCGTCACTTCTAAATAAAACTTCTCTTTGAAATTATTTTTCTCAAATTTAGTAAATATTATTTACATTATACGCCTGTCGGATATCGTGGCGGAGCTACGACAACGCCATCGGTCGGTTAACGGCGGCAACTCGAGCTCGTTTTTAACCGACCTTCAAAAAAACCAAAAAGGAGGTTATCAATTCGACGCGTATTTTTTTTTTCCGATGTTCCGCTCGTTCGTCGCCATCTGTAGACCGATTTGGATGAGTGAGGTGTCAAACGATAGGGTAACTCGTCGAAGTGGTCCCATTTTTTTTTAGAATTTTTACGTTTTCAGTTGAAAGAATAGTTTCACAATCGGGCGAGAAATCGCTGAATTACGCGCGACCACGTCGTGCTTATTTACTTATAACTCTATGATTTAGATGTTATTCGATTTAGTATTAAATTTGCAACAAGAAAAATAAGAATCAATATAGTTATATAATCAATTTAATCAACTTACAATATAGTTTTCAGAATATGTGAGCTTTAATGGCAAAATAACATTTCAAATACAAGAGGTAAGATAAAAGATACAAATGTAAACTTAAAAACTAAAACAAAAATAAACATTACTGCCCATACGCTATCTAGTTCACGGCACTATCATTACTGAGTCACTAAATAGATTACTTTTAACTAAGATGAACTTGAAAAATAAAATAAAAATAAACAGTACTGCCCATGCGCCATCTAGTTCACGGCACTATCATTACTGAGTCACTAACTAGATTACTTTTAACTAAGGTGAACTTGAAAAATAAAATAAAAATAAACCATACTGCCCATGCGCCATCTAGTTCACGGCACCATCAATACTGAGTCACTTACTAGATTACTATTTAATTAAGGTGAACTTGAAAATTAAAAATAAAACATTGTTGTCCAAACGCCATCTAGTTCGCGACACTTGCATTGAGTCTGTTATAAAGAACATTACCAAGGCCCCATTAAACTAATTTTACGACATAGGACATAGAGTATAGTAGTGCCAGTTATCTCAGATACGTAGCGCTAACATAGGTAAAATTATACTTTATCGGTGGACATATACCAAGATAAACAACCTAAAAGATTTTTGAGAAGCGAGCTCTCTGTCCTAGTTTTAATATTAGAAAGGTTTATATTGAAATATAGTCAGGAGAGGTCGTAAGCTGTATCCCGTTATATTTCATAATTAATTTTAATTATTTAGGTACATGTAATTTCTGTTATTATTCTCCTGGGTTGTTGATGGTAGAAAAAAAATGACCCGTTGGTTATGTATAAGTAATTGTATGTGTAAGTTTTGTGTATAGGTAGCGGTAAATAAATAAATAGATATATGAATATATAAGTAAATAAATAAATAAGATGGAGGTGTGTATGGTAAGTTAGATAAGAAAAATAAAATGCCTTATTTCTAATACGAACGAATTGATGAGGCTGGTGCAAAGATTAGAGGTATGTAATATTAACTTAGTAGTGCTTTAGTAGATATTTTAAGTTAAATTATGTTATATTTATGCTACATTTTTTGGTTCATGAAACTTTAACTTAATTGAGTAAAGCCTTACCAATTACTATTTAACTGAAATAATAACTTTTATACTTTAAAAGAAACAATTTATTTGAACTTTGTTGTGGCATTAATATCAACATTTTTTCTTTACAGCAACCTACACATCTGTCAAGCTTTACCCCAGAAGCAACTGTCTACTTAGGGAATTGAAATGGAACAAATTGAACCTGGTTAATTTAATAATAGTGTTTTCAACAGAAGAAATGCTCCTCATCAGTAATAAAATAAAACAATTAAAAACTAAAAATAGAGTTTTGTCTAATAATAGCAACTTAGGTGTAGTCAATGCTGAGGTACTCCAAGTATATTAAATTTTTGATAGAATCTGTAATAAGAAAATGCATACTAGTTAATATAAACTAGTTCTTGTCAGTCTCTTCTCTCTTATATGTGTAAGACTGACAAGAATTAGTTCAAAAACTATAACGAAATCACAACAAGTGAAGTAGATACTTGTAAAGTTAAATGGACAGTTTTTAATAGTTTTTTTATACAGATTTTAGTCAGTACTTTAAATAATAATATAAAAAATAATAAAATAAATTAAATAATAACTATAAAAATTCAGAAGCCTTATACAATATAAAAAAAAACTTCATAAAAACTACATAGTTAATAATTAAATTAATTAGTAGACAGACCAAAAAAAACATGTAATAAAAAACATACCATAATTTGAAGATGTTTTATTTTATTACCATAGTTAGGCGATTATATTTATTTCTCAGTTCCAAATAGTTGAGGCATTTTGTGACCAATTTAATAATGCCACTTACTGTGGATTATAAGCAAAATAGGTTCATTGTAATCATAGAGTTGCAGAAATAAGCCCGTCTTTACTTATACTTACTGTGGATTATGCAACATTATACTCCAGGCTATCGCCAGTAATCTTTTTATAGGACCCCCTGGCATAGCTAGTGCAATACAAACCTATAAAAGAAAATAGCATTTTAAGGAGTTATAAGTAATAACCTCTAAAAATATGAATAGCAACATCATACATTTGGAAAAAATATATAGAATATTTACTTTAAGATTCCAGTCGTGTTGGGTTATACTTCATTAGAAGCCTTATTGCCTCCCACACTCTTAGCCAGAATTTTTGTTCGAAATTCAGTTTTCAAAGAAATAAACGGATCGTAGGTCTCAAAATTTAACATCTCTATTTTTTCCTTCTGTATGGCTAAGTTTGTCAATTTCCACTTCCAGAAATTCAAAAATATCCATTTCACTCGCCGTCTGCAACATCAATTATTAATTTTATTAAGACATCTTCACACATTTTTACTATTTAAGTACACAAATACTATGGATACAGCTTCTATTACAATATGAGTATAATTATTAACACTTACTTTGAAAATATAAAAGAATTTTAGCTCAAATGCGAACTTAAAATTTTAATCAATAGGTACAAAACTTCTAAGAAGTTTTGAAAGAGCAACTTTTTCAAAACCTCTTAGTTTGACACATGAGCAGTTCGGCGAAACGTCAGAAGCGACGTCGTGATACCGATTTCATATTAAATGAATGAACGAATTCGATGTGACGTCACATAACTGCGTTACTCTTAACTTAGAATGTCATGATACGAAACAGCCAAAGCAGTCTTAATGCTGGACCTGTTAGAGAATTCTAACGATGTCATGATCGGCCCCCTGAACAGGGAAAATACGATAGTACATGCGTAAATAGGTACACTTTAAATGATCAAATTTAAATCTATCAGTGTTGCTACAACCGAGTTCCTAAAAGGTACTTATCCAACGCTGAAAAGGTACATTTTAGAGTAAAAAGGTACATAAACATTTTTTTAAGCCCGTCACTGTAGGAGGTTATGAAAAGAAACCAGCATTTCGGTGTTAAACTTTTAAATATATTTCACCGAAAATATAGAGACTGTAGCCACTAATCACAATAAATTCTTCAAGAGAACTGAACGGGATCTCACTGAGTGGTGGCGTTTTATAATAATGAAAAAGCCAAACCAACATCTGGTACTATTGACTAAAGAATTAATTTTTGCACATCCGAGTCAACTGACCCTCTCACTACAGAATCAAATGACAATACAACTAGTACCAGACAATTGACAGTTTCACTAAAGAATTAAATGACAATCCAACACGCCCCCTCAAAAATTAATCTCTTTATATTATACAATCATAATAAATGGATCTACAGTCTCTTTCTGGGAAACACATAAAATAATGGCCCAACATTTGTTGCAAAGGATTAGGAAAACCCAGAAAACCTAATCAGACCATTTGTGATTTATACTATTTATTTTAAGCATATAAATTTATATAATCACAATTTTATACTATTAATAACATTCATTCACGTAGTTGTTACATAATAAATATTTACAATATTATAATATCGTTATTACACCTTTAATTCCCCGAAAGGATAGGCAGAGGTACACTTAGTACACTTACATTATAATGCTTATGCTCAATTAATATTTGTACCATTAACAAATATTTTGATAAGGCAGCTTATCTAAGCCCTATTTTGCTTTTCATTGCTTGAAAAGCAACATCTGGTACTGGCTTTGTCAACCCAATGGCCAACACAACAGCAGCTGACTGGTTAGGTTATTTACAATATTTATGCAACCATTATTATCTTCATAAAGAATTATTGGTTGTTCAAGTGAAACATTTACATTACTAACAGCTTATTACTTCTAAGAGCTTCATACAATGCCATTTAATCAGCCTCAGTAGAGGATGCAACAACTGACATTTGTTTCTCGGTACACCAAGAAATAGTACATTTGTATTTATATTGCTTCCACCCCAGTCAGAACCAACATATCCATATAAAATATAATATAAACACATCTACTTCAATTTGAAATCTATAGTACTCTTTAAATATTTGAGCACTTAAGAAATTACCACAACTCTATTAATTTCTGTATGTGTAACTATTTAATACATTAAGCAACCTATCACATTTCAACAAGTGTTGTATATTTTATTATCAGAGTTTTACAGACTTACACACATACATACATTTAGTAGTTTCTTTGCATATAAATTTGTTCTTTACAGCTTTAAACTTGTATGCTAAGAAACAATTTAATGTCATTTAAATCTGACATTTTAAATTGAACAATTTATATTGTATGATCATCAAAACTTATATTTCAACCAGATTACATACAACATACACACCCTTTTGTGTTTAAATATAATATAACTATCAACTGAAGAATTTTGAAATCCTTTTTAAGAGCCTGTTTCAACTTTACAAGCCAACAACTAGCAGACTGCTTTAACCAAAATAATTCCTTTCTTTTCAATTTACAAATACAATTATCTTTGTATTTAAATAACTACCTATACCTTGAGGAATTTTCATATAAATCTCTTCCTTGAGATCATCATTAAGAAAAACAGTTTTCACATTCATATTATGATTAATCAACAATTTAAATTGTTTGTACTCATAACTAATTACATTTTTATTCATAGTATTTGATACTAGTATTCAAGTTTTATAACAAGTTAATTTAACAACAAAGAATTTCATTCATTTTTGTACATTAATTCTTCTTTAATTGCCATTCCTCATAGAACTTCATCAAAATGAATTAGGCTACCTAACTCATTTTGCACTGTGCCTAATATATTGCGCACATTAACTAGTCACTATTAATTATTTATAAAATTTAGGGGCATGAACTTTCAATCTATCAAACTTATACTAGACTGGCATTACTTCAACCCTCTGTTCACACTTGGTTATGCTATCATTCTTTAATATTTTACTATGGCACTCATAATAATACACATCAGATTTAAAAATATCTGATTTCAGACACTCAGAGATACTAGTTTTTGGCACTGATTTCAACGCACTATCAGTTTTGCCATGAGAATTTTTATCATTCCCTTTACTCTCACTTAAAGCCCTCTGGCACTGATTTCAACAAACTCACTATCAGTTTTGCCATGAGAATTTCTTATCATTCTCTTTACCTTTACATACATGCCTTGATTGCATGAAATCAATTTCATCTACACTTGCATCTCTGACAACTTAATAAATAAAAACTTTTAGGATTCTAAACTTTATTACCGTTTAGTTCATAACCTTGTTTATACCATTTTAAGACTAATAAATATTGATTGCATAACTATTGTGAACAAATGCGGTTGACTTAAATACTTTAGTTTTACTTAGGCTTTCTATCATGATATATTGCATATGGTTTATTACTAAATTGGTAAGCTTTAGTTGGACTTACATTAATTAAATACTTGCGTCTTGCAGTCAAAACTGCTTCACCCAAATCACTATTTAATTTGGCACCTTTAACATACAACGGCCTTTTTCTAAAAATAGTCGTAACTATTCTTCAACTATTTGACAGAGTTCTAAGTACTGTTAAATTATATGAAATACCTCTTTTAACGAAGTTAGCTTTTATTTGTTTGATAAATACTCTCTACCATTATCACAATCAAATTTAACTATTATTGCATTAAATTTTGCCTCACTTTTAACTAACGTTATAAAATGCAGAAAACACGACATACTTGTATTTATATTTTTTTTTTTTAAATATTAAATATACAATTATTACCACACAATAAGTGTAAATACAATTTACTACGTACGTTTGGTATTGAATTTTTGAAATATAATTGAATGTTGAATGTTGATCAACAAAGAAATAATTCTTATTCTTAATTTTTTTTTTTATTCGCCCAAAGAGCATTAGGTATCTACATTCTCTACATTCAAATATGTCAAAATATATCTTGCTATACCATAATATATAGTAATATGCAATAATTTATATTACGTTATAGCTTGGTGACGTTACAGAAATATATACTATAGCTGAGTGTGCAGTCACTCGAAAATTAGTATAAATAATGTATAGTAATATGCCTAGCTATAAAAATATTAATACTTATATATTATAGCTAAGTCTGTGACGGACTTTACCCAATTCACTCATACGGCTTAACTGTCGCTTCTTCGCAATGAACGTTCATTTTATCTTTTTTTTTTTGACTTCGGTTTATAAAATGTTATACATAATTTTGTATGAGAACAAAAAGGTACGTAAACTGGACCCCATTACACATTTGAGGAACATTTTAGGCTAATAAGTTACGTAAAATGTGTAAAATGTATGGTAACAGCAACGCTGAAGTCCATATTTCTCAATAAAATAAGAACTGTTCACGCCAAAGCGTGACGTTGACATTTGACAGCTAATAGACAGTAGGGAATGGGATGTGGAGCACAGAACACACTACTAAGGAAGAATGGTAACTACATACATTTAAAACGCCAACACGAAAGCACATTAGCGCCACAGTTTGTGCCATCGGAAACTTTGAACGGCGGGAAATACAAAATCTCGCTTTATAAATATATATATCTGTATAATATATTTATTTTACTTTTTAAAAAAATATATATTAAGATGTAGGTTTCAAATAAAATTCTGTTTTTTTAAATATGTTTTAATATTTGAATTTTTCTCTTAATGGCCCTTTTGGAGGCTTCATCAACGAACCCTTGATTTTGTTTATCACTAAACCTCTTCAGGCAAATAGCTATTGTACAATGAATTATAATATTTTTATTTATTTCATAGTGGTCCCCTCTTCAACCAATTCGTATTCAGTTTTTTTGACAAAATCTCATTTAATTTTTTCTTTAAATTATTTTGAAATGAATGTTTAATTAAATAATTATTTATAATATTTGCTGCGCTTTCGACTGTTTCGCAGAAATCTGGCTGCACGTAATTTATGCTCGTTTTATTTTCATTATATTCCTTG